>CAOLHI010000330.1:0-696979 GCA_948474755.1 Ctenosaura bakeri
CCCTCCCTATGGTTTCAGTGTAAGATAGCTGGTTGCTTCGGGGCCGGGTAGGAATTTTTTCCCCTCTGTTTGGGGGGGGGGTTCGCCTACCCTACACTGCGCCACGGGTTGGGTAATTGGCTTTTAGGGTGGTGTCTTAATTTGGTATTAAACAGGGTCTTCACAGCTAAACTCCCAGTTATCAGGCCAGTATGGGGGGGGGTCTAAGGGGTCGGCGAGTACCTATGGCACCCTTCGGTGTAGAATAAAGCCTATCCTTGAGGGAGGCCCTGGGCTCACCCCACTTGTCCTGCACTGGGGGGATGGGCTTTCAGGGCTCACCTCCCAGAAAAGGGCCAGCCAAAGTCTTAATCCACCTTCAGCGGTTGGCTTTGGAGCCCAGTATCTCGCCCCGGGCTAGGGGAGATGGTCGGGATGTGACCCTTGCCCTAGTCTGTACATGCAGCTGACCCCCCCTTCTTCCTCAGGTCAGAAGTTCAAGTTCAAGTTCATGTAAGTTCAAGTTCATTTCCCCCTGATGTTAATTAGGCATATTAATAAATTGCCCTAGTCAACCCAAGTCCTGTGTGTGACCTCTTCTGTTCGTGGGTTGGGTGGCAAAGCTCACTGGCTGAACGTTGGCCAGTCACTCTCCTTGTAACTGACTTCATAGGATTATTAGGATTATTGTAAACTGCCAAGGGGGTGGGGATATATGTTGCCTGTATCAACACAGATGAAAAGTGAGATAGAAATGCCGCACATCATTTAGAAAAAATACTGTGTCATCCTTTTACACAAGCTAGAATGGCTAGTGCCAGATCCTTTAACATTTCCTCATCAGCAGAGGGTATCAGAGCTTCCTGTTAGTTCAGAAGAAGTCAAATAACAGAAGAACATGGGTTTGCAAATATGAGATTAGAAAGAAACATAGAGTCAATCTAGAAGGTTGCCCTTTCTGTTGGCTGATTTCTCACAGAGCTATCCCATGAGAGCAAGAGCACAGCTTTCAGAGCTTCATTTGGAAGTTCCACCGAAACTGACAGATTGGAGGCTAGGAAAAATGACAGGTTTAATATAAACTGTCTATGTAAGGCATGAGCCACTCCCTTAATTTTACCCTTCCCCTGCTTCTTCATATTCACCACTCTGTAAAGTGTTTTTTAAAAAAATATCATGGGAAGAAATTGTCTCCACATAACCATTTGGAAATGAAATCCCTCACAGTAGACAATTTGGGGTTACATTCAATCCCTCCAGCATTAAGAAAAGGGAAGTGAGAATGTTGTGGGATGCCACAAATAAAAATATGTCTGGAGAAACTTTACAGTTTGGCTCAAAGGAGTGTAAAAACTAGGTTAGAAAATACAACAGAATAACAGACTGCCTGTAAACTGCACTAGAGCTGAATAAAACAGGCACAATAGAAATAAAGCAGACATTTGGAAATACTCCTGGGCAAATAAGATGCTGACTGGATTTTTGGCTGAAGAGCAAAGAAAAGGCTTCTTGCATCACTGGGAAATTGCAGTCCAATCACATCATTTCAACGACACTTACAATATGCAGAATGATTTACAGTATTGATTTAACTCATCCTCACACCCATTCTGTAAAAAAAAATAGGATAATCAGTCTTTTCCTTTTATGGAAAGCTGCATGACAATACCGTACCTAACTCAAACATATGGTAAAAGCCTGAAACCATGTGTCAAAAATTGTTGGATTCCAACACCCAGGTTGAAGTTACTCTGTTGTACATAATAGAATATGTTAATGTCCACACTTCCCATCTTGGTTCTTGCAACTGTAATTCCGCACATTCATGAGCCATTCCTGTCACTTTCACTTGCCTCAGTCCAAACTCTGCCAAACACATTCCAGTTCTAGGAAATATATCCCCATATTTTGCTTTGAGAGTGAAGTGATTACTGTATTTGTTGGCATGCAAGACTCAGATTTCTTCCTGAAAAATACTGTTTGAAAATGGGGTGCATCTTATACGCAGGTGTGTCTTATAGGCCAGCAAATACAGTAGTTATTCCCATTTTGGCCAAATCAACTTGCTAATTCCACCTACATTAAACCTATGAAAAGAAAGGCAGTGTGATAAGTAAATACTTATGTAAGCTGCATTGATTGAATGGGTCTACTCTAGCTGGACTAATTTTTTGTCAATGTCATGAATTTAGAACATGGATTATCTTTAGCTTGACCACCCTAGAACTGGCAAAACTAGCTACAGAAAAGAAAATCTGGCAGAACGTGGCATGACATTAAGGAGATGATACACCTCAGTGGAAAAATAAGAAGAAAAAGAAGAGAACATGGTTAGAAGCCAGAATTTGATATTCAGTTTCACCATGAACCACTAGGTGTGCTGACAATTACAAAACCAAAGTGTAGAGCCTGGGAATGTGCCAGAATGCTACAGCAAAATGGCAAACAGTCCAAACACACACACAAATAAATAAATAAAATTTCTCTCTGTCTTTCTTTCTTTCCCAGGCTCTTGAAAAATCAGTGCACCTGACCATCCACACCTAAGTAGATCCAAGTGTATTTTGCCCATGAGCATGAATGCATCATCAGCTCAGCCCTACCAGAACCCAGTAAAATTCCTATAAAGAGTGTTATCACTAGAACTACTGCCCCTCAGGCATTAAAAACCAGGTTTAGCAGAGAGCCTATTACTTAGAATAAGTTGAACCTTATATTTTTGTTTGAACAGAACATTATACAAACCTCCTGCCATACCGTCACACTTCAGGGGAAGCTGTGACAAGTTAATGCACTTGTTGAAAGATAGCTGGTTATTTATTTTCAAAGCAGACAATCAAGCAGGTTGTAATATCAAATAAAATAAAATAAAAATTCTGAAGGTGTAAAAAAACAACCCACAGCCCAATTTTCACATAAACTATGGATTGAAACAGGAGGACTTTTCCCAAGTCCTAATTTTCTTCCAAAGCAATCATGCGCAGTCTATAGGTAGGTTTTTCAGTAAAGGTGAGCAACTGCTATGGGCTTCTTCAGCCTTTCACAGCTCTCTACTCACCTGTCAAGGGCAGGAGTAAGGCGGTAATCTTTGGTTGCTGACAGGATGGCTTTGATCAGATTATCTATAAAGGAAGGAAATAAAACATTAGAAAGTTCATCCTGTTTCTCATATATTCCTTAGTAGAAAGAAGGATGAGCAAAGAGTTCAGCAACTAAGGGTCCAACGAAGAGGCGATGAATGAGTTTGCATTGACAGGTTTATGTCACAGCACAACAACCAAAATAAGAAAAGCAGTAGCCAGCATTAAACACACACATTTTTTTAGGCTGTATACCAGAGTACATTTTCCCCCAAACATGTAACACTGGGATCCCCTGAGCAATAAATCACATTACTCAAGATTTGTGAACTGCTGTGACATTGCAGAAAACTGCCTTTTTAATCTGCATGTATGTCTAGAAAGAACTACTGGCATTATACAGACATGCAACAGATCTTAGTAAAAAAGATATAAATGACTCCTATTGCTTTGTAAATGTACATGAAGTTGACCTCACAGTATTAGATGCAAGTCTAGTACACAATCCAGTTTACGCACTGCCCTAAGTACACAAGTGTGGCTTGTCTCTACTGAGTCAGAGAACAAAGTGCAAAATAGCATGGGAGAGGAAGAAAGATGTATAGCAAAACCAATGGAAGGTCTTGCATTCAATGACACCTTGACGCACATGTCTAGTTATGATGTTATTCTTCTTTATACATATGTATGTGCAAGCATACATACAATTATTTATAGGCTGGTTTTCAGCTAAATAAAATCCTCCAATGTGACACACAATTTAAAAACCTTAAAGCAATATAAAACAAACAAAGTCAGATAGCCATCTTTAAAAACAAGATTCATGGACAATACAAGTCAGCTATAACTTAGGACCTGAGAATATGAGGGGCCTCTAAATGTAAACAAATGGCTAAATTTCAAATTTTACATAATTTGAAAATAATTTGATGTGTAATTCTATGAGGCTTCTTAAATCTGACAAAGCTTAGATATCAGCATAAGTATGGCGTAAGCATGTTAATTACACAATCATTCAAATACTGAATGGAGCAAAATGTTGACAAAAAGATGGAGACATTCTAATGTCTTTAAGGAAGGAGTGTAATTTTACCACAGAAAGGGCCCTTTCCCTTGTTTCTATCAACCAAGAATGCTCAAGCCTGTCTGCGCTGAATCTTCTAAAACAACAGAACTCATTACAACCAATGACTTCCATTATTAGAAGGATCTCTAATAATACAGGATCTCAGGGCAGCTTATAATAAAATGAAGGCTGATGCATGGCATGGAAGTAAATAAGAATCAGTATAACAGCCCAAAATGTTTTGCTGCTTGAGATACAAGAATAAATATCTACTCTCATCCCTGCCCTCAAGTCAAGGCGCAAAGTGCCAAAGCAAGCTATTTTGAAAGGTGAGGCAGAAAATCTCACAAGCAGCTCTCCCTCTCACTGGCAGCAAAAATACCATAAAAAAAGTAAAATAAAATAAAATAACTATTTAAAAAGATGTATATTGAGCAAACACTGGGATGAAACACACAAAGAGGGATTAGGTTGGTCTATGAAAAGTGTTAGAATGCACATTTTTCAGAAATTAGCACACATATTCTGCCTAGGGCTACTAAATTACTAATTGAAATATTCTAGTAAAGGCAGGAAGGCACTGCAATATTATACAGAGTCTAGACAGGGGAGACAGGCTATAGCAGTTTGATAGGGTACATGTTTTGCATACCTGAAGTCCTGGATCTGATTCTTAGAAATCAGAAACAGAGGAAAAATGTGCCTGACACCTTGAACTGCTCAAAGCAGGAAGACCAAAGGTGTGGTTCAGTATAAGGTCAGATTGTATTTGCCTTCAATTTATACGTCTTTTATATTCCCTTAGCAGTGCAACCGTGTTCAACTACAATAATTCATAATTATAATTAAGACTGGAGTGAAATGATACATGTTTGCTTTGCAAACTATGTTGCAGCAATGGGAGGATGTATACTATGAAAGCTGAGATATGTGAATGAATGCAAAGGGCAGACAATATCATACAGCCATAGAGCTGGAAGGGACCACAAGAGCCATCCAGTCCAACCCCTTGCCATGCAGGAATACACAATCAATGCACTTTCCATATTATCGTATAATAAATATTACAGTTATAAAACAATGTCTGTCATTAAATGACTGATATTCTTATAAGACTCTCTAAACAAGTCACATGACAGGGCTGAGGAAACAGTAACTGCCAGTCCACATATGCCTGGTAGGTATCCAGCAGCACCAGTTTTACACTCTACTAGGTGTTTTTGATTTCATTCTGACTCTATCCAAAAATCTAGGAATCAGTGAGGCATGACAGCTAATGTGGCATGTTCCAAGTGTCATTTCTTGTAATTGTGCTACTGTGACCTTATTTAAAGAGATTTCATTCAGATGTTTTGTTGGTCCATTTGGAATTGCTTTCAGAACATCTATCACTATCTGGCCACAGAGGTTTTCTTTCCAAGGGGTACTGCATCTCAGTTTGTAGGCTTTGATATGTCACAGTCCTTTACCACTCTTTACCTTTGATTCTGCTCTCCTGTAGGATTGCCATATTTACATCACTATATTTAACAGCTTCTTTAGACTTATTGTCCCACCAGTTCTTTGTGAATGATGAACCATGTCTCCTGCACAGATTTCAAGGTATCATTGTAGCCACTTTATCAAAGTGTTCTTATATTCAGTCTGCACAATCTTGCAATGCATGCTGATAACGGGGTACAATAAGTATCACCATTGTTCTTACTGTTACTATTATATGCTTATCTTGCTTTATCCCCAAACTGGGATTCAAGTTAAATTAAAGATAAATTAAAATGACTACAATATAGTTAAAAACATACAAAAGGTCAACATTAAAATAAAATCAAACAATTAACAATACTAGAACAATTTAAAGGATAAAAACAGAACCCTTTTAAAAGCCCTTTCCTTTAAAAAGTCTTCATATGCCAACAAAAGGACAGTAAGCAGGGGGTCAATCTAGCTTCCCAAGGAAGGGAGTTCCAGAGTCTAGGGGCAGCCACTGAGAAGGTCCTATCTTATGTCTACACCAGCTTAAACCTGTGAATGTGGTGGCACTGAAAAAAAGCTCTCTTCTGACGATCTCAGGCCTCAGCAGACTCATACAAAGACAGGGAGTCTGTCAGATACATTATTTATTTATTTCCTTTGTATGCCACCTCTCTCCCAGAGCAAGTCCCAAGGTGGTTTCATTAAAAGACTTTCACAATCAAATTTAAAACAATTAAAATCACAACATTAAAACAATATAAGATTATTTAAAAGACAGAAGTTTAAAAAGTTAAAAAGATAAATAAGAGATCTCAATAAGAAGCTCCCCCACTTATATATTAAAAGCCTTTGCCTGACACCAAAAGAAAAGCAGGTAGCCTGGATACGACTCATAACCAACACTAACACAGGTCATACCTAGAACTTTGAATTGTGCCTGAAAACAGACCAGTAGCTAGGGAAGCTATTGGGGCAAGGGAACCAATGCCAATTAACAGACTGGTTGCAGCTCTTTGTACCAGCTGATGTTTCCAAACTATTCAAAGCCAGCTCCACATAGAGCACAATGCAGAAATCTGAATGGGATGTAACTAAGGCATGCGTTTTCTTGACCAGATTAGATCTTCAGGAACAGGTGCAGTCAGTGCATAAGCTTTAACTGTGTATAAGTATTCCTGGGCACTATAAAAACCTGGACTTACAAGTTCAAGATTGAGTCCAGCAGTTCATCCATACTGCAAACTTGGATCTTCAGGGGTAGTTTGACCCCATCTAGCACAGCACATTTCTGTTTCCTGATTTACCTTTCAGTTGACCAAGAGTACTTCTGTCTTATCTAGATTAAGCTTCAATTTGTTTGTCCTCACTCAATATAATGCTGATACCAGTCACAGAACCAAACAACTTCCCTAGGGTTTGGTGGAAAGAAGAAACAGAATTGGATGTCATTAGCATACTCCAGGCAACCTCTCCAAGGGGTTTCATGTAGATGTTGTATAATATGGAGAACAGAACTCTATAGACCAATGGCTAGGACTTGAACAGGAATCCTCCAAAGCCACCTTCTGAGTTTGCCCCACCAGAAAGTATCAGACTCACTGTAAAACAGTGTCTCCAAGTCCCAGACGAATACCATGGTTGATGGTATCAAAAGCTAGCAAGATGTCCAGCAGAACCAATAGGGACACTTTTCCCTGTCTAGTTCCTGGCAAGGTCAGCCACCAAGGCAACAAATGCTGTCACTGTCCCATAAGCAAATGCACTATTTTTTATTTAAGTTGGGGAAAAGGAGCAGCCAGTGTGGTGTAATGGTTTGAGCACTGGACTATGACTTTGGAGACCAGGATTTGAATCCCACTCAGCCAAGGAAACCCACTGGGTGATCTTGGGCAAATCACACTCTCTCAGCCTCAGACAATGGCAAAGGCAGATTCCCTCTGAACAAATCTTGTCAAGGAAACCCTGTGATAGGTTTGCATTAGAGTTGCCATAAGTCGGACATAACTTGAAGGCACACAACAACAACAACGACAGGGAAAAGACAGAGAGAGAAGAGAAGACAGAAATTTTGGTGGAGGAGAAAAAAAAATAAGAGAGAAAGAAGGAGAAAGGTAGAAAGAGGTGACAGAGGAAAACGGGGTTTCAGAAAGGACATGGATGTCCTACTACCAGCTTTGGCCTTGACTGTATTTGGTGTGGTTTGGTTTGCTCACCACTGACATCTGATCTAGCATGCAGTCTCAGAAAAATCTCCTTTGAACTAATTAATCAACTGTATTGAGGAGTGTGGTGGGGAAATAAGACAGTCAAGAAAAATTGGGATAAAAGTTCCTAAGTATTACTCAGACAGTATGACTACATAAACAGTGATATAACACAACTTTCCATAATCATGTTGGCTGGAGATGATGGAAGTTGTACTCGCAGTTTATATCTCAAGTTGGTCTTAGCTCTTACAGATATTATTTAGTAAGAGCCACTCCTAAGTAATTTTGTCACTGGAATGGTCTTAATCCAGTCTTCATACTATGTAATAAGTATAGCTTCAAATGGTCCTAGCACAACTCTAAAGTTACATTCTGCAATTACTTAAAGTAATTCTAACCTGAAGGAGTAGGGTTCTGCCAGTGTTTCAAAACATAAGAACCTCCTTTCAGAGAATACTTCATTTTCTTTCTTTGGAGTACTGCTCTCAGTCTTCTTTTGCATTAAAGTTGAATAAACAGGGATTAATGACTCAGCACCCACTTCTACGGATCAACAACTACTGATGGAATGTGGTGTTCCAAACAAGTTTGGTCAACTTATGACATGAGTCAGCTTCAACCAAGTTTACATAGCATCTTTCATACAAAGTGTTCCAAAACAGTGTGCAAAGAGAAAAAGTCAATCTCAGAACTCCATCTGAAACAACTTCATTTGAAGGACTCATTTGGGCTAAAATAGCAACCACATTCGTTTAAATTCCATGGATAATGAACACCTGACATCACTATGCACCTGTGCATACCTCAAACTGATGCTACAAGATAGGTTTAAGGCTTAAGTAAAACAGTACTTTGCATTGGGTTAAGAGGGAGATTTCAAGGGAGATACAGAGGTCAGAGACAGATTTTTCATTCCTCCTAACAATTCTTGATTGGCACATATGGTTAAATCTACAGTACAAATCTTAGACCATTTATCAAAACAACACCCATTGTTGCTGGGAATTTGTACTGGGAGTTATCCTCAAGTCTTGGCTACCAGATTCTGCTCAGCCATGCTACAACAACTTAAAAACTGCATACTTGTTTCTAGACTCAGGTATACATCAATCCTTCTAGACCCTTTTTAGCACTTCGTGGAGTCACAGCTTTGCTAGAAGAAGACACTACACATGAGTGCAACTATGGCATCAGAGTTTATACTGTGTCAGAACAACATGGTCATGGAATGGAGTTTTCCAGTAGTATTTTTCATCTCTGAAATAAGTGCATTGTTTTTTGAGAATGTGGGATGGACCATTCTGGAACAAAGCCAATACAGACACCAATGCAAACAGCTGAAGAAAGTTGTAAAATGTGTTAACAGGCTATAACCCTTCTTTTTTCTATCTTTTTAACATGGCTGTGCTTAAGCAACTAATGGAGCATCCATGTGGAAGCTCTGGAGAGAATCAAACTTAAGTATGTAAGGGTATCTTGCTATTCACCCCCAATGGGGTCAACATTTCACAAACATTTCAGTCAAAGTCAATCAAGTCATCAATTACCAACTGTGGATTCTGCAGAAAAAAATCAGTAGGGCCTTGGAGTACTTGTCATCTCTCTCATTTTCTCTGGCCTTGTTCTTAGGTGAATTTCTAGAGGATGGGAAAATAAGGAGGTGAGCACAGTACTGTGAGCATGGCTGTGATTGTCTCAAATATGGTCACAGGTATATCAGCAAGGATGCTTATTGATGTAAGAACCTATGCTAAAATGTTTACAACATCCCAGATATACTTCCATTCACATGGGCCCGGGTTTTCAGTTCAGAAAGTTTCTCATCTGCTCTCCAGATGTGGCTGTTTACTGAACAAGCCGGAATTGTATTCAGTCTTCATATACAGATGTATTATACCAATCAAGGTTACACCTAGTCTATATTGTACCTACTTTGAGAATTTTAATCTTCATGAGTTCCTGATTTAATGTTATAGTACCAAACTAGTACCATGGAAAACTAAACAGATAAGTTCTAACACAAGTGGAAGGACATAAAATTTTGGTATACAACAACATATATATGTAATTATACCTAAGACTTTTCCTTTCCTAAGTCCAGGGCAGGTAGGTGAATGGGTGTATTCCTGATCCTCAACCTTTTGGGGATTTCCCAAAGGCGAGCAGACTATTTCTAGGGTTAGGAGCATTTGAAATAACTTCAAAAAATGTCAGAGGAAGACTTGTGGACTCCAATTAAGGCAATGTTCATAACGCATACTTTTAGATTCACCATGGCTCAGAAAAGAATGGCTCGTAGATAAGACAACTTTGTTTATTTTTCTTCTGCTTCTTGCTTGGCATTTTTAAAATGGTGTCTTTTGGAAGTTTCTATCATAGCTTTAGGATTTCTATCATATAGAGCAAAAGATGCTTTCAAACACTGATTCCAAAACATCTGAGCAACAATAATGCAACATCAGAACTAGTATTTTACATGTCGTAACACACTGTGTCACTTACACAGTCACCCAGCCAAAAGGTCTCTTTAACATACATACAGTATAAGGTGGGATGAAAACGTACCAAAGAAAGGGCCAAACAACACAATTCTTTCCTTTAAAAAAAAGAGCAAGGAAAGAAACTGCAATAAAATAGTGAGTAATCACACAAAGAAAAGGTTTGGCCAGATGAGCATGTAAGCCAGTCTTCTGTCTTTTTATTTACTAAAGAATTAGCTAACATTAGCACACATGCACTGGCCACAAATGATACTGAAATAGAGTTTCCCTACATATTACAAATGCTCTCCGGCATTGTGGAAATGGAAGCAGAGAAAAAAAATTTTTTTTCTGAAACCTGTCAGAAGCATCAGGGATTGGGGGGATCATGGAAAGGGAAAGGGCATTCTTCATTTCTCATCAGCCTTATAGCAGCAGGAGCTGAAATATAAGGAGAGTAACAAACATTTACATATTATAGAGAAGTTCTTTGCTTCAAAGATACAAGACTGCATCTTTGTGTAGTCACTGTCTGACTAATTTTCTAATGTTTACTTTTCTCCCCCTTTCCAGAAGCTCACAAATTTCAAGGTCAGTCCCAAGCCAAGATCCAAGTACATCTCCACAGAAGGAATGGAATGAAATGTTGCACTTCAATTTTTCACTTTCTGTAGAATAACAAATACATCACAACAACCAAGTTCTTAGAATATATATTCTACACCAGTCTTTCCCAACCAGACACACTCCAGATGTGTTGGACTGCAGCATTCACCATCCCCAGACAGCATAGCTGTTAATGGTGAGGGATGTTGTATTCTACACATCTGGAAGGTGCCTGCTTGATGAGGGCAGATCTCATCGCTTCCAAGATTATAACTTCTTAAAATGCCTATCACTAGAGAGAAAAACTGAAGTCTAGAGGCACATCACAAGCATCCAGAGAAGCACTGTCAGGATACCCTATAACTACCTCAGATATTAATTTCCTCTGCTGGCATATTAAAGAATAAAGAAAAGGAGAGTTAAAAATGTGAATACATTTATCACTGTAAAGTCAAAACTGTAAGATGCAAGCCTAATAGATACAATATGAAGACATGTCACGAATCAGATCTGGAAGTTAGATTCACGATTGATATTATCAATGTCAAGTTTCACTGGTTTCCTTTCTTGGATCCTCACATACTGGACTATAACCTTCATCACACTGCATACTGGCCAAGTTGCCTTGGGGTTATAAGAGTTGTATCAACACTGGGGGACCTACTGTTGAGAAACACTGCCTCTAACTGATGAAGATTGGACTCAGTAGCTTCAGCTTAGCAGAGAAGCTCCTAAACTTTGCTCAAAATTGAATTTGGCAATGGATTTGCCATTCTGCTGGTAGCTGAAAGAATCCAAGCTACCCAGACCTAATAAAAGCTTTTGCCAGTTAAGAATTTTCTTCCCACACTGTAAGCAATTCTGTGCTTATGTAGATGTCTGCAGTACTGGCATGGGAGAGTCATCAGTGCAAAAGGTGTATGTGACAGCATAGTATTTCCTCCAGCACCAATGTGGTTTAATCATCTTCCTATTTCTGCACAATAAAGCCTACAATATTGATGGAACTTTCTGTGTACACAGAATACAGCTTAAATCCTTCTATTTTTAAACTGAGATAATTCTGGCCTGTAGGCACCTTTGTTAAAAAAAAGCACCTTGCTGATTTCTTTAGTCTAATGGCCCACATTAATGTGAACAGTGTGGATTCATTTGTAGATGGTTTGATATACAGTGTATAAGACTCTGTCTTAGGACAGAAAGTTTAGCTAATACAGGGGATGTTCATTAACTACCCTTTTTCACTGTAAGAGATATGAAGGTGTACTGCAGAGATACTGCAAGATAGCAAGATAGCCATTCATGAAAGAGTGAGACTAGAGAACCCCACGGTGTTGACATAGCACCGCTATCAAGATACAGGAGGTCAAAAAATGTGCAGTGAACACAGGAGGTTGGAGAGGGAGTGAAAATAGACAAGAAGTCTTTTTCACAGAACTTCAGCTCCTCCAGGCACAGATCTGGGCAAGAAGCCAAGAAAGAGGTGTAAAGACAAATAGTTTGGTTCAGTGCAAATTTGAATTTTGATGTCAGCATGCATCTGTATTTTATCAGCAGAGATAAAATATTATTTATGTCAGTATGCCAGATGTCAAAGCAGGCTGCTATGCAACTAAAGGAATGTTTAGGGAAGGAAATGACATAGACTGTGCTTAGTAGCGCTCTGATGTGTGTATACATGCTCCACAATGACCTGGGGGTCAATACATCTAACTGTTCAGGCAAAGCTTTCCACTCTGTAGATCTCATAAAAGCAACGAGTTAACACTGACTCAGCCTTACTTTGACGTAACATTTGCCTCCACAAGAATGCTCCTGGAATACTTCCCACGGAGGGCCATATGTAAAATATCTACAGTTGAAATTGACCATCCATGCAGATTTTCTAAGACAATTCCTTTTGCAACTGATATCACAAACAAGAGCCATCAAGAGTTTTTTCTTTCTTTAAACACTGTTCAGGGTTACATCCCAGAAAAATGTTATATAAGTGAGGAACTTAAGACACAATATTTTTCACACACAGTCCTCTTCAGAGATCATTCAAAGAGCGCTCCAAATGCTACTTGGAAGCAAGCATCTTTTCCAGACGCACCAAAGCAAAAACATGAATATAACTACGGAAAAAAAATGATTGGACTTAAAATCTAAAACATTGGTTCAACTGATGACAAAGCCAATCATTTCTCCATAGGGGCCACAGCAAATCTACTTCAGCAAGCAGGGTGTATGGAAAAAAAAGAATAAAATACTTAAAAGAACAGCAATTAAAGGAAAACTATCAAAAATTATGCAGAGGAGGGTATACAACAGACCCTGTATAATTGGGAATAGGATATACGACTGCAATATGTTTCCTGGAACAAAAAGTATGTTGGGCTCTTTTTGTTTAGGTTACTTTCACTTAGCAATAAATACTTTCAAATGAGACCTCTCTAACTTCCCCTCAGACTTCTGTGAATGAAGCTTGTTCAGTACGTGTACTCATGACCTCAGAAAACCTCCAACAAAAGCACAGGAATCATTTTTCATCAATGCTTTGTTTGAAAAGAAAAATATTCCACAAATTAAGAATATTTATTCCTGGTCTCAGTTGTTTATCTGAAATTGTGATCTGGTAGGTAAAAATCCTCCTCGTACAGTTTAATCTTGGAAAATCTTTTTTCCTTGAACGATTACTCTGTGGTACATCATATATAAAGGCTTTTATCAAAACCTACACCCTATTACTTACAGCATTTACTGTTTCCTGAGCACTCTACAATGCAGATTCACACTGCATTGATTAATGGCAGACTTCAGGAAAAGAGGAACTTTATTTCTATTGCTTTAGAGTAATTGTTCTAGCATGCTATATCTGAGTACAAAGGCTGGGAAATTTCAAATATGCCATTTACCACAAATTGCTTTGTTAAAATTAGGCATGAATAATTGGAATATATTACCCACAAATGTGGTATCCAGTCTTACATGGAAAAAAACCTTTCAAAACAAAAATGTGAGATGAAATTTCATTCTGACCTAGTGATTTACACAATCTATTTACAAAATGAACAGACTGAAAACTGTCTGGCACAACAGTCTGAAACTTGGAAAAGTAACTGTCCAGACCACAAGTAGATTGGAACCAAAGTGATTCCAAACTTGTAGAACAAAGCAAACTAATCCCCATGCCAATTCAAATTAATCCTTAAACTGGCAAACAGTCAGAAACTCTGGAACAGTATTGCCAAGCACTCAAATAGTATGTACTGAGCTGTTAAACTCCCTTGGAAATTGTAAGGGTCTTCATGAAGGATCACAAACGACCTCTGATGTTAAACTGGCACATCCTTCTCAGAAGAGTTGCTCATTTTCTCAGGCTGCTGTGGTTCTGGCAGCCATCAGAATCTCTTTCTTGTGGTCCTATTTCAACCAGTGTTAGACTGGCCCTGACTGAAGACCTTAATGAGGTGCTGATCCCATCATCACGTCACTATTACTCATCTTGAATGCATCCCATGGGACAAGGAGAAAAGGCTGATTCAAGAATTCCTGGTGATGTGTGATGCAAAGGGGTACCATTTGCTTCTCTCACGCTCTTGGCCTGTCAGCATAGCCATTAGGCACACTGGTTTACTGAGGGTAATAATTCTTCTCTCCCACACGTACAAACTGCTTTAGACTGAATCCTGGCACAAAGTTCTGTCCCATGAGGGCATTAAACAATCCATTCAGCTGTTTAGCTCCCATTGCTTCAGCTCCCAGCCATTTCAACAACAGTAGTATCTGTTTTTAACTGAAGAAAAGCCAGTATAAAACTCTAAATTTACATAACACTGTGGTGGTTGTGACACAAGCTGGCAGCAGCCTGGAAATGGAAAGCAAAGACTGCCAGAGACATTCAGTCATACTATGCAGATTCTCCATTTTGATTATGTTTGGCAAAAAACTGACCAGCTGTTTGGGAGATCTGAAACACCCTAGTACCAAGGCCTGAAACATCCTAATACTGATGTTTCTACACATCTTGGGAGCTAGGAGGTGATGGGTACTACAATCCTCTCATCATCAATAAAGCATCCCTGTTTCTTCCAGAAATTTAACAGCTTTTGTGATTACCCTTTTGGGATCATCTGTACAGCTGTATTTAATTATCAGCTTTGCCAGAAGTGAAGCATTTCTGTTACATACGGAGAAATGATACTCACAAATCAGAGAGGAAAACATGATCTTGTTCAAGAAGAGGGAAAGTCTAGTGGCTTCCATGTCACTGAGGTGCTGAATCTACTCCAGCTTTGAGCCCAAATTTTAAAGGTGCCGTCCAAGGTGCTGAAACTATTTGGGAGCCAGCTCCTCAACAGTTAGGACTAGTACCAAGAACAGATTCACCATCCCAATGACACAGAAGCCACCTGCTGACACTAGTTTGGACAACTCTTACTATATGGGTACAGGGAGTATGACAGTACCAGGCTCATGTTCTGAAATGCTCTTCTCAGTAAGATAGCTAAAATCACTATAGCCTTGCTTCTATCTGTAGTGTAAAGACAGACATAATAGCAAGCCTGCACCACTCCTTCTCTACTTACCATCTCCATTAATTTGACCAGCCAGATCTCATAGAACCCTATTACATGACCACTTTATGTATCAAGCCCCACAAACTGAAGTTTTAAACTGTGTGTTGAATAATCCCAAAATGAGTATGGTAAACAATGGAATGTATTTTTTCACAAGTATGCTACTGTCTACCTTCCAAAGTGGCTACAAAAGGATGAAAACTCAAAGCCATGTAATGTTGACCCTTGTCCTATCTCAGTCCCAATATCACAGCTGATAAAACAAACAAAACAAATTAAATAGCTCCCAGTTCCTTACTTGCTTCCAGGCAGTAAAGTACAGGGTCACAAATAAAGTCCAACATAAACACAGTCCAACAGGGTTTCACAGCAAGGGAGTGTTCAAGGTCAATCCAAGCATTCATCATGGCATCCAGCAAGGTAGCAGGTCAGATAAGCTCAGACAACTCCTGGAGGGGAAGGACGCCAGCTAAATAGGTCAGGAGCCTAGTGCAGCTGTACCCTGACTGATTGTTGTTGGTTATAAATTCTGAGAGATTGACTCTGGGTCTCTCTTTGCTGCCTGTGCTCTGTGAAGCTGGGTCTAGGTAAGTGTTCTTCTATATCTGAGGAGGCAGAACTCTCTATTGGAGCTGGCTCTGTTTCTGGCACTGTTACCTCCCTCTGTACAGCAGGTCCTGGCATGCCCCCTGTTTCAGCCTCTGGCATGTCCCATGTCTCTGCTTCTGGCATGCCCTCTGCTTCAGAGTCAGAGTCCACGCCCTGAAAGCAGCGCATGACACCCCTGAGGTTTCAGGACATCTAGCACTGTTTTTGACCACGTTACTCAGAATTAGACTTCAAACAGTTTCAACTTGTTCCAACATAATGTATTAATAGGTCTGTACACAGCAGCTTGTTTCATACTAGTTCCACTTATGGCAACTTATGCCATAGTGCAAGTTCCCTTCAAAACAGGTCTTCCTACTTGGCCAGACCAATACTATGTGAGTAATGCAGTATTTTGAAATTTCCCATAATCAAATGTCACTCCTGGACAGAACAGTATGATCTATCGGAGTACAGAAATATAATAAATTATTTTTAAAAAATTAGGATCACTCTTGAGATGGAGCATCATTATATTCCTTACTTTAAAGTTTCTTGCCATTCAGCACAGAGATTAAGAGACAGAATTCAATCACAGCTCAACAAAAATAAGCAGAATTACAAACAGAACACATCTTCATGTAAGTACAATACCACGACCACTACCCCATTATCAGATCTAATAGCACAAGCCATGTGGAACTTTTCTGTGAGGAAAACTCGGATATATATCTCTCTTTTTGAGCCTTCATATAGTATCTAAAACTCCTTTAGGAATTCTAAGGGTGCCAGCCCCTTTCCTTTTCTTACTGTTTCTGAAACAACAACAACAACAAAAACAATTAAAATAATAATTAATATTGGCACTTTGCATCACACAAGGTAAGTTTTAGATACATATAATCCACATATCTCTTTGAACTGGAGTCAATAGGGCCTTGGCTTTATGCTTTGTCTGACAGGTGCTTGTTTAGCTAGCATAACGTGATGATTTTGCTAACTGAAGGTTTTGCTAGTTCCACTTTCTTATTTCTTTGTGGCATCTGTGCTTTACTTCTGTTCTATGAGGTTTCTATATGCATTTATGTTCATGTCAATTTTTTCTGCATCCAGTAAGTTTAGCTGAACTACATTTTACCTTGGAGCCATCCAACAGACGCCTGAGTTAGCATTTCTCTTGGAGTTAACTGTAGGGCTCTCGTTTCAGAGTTTCTTTGAATTGTTTACAGAACATGTTTCAGTTACCTCAACTATTAAGTACAAAGTTACTTATAAAAACATTTGTGATATTTCTTTAATGTTACCGCTATTTTGTTATCTATGACTCTAGCTTCTTAATTGTGAATCAACAAGCAATTTCAGCTAACTTTTCATTTAAAAACATACACTGGAAAGAGGTGAGCTGAAAATCTTTTACTGGTCTTCCTAGCAATGGCAGTGGGGAAATATGTAACACACAAGATTTTTAAAAAACAGAGGTTCATGCAATGTAACTGGACTAGGCATTAATGGCATGGAAAATGAACTTACAGGGGGTTGCGGTATCACCCTACCTTGTCCTTTAATTCCAAAAGGAGGTACAAAGTCCCGGATCCTTGCCCACTTTTTGAAGGAATCATCGAGAAACATTGGTGCTGACTTGGAGAACCTGAAAACATAATGAGGCAGAATTTTCAAAAAAGAGAAAAAACATGAGGGAGTGTAAGGACTATTATTCTCTAAATGAAGACAGTAAAACCACATGGCCCATAAGCCAGCAAAGACAGGAAGCAAATCAAACCAGTGATAAGAACAAATTAAAAATAATTAAGTTATGTATTAAGTTGGAAATTTGACAAAATAGGAGGAACCTAATTACATTTATTTTTCAATGAAAATGTTTGACATAATACTGGAATTTCTGCATTGTGGTTCCTACAGAATTGTTTGTTAAGCTATTAATTAAGCAAACAACCCATAATTCTAAAGAGTAAACAAAATTTTAATTACCTAGTGAGTTCTTTACCCAACATCTAGTTCTTCTGGATATTTTCAAAATTTTAGCAACACTATTTTCCCCTTTTTCTTAGTCCCTTAGGATTGGGGAATTACAAGGTTTAGGTTATAAGTAGTAAGGGCACTTTGCAAGTGGCTAGTGATCTTCTTTCCATCTAGATGTCCTACAACAGACATCAAACAGAATCTCCTCTGCTGTCTCTGGAAAATGAATACTGAAGCTCTTAATTCCAGAATCAGCAAGCTAAAGTAAAAGAGAGCATGAGGAGATGACATGATATAGAAAAGAAAAGGTTTTTGGTGTGGTGAATAAAAAAAAAAAGAATTTTTCAAAAATTCATGTCTAGCTGTTTCCATCTCTCCAAAGATTAAAACAGGGATGGGAGGAATTAGTAAAAGCATGGGTGGAATTTTTCATCTTTATTCTGGTAAGGCCTTTAGTGTACTAATATAAGTTTATATACCAATTCAAAATTAAATTAATCATTAAAATGCTCTTTCAATGTTAACAAAACCTGATGAAACTTTTTAGTTTATTAAGAATGAATATACCATATTAGCGCTTTTCCATCTCTGAGTCAAACAAATAGAGAACAAAGAACAAGGGGAAACTGTGTCACCATATCAGAATTGCTCTGGAAAAGGGTGCCAAAAAAAAACACAACCCCATCATTTAAATGTCATCTATGCCAATATGAAGCTCAGAGTCCATGATGACTGCATACATTCACCCAACTACTAACAACATGGAGAACAGAAATGTCCAACAACTGCACACATTTCGGAATGCACAATATCCCCATATCTCACCCTAGAGTATAAATATCAGTGTGGCATTCACTGAGCAGTTTGGGTGCAAAAAGGTAAACCACATGACCTGCCAGTTAGCTGTGTCAACAGAAGTTGCAAACAAGCTTCAAGCAAATGGCTCCTTTCAGACTCAAAACAGATGATACCTAAGAACTAGTGTAATGTAGTGCCAAAGAAAAGTAAGCCATAAATTGAGAGGCTTCTGGTTTAAATTCTGCCTCTGTCATGGATTCACCAGGTTCTCACAGGGAAATTGCTTTTTTTCAACTTACAATATATATAATGATATTCACACAATATACTGTTCTGTTGCAAGATTACAAGAAGAACATGCATAGGAAATGCTCTGGACACTGAAGATACTATATAAACACCACATGTTTTTATTGTTAATCTCAGTCAACAGTAGTCTTCTTTAATGATCTTAAGGGAGACAAATGAAGGAGATATTTTTCATAACAGAAAAGCACAACAGAAAAACATGGAAAGGAAACTAACTTGACATGATGCTCCTGGATGAGAGATAATAGTGCACAGTTTGAAGTATCACTGATGTTTATCCACTCATGTACAGACTGATTTAGTGCACATCCTAATGCATGCTTCTCCTATCCTTCTCATTCACACACTGATGTTTTATTTTGTGAACAACTGTCATATAGTATTTTCCTATAGGTCAGAAACAGACAAAATGAGGCCCTGGGGCTATTTGTGTGGATCCCCACAAAGCCATTTTTGCAACCCAGAAACCCTTCTTTGTGGGAGAGGAAGGGGTGAATTGCCTCTCCTGAAGCAGTGATTCATCTACTAAATACATCACATACTCCTCATTGTTTAATGTGGGGAAAAAACCCGAGCTCTTAAACTATATTCTAGACACTACAAATTGTGTTTTGTTTTGAGGTTTGGGGCTACTTTCGGCAGTCTATGGATCCTATAGAGAATCATGGAGTTAGAAAATTGGTTCTTAGATCAAGCAAAATTGCATATCCTTGCTATAGGTGGAAGCTTCAGCCCTATTAGGAAGGATAGTTAGACGGATGGAGACAGACAGCAATTCATGTTCACACAAGGTGTGGTGATGGTGGTGATCTCATTAGAAATATGATTTCAACCATGTTAATCCATTTCATATTAAAATGCAAAGCTTAGACATCACCAGAAAAGCAAAATCACACAACATCTAAGTAGCAAATGTTTGGAAATCACAGAGAATCCTTTCATACTAGATAAAACCGAATTTGGTAGATCATGGTTACACCAATACAAATGGCAATGATGCATCTGACAAAGTGAGCTTCAGTTCAGGAAAAATTATACTGAACACATCTGTTAAACTTTATGATGCTCATGGTTTTTGTTACTACTACACATCGTTCAATTAAAGATCAGTGGGCTAGCAAGACTGCAACAAGCATTACTCCCACTGCTTCTGCCTATATAGTCATGGCAAATACAAAGAGACAAGAGTGCTTCTTGGGTTACTTAGAAAGTAAACAGAGAGAGAAAATTCAAGTAGATCAGTTAAGATCAGGCTTATGGAGTATGAACACTGCCCTAGTGTATACTACCTAGTCACTCCTGAGGACAGCAGAAGCAGCTAAACAAAACATAAGAGCTTTATTTCAAATCAGTTTCTCTCTTAGCAAACCAGATAAACAAACCAAGAATATACTTTAGAATCTTTCTCTGATTTATTGGAAACAGAAGAACCCAGAGACAAGGAAGCATCCACGTTCAGACAAACCATGAAGTAAATCTCTGTAGTTTGTTTAGCTATTTCTGCTGCATGTGGGAACAAGAGGAAAGCTTGCTGTTCATGCAAACGCCAAGATTCCTATAGTTCTCTGGCTTATCCTGGAGCTCCCACAGCCTCTGTGTTTAAACCAGAACTGCAAAACTTGCACTTTAAATGTTCCCAGCCAGCACTGTTGATACCCACATTGGCTGGTGAATTCTTGGAATTGTAGTCTAAAAGGTAACTTTTTAAAATTTACTTTTCAAATAGATTAACTACTGCTAGACTTTAAGAAAGTGATGAAACCTCTACTCAGCAAAGAGTCACAACATGTATTCCTCTTTAGAAACTTATTCAGTCTGTTTAATAATACTTACAAGTATTATTAATGCTAATATTAACTATATATCCATATTTTAATTGTATTATTACTTAATTAGACTTAATCAGGATGCTAAAGTATTTTTTTAAAGTAGACATAAGACTAAGACTGGTAGAGGCAGAATATATACAGAATGGAAGTTTAAACCTTATAAACTATATAGTTTCCAAAATCAAGTTTCTAAAACAAACACACACAAAATGTATTTGCTTTGGCACATACTAACTCCACCTGTTTCAAGCACAACTACACTCAGGATTAAACTGACACCTCCTAAAGCAGACACAAGTGTAAAAGATTTACCAATAAAATGGGTGTTAAGAAACAGATAAGGCATGACAAGTATTCATTCAACAGCACTCCTATTTCTACCTCAGCAGATACAAATTATTTGGAACACAGAAGAAAAGAGCCAGATCTTCCAAGAAGTTGCTACCAGATCACATATTTTAGGCTGTGCCATATTTTTGAGATAAGAAAAAAAATATCCTTAAGTATTTTTTTAAAAAAGTTTTATTTATCTAATAGGTTTATACTACACCTTACCAACAAAACAAAAGAAAAAGAAAAGAAAACCTTAATTCTACTGAACAGTTTTGACTGAATTTTTTTTATATATATACTCTTGTGATCACTGTTAGTAATGTACTTTGTTTAGAGCCAGGTATCTGCTTTCTGGCCAGATCATTTGTTGTCTGTGGAGTAGAACACTTTTGTGTGTGTGGAGGGGAGCAATATAGGCTGAAATACCCAGACCTCAGTTACACTCTCTAAGCAGACAAGATAACCAGAACTCTCTATCTACTTTATTTCGCTGAACATTAAGAGGAAGAAAATGCCCAGCAAAATCAGCTGTCATACAGATGCCTGGCTCCAATCACCAAAAAGTACGTGGATGTTCTAAGCTAAAAACAAAACCAACACAGTGCTTTTTTGCTATGGAAACCCGTCTCTATTTAAAGAGGGTTCTCCTTTATAGATGCACTGGAAAGGTGTGAGAAGAAACACATTTAAGATATTTATGAGGAGAAACAACACTGACTGAATTTTATGTATGGTTCATACATTTTCAAACCAGGGGTGGGAGCAGAAGGGAAACAGAGATTTGTTCTGATTACTTCCAAATAGCATATTGTTTATTTTGTTGTGTGTGAGAGACAGGGAGGGAGAATGTGAACCATTTTGGATAATGTCAACTGGGTTAGTTCCAAGGCTTGTTTTTCAGAGATTTATGGCTACAAAGTAGAAATGTTCTTCAGACCCCCATTTGACCCAAAAGCTATTTCTGTTTAAACTTTCATGTGAGAGCCAGCTCTCTCTGCCAAATGCCAGAGTTGCACAAGCTGCACCCAGGTCTAGGGATAAGAGCCACTCTTGACTATTCAGGGTATTTCATGCATACGTGTGCACACACTCCAGTTGTAGTCATGATACAACTAATAATCATCAGTGTGTTCATAATATGCATGACTGAGTGGCAAGTGGTGCTATGCAACATTAGTATAATATAATAAATCCTTCCCAAAATACTAATGGCTATAAAGGTAAGGCAGGAATGAATAAAAGAAGCATTTCTCCTAGCTTTCCTGATGCATACAGACAAGTAACCGCATTTTAAGAAATTTTTATTTAAGATCTACTTTGGAAATTAAATGAGGCAGACACAATTTTATGTATGACATTTGCACAGGTATCATTTATGGGTTAACTTTGAATGAGAAGCAGAATTTTAGGCACAGTTCAAATTATTCAGGGTTAAAATGAGATTCTGCCACCTTGGCCCATTTTTGTACTTAATGTATTACTCTGAAAGTGGCCATGTCCAATTATTTTACCAGGGAGTAGAGGCAGTACTAAAGTACTAAAGGAGGTGACAGGAGAAAAGCCATTGTGTACATTATTTGCAATATAAATGGACATCAAAAGAGCTCCTCAGGCAGCAATGGCAGGCAGTTTTTGCATCATTAGATCATCAATATCATTATATTAAGAACACAGAGACCTAAGATTGCATATTGCCTAGGGAATGACATCCAGAAAGAAGGGAGGATAGGACTCTCAGATTTAATATCCACAATTACATGAACAAAATCAAATGAGTTAAACACCACCACTATTATCCAAAGCCACTTAAATGCTGACAGGCCAAGGAATAAAGTCAAGATGTTATATACGGCGATAGCAGGGAGAAATATCGTTACAGGGGAAGGAGAGATAGATGTTTAATACCTATCTCACCTTCCGTTCGCCCTGCTATCCCAAGGTGTCTGGAGAGTGAACCAAACCAACACAGAACCTTTCCTTGCTCCTGTGTAATGCCAGGTCAATGAAAAAGAAAACTCATATTATCCATGATCTTTTAAAGGATGAGGAAGCTGACCTGGCATGCTTTACGGAGACCTGGCTGGAGGATGACAGTGGTACAACTTGGGTTCAGGCCTTGCCAGCCGGATACTCTGTCAGTGAGCAGGTAAGGGGAAGTGGGCGGGGGGGCGGAGTAGCCTTGGTTTATAAGACAATCTTATGATGACCAGGATACCTGTCCGGAAAACAGACCACTTCGAGTGTATATACATGAGCCTGAAGGCAAGAGATAGTCTAGGGATTCTGTGAGTGTACCGACCACCCCGCTGCCTATCAGACTCCCTGGCCGAGCTGACAGAACTGGTGTCGGAATTGGTGTTGGAGTCGCCCAGATTTCTGGTTCTGGGCAACTTCAATATCCCGTTTGAGACTGGTTTGACAGGTGCAGCTCGGGAGTTCATGGCGTCTATGACAAACATGGGCCTATCTCAATTAGTTTCTGGGCCAACACATTGTGCAGGTCATAACCTCGATGCGGTCTTCAGTACAGAACAGGCACAGCCGTGGGTGCAGATAATAAATGCTACCACATTGTCCTGGACAGATCACTTCCTGGTCAGGGTCAGACTTATGGCTGCTATCCGCCCCTGCAGGGGTGGTGGACCTATTAGAATGGTCTGCCCTCGAAGTTTAAAGGAACCTATTGGATTCCAGAAAGCCTTGGAGGGTTTTATAGTTGGTATCACCAGTGATCCTGTTGAGACCCTAGTTAATACCTGGAATTGTGATCTTACTAGGGCTATCGACACGATTGCGATCAAGCATCCTTTCTGGCCTGCTTCAAACCGTAATCCTTGGTATACAGTAAAACTCAGGAATATGAAGCAGGCTGCACAACGACTAGAGCGCAACTGGTGGAAATCTGGACTCTTATCTGACAGGACACGCTATAGAGAATTCCTTTATTCCTGAGTGGCAATAAATACAGCAAAGAAGACTAGGCCTCTCTGCACGTATTGCGTCTGCGACTTCCTGTCCAGCAGAGCTGTTCAGGATGGTAAGGGATCTGACTCAGATACCCACTCTCCCAAACTCGCTGTTAGAACCTAGCGTAGCTTGCTGTGATGCTTTGAATAATCATTTCGCAGATAAAATCTCTCAGATAAGAGCTCATTTGGATGCCGGTGTTACTGCAGAGGTTACGAGTGGAGTGTCTGGCGATTCCGTGAACAGGATTATACTGGATCAGTTTCAGTCAGTGAGTACTGAGGACGTAGACAAACTCCTTGGAAATATAAGAAAGACAACTTGCCCTCTTGATCCCTGCCCTTCATGGCTGGTCATCCAGGGAGGAGTTGCAATTAAGACCCATTTAAGATATATTATTAATGCATCCCTTAGGGAGGGCAATTTTTCAGCTTGCTTAAAAGAAGCAATTATACAGCCGCTTCTAAAAAAGTCCTCCATAGATCCTCTGGATATGAATAATTATAGACACTCTCTCATCTCTCATTTTTAAGCATGGTGATCAAGAGGGCTGTTGGTCTTCAGCTCCAAGCTATCTTGGATGAAACAGATTATCTAGACGCATTTCAAACTGGCTTCAGGGCAGGATATGGAGTCAAGACCGCTCTGGTCGCCTTAGTGGATGATCTTCGCCTAGGTATCAACAGGGGAAGTGTGACTGGTACTCTTGGACCTCTCAGCGGCTTTCGATACCATAGACCATGGTATCCTTCTGGAACGCCTGAGAAGGTTAGGGATCGGGGCACTGCACTTAAGTGGTTCCGGTCCTATCTCTCAGATAGATACCAGATGGTGATGCTTGGGGACAGCTGCTCCTCAAAAAAGGAGCTTAAATCTGGCGTCCCTCTGGGCACTGTCCTGTCCCCAATGCTATTTAACATCTACGTGAAGCCGCTAGGAGAGATCATCAGAAGACATGGAGCAAGGTGCTATCAGTACGCTGATGACACCCAGATATATCTCTCCATGCCTCGGATAATAGCATCAACTAAGGGTGGCATCTCACCTCTGAATGAATGTCTTGAAGCAGTAATGGACTGGATGAGGAAAAACAGACTGAAGCTGAATCCAGATAAGACGGAGGTACTCGCTGTTAGGGGCCCTAGCCCAGACATGGAGGTCTGTCAACCAGTCTTAGACGGGGTCACACTTCCCCTGAAAGACTGTGTTCGCAGCTTGGGGGTGCTCCTGGACTCGCCACTTCAGATGACAACTCAAATTGATGTGGTGGCCAGGAGTGCCTGCTATCAGCTTTGGCTGATACACCAGCTGCACCCTTTTCTGGAGCTGGAACACCTAAAAACAGTGGTGCACATGCTGGTAACTTCACGGCTCGACTTCTGCAATGCGCTCTACCAATGTGCTCTACACAAGGCTACCCATGTGCTTAGTCCGGAAACTTCAGTTAGTTCAGAATACAGCAGCCAGGTTGGTCACTGGTAGACCTAAAACTGACCACATAACACCAATTTTAAAGTCCCTTCATTGGCTGCCTATTAGTTTCCAGGCACAGTACAAGGTGTTGGTTATTACCTTTAAAGCCCTTCATGGCTTGGGGCCAGCCTACCTGCAGGATCGCCTTCTCCCATATAATCTACCCCGCACATTAAGGTCCTCTGGGAGGAATTTACTGCAGCCAGTCAGAACTAGGTTGGCTGCAGTTACCCAGAGGACCTTTTCTTCTATCTCTCCCAAGTTATGGAATGGCGTGCCGGAAGAGAAGACTGATCTCTTCCGACAGGCCTTCCAAGACTAGCATTTCCATCGCCTCCCATCAAATGTCTTGCTGCTTTCCTAATAGTAACTGATGGATTGTTAATTGCTTTGTGTTTTAAGGGGTTGGTTTAGGTGCATTGGTGGGTGGGGAGGATTTCGTATGTTTTTATGTCTTTTAATGTATTTTAATGTATAATGTATTTCATGTTGTTCGCCGCCTCAATCCATGTGGAGAGGTGAGAAATAAATAAATAAATAAATAAATTATTATTATTATTATTATTATTATTATTATTATTATTATTATTATTTCCCCCTTAGAGAAACTAGACTTTATATGAACCACATGGCTATACTAATCTGTGATTTCCTTTGTCACACATTAACGTTATATGAAGCATTCAATGAACTGGCACAGGACTGGGAAATGGTATCACACTACGTATGGAGGAGTCTCCTTTGGAGGTTTTTAAACAGAGGTTGAATGGCCATCTGTCAGGAGTGCTTTGATTGTGTGAGCCTGCATGGCAGGGGGTTGGACTTGATTGCCCTTGTGGTCTCTTCCAACTCTGTGATTCTATGATTCATGCATATACTTCATCTAGAAGAACAGGTTGATCACTTGTAACTGTGGTTCTTTGAGTAGTCATCTGTGAATTCACACCAACGTATCAACTGTGCCTCTGCAGTGCATCATTCAGAATCTTCTAAAGTTGTTTTGCAAATATTTTGGTGGTATCTCCTCCTTCACTGGTACATATGACCAGCCATGCTCCTACTCAAACCCTCAGTTCCATGGCCACCAAAGCAGCAGCTCAGAAGCTTAGGATATTGAGCATGACAGAAGTGAGAAAGAAAGGCAGTGTTGTGTGAGTTCACAGATGACTGCTTGAAGAACCAGAGTTACAGGTGAGCAAACTGTTCTTTTTCTTCTTCATGGTCTTCGCGACTCACACAGATAGGAGACTAGCAAGCTACTAACTCAGGTAGAGGGTGAGTCATGCAACACTACTCTCCCAAAGGCAGCATCAGCCCTCAACCCTGAGTTCAGTCTGTAGTGTCTAATAAAGATCAAGGGCTGAGATCAGACGGCTGCCCTGCAAATGTCCTCTAAGGGAAAACCTTTCAGAAATGTCAAAGAGGCAGCCACAGCTCTGTGGAATGCCTATGCAGAGTCACAGGAGGGTCTTTTTTGGCTAGTTCATAGGGCAGGTGAATCACAGAGGAGACCCATTTAGAAAGATACTAAGCAGAAATCAGTAGTCCCTTCTAGGACTTAAAGTAACAAACAAAGAGTCTTTGAGACTGTTGAATATCAGCTGTCCTGTTAATGCAGAAGGTGTTCTAAAGAAACCGGAATGGCTGACTAAAGAACTCTTAGCTGAGCTAAGTGTTAAAAGAAACATGTACAGGAAATGGAAGAATGGTGAAACTATCAAAGAGGAATTCAAGCAAATAGCCAGGAGATGTAGTGAGAAGGTCAGAAAAACTAAAGTGCAGAATGAACTCAGGCTTGTCAGAGACATCAAAAACAATAAAAAGGGTTTTATTAGATATGTTCGCAGCAAAAGGAAAAACAAAGAAATGATAGAGTCACTGCGTGGAGAAGATGGCCAATTAATAACGGGAGGAAGAGAGAAGGCAGAACTACTCAACGCCTTCTTTGCCTCAGTTTTCTCCCAAAAGGATAGAAGTACTCAACTTGGGGGGTGGGGAGCAGGTGAGGAAGCAAGGGAAATGCAGCACAGAATTAGTAGAGAAGTAGTACAGAAATATCTGGCTAAACTAGATGAATTCAAACCTCCAGGGCCAGATGAATTACATCCAAGGATATTAAAAGAACTGGCAGAAGTCATTTCTGAACGACTTGCAATAATCTTTCAGAACTCTAGGAGAACAGGAGAAGTTCTCTAGCAGACTGGAGGAGGATAAATATCATCCCCATCTTCAAGAAAGGGAAAAAAGAGGACCCAAATAATCAGCCGACATCAATACTAGGAAAGATCCTAGAGCAGAGCATTAAACAGTCAGTTTGTAATTACTTAGAAAGCAATGCCATAATCACTAAAAGTCAACATGGATTTCTCAAAAATAAGTCATGCCAGACTAACCTTATCTCATTTTATGATAGGGTTATAACCTTGATAGATGAAGAGAATGCTGTAGACGTGGCATATCTTGACCTCAGTATGGCCTTTGACAAAGTTCCCCAAGACATTCTTGCAAAGAAGCAAGTAAAATGCAGGCTTGACAAGGCTACTGTTAGGTGGATTTGTAACTGGTTGACCAACTGAACCCAAAGGGTGCTCACCAATGGCTGCTTTTCATCCTGGAGAAAAGTGACTAGTGGGGTGCCACAAGGTTCTGTCCTGGGCCCAGTGCTATTCAACATCTTCATCAATGACTCGGATGAAGGAATAAAAGGCATGCTGATCAAATTTGCAGACGACACCAAATTGGGAGGGGTGGCTAATACCCCAGAGGACAGGATCAAATTTCAAAATGACCTTGACAGATTGGAGAGCTGGACCAAAGCTAACAAAATGAATTTCAACAGAGACAAATGTAAGGTCCTACACTTAGGCAGAAAAAATGGAATGCACAAATATAGGATGGGGGACGCATGGCTGGATAGCAGTACGTTCGAAAGGGATCTAGGAGTCTTGGTAGATTACAAACTGAATGAGTCAGTGGTGTGATGTGGCAGCCAAGAAAGTCAACTCGATTCTTGGTTGCATCAATAGGAGTATGGTGTCTAGATTGAGGGAAGTAATGGTACCACTCTATTCTGCATTGGTTAGGCTTCATTTGGAATACAGTGCCCAGTTCTGGGCACCTCAATTCAAGAAGGATATCGACAAGCTGGAATGTGTCCAGAGGAGGGCGACCAAAATGGTGAAGGGTCTGGAAGCCATGCCTTATGAGGAACAGCTTACGCAGCTGGGTATGTTTAGTCTGCAGAAGAGAAGATTAAGAGGGGAAATGATAGCCACGTTTAAATATTTGAAGGGATGTCGTGTTGAGGAGGGAGCAGGCTTGTTTTCTGCTGTTCCAGAGACTAGGACAAAGAGCAATGGATTCAAGCTGCAGGAAAGCAGATTCCACCTGAACCTCAGGAAGAACTTCCTAACAGTCAGAGCTGTCCGGCAGTGGAATATGTTGCCTTGGAATGTGGTAAAGTCTCCTTCTTTGGAGGTTTTTAAGCAGTTTTAAGCTGGATGGCCATCTGTTGGGAATGTTTTGATATGTGTTCCTGCATGGCAGGGGGTTGGACCGGATGGCCCCTGTGGTCTCTTCCAACTCTATGTTATTTTAAATATATTTTGTAAACAATGTACTTGAGTTCTTCTTCAAATTGAGTGAAAAGGCATTCTTATGGAACACCAAAGCCTGTATTAATGACTTCTATGGCAGTCTTTGCAGGAAAGTATTCCAGATTGCACTCTTCTGTTACATTTAACACGAATTCTATTTGTATTACATTAACCAAAGTCCACCAATGTTGTTTCAGTACAGTTGTTTCTAACTTAATGTCAGAATTTCCTAGAAACAACAGTTCCAAACTCTGCCCAAAACCACAAACACCAAGCCAAAAAAATAATGAAAAAGACACTTTTCTAAACAGTCTTCCCAATTTATTGCAGCATGTCATTGCATATTGATGGTATGACTGAAGTGCAAGACAAGAACTTTGTCATATACATGGCTGCCTTTGTATTTTTCTCTCTGTCCCATGAGTTTCTGACTCCAGGATTATCAGCGAACCAACATGTTTTATAATTGTACTGATTTAGATCAGTGTTATTTAATACAAACATCCCTCCTGTGATCCTTGGGGGACAATTTTTGAAAGAAAATTTATATAAACAAATATTTTACCAAAGCAAGGGTAAGCTTGTAAAACTTGTTTATGAGAACAGCTTTTAGAGATAATACATTTTGGATGGATACATGAAAAACTGCCATGTTGGAGTAGAAGCAAAAGGCTCTGAAATAAACCCTTAAAAACAGTTTAAGTTTCCCCTATATGAATCAGAGATTGGCTTGTGGTTCAAAGAGCTAGCACTGAAAGGAGTAAGCTGGATAATTTTTGTAAATCCAACAAAATTAATTGTTTAAGAAATTAGAGTTAAACAATATGTAACTGCATTGCATGAAGACAGTATGTTGCATAGCATAAATTAGTCTTCTGAACTGTCACTGGTAGTAGAAAAAAAAAGACTTCCTGCACAGCTGCAATTCTAGTTCAGGATTTCACAATTTATTGCTATGGACAAACATTGGCTTTCTTCATTTAACTACACAACCTGCTGTTGGAGTCCTTCTAACCAAAGAAGTGCAGCTTGTGAACAACAAAACATGCTAGGAAAGGTGGACTGACAAGCTTCTGTACAAGTGTGCCTAAGAGGTGACTGCACTGTGCAAATTAAGGCTGTGCTCAACATCATCTGCAATGCCATAGGAGAATCTCAGAATTTTCTTGACTCGCACACAACTTCTTGCTTGAGAAGAACATTCCAAGATAACCCTGCAACACTGCAGAGGCACTGAAGTGCAACTCTCAGATCATATGCTGCAAGTTTTCCCATGGTCATCTTAGCGAACTTCTTTTGACCATCCCATCCAGGACTGGCTTATGAGAATAGAATTAAAATTGTCCATTAAATGTCCAAGTTTCTTGGCAGAGGTAGGAAAAAAAGCATTTCAACAGCAAAATGAAAATCTCTGTATTCAAGAAATGGCATAGGGGGACACTTAGATATACATAATTTAGCAGTTAGACTCTTGCATAAAAGCATGCACTGTGTTTCCGGCTTCCCTCCCAAACTAAAATCAAGAAAAACTGGTTTTTCTGGTATGTAGCAGCAGCCAGCTTTGTACATTGGTTACCTGACCCTTGTGTCAATCATAAAGCTATTTCTCTTTTTTCCAAAAGAACTTTTTAACAGCTTTTAATTTTTTAAAAACTATGTCAAAAATGTGAAACAACAAATTTTATTTTCAAATAAAGCTAAACACACGCACACTTGATCATAAACTGCTTGAAGGGCAGGAGAATGGGGAAAGTAGCCATCTTCTACATGCCTGCTGGTAGGCTCTGGAACTCTCTCCTTGCTGTCCTTCTGCTGGCGAGTGAAGACATTTCATTCCAGCAGGCTTTGGGAAATTGATTGCTTTACTATTAGCGATGGGCCAACCAAATCCTCAAATCCTGGGTAAGGATTCGAGATTCCCGAATCCGAATCCCTGTGTCAAAATAGGCAAACTTAATCTTTCGAATCCACCAACTAAATAGATTGTCGGAGACCGGGACGCCTGAAAACCTGGGAGACCATACATGCAAGGGAAGATAGTAAGTAGGTGAGGTTTTCCCTTGGAGTAATAATGGCCTTTGCTAACAATTTCAGAAATTACATTTGGGCTTGTATTCTAAGATATTTAAACTGAACATTTAAGTTCAATACTTGACTGAAAGCTACAGGCTTGAGATTTCAAGGACAGCTGAAACCTTCCTTTGCATAACTCCCTTGCAAACCTCTTTCAGACACAATTCTGGGGTTTGGAGTTTTACAAGGTGTCACAGCCTTCTCTGCCAAAGTGTACTGGTGCATCATCAACCTACAAACTCCAGGATGCCAGAAGGAGCTATGCAAAGAAAAGCCAGTTTTGACCTGGATTATCTCCCTAATGTAATATGTGGCCCTGTTTACACAGGCAGAAAAATGTGGCATTAATCCACATTTTCCTGCCTGTGTAGAAAGGGCCTTCATGTCATTTTCAATCTGGGAAGTCCTGAGGCAAAACTATGACAATTGTCTTGGCCAGATTTCTTCAGAAGGAGATTTGCCTTTGCCTAGGCTTTTGCTAAGGCTGAGAGAGTGTGTCTTGCCCAAGATTATCCTTCTTTCCTTTACTTTTTAAACTCTTTTTTAAAAAAGGATTTGAAAGATTCGAGATTTGTGAGATTCATGGATTCCCAGAACCTTCCAGGGATTCAGATCCAGATTTAGATTCGGAAAATTCTGGATTCATCCCATCCCTATTTACTATGCTGCACTACTTGATTTTGTTCCACAGGAATTTTAATGTTTTACCATTTTAATCATAACTTTACATCTGTATCTAGGTATGCGTGTAGCCTCCATTTTTAAAAATCATAGAAGGCGCCTTGAGTCCCAGCTTTGTGAAAAAGACAGCGTATAAATAAAGGGAAAGAACACCATAGAACAAAAACATATGGGGAGGAGGGATAATCTCTGTCTCTAGTTTGGAAATCATACCCCTGAACCCTAGAAGTTGTCCCTCTCCTAAGAAAAGTAACAATAACTTTCACTTCAATATTTTCTTGTCTCCTATGACGTGATTTCTTACACCCTGTCTTGCAATTTGCATTTTAATGCAGCCCAGAGAGGGTCCAAAACTTGTTTAAAATGCCCACCATGCTCCTTAGGGAGTGTATGGATGCACATACTGAGATTGGGGTGTAGCCCTTTAAATTCCTGGGGGAGAGCAGCACCAGAGTCCCAACAGTTGCCCCCTGCCTGTATTAAAGAACATAAAACTTTACCAAAAACACATAAAACTTTACCAAACATTAGACTTAGTAAGATCTAATGTTAATAAACTGAGACTTTCTACAGATATAATTGACTTAGGAGGTAAACTATCTTTTGTTCAATCAGAAAGGTCAATTTAAAACAGAATGACATAGTGGGTTGTTACTCACTGGCATATCCTATCCCGGGGACTATAAATTTGATATCAGATATGCCCACCATGCCAGAGAGGTTACCCAGGTGGACATGTAGGCAAAGAGGTTGAACGACTGAAAACAGGTCAAGGACCTCAGGCTATACACATCCACATAAACAAAGGATCATCAGCCAAGAATAGCCAACTTGAGGTGATTAGTGTGTTTTCCCTAGGTTGAGCAACTTTGAATCCTACAAGGCGAGGTCCATCTACATAAACCAATATTGCAACTCTAACTGAAGCAATACTGCAACCCTACTTGAAACAATTCTGCAACCCTACTTGCCATTGTATGGCATTCCTTCCTTTGTTTTGGCCATTGTTCTTCCCAGGAGAGGGCCTGCCCTTGAGGTACGTTCTGTCCTGTAAGTAGTGCTAGTTTTTGCTGGTCTCTTCGGAGAACTCCCCGCCACGCTAGCAGACTGGCATTTTGTTAGTTGAGTGATCCCTGCAGCCATCTCTTTGCTGAGCTCTGTTCTTCTCGCCGCTTCATGGACCAGAGACTTCAGGATAGGTGCAGTATCACTGCCTCTACATTCCCTTTGCTACATCCCCTATCCATTTTTCACTTCTTTTCCTTCTCAATAGGCCTTGTGTGCATGCGTGAGTGAGTGCATTGGTGTGTGATACTATCTATATTCATTTAACTAAATTCATTTATTTGGTACATTTGTCTGGCTTTTTGCTTGGCCTGACCCTATAAAGTTGGGTAAAAGATCCTGCTGGGTTACCCTGCCCCTCATTTTGTTATAGCCAGTGCTCCGCTAATTTTCCCAATCTTAGCATTTTTGGAGCAAATCAAGGTGTGTCCCCCAAGGGACCCCCAGAAGTCAGGGTAACAGGGCTGCATTGCACATAAATGGGGAGTGGGGAGTCAGTTTCTCTCCTTCCTACCCAGAAAGAGTATGGTATGAACATATAATTGTCATCTAATACTTACAATCTGTAACCCATAAACTAGCCTGTTAAAATTCTGTCTTAGTATACAGCTGCTTGGAAGGCTTGCACCATGGTAATGACTTGACTGAATTTTTATCAAACTTTGATCTTACTGCTCTTCCACAGACATGGCTTTTGCCTAAAGAGGAGAATTTACTGCCAGAATATAAAACTTGGTTTGACTATGCATGGAAAATTAAAGGCAAGGGGAAAGCTAATGTCAAAGAAGATTTGGGATCAAATTGAGAAGTGCTGATAAACACCTCTGTTCTTCCAAACTATATAGTGGCCAATTTAAGTACCCCAAGTTGTCCTAACTTTGGTAAATATTTACATGCCTCCAGTAAATTCTATTTCCTCCAATGTCTTTCTCCTTTTGAAACAATGGACGAACGAACTATGTGGAAGATTCCTGAATGCCCTAATTACTAGGATAAGCAATCTGAATTCTAGAATTTGATCACCACAAATAAATCCCTGAGACCAATGGGATTTTGAATTTCAAGAGATATACTGTCAGATTTCTATTTATGAGACAGTACATAGAGCCAGCCAAAGTTTCCTAAGATTTCATTCTTTGGAGCTATATAATTCAACAAACAAAAAGTCCATCTTTTCTCTGATCTCAGTTCATCAGTCTATTTCTACACAACTAGTTCTTGGACTTAAAATAAATGACTCAAGTGGATAAGCAGGCAGTGTAGACTTCGAACATAGTATAAGAGAAAATATTATAATAGCAGCAAGTAGTATGACAAACCTTTAATATGTTTAAGTATATTGTGGGAAGACCTTTTGGAAGTATTATCTGTTCTCCTGAGGTAAATATTGACCCTTCCTGTATGTATATGAGGCCATTTGTTTTAAAAATAGACTTATTAACCCAGTCAAATGAAAGAGTTCAAGCAAAATAAAAGGGTTTGGTGCAGAATGCAGAGAATCAAAGAACTGCCTGATACAATAAATGAGAAAAGTACCGTACATGGTGCCCCTGACTAGAGAATTTATATATTTAAAGTCAATCTTAGACAATAATACAAAAAATTAGCTACAGCTAATCTGTTTATGTTGCTAAAACCTGGGAAGATTTGGAACTTGAGGCTGGGTCCCTCAGCACAGTATTAAAAAAAAGAAAAAGATGCTGAGAGGATCCTAGAAATTATAGGCCAAACAGATCATCTGATATCCCTGTAAAAATCTGTGCAGAGTTTTTTTTTTTACCAGAAATTAGAGGACTGAATAAAACAAAACTCCATTTTATCAGAAAAGCAGGCAGGCTTTAGACAAAGAAGGTTTGCCATTGATAACTGTTTTATTTTACAGTGACTTGCAGAAGTATTCCATTGCCCTTTGAGTTTTCTACATTTTGTTGTATCACAACCTAGAACTGAAATGGATTGAATTGGCATTATTACTATTCAACACCACAAAGGTTCAAAGTATTTTTACAGTGGCACAGAAATTAAGCAAACAATAACTTTATTTACTGGAGGAGATGTGACTGGCTGAACACCTTACACCGCAAAGTGGCCTGACTGTAAAACTAATAAAAGATCAGAAGTTTGTCTCAACAGCGTTAACCTGTTAGTGTGAATCAGCAAGCCAACAAAATATCATCATAAAATCTCCTTTTTTATTGGACATGGAAAATATGTTGTCTTTACTTTTCCCCTCTAAAAATGGCTCAACTGTTTTCTTCATATGCTTCCATTTAAACTACCCTTCAAACAGAAAGCAATCACGTAACATTGAAGGGCCAATAGGTAACATCTCTCGAACCTTAGCACAACAGAAATAGACAGGGTTAGAGGAAATAGGCAACATTGACTTGTCTTCAGACAAATCTGTCAAAATTACTGTTTTCAGTAGAGACAATCCAAAACGAATTAGGAGCTTTGAAATAACAGCAAATAGTAAGAAAACATGCATTAGTAATGATACTAATTCAACAGCAGTTGATAACTCGAAATGGATTACAAATGCTTTATTCGCTATTTGAACAAGAGAGAGGACAAATAATGCATCCCACGGTACATTTTCAGCATCAACGGAAATCATTTCCAAAAATGCCTGTCCAACAACAAGATTTCCCATACAAACAAAGCAAACAGAGAGAGAAAGAGAGAGGGAGAAGCAGAGAGAACATTCGATGACATTGGCCATCTTTTTTTACTGGAATTGACAACATTGTTCTCAAGAGTCTTTCAAAGAGATATTGTCCCTCATAATTTTAAAAAACTTCCAATACATTTTATTAGCATTAGTTTGCTAAAACAAACAATCAACACACTAGGAAGTTTATGGTACTCATTTTAAGTTTCATCTTAAATCTTTTTATTGTAACAATGGCTATAAAATGCATTTAGCAACAGTGTCTAAAAAAGTTGCCATGAATTGCAAAAAAAGCAGAAAACATGGTATGCTTCACACTTCCAGTATTTTAGAAATTAAAACACAAGGGCCAACAATATTTGAGAAGGTTAAAATACATATCAAGTAACAAATGTAACCCCAAACTTGACAGAATTTTGTCTCTAATGCTTCTAAATATACATAAAAGAAAATGTTATTGCAGTCGGTACAAAAAGTTGACATACACTGATGAATCCCGAAGTGGAACACTGTTGTACTTATTGGCAGCAAATAAAAATTGCTTCTAGACTCACAAATGTACAGCCCCATGTCCCCCGTGGTGTTTAAGGGCAAGATGCAAGAATTACAGCATTCTGACAAGATGGTGGTACACCACAGCTGCTATCACTACTCCATGGTTACTGCTACTGTTTTGTCAGTTCTACCATTTTTCACTAAAGGGAAACAGACAAATAAAGAAAACCAACCATGCTAGCTGGGGACATCATATGACGGCTACTGTGGAGACATCGTCTCTAGCAGAGACAGGGACAGCCACTCACACACAAGAGTAGCAAACAGAAGGGGAAGATGATCACTAGTGTGTGTGTGTGTTTAACAGGATGCATCAAGAGAAGTTATACAATACACTTTAAATACCAAATAGCACAGTATGGTAGAAACTCATATTAAGATTTGTGATTAAATCATTACAGATAAGAAACAAAATCATACTGAGCAAAATCCATTAATTTTAGCAGGAAGAATAATTCATTATTGCATTTTTCTGCCATATGATTTCACAGCAATTGAAAAATGTGAGCATGCATATAAAATAAAATAAAATAAAATAAAATAAAATAAAATAAAATAAAATAAAATAAAATATCATTCTAAGTCATAATGACCATCTGTCAATATAATGTTCCAGAAGCGGGGGGACTAGATGGGGGAGAAAGAAAAAAGTAGATGCACAACTTCACTTTTAATTTGTTAATTTGTTAATTTGTGGAGACTTTTTCATGTTTCTTGTGGGCTCTAAGACAACTTGAGCTGAAGTTTTTCAGTGGTTTGAGAATACATCTAAGCTTGATCTCCAACAGCAGACAATTTTCCATGACACCCTAGAAACACTTCTGTTAGCATTTAGCAAAACTCCTAAAAATACTTGTTTGGACAAAGATTACTGGACAATTATTTTTCCCTGCATCTGTTAAACCAAGTGATGTGTATATTTGCAAGTATGCTGCTGCTGTCTAGCCCACATCCCCAGGCTCCATCTTTCTGCTCCAGAGTTTGTTTTACATCTGACCAGCAACTTCATTCCTTGCCATGTCTAGGTCACATGATTCCAACTCTCTTTCAGTACTGTTTGCTAAATAGTCATCCCTCCACATTCTCTAGAGTTAGGGGCACAGGACCCCGATGAATGTGAAAAAAAGTGAATAACTCTAAGCCCTCCCAAACCATATTTAACAAACAAAAAAAAGGATGATCATCATATTCAACCTACCATGGATTCCTCTGAGGAATCAGGGTTCCTTCACAAGGCTTACTGTCACCTCCACTGCTGCCCCACACCATTTTAAATAGGGACTTACAAGCGTTGTTTGCAGTTTCTCAGCCTCACAAGGCTTGCAGTCCCTATTAAAAATGGCATAGGACAGCAGCAGAGCTGACAGCAAATAATCTGTGAATAATCAAATCTGCAAAAGTGAAACCCACAAATGTGGAGAGCTGACTGTTATTGTTTATTCTGAATAAGACTACATTTTCCCCTGATGCTCAACACACTTTCCATGTCTTACCATAAGCTGTGAATTTGTTTTTACATCCCTGTTGACCTGAGCAATTCCTTTAGAGTTTCCACCTAGAAATACACCTCCCCAGCATATTTCTTCTAAACTTCTCAGCTCCAGCCAGTTCCAAACTTCTCTCTCTCAATTCTCAGCACCATGAATGCTTTCAGCACTATCATTAACACCAACAAACCAAATAAATATAACAGACAGGAGTGGCGTGCCAGCAGTTCCATCTCCCGGCCTTGCTGCATTCCAGCAGTTAAAAGTAAGCCAAACAGTGGGAATTGCTTAAATCATATTTCCCACTGTGATAGCTTAAATATTCTATTTCAAGCACTCAAAACAAGCCTTGCACAGTTCATCATCCAGAAGTATTAAAATACTTGCCCCAGCACCATCCTTACTGAACCTTTCTACTTTCTAGGTCCAGCAGCCCTTTTCCTTGCCATCTAGTGCTGGCCCCAGATGTTTCACTTTTCTCTTTCAAAACTAACACAGCCCTTCCTATGCTGAGGTCCTCTGTCTCATATCACCCCATGATTCTGAGTTGGGCTGGTATGAGCCCTCTCCAACATTAGAATTGCACACTGGCACACTGAGGGGAAGAGATAGTTGCCCAAGCACTTAACCCTACCCCTAAATTTACTGGGGCTGGCAGGACAGGGGAGAATCTCAGGGATATAATCCAAAGCAGGGAATTCCACCTTCATCTCTTGCTTTATTTCTCAAATCAGATGCATGTGCCCCCAAAGTACTGCTACACCTGTTGTTCAATGTGATCTTGATAATAATATAACATATATTTTAATTAAGAAGCATTTGAATTCCTTCTTGTGGATATGGTTAAAGACAGACACTGGTTTTCAATAAGGGTATGCCTGATAATTAGTCATTAGAAACAGAAATGGTACTGCTAAGTCGTTATTACCATTTAAGACCCCTGAGGACAATGATATTCACACTACAAAGTGCCATGCCCAATATGAAGTCTTCTGTTGTTGTTTTGTGTCTTCAAGTCACTTCCAGTCTATGGTGACCCTAAGGCAAACCTATCACAAGGTTTTCTTGGCAAGATTTGTTTACAGGGAGTTTGTCTTTGCCTTTCTCTGAAGCTGAGAGATTGTGATTTGTCCAAAGTCAACAGTGTGTTTCCATGGCCAACCAGAGATTCAATAGTCTTGTTTCCAGAGTCGTAGTCCAAAACTCAAACCATTCCACCACACTGGCTCTCCTATAAAGTGCTACCAAACAATATTATCTAGACTGAAAGGCACAGGTTGCCAAATGTGTAGATCAGACCCAATTATTCAGAATGGTAAAAACACAAGTGGATTGTAAAGAGCTCCAAAAGAATTTTTCAAAGAGGTGGACTGGTAATAAAATAGCAAAAGTTGTTCAAGCATTTGAACAGCTAACCAGTCTAAATTTATTATTTACATCTAACTCTCCTTCATCTCAACATGGAATCCAAGGCTGCTAACATCATATATTAAAATAAAGTACAGATAAGACACAAAGATTATAATAAAGTTTTTAAAAACAATTAAATAAGCTATCCAACTAAAGCAGCACTAATCTAAAATAATTTAGAAGTATTTAGAACATAACTATGAGAATAAAAGAACAGAGCATGCACACCATGGAAGACCCTTCTGAAACAACCAGTTAATCTCCAAAAGCCAGCCTAAATAAAAGGCCTTTGCCTGCGGTGAAATAAGAGCAGAGAAGGTGCTGGCCTAATCTCTGATGGGAAAGAGCTCCACAGTTTGGGGGCAGCCAATGAGAAGACCATCTCAAGCGTTCTCACCAGATGTGCCTGTGATAGTGGAAGGACACAAAGTCCTCGCCTATTGATCTTAAAATTCATATAGGGAGATACAGTCTTTCCAACAGTCTAGTTCCAAACTGTACAGTGTTTTATAGCTCATAACTAGCAAGTCAATTCAGCCCAGAAATGAACTCTAGGCAATTAAGTATATGTAAAAAGAGGCACACTGGGAGAAAAAGAATCCCACCTTTACGTATACATTGTTGGGATCTCAGCTGGGAGAGAGATGGCTATTCAATAAAAATACTAAAACAGTATACAGGAGCTGTGGGGAAAAAAACCAATTCTATGTTAGGGTCCATTAGGAAAGGGGTCAAACATAAAACTGGTAATATAAGGTGTTTTTTTTAACCAATCTACACCATCATGGTGCAGTGATTCGAGCACAGGTGTCGTGATTTGAGCATCTTGTCAAGAAACCTCTGTGACAGGTTCACCTTAGGGTCACCAAAAGACAGAAACAACCTGAAGGCACACAACAACAAACAGCAGAAAGCTATGGCCTTCCAAGTTCTCCCTGGAGGTGCAGAGCAGCCCCTTAAGTCCTTAATGTAATATACTTTTGAAAGCTCCCCACATATGCCTAACTGTGATTCACTTGAAAAGTAATAATATATAGCAAGACCTCTGAAATTATTTTTCACCTCTGTGAAGACTAGCCAGCTTAGATGTAGACTTTATCACTTCTGGTAACAGGACATCCACCATGCTTGAGCAGCACTTCACAGTACTGAAACTACTAGAAAAGTCACTCATGCTAACAGTGGTGAATGTTGTGTCTTACAGTCACAATTCTTGGATTTACTGGGCCCAAATCAACAACAGCAATAAACCCCTGATTGAGTGTTTAGAAACACTGAGAAGAAAATATTATTAAACTAGTTAACAAATCTATTCCATCCCAGCCAGAATGCAAGTTCAGACTATTTCACACCAGGGTGAGAAGAAAGACCTAAAAAAAAAGAAGAAAAAGAAGAAGAACTGAGTGTCTCCTACCAAAGGAATGAACCAATGTACTCTGGAGTGGAAATTCAAGTAAGTGCTTTGCTACCTTAAGTTTTTCACATAGGAACTGCCAGACCTCAGAACACTATACTAGACAAAACTGTACAATCTCCTCCTTGTGTCAAGTCTGGGAAGGTTTGTCCCACCACTCTAAATCTTTAAGAACAGTCCAAGGTTTTTCCAAAAGCAAAATAAATGTACTTTTAATTGGTAGCTTTTTTTAGGAGCGTGTATTTCATGTGGAAATTAGGAATTTGGGCAGTTACAAATGACAGCTGATCATATGGGTGCATCCTGTCCATCTGCAGCTGCCGTGGGAACGGGTGTAAGTAAGGAGAAAGCAGCAGATAACGTTCAGCAGCTGTCAACCGGCAGGCAGGCAAACAAATCTCACAGAAAGAAGACAAAAAAAGTGGCCTTTGAAAAACCAGTCTGGCAGTAAGAGTTCAGGGTGGCAGTCTGGAAGTAAGAGTTCACGGTGCCAAAGCTACATCCAGAAATAAAGAGAGCACCTAGTTCAAGGAAGTATCTTAAAGGGCCTTGCACAGTCACTCCATTTGTCTCTTGCTCATATTCTCTAGCACACAAAATATGATACACAGAAAATCTGGGCAGTAAACAAGAAGCTTAGCCTTCATTTTCTAGTAAAACCTCATGATTATAATGTACCCAGAATCTTCCAGATGAATTCAAAGCTCATCTGACAAGGTTATATTAAGAGCAAGAGCTTTTGAATGAAAGGACGAAGGTTTGAGTGGACAGTGCTAAGATCCGTGACCTGCATCTGGCCCACTGAGGCTTCTCTTCCAGAAAAACTTCCTCTACTTCCTTCTTCCCTGGAATGACTTACTCAAGGGTGAGTCAGTACATAGAAATGTACATCTAAAGAGAAAAGAGGGAAGTCTTAACAGACTGATTTGGCCTGTGGCATTCATATTGTTTACCCTAATGCAGGAGCTCTGCGTGCAGACACACACCCTACAGGCAAACATAGCATCCATCATTTTAAAAAAATGGATTAGTGGCTTCAATTTGACCACAAGGGCCTTTTCTCTGTACAGAAAGTGCTAAACTATTTCACACATCCAGTTATCTGACCCATAATCATTCTTGACAGCAGATTTTGAGCCACTTATTCAAGTCCAACTGTTCGGGATGGGAACAGCAGCTAATAGTTTTAAGATTTGCTTTCTGGTTTCATATTTTGTGGTTAACAACTGTTGCAGAATACACTAGATTTACCTTCATTGTTATTGTTGTGTGCCTTCAAGTAATTTCTGACTTACGGCAAATCTTAGGTGAACCTATCACAGGGTTTTCTGGGACTGAGAATGTGTGACGTACACAAGGTCACCCAGTGGGCTTCCATGGCCAAGTGAAGAATTAAACCCTGCTCTGTAGTCCAACACTCAAACCACTACTCCACACTGGGTCTACTCAGTATCTTCTAATTCTAACAAAAACTACTTTTGAGGCACTCTGACAAGATTACACCACAACTGAATCTCATAATGGTTTCTGCTGCAGAAAGATCAGTCTAAAATAGCCCAGGGTGCTACAGGCACCCTGGCATGTGGCAGAACAGCACTAGGAGGCTTGGTGTTGAAAGAAGCAGGAGGTGGGCATTTGGGACAGAGAGGCACCAGGAAATCTGTGAGAATGGAGCACAAAGCCAAAATATTTGACAGGCAGTAAAGTGCTTATTAAATTACTGCCTGAGAACAAGATCCAAGTTTTGACGAGGAGCAGGTGAACAATCAAAATAGCACAGATCGCTTTGATGAACACACAGTGCAACTGTCAGTTACTATGTCTGGGTATTAGGCTACAACCTGGGACACTCCATTAGCAGATTACCGAGCTTCATGCCCAGGCACTTGTAAAAGTTTGGAAGTTCTGAACCCTTTGCCCCCCTCTTCTTACTTTCCTGTTATTATCATACAGGTCACTGTCTGCATAAAGCCACTTTCATTATGGTGGACAAAACTGCACCGCACACTTAGATAAGTTAACTGAGCAAAACTGGGAAATATACTCAGGGGCAGCCATACTGGCCATGCAGCAAAACACAACAAAATACAAAATCCACAAAACAGAGATGCCTTAACTGGGCCAACAAAACAGCATAAAACACAGGCAAAACTGGTATTCTCTGGTGAGGGAAGACTTAAAACTAAAATACCTAGGTTGTAATTACTGATAAGGCTTGTACAATAGGCAAAGATGCTCTACAGAAAAAGACACATGAATTCAGTTATCTGTCTTGCAAGTGATTGGATAGGGAGTTAAATATTTTAAGTAATTCCAAAGTTAGAAATAGGTAAAAGATTTCTCAAGAAATTTTTTGTATAATAATATTTTTATATCATCCAAAGGATACACATCAGCATGAACACACTAGCAGTTCCTTCACTGAAAACTAATTTTCATTTCTATTTAAGGATATGAGATTGTTGTTGTTGTGTGCCTTCAAGTCAATTCCAACTTATGAAGACCCTGAAGTGAATGTATCATGGGGTTTTTAGGACCAAGAGTGTGTGAGGAGCCCAAAGTCACCCAGTGGGTTTCCATGGCTAAGGAGGGAACTGTAATCCAATGTTAATACCACTACACCACACTGGCATATCTGATATCAAACAGAACACAGGAAATCCAAGGTGTCTGGTTCTCTAAAAGTATGATGACAAACAAGAGACAGGTCTAGAAAAAAACAAAATTTTAAATCACAAGCATCCAATTTCTAGATCTTGAGCTAACAAACCTGGCATTTACCTGGCACGAGACTGGTTTATTAAAATCTGCTTCTTTTAGAACATTGATCATAGCACGATAAGAATTAAAATCTCTCGTAGAATATGTTGGGTGTTGCACACATACACCATCCTGCTCTCTACTCCATAGATTGCATGAATCCTTGCAGCCCACTCATTTTGAAGCGGAGGTGGGGGCATCTTTGCTGAAACATTTGCACTAAAGTCCCATGAACAGGAAAGAACCTAGAAGTTCTTCCCATCTCTTAACATTTTTTAATAAATAACACTCACATGTATATTTTATTACGCTGTATGACTTAAAATATACTCAAGTGGTCCATGTTACTATGTGGTTCTGCTCAAAATTATTACTACTAGTCACTCCAAAATGGAGATTACTGTGCTACAGATATAGCAACTGTCCCTTAACATGGAGTCTTTCTCTGCAACATTCATTTTTAATTTAGAGAGAAACATGAAAGTGATGTCCTTTCTTTTGATGTGGAATCCAAGTTTATCCAGAAGGCACAGTTCTGACTTTACAAATACAGTTGTTATCCACTCTCATTCCTTCTCAGCACACACAAAGATACAGTATCAGCTGAATACTGTGTTCCTTCAGGGAGAGATAATTTTTTCATCACTGAGATACTAAATTGTTACCCCAAATATAACAATTTTAGTATTTTACAAGTATTTTTATTTAGTTCCAATATCCATTAAAATCCCAGCTTAATGGTGTTCCACATATACCTTTGAGCACTGTGTAATGCAAAGAATTCACAAAAAAGATTGGGTAAAGCTTCTTTCTTTTCCTCATCTCTATAATGCCAAGCAAGGCAATGGTGACAGATTCTCTAACTTATTATGAAGAAAAAATAAGAAAAGCAAAATGACATCACAGAATTCAGAAATTGTAGATTAATTCGCTGATAGTATTAAAACCTTTAAGCAGTATTGGAAAGAAAAAATATCCTCCTATTGCAACAAATTGGCAGCCCTGATACGACAGTCTTCAGCACAGAGAAGATCACCACGGGGCTTAATGGAGTTCTACACGCTAGTGCAGAAGTGGGCAGGTGCTGGACAATCAGAGTGCCATTTTTGGGATCCTGTCTAACTGCAGTCATTGCAGCCACCCTCCATTCCCTTCTCCATCCGCCACCCTCCCTGTTGCCATTGTCCTCCTACAGGAAAGGCCAACAAGGGAGGGATACAGGGGAGGGGAGATAAGGAAAAAAAATTCTCAGTGCCACTATCAGCAACTCACTTTCTACAGAACCAGCCACCTTCATCCTCAGTATTTTTTACATGGACAGTGGACTCTGAAGACCTATAGGTAAGATGCAGCCAGCTGTGTAAAGAGCTAACCTCTAGGAGCAACAAAAACATTTTTTTTTCCATCTTCCTTTCTTTTCATTTATCTTCTAGGGAAAGAAGGAGGGAGTAAAGGTGGGCAATAACATCAGGAAAGGAAGACAGTGGTAGCGGAAGGGAGCTAGAGGAAGGCAGTGGTTGCGGTGGAGGAAAAGGACAGAAAAATGTTTTTGAAAGGAAATCCACTTGTTTTGGGTGCTGCTTCGAGAACAGCTTATTCAGACTGCTGTAGTTTTCGCATGTGAATATGTTATTTTATTTTATTTTAGCTGGATATGGGGAAAACAGGAGGGCCATAATTGAGGGTCTTGGACCACATGTAGAACACAGGCTACTTGATTCTACCTCTGAGCTAATGGTTAAAGTAACACTTGTGTGAGCTGCTGTCTTCACATGGATATAATTTTCACAATGGTATAGGCTCCAGAAAGTTCTACTACATCATAATATTCTATGATGTCTGCTTGTATTGGGGTACATGGTACACTTGAATGAATTTCTAGCTCAAAGAAATGATCCAGGAAATCAAGAGGTAAATGAATGAGCTTACTTCTGCTTATCAGATCAAAACATTCTAAGTTCCTCTGCTCCTTGCTACTTTCTACTTTACTTTCTACTTTCTACTTTTCTCTAGAGTACTGAGAGAGCAGCAATACAAGAGGCCAATATTCATTCCACATTTCTACATCATAGGGAATTCTTATCTTTGTCTTTCTACCAGGCAGAGTCTGATGCAGTGATGTACACTGATGTAGAAGCCATGCCCTAAATCCATCCCACTATGCTAACTGCTTTCTGCCTTGCCATCACTCACGGCCTCCTTTTAACCACTGCCTTTGCTCATTTAACCAACTCATTCCTTCCTTGTATTAAGACTCAAAGTTTAGGCAGTCTTGATTCAGTTTTAATTCTTGATTACGTTTCATTTTCAACAAACAAAGCTTCCTGTGATCATTTATTAATTTTGATGTGCTTACATTTCTTGAGAATTTGATTTTTTCCCCTTCTGCAGACATATGTTAACTACAAAGGTGCATACATGCAACATTCTTTTCCCTAAAGGAGCACATGTGAAAAATATTAAGTCTGAATGCAAAATGTCTGAGTACTTTGCATTCCAGCATAATAATCTTCACATGTATTTCTCCATGAATGAAAAACAAAATCAGAATCAGTACTAAAATACCTGTGCCATTTAAAACAGTGCCAAAATATCCCCTGCAAAGCAAATCTGACCAATCAGGCTCTTTTCTTTACTGAACTCTCTTGCAAACCTTGCAAGACAGTTCAAAATGGATAAGGGTTAGATTTCTTTGCCAAATACTTGCTGTTTGCTGCCTGTTTGATTGCATTATGCAGACTTAGTGAAGCCAAGACTTATTTCTGGCATTTCCAAGGTACATTACAGTATAACTTAAGAGGACAAGGGCATCAAACTGTTGGTCTGAGTTCATTATCAACTCAACTGCTATATATTGTTTAAACAATGCTAAACAGTAAAGGTGTCCCTGAAAACTTGTAGACACTGCTCCATAATCTAGGGAAAGAAAAGAAGAGGCAGGGACAGGTATAGAATTTATACAAAACATCCAAAAGAAAGAATCATAAACAATGTTAACTGGATAACTAAACTAAAAAGCTAATTTATATTGAGATAAAGGCATTATGTCCTTCACTTTTCAGATCTACCGTTTTTAAATGACATTGAGCAAAGCAGACTGCAGCAGCATAACTTTTCAAGTTACCTTGCGATAAATAATTCTGTTTTGCAGTCAGCAAGTGATGTGCAGCACCTGTAGAATTCCTACATATTTATTATTTCGCAGTACTGATAATTATAGTATATTACACATTTTTCAGTGGGATCTATTTGACTGCATTATATCATACTAGAATGTAACCAAGAATCAGTAAAATGTTGGCTTTTGATCACACTACAGCTTCAGGAGCAGGTGCTCTCCCACATAAAATCATCGTTAAATCTGTGGTACATGTAACATTAGTAAGGCTTTTAGAAATGCAAATTATCATTATGATACCCAGTTTCAGTATTGGAGTTATTTGTAAAACATCATTTTAGATTTTGTACCTATTTTTGCCATTTATTCATTCATAGAACAGTAAATGACATATATCCAAGATACCTATGTTGGCCATTCAGCAAAATCCAAAAAAGCATATTGATGTGATACCTTTTTCCAGGTCAACCAAAAGGCCCAAAATATATTACATAAGCTTACGGGTCAAAATCTAAAAGAACTGCTTTTGTTTCTAAAAATGAAGAAAAGGTTTACTGCCTTGTCTTGCTTTTGTGTCCCAAATATCTCATGGCCAGCAAGGGGTCTTTACCTGCATCTGCACCTGGCCTTTACCTGCATCAAACTTCCCATCACTATCTTAAACTCATCTTTAAAATGCAGCTCTATGAACTCCTAATCACATTTCTTCCCCTAAAATAACTTTTAACATCCATGCCTGAGGGTGAAGCTTATGAGCTTCAAAAGTTTGGCAAGCAAAGACTTGTTTTATTTATATAGACCCTTGTTTTTAATTAGTTGTAGAAGGTTTTATAATGGGGTATGCTTTAATCTTTATGTTTTAATCATGTTTTAAATTGTTTTTAAATTAATTTTTAATTTTAATTTTTAATAGGATAATTAACATTTTTTCAACTTTCATACTATGCGTTATTTGAACAGTATTCTGTTTCAACCTACACTATAAGGCAACTTGGGTCTCATATTGAGAGAAAGGCAGGATATAAACTGAATCAAGAAATAAGTTAATAAATTAGATTTTTTAAAAGCTTCTTAATGACTAGCTAAATGCACTAACTCTTTTCTATTAAATTTCCTATATCTGGTTATTATAGTGAAAATCCATCTCAGCCTCTTCCAATCTGGTGTCCTTCAGTATCCAAAGAGATATTGTAGCATCTTTGAGACTAAGAAAAAGAAGTTGGTAGCATAAGCTTTCAGAGACTTAAGTGTACTTCATCAGATGAATGGAGTGAAGTGCCTTCAGACATTTTAGGCAGCAGTTCTTAACCTTTTCTTTACCATGGATTCTCTTTAAATATGTTTTCTTCGTGTGGACCACCAAGACTTAACTCAAGATTTAAAATCCTAAACTGCATTAAATATTTATTTTAAATTGCTCATCAAGGGTCTTCAAATTTGGAGAGAAGGGAGAAATAAGTAAATGCACCAACTCCTATTACAATATTTTTGTTGGAAAGATTCCATAGAAAACAACAACACCTAAAAAATAAGATTAAACTAGAGTGATTTTTATGTATTTGCTAAATCAGATCAGTACCCTTATTCAACTGACAGCAGCACTCTACAGTTTCAAGACAGTGAAGTCTTGCCTTTTGTTGCCTTGTCTTCAGAGTGTTTTACTTGGAGATGCAGCAGGAATCAGCCAAATAATTTTGCATGGATTCAGGTGAAACAATGACTTAGCATTTATCTATCAAAGCTGCAATCGTATGTACCATTCCTTGGAGTGAACATGATGACACTTACTAGTAAGCAAATATACTTAAGACTTGAACGCATGTGACCATTCTACTTTGTTGCTTCCAGAGCCCTAGATGAAGCTTCACACCAAATAAGCCTAGATATTTTTTTCTGTTTCCTTCTTCCAATGGGGGGGGGGAGTGAGCACACACCACAAACAGAAGTTGTCAAAGGATGCACTGGAAGTGACTGCTGAGGGCTCCTGTAAAAGCCTTAGAACCATTCAAAGTTAAGTGGCTCTTCAGCCCTCACTCATCCCCATTCTTCCATTTACTACATATTCACTCATTTGCCTTGTAGGCCTACAAATGCATGGCAACAGGAGAAGTAAGCAGAATGAACCACTTTTCCTGAAAGAGACAATGGTTGTCCATAAGTTTCCTGGGATCTACTTTGTGCCATCAATCCGGTGAGGAGGGGGCAGATAGAGGAACTAGAGGAAGAACTGCATTTGGAAGATTTTCTGACATTGTGTGTGTATAAGACACACAAAATATACAGGTGCTTCCTTTTTTTTATTTTCTTATTCTCCCCTTCTTGAAATCACTTGGTATGCACCAACCAAAGCACAAAAGAGTGAGTTTTCTCAGTAGCTAGTTGGCACAAGGAGAACTGTGTGTATGTGTTTCTGTATGCACAGAGTCAAACCCGCTGTGATTAGCCCGCAGCAGCCACTTATTTGGGTATTACCAGGGAGGTGTTGGGGGAACAGGAGCCAAGCAATGGGTAGTTGTAGGCTAGGGCTGGTGCATTCTTCACATTTGAACAGTAAAAATCCATAACATTTCTTTAAACCATCACAGAAGGATTCAATTGTGCTGCCTCCAGAAAAACTGAATTTGATTGTGGATACTTGAAAAAGAGAGTGTACTGGTCTTCCTAAACCTTACACAAGTTCTCAATATAGCAAGATGTTGGTGGTATACAGGACAGTGTTTTTCAGGATTCCTTGGCCAATGACACAGTCATGGAAACTTTCACTGAAAGGAGATGACAAGGTGGATGAGCGGGTGTATTCTCTGAGCGCTTCCCCGGAATATGGGCTCAGTGGAGGATATTGTACTGTAGACTTCCATCCCATTTGTGTGAGTCACAGCAACCAGGAAGAAGAATGCAAGAAGTGCTTGAGGAGATGGTACCTTCCCTGTTCCACCCATTGTTGCAATCTACAACCAGCACTTCCCAGCAAGTTGAGGGTCATCCTTTTAGACTGACAACCAAGTAAATTTATCTAAATCTAAATTTTTGATTTCCCCCTAGTGAATTGTGTATTTATAGAGTTGATCTTTAGACAATCCATCTTATTCATAAGAGATAATTCATAAGAGATGAATAAAATGGATTATCTAAAGATCAACTCTATAAATACATAATTCACTAGGGGAAAATCAAAAATTTAGAGTGCTGTGACAGTGAAGCTTTTGATGTCAGCCACTGAGCTTTGTAAAACTGTTCATACAGCAGCAAAAATCAGAGGAGAACCATAATGAGTAAAAACATTAGTAAAGCTTTGGGGGAAAAAAGCTTCTACAGAGACTGGCTATGTCATCCATAAATTCAAGAATATTCTGCCAATGAAATCTCCAGGGAAGGGGAGAGAATTTTTCAACTTGCCCACCTTCTGGATCTTTTTGAATTACTTGGGTCTATTTTAGCTGCTCTCTAAACTTCTGAACCCAAGGTGACCTTTTAAAAAAAGCTGAAAAACTGCTGGTACATACAAACATATACTAAAACATACAGCTGGGAACAAACAGTTCTTGGAAGAGGGCAAAAATCTCCATAATAAACCAAGAGCAATTAATTTTGCTGGGAAAAACTAGCCATATTCAATTCAGTAGGGCAAGTGGGTTAACAAGACAGAGAATGCCTTTGCTCCATAATGGCAATGGCTTAACAGCAGCTTAATGTCCTACTTGGAAATGAACCATATTGCTGAATGAAGAATATGGTTACATCAGTACATTTTTTTTCCTGGTCTTTTCATATATCTATGAATACATACATGAAACAGACTACAGAGATTAAGTTATAATTACAGCCTTATTCAGAACATAAATAATGGATACTTAGATCAATGTGCTCACAGCTCCAAGAAGGCCAAAATCTATCCCATCATAACATCGCATTTTCAAGGAAATTACTAAGGACTCCACAGATGCAAATGAATTATTTAAGGTCCAGTACATGGGTTTTAATTCACTCAGTACTGCAGTATTAATCTTGTGCTTAATCTTCTGATTATACATTTGTTTCTGGAAATGTATGGAAATCTTCAGTTAAATTATCTGCTCTGTATAGACAACATATGACTAATCTATTCGGTGATAACATATAGTCTGCTCCTAGCTAAAGTCTCCTTTCTCATACCTCAGTACCTACACATTTCCAAGCAGTAAGAGAATGTGCTTGACAGAGAGATAGGCTCAGCAGTCGTTAAACTGTTCAGGAATCTATTAAAGTAAAACATTTAAAAAGTGCTTTGATACATCCACCTAACCCATATCCAGAAAGCTGAACATAAATCAAGAACAGATTATCTACTAGCATCTGCTCTGAAGAAATGCCAGTATAGCAGTTCACTTTAAGAAGCCAGAAAGAATAGTTTAAAGTACCTTTGAACAAGAAACCAAAAACATGCATTTACAGTATACACAAGTTACACAGTATGGCAAGGAGATTCTACTACACTTTACTTCAAGAGAATACAGTTGTAAAACATTTCAGTACTCTTTCCAAGATCTTTGTTAGAGAGGATCTACAAAAACCAGTCACAATCCAAGAGATGCATTTCATGTTTCCTCAGCAAAAGTTTTGTGACACATAAAGGTTGCTGTCCAAAGTACTCAGGCTACAATGAAAGCCCAGAGTAGACCCGTCCAGGACACTGTTTTGTGCAGCAAGCAGTAGGACAAACTTCACATGTATATGAAGAAAGCAACTCTAAAATGCACACAGATCTGCTTTTTACCAATTCACTTGCAAAGGATCTGTCATGTGTTTGCAGTATGTGGAACACTTTCCTTCCTAACTCAAGGCCTCCGTGATTTAATAGTCATTTAATTAAAACAAATAAATTCCACCCTATTAACTGACTACATTTCTGTTGACAAGCCAGGCATCAAATTTCAACTGCATCAAGCAGAGGTTCACAAGAGTGGTGCCCTAATGATTTAGGAGGAGAATCAAAGCTAGACACATGCAGCCATTTAACCAGGAATGCTACAACAGTAACACCAGCCAGAACCTCATTCAGTACTCCTGGATTAAAAATCTTCACAATCAAAGCTTTTTATTCTATATTTTTTAAAAAAAACAAACTTAGCAATATAGACGTACATAATATTCTTCTCTTAGCTTAATTAGTTTCAGATAATTACATATAAAATGTTGCTAAATTTCCATGTCATCTTAAACATTTCAAATATCACTTCCCCTCTTCCCTGGTTTGATCTTACAATTTTTAGCATTTCAACACTTAGATCTCATAAATTTAAACATCTGTTTGTAGACTGGTCACCTAAACTTGTACATACTAACATAAATACCGTTCAATTTATCTCTTATCTTAATGTACTCTTTTGTTTTCTACTGTATAATTAGCTTTGAAAATTTATTTCTAAATTACCTTTAAACATTCTCAAATTGATTGTTCTCCTTCTTGCTCCTACTTTCATTTCATTTTTCATTCTGTAAGATAACTCTTCCATTGAGCAATATTCTTTTATTTTATCTATCCATTCTTCCAAAGATGGGCTTTCTGTCCTCTTCCAATATTTTGCCCATAGAATTCTAGCTGCCGTAATCATATATAATACTACAGTCTCATATTGTCTTTTATCTTTGTCAATTTGATGTGTCATATTCAATAAATATAATTCCGGAGTCAGTGGGATCTCTATTTGCAATAAGGATTCCATAGCTCCATGAATTCTTTTCCAGTATCTTATAGCCTCCGGACATAGCCACCACATGTGATAAAAAGATCCATCTACTTGCTTACATTTCCAGCAAGCTTTCTCTTTCAAAGAATACATCTTGCTAAGCTTGATGGGATCCAGGTACCATCTATACAACATCTTGAAATAATTTTCTTTTAAATTTTGTGCTAGTGTAAATTTATTTGATATTTTCCAGCTTCTTTCCCAATATTCTAACTCAATTTGATGGCCTATGTTTTGCGCCCATTTAATCATCGATTCTTTCACTGTCTCCCCTTCCAATTCTCGATCCAATATAAATTTGTATAAATGTGATGTTAGGTGATCTTTCTGTTCAAACATCAATTTTTCCCATTGATTTAATTGTGATGTGATTTCTATACCTCCCAGTTTTAAGTCGATTTTCGCTCTCTCTTTCAATTGCCTATATGGGAACCAATGACATACCCAACCTTCTTGTTCTAATTCCTCTTTTGTTTTAATACGTTGTCTACTGTCATCTTTTATGATTAAATCACTGAATTTTAGCCACTTTGATATTGGATCTTTCCATTTTACTTGAAAGGCTTCCTGAGGGGAGACCCACCAGGGTATTTTCGTATACAATTTGTTTTTCCAGAATTTCCAAATTTCGTACAACGATCTTCTAATATAATGGTTCAAGAATGATTTATCTACTTTTGATTTTTGGTACCATAAATAAGCATGCCAACCAAATTTTAGATCACTTCCCTCAAGATTAAGCAATTTATCTTCTTTTAATGTCACCCAGTCTCTCAGCCATGTCATCCCATTGGCCATGTAATATAATTTCATATCTGGCAAACCAAATCCTCCTCTTTCTTTCCTTTCCGTCAGGATTTTCCATTTAACTCTTGGTTTTTTATCTTCCCATATAAAGGAGGTTAGATCTTTTCTCCATATACCAAAACACTTCCAGTTCAGTATAATCGGCAGGTTTTGAAAAAGAAAGTTCATCTTGGGTAGTATCATCATTTTAATCGCCGCCATTCTGCCTAGTAATGATAATTTCAATTTTCGCCAGTTCTGAAGGTCTTTTTTTATCTCACCCCATTTCTTTACATAATTATTTTCGAAAAGTTTATTATTTTGGTTTGTGATATCAATCCCCAGATATTTAATCTTCTTTTCCGATCTAAATCCTGTTGCCGATTCTATCTTTGCTATTCTTTCTTTTCTCATATTTTTTGTCAGAAACTTTGTCTTCTCTTTTTTGATTTTAAAGCCCGCCAATTCTCCAAATTCTTGACATATCTCCAGCAGTTTCAAAATCCCCTTTTCTGGGTCTTCTATAAAGATAGCCAAATCATCAGCGTATGCTTTCAGTTTGGTCTCTTCTCCCTTAATTTTAACTCCTTTAATCAATTCCTCTGATCTTACTTTCCTCAAGAGGACTTCCAATCAAAGCTTTTTAGAGCTATAGAACCCAAGAAAAAGGAATGCAGCTTCTTCAAAAAGGAAAGTACAGTCAGCCCTCCACATGTGCAAGTTTAACTTTCACAGACTTAATTATTTATGAATTTCTCCAACCCCTCTCCTCCCACCTCAAGCACTTCTTTTCCAGGGGAATCTTCCCTCTTGGCAGCTCCAATGAGGCTGTGCAACCTTTTAAAAAATTGCCTCTGGTTGTCCTTCTCCTCCACCAGCTGCTGCCTGGCCAGTTAAGGATGGATCATAGCCCGATTTCCCAGCATCATAAACCCTCTCCTGATGCCCCTCCCCCAGGGACAAGAGAGAGGAAATATAGAGCCAACATGCCAATCCACCCCCTTTCTTCTCCTTTCTCTGACCTGGTTTGGATACTAGGCACCCATTCTCTCCATCATGCCTCAACGAATTCCCCATAGACAGGCAGATAGATACACACACAAACACACACACACTTTGATATTTGCAGTTTTTCCATTTTTGCGAGAGTCATGTGCCCCCTAACCCTAGTGAATGTGGAGGGCCAACTGTGGTCTGTTTTCTTTGCCTTTCAGCCAAATAAGATCCTTCTCAATATTCTCTATCATTGCTGAACCTCATCTAGAAGAGGCAGATTCACAAAAATCAAAGGAAAATAAGGTGTTAATACCAAAGTTAAGCTCATTCAACAAAAATATTTATCTTCAGAATGCACATATTTTACTATGTAATGTAATATAAATCCTGCCTCTGAGGAAACTACAGACTATTATCACAGTCACAAGGAACCCCAAATCTGTGATAGGAGATTAAAAGGTTAATTTACATTTGCAAACTAGAGAGGAACTATAATAAAACAATTTCTAACAACGTAACCACAAGGTTAGGGACATCATGAAGACTAAAACATTTATTATAAGATGAGCTTTCAATGTGCTCTCCACCAAAGTCTACACAGGTAAGCCCTCCATCATGGGATCTTTCTTATACCTATAAGCACTTGAGCATTCATTAATCATAACAATTTGAAATTATATTTATCAGACTATCCAGCTAAAGTCCCATGTAACCCAGCACTCCTTATTTTATCTTTCTCCAAAGGTATAATGCTAAAGGGCTAAACAGTAATGGTGCTATTCCTCTGTTTGCTTCTTTGAAGCAAGATCATTGCTACCCTACACACAGGCACTCCCTTCATACACAGTCTTCCTCATCTTTAGTTCTCACAGGGAATGAGTGCATTGTATGTAAGAACTTGCTCCAATGCAACAAACATTATAGGTGCACTGATTCAACTGAGGAAGCCACAGCCCTGTGTTTCTAAGACCCCAGCACTACAGCTGATGACCTGGCTCCTGGAGGTCTTTCATTTATATGGTTGCTGTAAATCAAAGTCAACTTGATGGCAAATAACAACAAGACAAATATGGGAATGCTTGTTGTTCTGTGCCTTGAAATTATTTCTGACTTATGGTGACCCTAAGATGACCCTATCACTGGGTTTTCTCGGGCTGATAGTGTGTGTGATGTGCCCAAGGTCACCCAATGGGTTTCCATGGCCAAGTGGGGAATCAAACCCTGGTCTCCAAGGTCGTAGTCCAATGCTCAAACCACTACTCCACACTGGCTTGCTGCAGAAATACTACATTTACTACTTTAGTACTATAAATCTAGAGCAGGCCTGCACAACATATGGCCCAGGGGCTGCATGTGGCCCGCCAAAGGATTTTGTGCAGCCCGCATCACTCGTGAGCATGACAGCTGAAAAAGGCTGCAGCAGTTAGGTTGCTGATGGTTTTAAATGAACCCAGCTGGGCCGTTCCCTCCTCCTTCCCTCCAGGGGGCAACAGAGAGCCAAGCTGATGCTACCTTTTGCTCTTGTGCAAGATGGCGGCAATTGCTTCTTCTCCTTCTGTTTCCCTTGGATGGGCGGTGAGGGCAGAAGTGCCTGGGAAAAGAAGAAGACCAGCTGGGGCTGGAGGGGGCAAGAAAGAAGGTTGTCTCTTCCTTCCTGAGCAAGTCAACACGGACTGTTACACATCAAACTGGGACCCTCTAGGGGAAGCAGCTTATTACGGGTCAGTGTCCTCATTCACCCCCATCCCTCCTAAACTGTACTGGAAAAAATTAAATTGCATTTAAAGATTGCATTTTAAAATGCTATTTAGGTCTATTCTGGCATGCACCCCCATAAATTCCACTCCCCAACACCATCTGGAATTCCCCTTATTTATCTTCCAAATCTATTTTCTTCCCCCTTCCTCATAAATAATACTTTTTTTCTGCCACCCCAGATTGTTCCCCTCCCCTCTGATCTTTTGCAAATCTTTTGCAAATTACACACTACTACATTTCTTAAGGCATAGCTCTCTTGTCTTTCCAATAATCCTGTTTACTAGTTTTGTGTAATCACAACTTGCCCCATCTGCATTATCTCAGTCGTCCTAACAACAGGTCAAGAGGGAAACCTCCTTCCTTAAATTTCACCCACCACCACCAGTATACAACATGGGGAATGACAACACTGGTCATTTCTGCCCTATACTGTTATAGTGCTCTTATTCCACTTTCAACATGATATGGAATCCTGGGGTTTGCAGTGTAAAGAGGAGCCTTTAGAATTCTCAGCCAGAGAGCTCTTTGGCCTCAGGAAACTACAAACCCCAGAATTCCATGGGGTGTTGAAAGTGGAGTAATAGCACTACAACAATGTAGCATGGAAAGGCCCTAGGACTACAGGACAAGAAGTTCCACCTAAACATTAGGAAAAACTTCCCTAATTTCCCTTTTTTATTTTATTTGGTTTTATTTACAAAATAGTTTAATCATTAATTATACTATAATTTATTTTGCAAATAAAAAACATTATTATACCATTATTATAACTTTACTTGGAAAGTGAGGTGTTAAAAACTTATCTGCGGCTTAAAGAAGTTTAGCTTACCATATTTACTTTTGGCCCTTACCTACTGCCAAATTGTACAGGTCTGATCTAGAGAATATTTCTGTAAAACTCTACCACTTCAGCACAAAAACAACAGGCCCATGAGTCTGGAAAGATCAATCCCTTTACATACACATTATTTAGCCTGAGAACTTGAGTGAAGGAAAACTTCCAGTGACACACACACACACACCCTTCTCAGTCTTGCAACTTGAATTCAATTTGAAATTGACTCATATGTCAGGGTTGATCTTTCTGAGTACAGGGACCTACTGCTTTATTGCTAAGGCTGTAGACAGAATTTTTTAAATATAAAGAACATGCAAAGGAGGAATCAAAAAGGATTTAGAAAAGGAAATTGTTTGGAAACATCCAGAAAAAAATAGAAGAAGTAAAGGACTGGATAAACCTACTTTGATTGTCATAATTCATATGACAATCAAATGTATAAATCAAAAAACAAACAAACCTTGTCTTTCAGGCAGTAACAAAATACTTCAGAATATTCTGAAAAAATAAGAAGAAACAACCCCAAACATCACATATCATGAGAACTGAGGAAATGATATTTGAAGCTTTAAAAACAAAGTGGAGTGAACAGCAATAAATACCTCCCTACCAATTTGCTCTGTCTGTAAGAGCCTTAATCTATGTCAGTAACTTATAAGGCTTTCAGAAAGGAATAAAATCTAACTCTTTTGTACAGCTATCTAAAATCTTGACTAAGACTGCATCTTAGTAGAATCAACTTCATGCCAAATTATGTAAATATGTTACATTTGGAGAAGGATGGGCAAAGCTGTCCTATCTGTCCACTTCTCTTTGGAAAGAAAGTAGAGATTTCAAGAACAGAACATCCAGAATCAATTAAGAAGGTTCCATTTTGCCAACAGGAACACAGCAGTTACTTCCTTAACAAGTCTATAGCAATCTGAATAGCAAATCTCACAAGGAAAGTAAAAACTTCTTCAAATAACCAGTGACTTAACTTCTGGCAAAAAAAACTCCTGGCAGAAAACCAATGATTTAACTCCAAGCTCTCTTCATATATCAGGGATAAGGAACATGTGGCCCTCCAGATGTTCTATCACTAGCCATGAGGTCTGGATATGATGAGAACTGGAGTCTGTTTTCTGGAAGGGCATGGGTTCCTCACCCCTAGTCAGAAAGACTATGTCAGAAAGACCATGTTGGGCTGACAAACCCTTCTGGAGGAGAAACACCCCAAAACCTGAACTATGTATTCCTGCATGGGGGATATGCAAAAAAGGAACAAAGCATCAGAGAACAAAGACCAGTCAGGAAGTACTTGTCATCTTATAGGCCATCTTGCCTAAGGCTAAGAAGCACAAGATCAGATCAACATCTAGCTATAAAGAACCTGATTCTGGATAAAGAAATGAATTGTGTTCATGAAAGTTCAAAAATTTATTGTATTACAGAAAGCTCAGCTATGATAGTTTGGATCACTTAAAGATGTGTGGGGAATCAATTCAGAGTAGTGGTCCAAGTTCTTGCAAAACTGACTGTCTATAAACTGGAAGGCATTAGATGGAATAACTGCACATCCTAGTGCCACAGCCAAAGCACTGGAGACTTCATTCTGACCCATTGTGGTTCCCCAATCAATCCTACCCCTCTCAGAAGCCCCAGGGAAACAGGGTAAACCCCTGGGACTTCCACAGCCAAAAGGTTGGCTCCTCCACAGAATTATTGTGGGAGAGACTATCAGACTATTAACTAATCACCATAATGATCAAGATTCCTACTTCTTGCTGATAAAGCTTTAAAACTTTACAAGAGAGGCCTGGAGGGCCTTCAGTGCAGTTTAGACAAAAATGTCTTTGTCTTTTTTAATGACAGCAAGCATCTAGGTAAGCACATAAATAGTCCACAAGGATCAGCAGGGGAAAGCCAATCCAGTCCCATCTAGGGTGACTCACAGAAGCATGGTCCAAGCAGTCCAAGGTTCAAAGAGGAAAGCAGTCCTGAATAGAGTACAAAGCCAAAAGGGAAACTGCCTGAAAGATTAGTCCAAATGTACAGTAAGTTCTGCTATAATGCAATAATTGCATTCCTCAAAAGTTTGCATTACAGTAATTTGCACTTTGAAAATAACAAGATTTATGGGGAAAATAGGGTTAGGCGCAGACATCAAAAAACATTGCTCATATCTAAGCTATTTCATTTACCCAAATTTTATTCTTCTGAAAATAAAATAAAATTGGCTGTGTCTCAGGACTTTGCCTGCCTGCCTGCATCTTTGTTTGCTGCTACCATCTCCTCCTCCATTGCTGCTGCCACCACTGTACAGACACACAACACTTGGTTAGGCTTATGGTCTCAGCAGCAGCAGCAGCAGCAGCGAAGCTACACTTCCTCACACTGCAGGAGTTAGAGTTTGGCTGGTGTGGAAACTCCCTCACGCCACCCTTTCTTCCTTTCCTTCCTTTCCTCTTCTCCCAGCAATCCACTCCAGTCAAACACCAACTCCTGCAATGTGGAGCGGTATAGCTTTGTTACTGCTGCTGCTTCTCCTGACAGCCTAAGTCTAGCCAAGTGTGGTGGGTCTGTACAGCAGTGATAGCAGTGGTAAGGAGGTATAAACAAAAAGTGTGTGATGATGGTGGTGGTTGGTGACCAGAGGCATGCTGAAGAGAAGCAGGACTTTGACAGGAGTTAACAAGGGCAGAATAGAAAGAGAGGAGGCAGAGTGCACAGAGAGGAGACAAGCATGTGCCAAGTCTGAGAAACCACCTTAAGGAAGGGCTGGCTTATGTTGGTTCAGCTAGGCTCTCCTTTCTCAGAAATGACCAACTATAATGAGAGGAGGAGGAGTTGCCACTTAACAGCTGAGATGTCGAGAGGCATCTATTTGCCAATATTGGATGCTTGCAATGGGAATTGCGCTATAGCCAACTAAAAGTTCATGTTGTGTGAATAGTTTTCTCTATCAAATAACCACATTGTTACCAGTTATCAATTAACCACATTATTACCATATTCTACATGCCTATAGTCACGAAGCCAGAAATGTCAGACAAGATTCCACGGAGGTTTGGGGGTTGTTGTTCTGCAGCCACAGAATTGACTGGGCTGAGCTAATTTAAAGCCAGCAGTTAATCAGACCAGCCAGCTGCATTAGTTCAGCATCTTGTATTAAAATGAAGCAGGGCACTGCCTGACCTTTTGTTCCTTGAGCTTTAATTTAAACCACTTGTGAGAGTGAAATGCCTCTACCTCCTCCTGATCTGCAGCTGCTGTCTGGGACGGACTGGTCTCTCCCTCTACCGGTGCCATGACAGGACTGTCAGCTTCCTCCAGCTCCAACTGAGGCCTGGCATCCTGGCTCTTCTCTTTTCCTCTTTCTGAGGAGGCCTCCTCCAGACAGAACATGTTAGAAAGGCTGTTGGAAATGGATTTTTCACATGTATCTGAGAAGAACACGAAAACATTTCTGTGGAGGGTTAGGGAAATTTTCTTGGGAAAACAGAATTGGTAGAAACATCTTGTTGATAAGACAGCTAATAATTGCTAATAGTCTTTGCTAGACATAAATTGTTGGGGACAACACATCTCCTGAGGTTCTAGATCAATATTCCCTCTTCTCAAATTAAGAGAACGCACTATCTTCACTGCGTGACTAAAACAGGCAATCTACACACCTCACTCCAGTTCAAGCTCCTCTTTCTTAAATCTTCTATGGCAAGATTTGTGTTGAGATTGTCTTTCATAGCTAGATACTAGGAAACAATGGCTAACTGTCAAACTCAAATACCATTTGTAGATTTCTCATATCTATCCTGAATATCAAATTCACTTTAACCCAGGTAATTTTTGAAGGGTAGCTAATAGGTTTTGAATTATTGAGGGACATAGAAAAATGGAAATCCAAATTTTACTCTTCTTGTCCCAACATTCGAAGGACAAATTCATTCTTATGATGACTCAAATCTCTTTAATCAGAAATCAGTTATATTTCTGAGAATACATCCAGAGTAAATGGAATCTTCTTTTTAGATATGGTTCCAAGACAGTACAGTCTGAGCTTGCCAAGTAGCTGTGAAGTGGCTTATGCTTGGCACTACATAATGAAATCTTCCATTAGGTTTGTATCATACAACCATTTTTTAAAAAATGAATATTCAACTGACTGCCAAGCTCTTCAGAACATTTCCTCTTCAGAATATGCTTGGTTCTTTCTCCAGATACAGCAAAAACAATGTTTGAGAACAATAGCAGTAAAAGAATACCACAATAAACTGACTCATACACTAGGTCTGTGGCATTATCTTGTCATACACTAGGTTCCACGGTTCTAGGTTCCATCTTACACTTAAGTACAAAACAGCCCTGACTAATTTTCTAGTGAATACTTTCAAAATGTACATGTGCCAGATAGTGCAAAACAATACCTGAAGTAATTATTTCAACATCATAAATGATTAAATATACTGCTAATAAATGTCTTACCTGATATTCTTTTTTTTTCAATAATTACAAACACAAAAATAACTTAAACCTCAGAACTTTTTCTTTGCTGTCTACTGCAATATTGCATAACTTGATCTTCATATCTGGAAAAAAATGTTTCCTGTAGCATAACCAGTAATGAAAACAGGAACTCATGTATTTTCCCAATTCTTGCATTCTCTAGAAGCTTTTCTTCTCAACTAATAGACTTCCATATCAGAAAAAGCTTCAGTTACTTAAAATTCTGCTTCTGTGTAAACAAGTTATGTAGATTTCAGGATAAACTCTTATACTATCGATAGTATAAAGCTAGGTTCCACAATCAGATGAAATTATTACATCAGATATAAAATTATCAAAATGATCAGAATGATAAAGTTTAGGATAGTCTACTGTATGAAATGAATGCACATCACCGTGAAAATGATAACAGATTGCATGCTAGCTTACGATTTCAAAACTGCCTTAAAAGTTTCTACCTTAGGTCTTTCTGCCTTCAAAGGCTAGATAGATAGCATGCAGAGAAAAGCCTCCCCTCCTTTTTTTTTTTTTTTTTTGGTGGTAGTAGTGGTATCCTAATTGCTGAATACTCTTTCTATAGTCATATGGTTGGGGTCTATTCTTCTGAAATGTATATGCTGTGCTAAGACCATTTTCTTAATCTTCAAATACAGGATGTTTTGTTTTTATTGACAAGACAAAGCATAAATAAAATAAACAATTTTTAAAGTCTCTGCACTGGGAAACCAAATTATAGATATTGTTGGTGTAAGGTTCAGGAAGATTCTGTAAATCTAAAATCTAGTAGAAATCACTCAAAGGCTGGGATCCTCTTTTTCAGATAAGTTATTTACACTTCCAGCTATACATAGGGCAACATTTTCTGTTATAAACATACATTTCTGTAGTCTTCTTCATATAAATAACACCCATCTTTTGCCATTCCAAATATAATATAAAATTGTTCAAAGATACCAGGAATCCAAGAGCTCTCTTTACTCACAAAACACAGTTGAACACATTAGCTCATTTTTTCCACATTTAGTGGAAACCAATTGGAAACAGAGATGCAGGGCAAATAAGTATAGCTATTTTATGTGTTTAGATACTTTCACCTCTGGGAAAATATCCAAACTACAGAAATAAACAGGCAGATTCTACTCTGCACACATTTTGTACTGCTTTTATCAACTCTGTTGATCCTAGTCCTATCTCCAGTTATGTCATCACTCCCCCATTCTCTGCTGTGTATATTACAACTGAAACAAACTCCAAAGGAACCTCTACTCATCAGGTGACTATAACCTTGCCTTGGATTAAAGTTAACACAGCAGCCAGGAAATCCCAGCTTCAAATTTCACCTGAGTTGTGAATTGTTGGAGTCCCTGAGCAAATGTCTATCCCAAGCCTCAGAACTGGAGTAAAGAATACTCCTGAGATAAGTTACATGAAGAGCTGTATGCACTTAGTTTGTAGAGAGCATGTGTGTACGCAGACTGTATATATTTCATTAATATGTCAAGGCAACTAGTTCCTCTGGCTAAGAAAGAAACCAAAACATTAAAATGATGCACGGAGGGGAAACAGAACTTCTTGCATAAGGAGTACCAGATACCTCCTTATGTAACCATGCAAAAATGCAGTCACCCCCTAATGCACCAATAGAATTCTGGCCCATATCTCAGGGAATTTAAGGATGCTCCAAAGGAGATGTGAGCTGATTAGTACTAAGGATTTCCTTCCAAACATATCAAAACCATCATGGCTTTATTATGAACACTGTATGTGCACAATGAAGATAAGAAAGAATATGATTGATGTACACATCCTACTTCTGTATTATTACGCAGCCATTCATTTTTTACCTGATAGTGTTTTATTTTCAGGAGCAAAATTGGTCGTGCTATGCAATAAGTGATCTGTAGATCAAACTGGCATTAGCCAGAGTGGTGTAATGGTCTGAATATTGGACTATGGCCCCAGAGACCAGGGTTGAATACTTACCCACCCAGCCACCGAGTGACCTTAGGCAAGTCACATTCTCTCAGCCTCAGAGGAAGGCAAAGGCAATCCCCCTCTGAACACATCTTGCTGAGAAAAACCACAGCTAGAGTTGCCTTAGAGTTCCATCAGGAATCAGTTACATCAAGAAATGACTTGAAAGCAAACATCAACATCATCATCAATCTGAAGGTAATCTTGTTTTTTACCCCGAATTTTTGTGCATATTTTCTACCATATATCCAAGTTTTTTGTTTTGATATCTGTGATATCTAGAAGTTGCTTTTTTTATGAGAGGGGAAGAAAACTTCAAAAGTGACTGAGAACCATGCGGAACAGTGGTTCCCAAATGGTGGAGCAGGACTCTAAGAGGGAGTGTGATAGTTGCTTGAGGGTGGCATAAGAAAAGTCAACCTTGCAAATACAGTAAATGGGCAAGCTTGTGTGTGTCTGTGTGTGTGTGTGTGTGTGTGTGTGCACATGCACCTGCACATACTGTTGACAATTGTCTGGTCTCTGCAAAAGAGTGATGCAAAGCATCTTCCCCGTTACGCCTTCCTCCAAACTCAGACATAGCAAAAACTGCCTTCCCTTTTTTTATGTTTTTCCTACTCAGCTTCTCCAAACATTCTGTTGTCGGCACAGCAGGCCCATATCCCTTAGCAGTCATGAGGCAGTTTCTTGGGTGAGAGGGAAGGAAGTGAAGAGAGGAGACAGAGAGTGCAACAGCTCAGTGTTAAGATGGAAGGCACATGCAGCACAAGGGGCCTGTGTGACAGAGAGAGAGAATGGCATAGCATAAGACACAGGGGGGGCATGATGTCCACCAGGGGTACAACATCCGCATGTAGGCGTAAAGGGGGTCACTGATATAGATACATACGAAAGAGAATATATGCACTCTGAGAACAGGGCACTACAGGCCTCCTTACCCAGATCACAAATTACTATCAAATCACCCAAGCAGTTTAAAAAGTCCAGTCTTTTGTGGAACAGTCTGAGGTCACACAGACTCATAAAAAGGCTAGGAACAAGATGTACACTGTACGAGATAAAATTATTTTAGGCAGTTCACAACATCTTAGTATAGCACCAGGACTTTTGTGAAGATCTGAACTTCCCTTTGCCATAACAGAAAAAGGAATATTTTTAAATGTGTCCAGCTATAAATGTGATCTATTTGACTGAACATAGAGATTAACAATGGAAACCACTAGCATTAAGAACTGAAAAGGAGGACATGCACCCATATCAGATGTCAGTGAAAGAAGACAATGACCCAGGAGCAGAAAAAATCCATTCCAAGTTATAATTCAAGGTGGCCATCAGCTTCCTGTCACTGTCATTTGCACATTTCTCGATTATACTCACAGCAGTGACTGGAACAACCAATAAAACTACAGACTATCTTTATACTTTCTGCTTTAGCATATACTCCCCAGACTAAACAAAAGCCATGGCAGGCACTTCTGCAAACATCCTTCTCTGAATGCAGCAACATTTGCAGAGATGATACACATTACATATTTCCAGAGTCTGGCGTAACCAATTTCCAAAATGCAACCTGAAACTTATTCCCCACAGAAATTAGATGCCTTGCATCTATTCATGGGGTTTATCTGCATCCTTTGTACTCAAAATGTTCATTTACATTCAAATACTCGGGGTGGGGTGTGTGTGACAAATTTCATTAATTTAGATAGCATTAGTTTACTTTTTTAAAAAATACATCTACTTAGAATCACAGCTCTAATGGCTGTGGGAGTAACATAATGGGGGAGTGAATACAAAACATAAGACACTTTACTGTTATGAAAGACAGGGCAGTAGAAGACCTCAAAGATGTCAGAGCAGCACTCTGCTAGTGAAGGTGCTCCTCCTATGAAGATATGCTGGCAGAAAAGGCAAAAACATGGCAGAGGAATAGGCAGGATATGTGTGGCACAGAGACAAGCACTTTAAGACCATGACCTATACCTTCTCAAACCACAGCCACACCCCTATGGAAAGTCCAACTTTGCACCGGTCCCAGAACTGGTGCAAGAAATTCTCCTCCCGCTAATCTCAAAGCTGCTGCACATCAAGAACCCATCTAGATATGACTGTGATGCATCCCAGGAAAAGCTCAAAGAAAATTCAAGTATGACATTTCATTGTCAAAGATCAGACAGGAATGCTGCTATGCCGTTTGAATAAATTTTGCAAATCTAGATCCCTCACATCTCTGGCTGACTATTAAATTTTGCTTTTCCAGCTTCTAGAACAGTAAACAAACAGATGAAAGACTATAGTATGTATTTTTCCCAGCAAATTCTTCCTCTAAATAAACTCATGTCCCTTGTTGCCAGGGAGATAAAAGACATATTATTAGGCAATGAGTGGCAATGAAGCAAAAATAAAACAGTTGTCCAGACTAAGCTGCTTAAAGCTGCTTCAACTTAGAAGTGATTCCAGCAACAAGCCAAGGTAGGTTCCAAACTTATCTAAGCAAAAAAAGAGGACTGCAGCTTTCTAAAGTGTTTAAATTAGGGCATTATGTTGGAATGCCATATAAAAATGGTGCAGATTTTGTTTTAAAGTTTTTGACAACTGCAGGGACAAAGTTCTCACCATTCAAGAGAAGAACTGGGCTAGCATTTGATCTACTCTGTTCTTTGAATGTGGGATGTCTACCTGTTGAACTCACAGAACCAATTTCCTAGTATTTATACGAATCAACTTGTTCCATCTGCTGATTTTCTTAAAGAATACCACAGTCTTGATTTTCACATAACTTATGGTTTTAAAAAAATACTTTACAAACCCCACTAGTAGCTGTTTAAAGTCAAGGAGCGTCTGCATCGCCTGCAGAAAAACTTATGAAAATCTTAGAAGAACTTCTTAGGAGAATGGTAATATAATGATCCCATACCAAAAGAGTATGTGTGTGTGTGTCTCTGTATGCGCACACCCATATGACTTCAAATCACTTTTGAACTTATGATGACCCCTTTCATAGGCAAGGAATACTCAGAGATGGTTGTGTCAGTTCCTTCCTTTGAAATATAGTCTACAGCACCTGATAATCATTGGTGGTCTCCCATCCAAGTACTAACCAGGGCTGATCTTGAATAGCTTCCAAGATCAGCCAGAATTTGGTTCCTTTGGGGTATTTAGTCAAACCAGCAAAAGTGTAGGTCTGTTAAAAACAGATTGAAATGTAAAGGTGCTAGAATACAGCCTTGCTTGACTCCTCAAGAGGACAGCATTTCCTTAGAAAGACAGCCTTTATTGTTATAGTGCACTTGAGTAGTATTATTTTAATTTTTTAAAAAACTTTCTCATTAACAAATTACTGATCTTAATTTGGTTTCTCACAGTTTGGACTGTCACAAGGAATTAAGTAAAAAGCAGATTTAAAATCAGTAAGCACTATTTTATAAAAGACTACACTTTATAAAAGACTATCCACTAGGTGAGACAATAACAAGTAACAAGCAAAAGTTGAGTGGTGAGTACAGAACCAACAGAATACACTCAGAAAACTGGCAGAAAACTTTTTAAGCATAGATAATAAGCTCATGGGGTGATCGTTGGAAGGTTAATCTACAGAACCTTTCTTGCACATAAAGGCCATAAATTAAACCACTGGAATATGTTAATCTAAGGGGGGGGTCAATATAAGATTTCAAGTGCCAACTTTATTTTTTAAATAGTTCAAAGTGGATGCTACAGGACCTCGAGTGTTCTCTGGCTTTGGCTGAAGCTACGTAAGTATTTTTTAAAAACCAAAATTATTATGGGTTCATGTGATTGTTATTTTGCTGATAACCCAACCAAAGAGTCAGAAATCCTAACCATGCACAAGAAAAAAAAGGGGGGGCAGGGCAGGGCAATCTAAAAAACAAAGCTCAGACCTACTTTAGTAATTTACAGATGAGTCAGAAGGAGGAGCCACTTAGCCAATAAAATAGCGATAACAAATTTTGGGCATGAACAAAAAATCAATATTGTGAAACAAAGTAGACTGCACTGATTATTTATTGCATTCCATGTGTCACACTAGATATTTCTACAACTGATCACAAAAGAATGACACTGTATGAGGCAAGCATTGCTACTTAAACACAGTTCCAGCAATGGAACCTATCGTGTGGGAAAGAACAACTACCAAAAACAAAAGCTAAATCTACTCACCAATGTCAATAGTATCATGAAAAGAACTGAACATAGCCAGGAAAGCCTTCTACTGAAGGCAAAAGTAGAAAACTCTATATAGTGGTTCTGAATCTGGTTCCAGGAACAAGTCTCAGGAATCTCCAAGTAAAGCTAGTGCACAGCATTTTTAAAAAGGCACACACTTTGCAGAGGAAATTACATCATATAAATCAACACTGGAAAGCAGGAGAACTACAGTGGGGGAGGACAGACCATGTATGAAGATATAATTTCAAGAAAAAAGCCAAGAGGTGTGCACATCAAAGTTTTCCACAACCATGAGTGATGGAACACATTATCCAGTGTGCCAACTACTGGATAGTACTATCAAAGGTGACTTCAGACCACTCCAGTGGTCTTCCAAAATTAACATCCAACTTTACAATAACAATTTCTATGTTTGGATCATCACAGCCTCTGCTTCCAAAAGTTTTTGTGAGGTTTGAATGCTGCTTGAAATAAAGACACATTTGACTTCCACATTTCCAAAAAGAACTAATTTTCCCCTTCATTTACTACCTTTTTCATGATGAATTTTTACACAATGTGACCTTAATAGTGAGAGCTCTTTAAAGTGTTGTGTTCAACTTTGCACTTCAATGGACTTCCATCTTGGTATTAAAGAGCTGAAAGCCAGTGCGATATAGTGGTCTGAGCGACAACCCTGTAGATCATGGTTTGATTCCTCACTCAACCATGCAAACCTACTGAGTAACCTTGGGAGCATCGTATACTCTCAGCCCCTTGGGTGCATCACACACACTCAGCTTAATAAACACCACCTTGGAAAAAGTAGATAAATAATAGAATAACAGACAGCAACATCAATTTGTTTAGCTTTAATCATTCTAAATGCAGAGCTGTACATGACTTAAAAGTCCATATCTAGAATTTTAATAATTAGTTGGCCTACATAAATGTTTTATTTTTCCAGTTCTATGAACCAAAAGTGCTTCTAAAACTATAAATCTCCAGAAATGCATCCAGCCAGGGGAAGATATATGATTTCACACTCTGACTGTCCAGCTGGCACTCAAATCAGAGCATGGTTCAGTAAGAACCAGGGGCAACATTATTGTCAATTCAGTCCTTACCAAGCTACTCTGCAAAAGCCAGAAAGGCATAAGATGCAAAACTATCACAAGAGAGGGGAAAATGAACAATGATCATGCAAGGAATGTATCTATGCAACATACCAATTAGATAATTACTAGAACAGAGCAGCTCCTGAAGGGGTGCACCCACCCTCCCTTTTAAGATTCCTAAGGCTTTGGCAAAGGAGGCAAAAATATTAAGCTGAACCTTACCTTTTAGCTTAAAGAATTAATAGCTAAAACAGATAGTGCTGGCTCAGTGGAGAGATATTGAATTAATCTACACAGACAACTGGAGCCTTTGAACTTAAGCGCTTTACAGCAAGAGACCTGTCATCTAACGCTGTAAAAGAATACTTGTTGAAGATGAGCTAGCATGTGGGTGGGGTTAATATTTTGTGGTGGTTGCCAGAAACAGATGCTGACAAATACAAATATAAGAAAAAAAATCATTTTGTAATGCTTTGATTTTTAACTTTAAGATGATCACACACACCTAAAAACACAACAGATTTCAAAAATAAACAATTAAAATTCTCTCACATTGCACAATACCTCCATATGTACTGAGGCATTACTATGATTTCATGTATTGTCTATCTTGCCCATCACATATCAACCTATCATCAGGATCAGATGTCACACCCAAACGGGAGCACCCTTACCGTATGTAAGATAGAAACAGAAACAACTTACATGAAATTAAAATTTTGCCTTGTCTGAACATACAGCCATCTGTTGACGGGGTCTGATTTTCCTTATAGCCAGACAGAATATATTCCTCTGTTTAAGTCTTCTGACAAAATAAACTCCTCATATATCCAAATTATGCAAGAGTAAGATAGTGATCCAGGCATTATCTAACCTAAAAGTAACCTACTAAATGAATACATAGCTTAAAAACAGATGAAAAGGAGAACACAGGAAAATCTGTGTGTGTGTGTGCGCGCACGCATGTGTCCATCCAAGACAAGAGAGAGATTCCCACAAAGAGTGAGCCAGATGGTGCTATATCCACCAAGATATTTACAGATAAAGCAAATTTTCCATTTCTCTCCTAAGTTTCCACAGGGACAGTCTGCTTAGTGGAAGGTACAAGAAAAATTTAATCTTACATTAGACATGCCCTCAAAAACGAAATCATCCTGCATATTCTTGACCCTCTAAATAAGTGGCAAATGAGTAAGGGTCAATCTTATATCTACTCATAAATATATGAACATATGAAATGACATCCAAGTGCATTCTCTTCTGGTATCTTCACCTAGATCCTCAACATGCCTGCTGAAACTGCTGCTCCCTTAAGTTGGGCTCAGCAGCCCAAAACCTTTGTGTTTGTTTCAAGTAGCCTGAAACTTTCGTCTCAGATGGCACATCAGAAGAAATGTGAATCAGAACCAGGACCCCTACTATAGCCATTTGGTTTGCACTGATGACGCTTTCCCGCTTTTATTATCCTTCTCTGCATGGTTCACATGCCAGATAAAGCACTGCTAATTACTCCTGCCCTTCATGAGGGAAAAACAACTGACAGTGGAGCCCTTGTCTTCTCCAATCACTCACTGACTGCAGCGGGCCACCATTGATTCCTCTCTATGCATACAGCTCATTACAAAAGGGAAGAGGATGCCAGACAGATGCAAAACAATGGCAACTTTTTGTGGCTGGCATCTGACAGCAGAATGACCCCATCACCACTTGAATGTCTTAGAGTATATTTGATTATGCAGAGAGAGCTGAACTTCCCATTGACACTGAAGGCTAAGAGACTCCTGAAAAGGAATGGGCAACTTAGTAACTCTCAAAGCATTAGTAGCTATAGGGCTGCTGGAAACTGTAGTTCAACAATATCTCTACTCCACCCTTGCAAAGAGGATGTGATATCCCAAAGAGAGAGTGGAAAGCAGGACCAGGACTACTCATGCTGTCTTCATGTTGCATTAAGGTCAGAACCCTGTACAGAAATCAGGTTGATGGTCAGAGGTGACGTGAAAGAGGTTCAGGACCTTGGGCAGCAATCTTCCATCTGACAGCAAAGGAGCAACTTGCCTCAGCACTGAAAACTTATTCAAAGTTTCTATCATTTTTGTTCAATCGTAATAGCAAGTTCTAAAGCAGGGTGGACAAAGTATGGCCGGTCAGCCACATGTGGCCCCCAAGCCCTGTTTGTGGCCCCCAGTACTACTCATTTGGGGGGGGGGGAAGACCAATTAGTTTGGTGGGAAATTACTGAATATGATATGATATAGCCTGCATTATACACAATGCCTATTTATGCATGCATGTGTGTATTGGAATAGTTCATTCTCCATTTTTTTTCTAGTATGTGTCATATTAAAGTCAGTTTTAGTATATTTAATGTTCATTTATATATAAATATACATTTCATAATAAGCAAGAATGATTGAGGAATTTTATTTGTTAACAATGAGTTAATAACAATGGAGATTATACTTTTATAATAATAATATAACAATGAAATAAATATAAAATCTATTTCATGAATTCCATTACCTTTATTTATTCCCCTTAGGCCAGTGCTGCCCTCAAACACTTGCCCAACCTGAAAATGGCCCTTAGCCCTAAGGAAATTGGCCATTTCTATTCTAAAGCAACATTAGGGGAAAAAATTCCATCTCACAATGAGTGGTATATAATAGGAAAGTCTTGTGGAGGCAGTAAAGACTAGCCATGGTCAGAGAAGAAAAGTAGATGGTGTGTAATGCTAGTAACAGATTAGTATCTTTTAACAGGAGCAGCTCCCAGCAGAGCAAAGGTAGAGGCAAGTGGAACTGCTACTGAAATAAGCAATTTAAAATGCCTCTATAGCATAATTTACTCTTTGAAATAAATGTTAGAAGCAAGAAACTTCACAAGATTGATCTTGATACATATGGAGTCATAGAATCGCAGAGCTGGAAGAGACCACAAGGGCCATCAAGTCCAACTCCCTGCCAAGCAGGAAAATGCAATCAAAGCATTCTTGACAGATGACCATCCAGCCTCTGTCTAAAAACCTCCAAAGAAGGAGACTCCACCACACTCCCAGGCAGCATATTCCACTGTTGAACTGCTTTTACTGTCAGGAAGTTCTTCCTAATGTTTAGATGAAATCTCTTCTCTTAACATTTGAAGCCACTGGTCCCAAGTACTAGTCTCCAGAACAGCAGATAACAAGCTCGCTCCATCTTCCATATGACACCCCTTCAAATATTTAAAAATAGCTATCATGTCACCTCTTAACCTTCTCTTCTCCAGGCTAAACATACCCAGCTCCCTAAGTCACTCTTCACAGGGCATGGTTTCCAGACCCTTTACCATTTTGGTCGCTCTGCTCTGGACATGTTCCAGCTTATCAATAAAACATTCCTCAAGCATTATTATTCAGATTATAAATCTGAAAAGAATTTGAAACACACACAAAAGCTGGTAATATGGTGTAAGATGGCTGTTGTCTGAGGTGGATAAGTAAATGGTCCAATCCTTCCATTTCCTATAAACAGACCAGGAGATGGACACCAAAAAAGCAGCAATGGAGCAAGTCTGGGTTTTAGCAGGACTGGCACTTAAGAAGAGGTAATGAACATTGGTTGAAAATATAAGAGCATACACACCAGGGAGAAAAGTAGTTAATAGAGGGCAACCCCTTTCTTGGTGCTGGTCTGAGATACCCACCAGTTATACACTTACCAGATGAAAAGCAGTGGGAGTAGCCCTGGACCTTAAAGTCTTCAACTACCTCAGAAATGTCCAAAATTAACTTTTTTTGTGTGCAGGTCAGGAGCAACATAATGAAGATGATGGGGTTCGTGGGTTCAAAGTCTTTTTATTTCATGGCAGGAGTGGGCAAGTAGTTCTCAAATTATGTATAAAAAATTGCATAGGACAGGTCCTCTTAAAGGGGGAGCAACTATTTTATGAGGCAAAGTTACCAGCCTAACACTCAAGGAAAGCAGGAGGGGAAAGAAAGGGGAAAAGGATGTTCAATCTATCCTAATCATATTATTCAATTTGCTTTAACTGTATTCAAAACAAGAAAGCAAACACTTCTGAGTCTCAGATGTGAGCATTAGTCATTGATCATCTACAGTGCACTGGAATTTTTCACACAGTACAGTCCTGAAGTCTCATTATGAAATTTCACCTTCAAATCTTTTGCAACCCTTTTACCTTGGGTTGGAAAACTTCAGGCAGCCAGAGCTGTTGCACTAGAACATAACCACAGCCTGTTTTAAATAGAAAATCCTTCAAGCTGAGAAGGAAGGGATCAGAGGGAAGGCTTACTATGTCCTTTAGACTGGTGCTACTCAAAAGTGATGGTCCTTGGACCAGAGCTAGTTCCTGAGCCATTGGCTGCTGGTCCCTGGCAAGTTTCCTCGAAAGAAACAAACAATTATAGCCAATGGACACAAATGTGTCTCTGGTACATTGGTCCCCTACATCAGATAACCTGAGAAGCATTGTTTCACATTACAGATTACTTGTACAGGACTGAAGACCTTGTCTTAAACACAGAAAACCAGACCATCTTCTCACAGAAGGGCCAAAAGCTATTCAACACCAAAACTCAGAAAATTGAAGTCTCCCAGGTCTGAAAGATTTCAGTGAACAACAAGAACATAGCAAGTATCTATCTCATTTCAGACACAATCTGTTAAATGTTTATTTCCATTTTGTTTTGAATTCCCTCACACGCTGCCAGATATATGCATATATTTAAAGAACACTTCAGGATAACCATACTAAAACATAGCAAGAGAGGTTCAACTTCAACTTGGATTTCTTTATAAATAGTTAAATGTTTGGTTCTCTCTCTCTCCCCTCACCCCACTCTGCATTAAAGACACAAATCCCAATGATGCCTACATCAAAAAATGATTTATGGATAAGAACTAATATAAAATGCCGCAGACAGAACCTTTCTGTCACTTCAAATACAATACTTTTCAACTAAATTTCTTCACACATTGAAGTGCAAGTCATAAACTGCTAACGTAATCAAGTCAAGATGTACTTTTAAGCACTTAAAATGGACTAGGTGGTATAATTCTGCAATTACAACTTGTAATCTAAAAGGATGAGGAATATAAGAAAAGGAAACTGGGAAAGAGCAGAAACACTACATGAATATTCAGGCACAGATGCTTTTATTAAAGATTGTAGAGCATGGTAACCATTTTTTCTTTTTAAATCAAGGTACGCGAATACAGGAACCAGCCTAGTTTGCATTCAATTTACAGATATTGATGCTATTTACCCCTGTTCTAAGACACAGGTTTAGATATTAAATATGCTAATTTCCCTCACAAATTAGGTAGGGTCTCTTGAAATCTCTCAAATATGCTAACTGGATTGTGGTTTCATAGAAAGTAGCTTTTTTCCATCTACAAAAAGGAAGATAGCGCTACACTTTTTAAGAGAGACTGCTCATTTCTCAGTCTAACGAGTTTATTGTTCCACTGAACTGTGTTTGTCACACACATATCCTTTCCCGTTCACTAAAAAAGCATTGCATAGTTCTGCAATGCATTAAAACTATGACAGTGTAAGTCACTCATCATCAGAAATATAGTACAATCTGGGTAAATTTTGGGATGAAAGAGCAAGTTTATAAAGCAGAATCTGAAAGAACAAATCACTTACTTTGGGAAAATGGAAGTCATGAGTGCAGATGCATACCCAGGCTTGCAAACCCCCTCTGAGATGTTAGCATACTTTGATGCTAGCTCTGGAGGCCTGTGAAGAAAAAATAACCATCAAGATAGTTCTAAGCCATGTCAACTTAATCCACTTATTTTGTTTTTTCAAATGAATAAGAACAGCAATAAGAACAAAAAGACCGCCTAAATCAGAATGGAAGAACATCCAATTGTCTGGAGGGACATCTGGCCTCCAACATACTCCTTTACCATTGTATGAGTTTAGAAAGGGGGAAAGAAAACAAATCTCAGATACTATTTTGGGCTTTAATTTTCCAGTAGGAATGGAGGTAAGCAGCAACAAGGAGTTGCTTGTCTAGCTATTATTCCATTGCGTGACAGGGCTACATGCCTTCTGAAGTTACCATTTGCAGAGCAAAATTAACCAAATTACCACAACCTTCTATTAGCCAGTGTGGGAATGGAGGAAGCTGACATTTCTGTATCACAGGGCCAACATTGTTTCTTTCGTTCGCTTTGTAAAACTCAGCCTCTTTTATAATACTGTGTGAAAGAATGAATATACAAGACCTTCCATTCTAAGGAAAGGCACTGTGGTGGGATAGTTAGTGTTTCTGTTAGGCCTGAGGAAAATGAAGTACTTTTAAGCAGTCGACTGCTGCACATTTCAATCAGACTGCATGGGCCGTTTGTGCCTCACTCTTATCACTAAGAATCCTGACTTCCTACGTTTAACAACTATCATGGGGATGGACCTTATAACTTTTGTGGATAGTATTTATTAATATAGCTTTGTATAAATGATTTGTAGTTATGGGAGGACATGGCAGCATAGTATTTATAAAATTTTTATACATTTATCATTTGTAAAGTGGCTATTCTTGTGGCAAAACAGTAGGAAACACTCTATGCATTTAAAGATAGTTCCAAAGTCAATAAACTGATCCTATGTAATCCACGTCACAACTCTGTGACATTAACAAACCATGAAGGAAGGGTTTTTTTTTCCTAGCTTCAAAGTAGTAAAGTAGCAGAGTAATCTCTCAGGTGCATAGTTACTATGGCAACTACACATCTGTTTTGTGGGTTCCCATTCTAACTGTATAAATATTTGAATCACCATTTTAAATACAGCTTTAATACAGCTGATGGCCAGCTGAGCATTCATTGAGTAACTTCTCTGAAATGAACTACAACGCCTATGACTAGATATAGGAAGCTAAACTATTCAGAACAGAGGTCAACTGCAGGAAATCCCTCCAAACCTCTCAGTCATTACAGAATTCATGTATGGCATAAGATCCCACTGTTTTAGACAATACAAATTGGCATGCCTAGATAATGAAAATGATTGAAATTAAAATTTTATATTTTAAAAAAATGTAATTTGGCCCTTGGTCATGGCCCAGGACACTATTCCATCCATTTTATCAGAGGTAAACAAATTTTTCAGCTTTAAAGACACATCCAATTTCAGTTTAGGTGAGTCCACTGTACTACACCACATAGACTGGAATTCGGGCAGTGCACTATGCTAGGAACTGCACTTTTTCAGAGTTACACAGTGCTGGTTAAAGGCGGCAAACAAAATTTGCTAGCTCCAAGCAGCTATTTTTTCAGTGCCCTGCGTTCTTTGCAGCCACTGTACCTATGGCTTTCTTCCTTTTCCCACCACAACCTACGCTGGCATAGTGATACTAGTGTAGTACGCCAACAAGATTCCAGGCAGATCTGCAGCACCTATCTTGATGGACTGAAATGGAGAGATTTAAATTTCACCCTTAGTCTGCTCAAGACAAGGAATGATTGGTGGGTGGGTGTGATCTCCACTGAGATTATTGTTTTCCTGCCAATGCTAATCAGTAGCAATTGGGGAGGGGCTAAGGGAAAGTTCCCACTGCAGCCCAGCTGAGCTGCAAGGAAGTGGGTGGGGTCACTCCAATATGAGGAGCAACACAGAAAAAAGCAACTGCACCCCCAGTGTTCCCCACACAGAGACCAGCATGTAAATGACCACAAAGTCAGTGACCTTTGCATTCCATAGATATTCTTGAAAGACAACCAAGACATGCTAGGAAAGCATCACTGCTGAAGCAATGTTAAGACACTGGCAAAAACCAAATATTAGGAATATTTTTTTCATTTTAGGAACTAAACTCCCCAATGGTAAAAAGCCACCAAAAATGTGTCTTGTTGTTCATTCAGAATGCCTACACATATATAAAATATCTACTTCTACAAACAAAGAAATCTTTCCCTAGGTTGCTTTCAAAGTTGCTTTATATTTTCAAATTCAGAATGCTAAAAGGTCTGCTATACCAATCCCAGAAGGAATCATATTCCTGAATTATATTCCTATAGGAATTATATTCCTATATATGGCTCCTTTAACTGGTACCACACCAGTACCATAATTGTGCCTTTTATGATAAACAGCTCTTACAGGAATGTAAGAGCTCTTTATCATAAAAGGCACAATTATATCCAAAGTCACTGGAGTTACCAACAAGCTTGTTAAACTTTTCCAAATGGGATAAAAGTGAATATTCCAAAATGCCAGAGGCAGAGGCTTGCAACACAACCACAGATGCCAGCTCCAGTTGCTCAGTACAGCTTTATCATCCCCATTCTAGCTGTACACTTGGACAGACATTTTATGGTTTCTCAAGCCATTTTACCCTTTAACAATCTAGGGATATTTATTTGTCTGGGCCTTTTAATCACTATGGATCTCAGTCTTTATTAAACTGTCACAAAGACATTCCCAGCCAGCTTGAATACAAGCCTACAGCTAATAACTTGAACCACATCAAAGCAAATACCTCAGAGAAGAAAAGACTGCTCTCCCTAAGTAGGTTAAAAGTATTATGCAACCAATATGGTAATATATTTTGGGTGCCAAAGAGTATATTAAATATAGTGTGTTTCAGACAGATCCTTTCAAATTGACAATCTGGCCATGAATTTGAACCCATGTACAACAATAATGCAGTTAAGACCAACATCTATGGAGAAGTTTAGAGGAACAGAAGAAAATTCTTCAGCCATTTTCCTCAATGCTTTCTGTGAGTCATCAATATTGATAGTTATATGTAGTTAAGGACAGCAGCGGAATAACTGATAAAATTAAACAGGCAGAGAGCTGATGAGCAACAGAGTTGGGTTCATTCATGGGTACTGTTTCCATTCCCCACAAACAATGGCTTGCCAAGCCAGCTCAAGATATATTCCTAAAGGACAAGATGACCCTGCCACCCCTTTTGTACACATTGGACAACACCATAGCAGCTGAATCAGACTTCACCACTGACAACTGGAGAACGATCAACTCTGTCCTTCAGCTCCTGATGACTTAAGGCAGCCTACAAACTTTGCACAATTATAGGCCACTGGTTTAGAAGATCAAGAATGTACAGAGGGCTACTTCCATCCTCTTCACCTCAGATTCTCTCAGCTAGTTAATGATGGTATCTATCATAAATGCACCCAAACCAGTAAAAGAATTATTTCTACTGGCACTTCAGGATTAAATCAGCTTTAAACCTAAGTTTCACAATCCTATTTTGGAAGGTCAATGCAAACCTAAGTGGGCTTAATGCACACTTACAGCATTGAGGGTGGTTAAAATAATGTGAATATTCTCCTGTTGCTGTTTTAGGGGTACTCTGTCACAAACTGGAACAAAGTAAGTCCACAATTCTGAAGCTGTGACCCACAATACAATGGGTTTGGACGTACAGCTTTTCATTCATTATTGGAAACTGCAGTTTCTGGAGACTGTAGATTATTTAAGTGTCCTTCTGTAAAAAAATGCATCAATTGCAGATGGGAGGTGAAGGTTCTAATGGGTTCCAAAGAATTACTAGGAAAGCCAGTACTTTGAACCATAACTGTTTTCAGTGTCTTATCTATAGGTGGCAGATTAAAGTAATCATAATGTTCATCTAGTCCAGCCCCCTGTGGATGTTGTAATCAGGCACTAAAATTATTGATAGTTGTTTATTCAGTCTGTACCTAAACATTTAATGAAGGAGGGACACACAATTTGCTAAAACAATCTGTGCCATTGTTGAAGAGCTCATGTTGTCAGGAGGTTTATTGTTTATTGCATTTGAATCCCACCTTTCCCCAGTGAGTTCAACGTTTAGATAAAATCCCCTTTTTATCATCTGAGTCCACTGGTTTAGATTCTTGGTAATACTGGTTATGGGAGTAACTGAAGGATATTATTCCTTCCTTCCTTCCTTCCTTCCTTCCTTCCTTCCTTCCTTCCTTTCTTTCTTTCATCAATCAGTTAAAGGAGCAGTCATCAAGGAATGACACTGAAGAGAGACTGTCAGCATCTACTCTGCTTGAACAATGAACCTGAGTTTAGCTTAAGAAACAATATCCCACCATAAACACAGCACTATTATGGTTTGTATCAGAATGGGCTTGTGAACTTCATACAGGCCCGAACCTCCTTTTTTTTTGCGGGGGGAGGGTGGCTCCAAGGCCCTAGCTCCTTCAAAGCACCCCTCCAATGCTCCACTTGTACAAATTCTCTTTTTATGTGAAAAAAAATTCCCCAAATGGCCAGAAAATTTTAGTCACTGCCTCTGAAATGGCAGATACACTCAAAACATCCCCAAAGTCAATTCCTCCCTTGTCTCTGCAATGCCACGAAATCTCTGGAGCTGTGCAAGAACCAATGGAGTTACAGATGTGCAAAAATTGGCGAGCGCTTCCCTGCTACAGTTGCTTACCCCTTGTTTGTACCTATAACTTTAAATCAGCTTTGTTCAACTCTCCAACTATACTGGACTATCAACCTCATCATCTGGAGGTCATCAGGCTAGAGAAGGCTGCTTTAAATCAATGTAACTGCAGTTCAGTCTGTCACTGTGGGGAAAATACTGGCCCAGCTACTTTTACTTATCAGAACTAGTTTTTTTTTTATTGTTGTTCTAGCCTATTAGAATACATTGATACTTTACTCAGTGGAGAAGGGATACAGACGGGTATCAAAGTTTCAGTATAACAATATTGTTTCATAGCTTCTGGACAGCTATGATGCAAATGAGTGTCGTCTATAAAGAGAAACTCAGTTTAACACACACCCTGCCAAATAGACTGAGTCATCGCTGATAAAAAGAAAAGTAGTGAAGGTATTAAAATGCCATGAAGGTAAATAAACTCTTGTGGTTCCCGAATGCTTTTTTTAAAAATCCACATAAAAAAAGAAATAAAAACAGGCATTCTTGCATCTTCTAACATTAACTAAATCAGTCTTAACACAGTATTTACCACCATGAATGGTACCATAATAGGATCATCTACAGCAGGGATGGTTAAAGAGTAGCCTGTAAGCTGGAGCAGCACCTAAAGCCATCAGTTTTCTCAGAACCTCCAGCCCCCCAATATTTGTTTTTGGGCAAAATAGATCTGCAAATGATCAATTGCAGCTTGCTGTGGTTAACAAGAAACAGCCCCAAATACTATTCCAACCCCAATGCCTAACTGAAACTTCAAAATTGAAACCAGAAATAGATTTCCAATCAGCAGCTGTGATTTTTGGCTGATCTGCCAATGCTGTGGGGCAGAGGGACTTACCCCAGGTCCATGGTGCTAAAAATTGGCCCTTGCATCCACTACAGTTGGCCATCTTTGATATACAATAACAATTAAACACAATCTAATGGTTCTTAGACTTCTATTATTTTCTGCTGTAAGTGTGCTCTGGTTCTGCTACCTTTCAGCCAGTTAAACATCCCAATGCATGCTCCCTTTTGAAAAGGATTCAACTTAGATATTTTCTAGCTCCCTAAAAAAGGCTGTAGAGGCTAGGAATGTTACACAGCATACTGACTAGTTTTCATCAGTCACATCTTCCCAGATGCTAAAGGCTAAGGCCATTCCCATTCAGCTGCCCAATCAAGTAGAATGGTGTTGGTTTGGAGTAGGCTAGGAGACTCAGGACAATCTTGTCCCACAGTCATTCTGGCAGATTATCCTCAAGTACTCCAGATTCCCTTTCTTTCAGGGCAGGGTCACCATGTGAGGTTCCATGGGGTCCTGATTCTGGGTCTACACAGTAACAGTTTCTTCCCGCCTAGAAATCAAACAAAATTTGGGGCATAAGCTGCAATGCTACCTCATAGTTCCAGCACCTGCTTCAATTTTACTTCACTTGAGAGATCCCATTTCAAAACACAATTATACTCTTCCAAACAATTGTGAGTTGTGGGAGAAGCCAAAATTGACATCCCACCACAACCATAATTCAAGAATAAGACAAGGTTCAAAAACGAAAGAGACCTCACTATGCGCAGTCAGAAATGAGATATGACTCAGGATCATTCCACCTTCCCTAATGAAAGGCCTAGTTCTCCCTTGGCTGTCACCATCAACAGCCATTCCAGCAGTCCACAGAAAGAGGTGACAAGATTCAAAGCGGAATTATTCTAGCAGTACTACTTGAAATAACCTTTCTTCTTCTTTCCTCTCCACTCATTTTTCCTTTTGTGCTCTGTCATCTAAGGTTATTGTTCCAGCTGCCTTTATGGCTAAGAAACAGGGGGGGGAAAAAACATAAATTAAATAATATATATCATATGTATATATACAATACAGATACTATATAAAATTGTTCATCTTATCCTTGACTGGGTGGCTTTTGGCATAAATAGAAAGGTGAACTGCCCTGACAATGACACCCTATTTTCAGACTGACATCGAAGCCAGTGACCTACCAGCACCAAGCCTTCTGACATTTTCCTAGTCCTCTGGCAAACAAGTTGGCTTTCATTTACAAACTTTATGACTGGACCAAGATGCACTTGCTTAAACCCATTTTAATGGTACTTAAGAGTTCTGTTATCACTGCAGAGAACAATTTTATTTCTCTTTTGTTCATTTTCATGTCACACCATGCCTTCAATTTAAAATACTGTACAAAATAATATGGCCATGTTCATATACACACCAGTAACCTAGAAAGAAGGCAGGCATTATTAATTTAACCTCTTATGGCAAATAGGCTGAGAACATTTTATTTTTTGTTATCTGTGCATGTGGTGAGCTTACACAAAGTCTAGCTCCACAATGAAACTAAATGGAACATGGAAGACCAAAATATTAAAACTTCCCATATTATAAATGTTTTTGCTCATAGCTTAATAACCCACACGTCAATAGGATTGTGAGCTCCATAATCTGTAACACAAGAATGAAAATTTTAGCTAAGTTATAAACAAAATTATGGAGTATGGCAAAATTGCTCACCAGCGCATGGGTGAACAGTTAAAGCAATTGCTTATTTGCCTATGGCCATGAAGATTCATAGCCATTAAAGAATGAAAAGACATTAGTTTTTCAGTGTTAAGTCCTTGTCAATTGAGGACCATCTGAGAACATACATTCACTGAGGATTTGTTGCATCTAATTTCAGATGATCCTAATGATGACCATCGCAACTTTACTAAGAGACTTGTTCTACACATGGATACATCCTGACATAATCAACATTTACCTCTAATAATATGTTGTGTCTCTGCTGCACTCTTTATAACCCTTTCTTCCATGTACTAGCTTGGCTAACACCTATTCTATCTTCTCTTTGCCCTTCAAACTCTTAACTAGGCTTCTAATTGGCCTTTACCCTAATTACATGTGTTTTCATTTTATAAATTTCTCCCAGGCTTTTCTTAATTAATTCTATATAGTTTATCAACATACCCAAGTAAACGAATTTCCTCCCGAAATATTGCTCAATGATTCTAAAACAGGCAGAGTAAAAATGTCTATATTTATCAGTAAATCAGCAAAATTCTAAAGGTATTCTTCTAATAACATTTGCAATGTACAAAAACATATTCTTTTGTTGCATGCTTTGAATATGTTTTTATAGAGAACAGATTAAAAGTATTGGAATACATCCCTTCAAATTTGTTGAAAGAAACAGTAGTTTCTGCACTTGTTCTTGTTGTTCTCTTGTTCACTAGGGATGAGATGGCTTAGTCAGAGAAAGATTGGGATCTTTTTCTTCCTTTCATGCTTGCTTTTCCTTCCTCTGTCAGCCACCTATCCCAAAAGCATTATGGGCAGGTAACTTTGTCTGGTTCAGTTAGGGTTAATTGAATTACTATCCTCTGTTGTAAAAAAGAACTGGCCCAGAATGAACCCCTTTGCTCTTTTCCCATCTGCTCTTTGCTGAGGGAGAACATGCCACAATATGTTCCCCTCACTATCCTTTTTCTCTTTTAGGTTAGTTTAAAAAAGATCAGACTATTGCTATCTAAGAATGTGTTCCCTTAATAAACGTTCCTCCTGCTGAGGATTCTAATCTTATTTTTCTGCCTGCAGTCTGGTTCTCTCAAACTCACCATCCTAAGATGGGCACATCTGCTGTCACTGAAGAAACACCCCTAACAGGCTTTTCATTCCAACAATAATTTCTCACAATCCTTCCCCACTAACAAAATTTCCCGTTACATCATCCTTTTTGTTAATTACAATCAAATAGTTATAAATTGAGAGCCAGCATAGAGTAGTGGTTTGAGTGTGGACTACAACTCTGGATACCGAGGTATGAATCCTTGCTCAATAGTGGAAACTCACTGGGTGACTTTGGGCAAGTCATATTCTCTCAACCTCAGAGGAAGGCAAAGGCAAACCCCATCTGAATGAATCTTGCCAAGAAAATGCTGTAATGATTGCCTTAGGGTTGCCATAAGTTGGAAACAACTTGAAGGCATACAACAAGAAGTTACAAATGAGCAAGATGAGCATGGAATCATATGGAACAAAGCTATTTCAAAGGAACACTTTTTGACACAAAGCATGGTATAGTGCACAAGTTAGTAAAAATTAGATTGAGATCTACCTTATTCGTGACTTCCTACTCTCCCTTCCTACGTGCACGTGCAGAAAGGCACAGTCTGCAATAGCCATGCAAGAAGCTCTACATCAGGCTAAACTGTATATTAAACCATACCCACAGACAACATAATTCTGCATCTACATCTCTGCATAGGAAAATTAGGATGGAGTAATTTTCAGCAGACAGGAGCACAATACAGAGAGAAGAATAAACTCTTCCTTATAACTACTTCTCATAGTTCTGTTTATCTACTCTATATACATCTGGAATACTGGCCAGGGCAGGGAAAAGAATAAGGAAAAGGTACAAGAGAAATTTCACTGGCAATGCAGTAAGAGAAGAATAATTAAGCACTCTTGTTTCATTCACTGTTTTGTTTGCAACCAATCATGGTTCGTTCAAACTCACTATCCTAAGTTGGGCACATCTGCTGTCACTGAAGAAACACCTCTAACAGGTTTTTCATTCCACCACTATTTTTCTATGAAGTATCTGTCATGCACCAGGGTGAGCAAAGTATGGGCCACAGACAGCATGCAATCCCCAGAGCCATTTTTGTGGTTCCCAGAGGTCAACTTTTCTCAGAATGTTTCTTCCAAAAGATTCCATTCTGTGCCACCACATAGTACGCTTTAAAAAAGCACGTGCACAACAAATAGCTCTGATGCACAGTATAATCCCTCTCCTGATAAAGAAACATCTGAGATTGTTTGCCATATCTAAATCGAAAATATCTCTACCAATATCTGATGAGGTGCTATAATGAGTTCTAATTATTTCCATACATTCTGAAATGATTGTCAAGTTGAATTCTGCTGTAAGGAAAACTAATATCAAATATAAGACATTAAGGAGCTGCACTGATTTCATTTAGATCTCATTTTGGAACTTCAGAAAATGAGTCATTTCACTTCACTTGGCTTTGGAAACACAATGCAGGGGTTTCTGAAGTAGGTAACTTCAGAATTTGTAGTTGTTTGTGGGAGCTGCTGTTGCTTTAGGGGGCATCTATATACCTCAGCAAAACCAGATTGATATTTCCAGATACACCTGCCCTTTCAGAGATGACGATAGGTTCAGGATTTTCATGTAAATAGCATTTAAAGTGTGTGTGGGACACATGAAAATAACATAGATTCTACTGGTGCCACACAGTAAACTGCAAACCTTCAGAAGGCAAGGTGATGATGCTAGAGAGTTATGATGAATGTAACAGTCTGAGGCTCTCGTGTGCTAATTTTCTACTCAATTTATGCTTACAAGTTCTTTTTGTATTCCTTCCAAAACTACTGTGACTAAAAGCGAAAAAAGAAATCACTGGCAATTATTCCCTGGTTGGGGGCAAGAACTGTCTGTCACAAAATACACCTTTTTCTTCCTCCCCTCCCATTCTGGCATCTTCCTTTTGTGGAGAGCTTCAGCAGATCAATTTAGAATTGACTTGTCTGAGACATCTAAGCCCTGACAGCTCCCCAACCAAGACATTTGGAGCAGTCTGATTTGCTTTAGAAAAGTCCTATTTTTCCTTGAACAAAGTCTAAAATGCTCTGAAGCGGCCTCCTCCAGCTTCATTTGAAGCAGATGTTCATCCCTACAGCATATTAGGGTCATTCTGGTGTCAAAAGCAATGAAAACAAATTTTCTGCTATCTGAACATATATATTGTTTATCAAAGTCCTGATATATGTTTATTTTATAATTATGCTTGACTGAGTACAGACTGCCATGCAGAAAGATAAGAAATGGCTTCAACATGTATCCACTAATTTCAATGGCAAGTCAACCAATTGTGAAAGGACTTCTATGATCTGCAACACCACAAATCTTAGTAAGACACTGAGTTTCTCAATCCTTTACAAGTACCAGCACTCTACAAAATATATTCAGTGGACACGGCCTTAGACCATGGTGACACACATATGTGGTTTTATTTGGAGGCCTTCACACAAAACTTAACAGGATTAGACATGGCTTGAAGACAACAGCCAAAGAGTAGTTCCCATATAGGCCAAGAAAATATCATCTAAAATGAGCCAGAAGCCGTATGTGTGAAGCTATACTATGCAGCTTAAGTATATTCTTAACGCACGTATTATAAAGATGTATCAACTGTCAGAACCTATTTAGTTATACAAGTGACAGAAGGTGAAGGCAAAAGCATAGCACCACTTTCTTATTTGGGCCCCGCATTTAAATTTGAGACCTTAGGGCTACTGAAGTTCAGCTTGTTAGAAAACTATGAGAGAAACATTTCACATTGCAGACAAAAGACCTGTCGAAAGGCTTTTGCATCACAGTCAAAATTATCACTGGCTTACCATTTATTTATGGGTTATGTTTATATTGTAAAAAAAAAAAGCCAAAACAATCTGAAGAATGCTAGCAGGACGGGTATTATGTAGCACTCATCTAAGACAGTTTAAAAGTAAGATGAAAACTGAAAGAGGTAAAGGGGCTGATAGAAGACTGTTACTGTGTACTTTCAAGTCAATTTCAACTTACGGCAACCCTAAGGTGAACCTAATACAAAATTAGTGCAGAGAGAGTTTGCAATTGCCTTCTTCTGAGGCTGGGAGAATGTAACATGCCCAAGGACACCCAGTGGGTTCCTGGGGCGGAACAGAAATTCAAAACTTGGTCTCCATAGTCCTACCCAAACCTAACACCATGCTGGTTCGCTCACAGATGATACATCGAAGTAATTGGAAGAAATTCTTGTATGTTGAGGAAAACAAAAAGAGTAGAAGGTAAGCAGACACTCAGAAATTAATCTGTAGCCACTCAAAGAATAATTTTTCATGGCTGTCTCAATGCATTCAAGTAGAGGCAGATACATGGATTTCTGGGCATGTGGCAGACGCAGCAAAGAATGAGTTAGAGGAAGATAATGAAGATCTCTGTTAATATTCATTATGCAGTTTTGGCTATGTCTGTACTGCAGACTGGGTTGAATGATGCGATTTAGGCAGTTTTTGATTTGTTAATTAACTTACAATACACAGTCCTATGCTGTGCCTCTTAACACTCTTGGCCTTGAAAAGTCAAAGTACTTTCTATATTCCATAAATTTACTGCATGTAATTCTTCATCCAAGTTATAACAGAAGAGGTAAAAAGACAACTTGCACTAATTTGCAGAGCAGGACAGCTTATGTCAAGTAAAATCTGTTGGTCTTTCAGGTACTATAAGTTAATTGTTTTTGCTGCAACAGACTAACATGGCTATCCTCCTACAAATCTTCATTCAGTATTTAGAATAAGGTTCAAACGTAAAGATTTCACACTGTCTTATTTAACATTATAATACAATGATTGCAGTTGAATGCAGTTGGACGGTATTTTAATAAAATAAAAGTTGTTATAAATGTGGTGGATATCATAAAGCACCAGCACTGATTTTCATACTCACAATATATATAGGCGCATGCATGCATGGACATACACACTTTTATACATATACATACACACACACACACACACACACTGAATGAGCTAGTCTTGAACTCATGTGTGCACTACCTTGTCAATTCTGACCAGGAAGTTTAATGAGAATTAAAAATAGACAGACAGACAGATTTTGGATGATCTACCACATTATTTTTACAGAAGCCATCTGAAAAATAGCCAGTACTACTCAGTAATGGATGCTGGCTTCACATCTGAGGGTGTTTGTAATACTGTAGTGTACACTTCTGCCATGCTTCATGTTACTATTACAAAAGAAGCAATCCTGCTTCTTCTACTACTGATGATTTCTACTACTTCTGACAATTTGTGTAAGAAACTTGAGATAATTTATCTACTCGACCCCAGAAGTCTTGGGTATTCTAACTAATTAATTTTGAACCCAGAATATCAAGACTTCAGGGTTCAGAAAACCCTACCCACTGCAAGTCACTGGTAAAAATATTTATAGTGGGATGCAATGATGAAATGCGTAATGTCTGTGACAATACATTAACATTCTGAACTGACTGAAATCAGCAAGCTCAGGCAAAACACTCTCAAATTATCTATTTCATTTCAATTAACAATGCCAACAACTAACAAAGACAATAAAACCTGAGCAGCTAAGATATAATAACAGAGAGTTTCAGAGAGAAACACAAGTGTTTGCTAGCTAATAACCAGCATCTCAGATGGTACTTAGAAACAAACAGGAAGCCAGTAGAACTCACCTAAATTGCCAGCACATGGGATGCTTTATTTTGTGCCAACTGAAACATCTGAATACTTTTCATGTACTGCATGAGCACATTTAAATGAACAGTAGTAACTTAAGATGTATGTGTTACTATGTTTCACTTGGATTTAAAAGGGTGAAAGTTGTTGTTTTTGGCTCTCCTCTTATTTTTGACAAAGATCTCAATTTCTACACATTTTATTTCTTACAAGGAAGTTTGCAATTACAGTGTAATATGTTCTTTCTAGTAGAGATATGGGAGTTATAACCTAAGTAGGTAATAAAACAAAGCCAAATCCTCAGAGTCTACAGAATGTCTGAGAAGTATCTAGTGAAGAAGCACAGTTCCCCCTCAATAAGTATTTCCTTGGAGCCAAAACTGATATATGTTTGTGTATATATGCATATTATATACGGCACACTGAGTTACTTATATAGCAGCCAAACAATATTGTGGTTTCTTTTTTTCTATTTCTACCTAACTAGTATGTTAGCAAATTTCTCTGCTTCAGAATGTGTGCTGAAGTAATGTTGCCATCTGCAATTATTTATGGTGTTGATTAATTACAGACTGCTGTTAGGCTACTCTTGCAGGGACAAGCTAGATAAAGGAATGACTGCCAAACAAATTGTATATGGGTCAAGACACAGGCCTATAATCTATAGCTTGGCATAATTTACACATAGTGCCCAAAACATCCAAGGAAGTTCAGCTTACAGTCTGCCTGTCAGCATACTTAGCAGCAAGTATTTGATTAAACCTTTATGTGCAAAGCATGTTTTTAAAATGAGCTGCTCTATTTTCAACATCCCACCTTTTCATTCTGAGTGGGAACATGGTCTATTTGACCATGTCAGCCTGACAATACCAGCCTTATGCAGTTTTATACAGGGTTCACACTCAATATTTTTCTTTCCTTTTGACACATGAAGGCCTCCTTTTTTCATTTCCTTTCAATTCCCATGAATCCTAGAGAATAATTCCAAATAATCCTCATCTAGTTGTGAGCATTGCAAGCGGGACTAACGTCACAGTGAGCAGTAAAGTCTAAGTACCATGTACATAAGGAAAAGGGAACAAAAAAGGGAAATCATAAATAGTCAAATGTGAAATGCCTCTTTATATTGACACTAGTCAACTAATTTCCCAGGCAAGGTGTCATTTTGCCCACAAGCCAAGGGATATGCATTATTCAAAAGCAAGTTTAAACAATAAGGTTTGTTTCTTTACTATATCAATATTGGTAAAAACAATTATTCAAGGGCTAGTTTGAACAGGAAAGTTTCTTTGTTACATCATTGTTGGTAAAGACAGTTATTGAAAGGTCAGATTAAACAAGAAAGTTTGTTTCTTTATCATTGTTGCTAAAATGATAATTTGCGATTAGAGCTCAGTAAGAAGTAATTGAATGCTGCTGCGATTTCACTAAATCACGTGAGGATAGATACACCATCACCAATTAAGGCACTGTTACAGAGTTACATATCAGCAATAGAATTCCACAGGGGCAACTGCATCTCTACAACAGCCACATAATTAAACCATTTCTGTCAACAGGGTCATCAGCCTGGACATAATACCCACCTAACATCATGCCCTGATGTCTTTCACTCTCAATGTCTCCCTGCTTTGGAATTATTTTCTTTATTATATTTCTGTACTGGCTATTTATAGTACCTGAAATGAGGCAACAAAAAAAGAATATTATATCAAATTGCTAGCAGTTAGGGAATAGGCACTTGCTTAATGTATAAGGCAAGTACTCACAAACAAGGAAGCCTGAACATCTGAAATTGCCCCGGCAGGTTTAAATATCTTATCTTCTGTGTCTTTCACTGCATTTTTCAGGTTACTCAATATGTACTTTACACTTTTATTCCTCTCAGGAATACCAAAATCCAACATTAATCTTAGTGCAATAAACAGTATAGTGGTAGAGTTTTATTGATTTTCCAGTTATGCAAGCAATAGCACATTTTCTGTTGTGGTGCCTAGGCACACTACCATTTATATAACAAGTTATGTAACCCATTCTGCAACTGGTTGTACAACTGGAAACTGCAATGGGTTTCTTCCGTGCACATAGTCTGGAAGAAGGTATGCATAAGTGCAACAGCATTTGGATTAGTGGAGTAACACTGTCGAACATTAGCCATTGACTGCACCTTTAAGAATACTCTGCTTGTACCGCAAAACTTATTCATAGTAATATATATGTATACTCATGGTGCAAGTCTACACCAAGCTGCTTTTTTCCTGTGTATAGGGGTTAAAAAAAGCCCCTTACTATGTAAAAGTAACATGGAGCTTCTATCAGTTACAATATCACTAGACCAGGTGAACTAATCTTTTCCAAGGATTTATCTTGCAACACAATAACCAGCACTATTTACTAATTTACTGCAATCCTGGTCTACAGAACTTGATGCTACTACCCATACAACTATATCAAGTATTTAAATCTAAAAGAATCTTAAACTTCTTACCATCAAACCCATTCAGGGGATGCTATTTGTCATTTATGAAAATTTAATTCTTTAATTTCCAATTTTATGGCATCCAAATTTATTTTGGAAAATTTCCACTGCAGTTCCTTTATAAAATTATTCCTGTGTAAGTATGCACAAACAGTTCCTAAATACTCCGAAGGCATCAGATCTCAGAAGCGAAGCAGGGTCAGCCCTGGTTAGTACTTGGATGGGAGACTGCCAAGAAATACAAGGTGCTATACATCAGAGGAAGGCAATGGCAAACTACCCCTGAGTGTTCCTTGACTGAGAAAACCCTATGAAAATCATGAGGTCACCATAAGTAGATTGGCAACTTGAAAGTGCACACACACACACTCACACACACACACATACAGTATTGCCAGTCCCAAGTAGAACACATCCACTAAATCAACAACATGTACACTGCAAAGTTTTGGCTTACTAATTAGCAACTGATTCATCTGATCTACTTTAGTTAGAACTAGCAATTAGACCCATGCCTTAAACTACAATTCTATACACAAGGGCTGGGCAACTGTTGAGGGTTAGTAGGACAATGGGCCCCCAGAAGACCCTGGAGGGCTGTTTTTGGGTGCATTTTGGAAAAAACTGTTTCTGGCCATGTAGCCCAAAACAATGAACTGGGGGTCCTACTAAACTTAGCTGGTCTCCTTTTTGAGTAGATCTGCATGTGATCAGTGGTACAATGAAGACAAAGCTCAAATGTTTGGAGCACCAGGACCTTTTCAGCAGTATGGATAGTTCTATCCCTTGCTGTTTTCTTCAGGACGGACTCCCCTCTCTGAGTTCAACTGCAATCGTCACAAGGCAGGTGTGGGGGATGGATTTTCTTTGCAACAATACATTGTTGTGAAATTTCCCTATTATCTGGAGGGAGTTGCAATTAGCCAGCACAGTGCAGTGGTTTGAGCATCAGACTACAACCTGGGAAACCAGAGTTGGATACCCTGCTTGGCCATGGAAACCCACTGGGCAACCCTGGATGTGCCACATACTCTCAGTCCCAGAAAACCCCATGACAAGTTTGCCTTAAGGTTGCCATAAGCCAGAAAATGAATACTATCCCACTTCATTAGGGTATCTATCAGATCACAAAATAGCTCTTCTGTAGTTTACTCACAATTTGGAATCCAGCTTCAGGAGAAATCCCAGTTTGTCATATTCTGAAAGACAAAAGCAGAAGTCATCACACAATTAAGACAACAGGACTCTTTCTTAATCAGAAGCTCCTTTGTGATGGGCATAAATATTTGTTAAGGTTGCAGAGACATCATGGTTAATAAATCAAGACCATCTTACTAAATATACTTCCATATAACTAATTTTTCAGTTCCTTCATTTCTAAAATCAGAAATAGTTGAGCTATTTCATAGAAAGAGTCCTTAAAGTATCAAAGATGTGTCTTCCTTTTTTCAATGAATTAAGCTCTTTTCTGTACATGTATCTCTTCATGTGACCTTGAATGCAGAAAATCATGCAAATTATCAGAAACCCATTACATTTTAAATGTCTAACCATAATTAAATGCAGAATCTTCATTTAATTTTAAAAAATACAGAATATGTTTCTTCAGAAAAACAACATGAAACATTCTAGAATTGCTTTAGACTGGATGGAATAGATGTAGAGAAGATTTAGAAACCACAGGTATTTAATCCATAGAACTATTACTTTTTCATTTAGAAAGGATATGGCAGAAGGATATGACATTGCTGGTGACAACTTCTCATCATGTTCAAACTACAGTCTCACTTGATGCAAAGAATTCAATCTGAATTAAATTCTGTGCCAGCAAAATAAGGATAGAAGCTGCTTAGCTGTTTGTTTCCAGCTGGTTCAAGGGTCACTCCATAACTTACAGATTGCATTTACACATTCCTATTAAGTCTTCAAATACATTTTCAAATGAATTCTACCACCTCAATTTACCCCACCCCCAAAAAAAACAATTTTTATAAACAGAGAAATCAAAACTGTGCTTTGAGAAACTGTAAAATAATAGTAGAATTCTATATAGGATTTTAAATTACATATTTTATATACACACACATATGGTTTAAATGTTGGACTATGACTTTAGAGAACAGAGTTCAAATTCCTGTTCAGCCATAGAAACCCATGGAGTGACCTTGGACAAGACATACTCTCTCAGCTTCAGAGGAAGGAAAAGGCAAACCCACTCAGAACATATCTTGTCAAGAAAACCCCAGGACTTAGGGCAGTGGTTCTCAACCTTCCTAATGTCGTGCCCCTTTAATACAGTTCCTCATGTTGTGGTGACCCCCAACCATAAAATTATTTATTTATTATTTACAATGCCTCCCCCCCAGCAAAGGCCACCTTGCCGGCCAGGAACGGGGGGGGCAGGGAGGGAAAGAGAAGCTGCGCGTCTCCCCTGGGGAAAAAACTCCAAGAACCCCCCCCGGCTCTGCTTCTGCTTCACTCCCGTTTCTGCTAGGGGGGCAGTGTGGGGAAAGTTTCCACAGTGCCTACCCTGGCCGGGGGGGAGGAATCCCAGCTTCTTTGTCTTTTGCGCCAGGCGCAGCTCGCCCCCCCCGGAAAAGCACCGCCTTATGGCCACCGGCCCTTCTGCAGCGCCCCCCTCCATGGCGAGTGAGGCAGGGGCCGTGGAGAGGAGGGGGCCTGCCCCCCATGCTGCTGCTGCCCCCCCAAGCTGGCCCGTCAGATGGGAGGTTCTCCCGGTAGCAGAGAAGGGGAGCGATTTCAGTCCCTTCTGAACAGGGGGCAGGAGGACGCGAGCGTGTGGCTCGTGTTTGCGTACCACCACCGAGGAGGGAATGGAGCCTAAGACCATTGGAAATACGCATTTTCCGATGGTCTTAGGTGACCCCTGTGAAAGGGTCGTTCGACCCCCAAAGGGGTCGCGACCCACAGGTTGAGAACCACTGACTTAGGGTCTCCATAAGTCAGAAACAATTTGAGGGCAAACATTAACAATATATATGCACATACATACAAATACATACATACACACACACTTGATGAAATACACATATCATTTTTTTGAATTACATTTCTCTCTGAAAACTAATAAAGAAGCAAATCATTAGCAAAGCTGGATAAGCACATGACTGAAAGCAAGTACTGAAGATTCTTCCCAACTGTCTGTGCCACATTATCCATGCATCTCAGCTCAGAAAGATTAGGAAACAGGAAATATCTGGAGTGATCCCAGATAAGCAATACCAGGGCCAGATCATCTTAGAGCATTACACCAGCATAACTCCTTGTTGTGGCAGAGGTCATCATTTTTTTCTCAGTTCCTACATAGAGGCATGCACTACCTCAGTACATAAGCATTTCCCCAGCAGCACAATTGCCAGAACCCTTTCTGGTTGACACACAGGCATAGTTCCATGCTGCTGTCATCCTACAGCCCCCTCTGTCCTTGTCACATAGGCCTTAATATCAATGGAACCTTATACCTGGCAATGCTCAACAAGATTCCAGTCTGTGGTTCTGTAACAGGTGAGAGGTAGGCTTGATAAAGAGGAGTACAACCGAATTGGGAAGCTCTGATCCAAATAATTGCAGTTGAAAATTGAGTATTGTAGAATTTGATACTTACATCCCCTTGGGAATGGAATTCACAACAAGCAATAGTAGGTCTCCCAAAGTGGGATCTACATGGATGAAGAACTTAGCCATTTCTTGCAGAAAAATATTAGTTTTAAGTACATCAATAGAAAACTGCTGCAAATCATCCCTCTGTTCTACAACTTGAATTTAAAACTTCTTTCATGTACAACTAAAACCCAGGAGTTACTCTCCTGTTCCATAGGAGAAATACAACTAGCCTTTTTCCTTATAGGCATTTTATTTATTTTTTTCTCAGTATAGTGTAACAAGACACTCTGAAGATTTTATTCACCTTTATTTAAGAGAACTGCACCAGAAATACTGTTTAGAAATTTAATTTGGCTATAGGATGTGCTGCAAATTTAAAATTGAGAAAACCAAATAACATCCTGTCAATTCATACTAACAATCAACACAGTTCCCCTTCTCCTTTGAATTCTATAAGTACTTACAATTCACCAGCAGTCTCAATGGACCATCTGAGGTCAATCAGACAACAGGATGTCTCTCTGAGCTATAAGGTACTTCTTAAAAAGCTCGTTCTGGATAACTTAAAATAGGCTCTTAAATAGCTACTTCTACATTAGCTACATTCTAGCTAAGTAACATGTCCAGAAATATGTGGTAAACTCCTCATTGTATAAAGCTTGTAAAATTTAAAAAGCAGAGGGGGATCCACTGTTATAAACTGGAATTTCTTCAATTTTTTTCTGCACAAGAAATAATTGCATTTTCAAAGCTACAATAACTGTCCCTGACATGGCATCTAGAACAGTCAAATTTTGTTAGGGCACACAGATTAAGAGGAAACAGTTTTGCCTTAGTGTGATATCACTGCAAGGTCAATTTATATAATCGACTTTGGAGCATAAAAGGATATCTAGATTTAGCAGTAGTAGTCAAAACAGATATTGCAAATGTTTAAAATCTCCCAAAAATAACTGTTCCAAGAATGGAGTACATAGGTTTCATTCTATATATCTGAAACTGAGAGATTTCATATGCCCAGCTTCTTTCTCAATCTAAGTAAGGATTTAGAAAGTTAATTTCAAACAAAGAAAACAAGATAAATTGATGAGTGGATCAAACTTAACAAGACTGAGAACCACTGATATTCTAGTTATCATAAAGCATGTCATACACTAAACAAAGAGCAACAGAAAAGTCTAAAAACTGCACAAGAACACTGATCAATTGAGAGAAATGTTTACCCACGCGAATTTTTCCAAGTTAAGAGATATGAAAAAGAATTCACCCAACAGAAATTATATAAGCAGTGTCATCTTATCCAAACCATGTAGAGGAGGGAGTGGGCTTGTTTTCTGCTGCTCCAGAGACCAGGACAAGGAGCAATGAATTCAAGCTGCAGGAAAGGAGATTCCACCTGAATCTCAGGAAGAACTTCCTGCAGTGGAATATGCTGCCTCGGAGCATAGTGGAGTCTCCTTCTTTGGAGGTTTTAAAGCAGAGGCTGGATGGCCATCTGCCGGGAGTGCTTTGAGGATGCTCCTGCATGGCAGGGGGTTGGACTGGATCGCCCCCGTGGTCTCTTCCAACTCTACATTTCTATGATTCTATGAAACAACAGAAACATGAAAGTATAATTTTCATAGACTTTTCTACCAGACAGGGCAACACAACCCAGATAACCCCAGCGTTTTACCAGTACAAAGAAAGAATTTCCCTTTGCCCAAAAAACACACTGGGCCTCAGGTCAAAAGACATAAAAATGTATTGTTCCATGTTATAGGGAAGGCTAAATTCAAATGAGAACCTAGTCACTGCCAACAATTTAAGAATAAGAGTACAACAACAATAAAACAAACAGACTTATAGCCAAGCACAGCAAGCTCAATAAACTATACAGTTTTTGTGCCAAGCTAAACACTGGCATAAATATGGTACTTTCCTCTGCACACCCAGGATCAGTCTAGCTTCTGGACAGTTAAGTGAGAAATGCTTAGTCTAAACGCCAAAATCCTAACAGACCACCCAAACAGACAACAGAGCAGAAAGAGCAGATTCATGTACAATCTGTCCACCTTTACATTTTCCAGCTGCATCTGTATGTTTACACAGAGAGAACTCCTCTCATATGCATCCCTCAAGGACTGAAACACCTCGTAAATGTACTCTTCCAGCCTAAGTATGAAAAACTCTCTCTACAAGTTAAACTAAGGACAGGCACTGCAGCTTCAGCACCTGCCTGACAACATTCTTTGTAACACAGCCAATTTTTGTGCCCTCAGTAAACAAAGAGTTGCTGAGGTCTTCTTTGATGCCTAAGGGCCATATACACATTAAACAGAGAAACAGAAATATTGCTAAAAATATGCCTGCTTCATCCATGTTCTTAAGAGCAATCCATTTCCTTTGTGTGTGCAAATCAGATTTGTTAAACATGCAGGTTGAAAAGCAGTAAGAGTTTTGCAATATAGCTGGGTAATGAATATAGCTGGCAGCTCAGCAAGGGCAATATGGAATCTCAATGTTACCAGATATTTTGATAAAGGCTACAGGAATGTGTAGCACACAGAAAGGCCCTTGAAACAGCCAATTTTAACTCATTATGAATTGATTTCCAACAAAGATATCTTAAGTGCCAATAGCACAGTATTGACATCACAAAATCTATACTGTATGAGCAGAAGAACATCATTAACAGGAATGAAACAAAGGTTCTTAATGGCACAGGAATGGTTATGATTGCTTGCATGTAGCTGTTTTAAAAAAGAGGGGGCAAGATGTTCAAACAAATAAAAATAAATATTTTCCTGGAGGAAAAAAGTCAATGGCTTTCTTTTACAATGGAGAAATCAAAAGGACCCACAAGGAACAGATTATTCAAGAGGAAGATACTATAATTAGAAAGGCAAGGAACAAATGTCATGATAAATAAAGAAAATCCTGAAAGTAGTTAATTGGGATTTAAGTTATATTCCACAGTTGTAAAGTCAAATGTAGAATCTACATACAAGGAAGCTTCCTACCACATTGCTTTATGTTTTCATCTCTCAGTGAACTGTGGTATCAAGAAACATCTACTATGTGTGCCCTCCTTTGCTGAAGTCTCAAGAAATTATCAAATTCAGACGTTGTTCTTTCTCTAGAATTTGCCTCACCAGATACCTCAGAAACACTTTTTCTGGATTTAATTCTGGAAAACCTTTTCAGTAGCCTTCTGGCAGTTCCAGTTCTCCTCAGCCATCTCTCAAACCATAAAGGAGTTAGATGATAGAACTTTGTAGACAGGATTGCCTGAATCTCTTCTGATGGTCTGCATTACACCAGGCACAAATGGAACTGTGATTACTCATCCAAAAAAGTAATAGTAGTCAATATTATTCCTATGTAAGTCAGTATTACTGCTAACTTTTTGGATACAACAAATTCTAAGTCTGGAAGGTTCTGTCTTCCCCAAAATAGAAGAAATTCTAGGAAATCCATTAGATAAGATTATACTGTACTGGAATTCAGAGAAGGATTTTTTTAAGGAAAAGTATCTAAAAAGTTATCTTCTTGTACACACACAAGTCTCTGCAATATAAACTGTGATTTCATTCAGTGCTATGTATCCTTCTGTAAATGTAGTTAAACATTCCTGTTTCACAAAAGAGGTTTTTGCTCTCCTTCAGAAGCCATATTGCTTTCCCTAGTAAAAGTCAAAGATACTATTAACAAAAAAGTAATGTGAACAAGTTCTTGGTGACCTCTGGGGAAAGTCAACTTGATCTGTAAAACAAGACAAATAATAAAGAAAAGAACATGGAAATATTTTACTGCAACAACAGATAAAGAATACTTCTAAAAAGATTCCCACCCAGTGGCATTCATATAGAGCAGACACAAGGTGGAAAGAAAGACCAATGATACAAAAGGGCTGCTGCACTTGACAACCAAGGTATAGCAGGCACTGGCAAAGTAGCTAAGTCTCAGTTAAACTGTCAGAGATATAAAACACGGACTAAGTACTATTATCCAGAGACGAAGCAGAGGGAAACAAGCGAAAGTACTGGAGAGCAGATAAGCCTCCTCTGCCCACTAAGTCTAACAAAACTTTATGAGCTATCATGACAGTTATTTACCTTATGCAATAAAAGCCGCATTACTGATAGCAGATAGGTTCTCATAGTAGCATTAAAATAGAGCAATTAGAACTTTTGAGAGACAAAGGCCCCAAACCAACCATCAATCTCAGTTATAAAGCAGGTTTGATGAATCACTGGGATTTGTACAACTATGGGTTTACCATCCACATTTGTTAGGACAAACTCTGCCACTGTCATAGAACCTGAAATAAAATGTTGTTTTGATGATGTATTCCCTCATGGCAGGGGGTTGGACTCAATGGCTCTTGTGGTCTCTTCTAACTCTATGATTCTATGATTCATATCAATGAACAGCACTAACCCAACCCTTTAAACAAAACTGTGTTATTCAAAACTACTATCAAAACATAACTATTTTGATTTAAATAACTACTTTCTGCTATCACCAGGCAAGCTACTAGTTGTCACCAATTATCAACAACTTTGGAATTAACCAATACAGCCTCCACTACAATGGACTCTAAACTATGGTTCAGTATTACACTTATAAGCCTTAGGGATTCATATACTCTCTCCATCCTGCAATTTGTCTTTGAATTTCTGGAAAGTTTCACTTCCATATTAAACCAGCAACAATTATTCATTAGATCAGAACCCATATAAACTCTGGTTATTTAGGAAATAAGCCAATTTCAACCCATGGCTTTCAATCTTTCCTTATTTACCTCAACCATTGGGTAACATTGATCACATTTTTCTTGAATTCAGAGAAGGCAAATAACTGTGATTATTTGACATGAGAAACACTTCTCCTAACCTGCTTGCAGCCAAGCTATAGAACAGTGGGATCATGAGAATCCAAGGCTCACCTAGGTCCCTTTCCACACAGCTAAACTGTGTTTTAGCATAATATCCACACATAGCTAACTGGTAGTGACAACTCAAGAAAATGCTGCTGTTTTCTCTGTCTTTTCTTTTTGGTTTGTTTCCTCAAACTGAGTCAAACTTTGTCTAACGAATTTCCTTCATTATGAAGACTGTCCTCAGTCTACTAGAGAAGAAAAACAGCCATACATACCAAAATAATTCAAGAAGGTATGACAGTTCAAGTCTATTTGAGGACAAGATCCAGCTGTACCTCAGCAGAGCAAAACGCCCTACTGTCATAGTAAGATTGGATTGTCCCTGTGTGCTGTTGTGCTCACAACAATCATCACAGAAATGAAGAGAATTCTACTTGCACAATGAATGGAAAAAATGAATCAAACTGATCATGCCACAGTCCTCTGTGTGAGTGGTCTGACACAAGGAGATCTTGGCCTAAGAAATAAAATGGTTTACAGGTTCAGGACTGCCTTCTTCATGGGGCATATGAAAATTTCTCTCACTTTCTTGAATATACACATACAAGTGTGAAAACAAAGAGTTCTCACCTTAACTCTAGAGCAAGCAACTCTAGATACTAGCCACACCACACGCACAGAAACCTCTTAGGGTCAATGAAACATCAGAGGGTCTATGAACAGCAGGAAATATCCATGGAAAGAAAAGACATGGCATTTAAGCTTTCTTGAAGGTTCCCCTAAGAATGCCTGCTGCTGATGTCTAGTATCACCTCTACCCAGCAGGAGACCCAGAAATAAGCAGAATGTAAGACAGACAGAGGTCACTGGGGGTAGATATCAGGAATAAAGATAACTCAAGGTTTTCAAAGAACTCTGGATGTTCCCTAATTGACACAGTTGCTTCTCTAATTCCTACAAGACAATCATACTTCATGAGGCTTCTTCATTTCTATAAGCTTCTTTCCTTCCCACTCTGATAACACATGCTAGATGGTCTATTCGTAGCCATCCTGTATCAGCATCCCCCCAAAATAAATTCCTTACTAGACAGTAATAGTGCCATGAGCAGCTGTGTCACTTATTAATCATGTTTTTGTATTACAATAAGAATATTTTAAAAAGCCATGCTGGATCAGACCAAAGGCTCATTTAATTCAACATTCTATGTTCACCATGTGCAACTGGAGTTATTATTTATTTATTTTAAAATATATATATAGATATCACCCTATAGCCAAAGATTTCAGGGCACCTTACAATAAAATTAATTTAAAACAATGGATAAATAAATTAAAATAATTTTAAAATATTAAAATATATTAAATAATTTATTAGTTAAAACCAAATGATTTAAAACTGGTTAAAACATATCAAGTAGTACAACCACTAAGTCATATACCTCCTGGATAAAATCAGTTAGACCTGAAGCCCTTAACAAAAACCCACATTTTGACTTGGCATCAAAATGATCCCAGTTTTGGTGCCATTTGAGAATCCAGGGGGAGGGAACTCCATAGCTGGGGTGCCACAGCAGAAAAGGCTCTCTACTATGTCCTCCCACAATGTATTTCCCCTACTGGTGGGGCACATTGGAGAGCTCTTTCAAAATCTCAATTCTTGGGCAGGCATATATAAAAGAGAGACATTCCCTCAAGAATTAATGTTCCAAACTATTTAGGGCTTTAAATGTTATCACCAGCACCAATCACAACTTTGAGATATCTTCTTAAACAATGGTAAGTGAGATAGAAATTATTTAAATAAAATAAATAAAAGAAGAGTCAGGGAATATAAAGCAATTATGCAATTTAGCATTAACTGACAGTGGACTTAGCTGTATTTGGGCAAGGGAAGAAGCTTCTTTGTTACTTTTTGCTGTTGCTTGAGATACAAAAAAAATAATTCTCTAGCTCCCTACCTTATGTGTTCTTTAAGTCTTCTATAACCCACATACACCAGCAACTCTATCCTGTTACTGAGTATAGTGCAGTTGCACTCCTGTCCTGCTGGTGAACTTCACACAGGCTATTGTTTGGCCACAGTATAAACAGAATATTGGTCAAGATAGTTCTAGAAATTAAAAGTTAGTAGGAAAAGGTTAATACATTTGTCTCTGTGTTGTGTTTCCAACTTATGGTGACCCTAAGACAAACCTATTATGGGGTTTGTTAACAATTAATAAGCTAAAAATATAGATAATTCAATCACCCTTCTGTTAGAAGTGGGAAAACATATCTATTATGTTTCTGTTAAAATCCCATTTAAGTTTAAGTTAAATGCCCACACCAGAATGAAGCTAAAAATGCCACCATGGTTTTGCACCACATCACAAGTCCTTGTTTTGAGCTTGAAAGAGAAAGAAACGACTGTATGAAATTTTGAAAACCCTGCTTCTCATTTAACTAACCAAAATCTGAACTCTTGCTTCTCTTTCTCCATTCCTAACAACAGTGTCCAACTATGGATGTCTATGATAAAATATTAGTCCCCTAGGAGACCCTAAAGGGCTGCAGTTACAAAACCATCCACTCGTGCAAAAATTAAATAAAAATTAAATAAAACCTGATACTCCAAAACTCCCTCTAGGAAACATGAGGGGCATTTCTACCATGTTTTTGTGCCTTCCTGAGTAATGTAGAGGTTACTTCCTCTTTACCTCGTCTATAAAAATAGGCTTCTACTGGAGCTAAATTGACCTAGGCCTCCCAAAAACACAGTGGAAATGGCTCCTACCACCTTGAGGGCATTTGGAACAAAAAGATTTTGGAAAATTTTGCAAAAAATGTTTTGATACCATGAGAGGCAGGGGGCCTCTAAACATAATGGAAATGCCCACCCCACATCCTCTAGATGTGAAAGAAAAAAAAACTTCTTAAAAACTTTTTGGGCAGTCCTTGGGGCCACAAAAATAGCCCTGGGAGCAACACTTTGCTCACTCTGGCTTCTAATCTCATCTACTTGCTCCCATCCTACCTATATTTTACTGATTCCCAGCAAAAGTCACAAAGTGAAGAGGTTCAAAATTCAGTTTCCTGGAACAGATGAGGAGACTTAGTGCAGTGTCAGGTAAAGAACAAAGGAGGATAATCTGGATGCAAAGATCATCACTCCTTTTCAAGTTGCCCTACGCTTGTTGGTTCAAAATATTTGAACAGTCCTAAAGGACTAACAAAAAGAAAGTAGTAGCATTGCAAAAAAATAAATAAATAAATAAAAATTAAGTTTTGGGTGAGGACCTTGCCAGGAAATGTACAATTTGTTGACTCCTTAGCACTGTCTCTCATTTAGCTACTGTACATATCTATGTATAAACTGACGTCATGTACAAAGCAAGGGCAAGTTTAGGGGCCAAAATTTTGCATTTTGCTATAACCTGTGGGCAAGGCAAGAGTCATTCTGTAGAGAGAGGAAAGCACCAGCACTGCCTCAGGGGCCAGCCACCCCTGGCCGCTACCGTCACCGGCCACTGCTGCCAAGCATTTTGCCACCAAGCATTTCACCATTCTACTCAGAGAAAGTGATATCTTTTGTTCTGTTTTGTTTTGAGAAAAGTTAAGATACAGTATTAACTCTTTTTAAAAAATCTCTTTCTTTGAGTAGAGTGGCAAAATGCAAGAGCTCAGTCCATTCTGGGGGAGCCTAAAAGAAGCACCAACCTCTTCTACTCTCTTGATGCTCCTTTGAGACGAAGCGACCCTTTCCTATCCAGGCATTAAAAAGGCCAGAAGCTGCGCCACAGCAGAGGGACTAGGGAAGGCCAGTGCTTCTTTTAGGTTCCCCTGGGACAAACTAAGCTCTTACCTTTTGCCACTCTACTCTGTGAAGGGGATGATTCCTTGCTTGATAAGAATTAAGGTACAGTACTTTACTCACGGATAAGTCAAGCCAGGTTTTGAGGGGTCAATTCACTGACTAAAATTTTTAGACTTATACATGAGCACATACAGTATACAGCTACTTAATTAATAACTTAATTATGGAATTAAGTAAATGGTGAAATTCTGACTCAAAGAAATCAATTAAGTTTTAGAATAAATTTAATTACATTATTTCTCAATTAAATTGATAACTTAGTTGATTCTAACTACCTAATTTACCCTATTTGCTGGCATATAAGACTCACTGTCTCCCCCAAGAAATACTGTTTAAAATGGGGTGCATCTTATATGCCAGTGCATCTTATATGCTGGCAAACAGTATTTGCCTGTGTATAAATGGGGCACGTCTTATACGCTGGTGTATCTTATACGCCAGCAAATACAGTAAAATGTGGTATGAACCAGCATAGCTCTTATGTTTTTGTTTTATGAAGTGCTTTTAAAGGATTACTCATCTACACTGCTGAAATTTACTTCTTCATTTTTTAAAAAAAGAAAGTCAGACAGTAAACATTCTATCCCTCTCCAACAAAGTTTTTTTAGCCCCATTGATCATATGTAGAAAGATTATTACCCTCACTATATCAGGATTAGCATGATTATAGCAAAAAAAAAAGAGCCAAAGCCCTACTTTATAAATATCTGGATAAGCTCTAAATCCAACAGTCTCCTGCACAGTGGGAGTATCTCAGAAGGCAAGAGTTCTGGGCACACAGTATGCTCTTGATCCCTCACTTAGAAACAGAAGGAAAAGACAAACCTCTGAATCCACAGAGGTTATGAACAGTCACCTGCAAATAAGATCCTGACCTACACTAGAGCGGAGAGATAAAATTTCACCAGAAGGAAAGAAAAGGAGTAATCACTGCTAGTCACAGAAACTACTGGACAAGTAAAAAGCAACTGTAGCTTATAACCACATGCAATCAAATAGCTTGACAGTCTCAGGTACAGCATGTCCAACCCAACTGGAGAAGTAAAACGAGGATCAAAATTAAAATGTTGGCAAAATTTTGAACTCTCAGTTTCATACACAGAAGCACGTGGAAGCCACAGTTCTAAGCAAGTTTCTGTAGGCAAGAAGAACTGATGAAAGAGAGTCCCCACTGAATTAATGGAACTTGTCCTTAATTTAGAAGCATCAAATGAGTGAAAGGGGCATGAAAGGTGGGGACTTCCTGTAGATTCTTCAACAACTGTACAGAATATAGAAGTACCTTTGAGTATATACAAAGCTTTTCCTTCCCACAGAGAATATATATAAAGGTATATTATCAGATAGTATATACCACATCAGAAGTAAGAGAGCCAGTCACAACTGTAGTAAAAGTATATTGTATTGTTCAGACTGGGGAAAAACATGCAAACATTCTAAACTCTGCTGGGGGAAAAAATAAATTATTATTAGCCAGCTGTCAAATCAAATTCGCAAAAATAGCTTATACAGTCAGTCCTCCATATTAGTGGGGGTTAAGGGACCAGGATCCCCACAAAGGTGGAAAAACCATGAATATCTGTGGGCCCCTCAAAACATATTTACCATACACACAAAAATACAATCCATGGATTCAACCCACAATGGATTCAAATGTACAGATACAATTAGATTGGAATCCTCAGTGGGGAGAATGCCAGCCACCCAGTTCTTCCTTCAAGATGGTGGTGTTTCTTTGCAAGGCAGATGCAGATAGATGGCAAGGTTTGCTGCCACCTCTGCTGCTGCCCTTGCACCATTTTTAATAGGAACTTGCAGGCTTTGCCTCACATTTGCAATCTCTTACAGTCTCACAAGGTTTGCAGAGAGCCTGCAAATGCAAGGCAAGACTTCTAAGCCCCTATTAAAAATGGCATAAAGCAATGGTAGAAAACAATCCAAAAATAATGAAATCTGTGAATGCTAAACCAGTAAATGTGGAGGTCTGACTATATTTTAAAAAGTAGCACCAGCAAAAAAAACAACAACAAGTCAAATACTATAGGATAGCACTGCAATAAAAATATGAGCATTTATAAACTGCCCTCTGGCCAAAAAGATTTCCAGAATGGTTTACAAATTGTAAGTATGATAGTTTCCTGCTCTCAGTCTTACAATCTAAGTAAGGAAAAGAGAATGAAAATAGCAGCCCAAAATCCATTACCTTCCTGGGTGTATAAAAACATATAAAGAATCATATGAACAGCCCTGGGGACAGCATTTCAGAACTGGGGACCACTGCTGAAAAGGCCCACACCCTCACTGCTACCTGTTTAATCTCTGATGGCAGGGCAACACAAAGAAGGACCTCTGATGCAATCCTATCTAATACATAGGTTCATTCAAGTCGATCCAGGTGGGTCTTCAGGTGGCAGGTTGTTTTCCCAGGGTGAGTATTCATCATCAAACCAATTATTTTAGTTCTCTTTTGGAAGAGGGAAGTTGTTCAAGGCAATAGTGATGTTCCATTTAAACATTCTAATGCCATTCTAATTAAGAAGCAGAACATATCCTGTAAAAGTTCATCAAAAAGGCTATTAAAAAGTCTGGAAGAATTTGAAGAGTCTTCACCTGGCACTGAAAAGACTACAAAATAAATGCCAGGCAAACCTCTCTGGGGAGGACATTGTAAAATCTGAGTACTATCACAAAGAAGCCCCTTTGGATGTGACCACAAAGTCTGGGATGAGGCAGTCCATATACATTCACAGACCATTTAGAGGTTTGAAGGCAGCATGTTCAAAATAATACATGTAGAATTAAGTTCTAATCACACAGTGCCAGTTAATAACCTTGCAGCTTAATAGTGGACTAAATGACGTTTCTAGACCCTGTCTGTAGTGCGTGTTGAAACACACTACAGTAATCTAAGCAGGAGGTTACCAGAGGCTGAGTAACTGTAGCCAAATTGTCTCTGATCTGGTGCAGTTGGTATTGGTTTGACTGGCGGAGCTGACAAAAAGATGTAAATGTTAAAATGAGCAAGGGTATAGTTACTTACATGTCCATGCAATTGATACACTGCAGAGCTGAATATGAACTTCAAAGTCATTAAAGGCCAGCCCCTCTATCCGTTCCCAAAGCACCTATTACAACCCTTGAAACACATCTGTAACCATAATATCTCCAATCTGTGTCAGTTCAATTTTGTCTCCTGTTTCTCCCCAACCTGAAACAGTACCTACTAGGAATAACTGGGCGTGGAATAATGGCAGGTTCTCTCTTAACTTTGCCTGCTCCCAGGTCTGCAGCAAGGTGTGAAGGGAAAGATGACAGAAGCACAAGAGGTGTGGATTTTCTCTCTCCTTCCTGTTTTAACAAGGAAAACTATCCCTCAGTCCAGCAACAGACCACACAACTCAGCCTTATAACTTTATTTTTCACTTTCAGGTAGAACTACTTGCAGGTAGAAGCGCAATCAAGCAAAAGCTCTTATTCTCAATTAATCTAACATGCAGCTTTTTTGATAAACTGTGGTTATTTCCAAGCTGACTACTTTTAGAAAGCTGAGGCAAGCAGAGAATAGATTATTTTCTCATTAACTGTCCACTAGTACCTTATCACGTTTGCCTTCTCAGCTACTGTCACAATGGTATCCTGCACAGGTCTACATTCAAGAGGTTTAGAGAAAATAGGTAGATGTGCCCCCCATTTTTTCTTTACAAGAACAGATATTTCTCTTCATCAAGCAAAGCTAGCCAAACTGTGAGCAAGATCATGCACCCTTGTCCAATCAGCCTTTAGGAAAATATTCTCAAGGATTCAGGAAGAAGAGCAGCAAGCAGCCTGTGCTTTCCACAAGACCCAAGCCTGTGATTAGTAACTCAGCAGTACCCTTTGGACACGGTTTTACTGTTAGTGCTAGGCAGCAGAAAGCTGTGCTGGATTATTGTGCTGGAAGAAGCCTGAGGCCATGTTGGAAGGCAGTAAACATTCTTACCAGAGTTAAATCAGATAGAAGTTTATTACAAGTGTGGGAGAACTAGTTTTAAAGTGGCAATTAGACTATTTTTTATTACGGGCATCACAGCCACACTACACATTCCTCTGCCCTTAACACAAGATCATCAGGAGTTTATCATAGGGTGTGGTTATTAGGAATATTGATCCATCCCATCAATTCCATATTGCAGCTACAGTCTATAGTTTCTGTTTCATAAGCATCCTGAGAACTTGTATTTAGGCTCTAATTAGTAATATTATATGATTCATTCATAATCCAAAAGCAAAAGGAAGTTTCTCCTTGAATTAACTAATTCCATCTGTCTCAGCACAAAATACTATAACTCTGCATCTGCCACTTGACAAACCTCCATCTTCCTGCCTGAACAGATTCCTTAGCTGCACTTTCTCCACTACAAGGATAAAATGGACCATTTAAATAAAAAGCCCATCTTGGAAGAGCATTTTCCCCAGTTAGTGTGCAGCACACTTCATGGTTAGTGAAGCAGAGAGGTGCACACATGTTTAAATTTGCTAATTACCTCCAGGCAAAATCCAGGTCCTAGAAGACAGTTAACTGATTGTTGTCATCATCATCATCACCATCATCATCCTGCTATTATTGCTGTTGTTATTCTGCCTTCCCACAAATGGTACCCAAAGCAAGACAATAGCTGGAGACTGAGGAGTATCATTGAGAAAATCAATATACTACCTGTTTTTCAAAAAAGTGAGCAAGTGGCAAAACCACAAGTTTTTTTTATCATGCAGAACACAGACCCCCGGTTTCTAATGGCCAGGTTGACGTGGAACTAGGCTTACAAAACCAGCACTGCTAGTGCAATACAGCTCATTCACTCTTGGTTTGCCTCTCCCTTTATTATCAGTAGATGAACAAACCAGGCAAGAAAAGCGTTTGGCGTTTCTTGCTGAATTATGAGTTCTGGCTTGTTTAAGTGCAATTAACTGCAGTTATATTCAGCTTTCTCAATCTGTTTTATAACTGCTTACATGATGTTAAGTATGAGGTAGGAACAAATAGGCAGCTTACACAAATATGCTGCTAATTTATACCATAATTTAAGAAGCCAGAATGTTAGTCTTCTCACTACATGTAAATGTGCTCAGTGTCTACTTCCTAGAGTAAGTGTTTAGCTGAACACACAAATGAAGCAATAACACTGCAACATGGTGGAATTAGTGGTTCCACCTAAAGTGGCTTAGAATTGCCATATCACATTAAGTAATCTTTAATAACTTCATGTTTAAGATAAGAATCTATCACATTCCACTCAACTGCTATCTTGAAGGGTAATCCTGACAAGAGCTGACAGACAGACTCTTAATCTGCCTCCCAACATGGCTGTCACATATAAATTAAATGGCAGTCTTTTTATGTGAAAGGGGATGGGGAGAAGATATTGTACCTGAGCCTATTGAACGTCCAGCGGAGTCAGAGGAAAGAACCACTGAATCTGTAACACAAGAGTACAAGTTCATTTTTCCCTTGTCATATAAATCCATTATATGTCTACAAGAGGCTCCTATTTCCTCTTCCTCAATAAAACTGGTATACTGGCTACACATGCAGCAGAGAAATTCTAACCATGATATCTTTGTGTGCTACACATACAGCTGATCAATCCACACTGGAGCAAAGCATTAAGTATTTCTGGCCCAGAATTAAATCCCTTCCATGAAGAAATAGCCCTACCTGAAGCTGAGTACACATTGAAAAAAAATCAGAGGAGACAGACTAGCTTCTCCCTGGAAAAACTACAAACATTTCAGGAAGAGTTCACAGGCGCTGTAGGCATTTTTTTCTCCATTATGACAGAGAAGACACATTACACTAGCCAAACAAATTAATGCCTTTTCATATCAAGTGTGCAAAGATGACAAACACATGAAATATAAACAAGAATGATGGTCGATGTATATCTACCTAACAGCAGATTCTATTTCAAGTGTAGTTGTTCAGGAATGACTATTGGAACGATACAATCTGTTGAGTATATCTCATAAAGTCTTTCATCAATGCTGCCCATAAGACAACTTCCCAATGTAGCAGAAAGCTGGAAAGAAAGATCATACAAGGCCTTCTGACATGACAAGATACATTTTTTCTTCATGTAAACCCACTATAAGCCATAAACATAGGATAATCCAGAGGCTCAGAGCTACAGAATTTAAGTGAGAAAATTCTGCTGTTTCCAAACTTTTTAATCTTCAAATAAGACTGCTAAGCTGAAAAAACTCAGTGAAGCCTAAAAAGAAAAACAGTCCATTACAATCTCAAGGAGGATTCAACTTCCCAAAGGTTCTCTTTGGCTTTGGCATTTGTTTCCCCAGTAACGAAAACATGTGCAGACATACATCAAGAAACTTTAACTTAAAAATGAGGGAGAGTAACTAAGAGCTTTGCCTCATTTTTCAACTCAGTTCTAGTCAAAAAGTGTGGGGGGGTAGAAAGAAATTAGTACATTGATGTATCTTTATTTATGCTGGTATAAATTGTTCACATACATCCTTGTCATTCTGGCCATGAGGTAGTTTTCCTCAAATTAGTTTCAGGCACACTCCTAGATGTGAACCAAGTGTAATTCAGAATACTCTGTAAACATAACCTTCCTTCCACAACACCACCACAATCCCTCATCCCCTACATACAATTTCATGAGCCACACAAAAAGTTTGTTTTAATTCTTAAATTCCTCTTATATTTCTGAAAAATTCCTGTCTTTGCTGTTTTCGTTTAACAATAACACCCAGCCTAGTAAGAGCCTAAATACCCTAAAGCAGTGGTTCTCAAACTGTGAGGCAGAACACCATGGTGGGGGGTGATAGTTGCTCGGGGGGGCACAAGAAAAGTCAGCCTCCAAGTCCTCATCCAGAACCATAAGCACTAGACTACACTGGTTCTCAAAACAAATTTCCTTGAATAAAAAGTCCACAAATGACGAAAAATCCATCCTAACTTCACATAAATTGTCAGTTCCCTTTATCATTGTATTCACAATTCATTGTGTTCACTGCAAAAAAACTAAGCCCACCTCCAGCAATCAAAGAAGCATAGGACATTGTCTGTCCCTGAAGCAGCTAGTATAATGTGATACAATCATAACTGGCTAAACTAGACCATTTACTAGTCCCTAGGTCTACACTGTAAAAGCTGCTAATCTAAACAACAAACTCACACCCTTTGCTGTTTTCTGAACAGCTGATTATTTTCAGTGTCTGTTTCTGAAATGCAGAGGCTGCAAAGATTTCAACAGAGGACTCTGGTAACAGTTCTTTTCATGTGACATTGTTATTGTGTTTCTTCAAGTTGTTCTGACCTATGGCAACCTGAAGGCAAACCCATTTGCAGGATTTTCTTAAGAGCAGATCAGGAGGGGTGTGCCTTTGCCGTCCTCTAAATCTAAGAGAGTGTAACTTGAGCAAGTGTGTTTCCCAGTGTGTTTCCACTGCCAAGCAGGGATTCAAACCCTGTTCTCCAAAGTCATAGTCCAAGGCTCGAACCACTACACCATGCTGGCTTTTTCGATGACATACAGTGAGTGTCCTAGTCTTCAGTATCTTCCTCAAGAAATCAAAAGTTTAATAAATACATGCATGTTCAATCTCTCCTTCCTTTCAGCAAAGTCAGTATAGACAGTAAGGGATGCCAAAAGAATCCTGCACGCGTAGCAACAACAGCTATGAGAAGTTGCCACAGCAAAATCCAGCTTAATTCCACAAGCACATTCACCTCACTATGCTGTTTATTGCCATTTCAGTAGCCACATGTCACATCCCAAAGTAAGTTAGTTTGCTCAAGTTCCAGAACTTTCTCTCTCCTTTCCCCACCAGGACCCTATGGCCCTGGAAAAAGGTTTTCAGATGGTCTGAGAAGGACTCCACAACAGAGTGGGGAGTTACTGGAGAAGGGACAATAATCCAAAATGAGGCAGAAGTCTGACTCATTTAGGGTCATTTCCTTCTCACTGAGGAGTCCATCTCACTATGTCTTCTGGTGGCTCAGCATCCAGAGAAGCTTTCTGGTAAGCACAAAAGGGTGAGAAGAGGGGCTAGGAAACCCTCCTATCTTCTTTCACCAAGATAAGTGAACTTTAACTTCATTTATCTTAAATTCGAAACCACTGGCTTTCATTTCCTATTTTTCTTTCCTCTTGCATTTTCAAAGAAATAAAGCTTTTAATAGAACCATGTTTAGCAATAAACTATCTTTATTCTCAAGGTTTACATCTGTATGTATAGATTATATAGTGTATTACATAGAGTCCTAAAAAATCACAAAACAAACCACTAGTCTCACAGGGGTAATACAAGTTTAATAAAAGTTTGATACGGTTTTTGCTTTACATACCACAGAAATGCCATTCTTTGGAATCTAAGACAAACATACTGAGGCACTAACACTAATCTGGCAACTCCTTTAAATAAATTCAGTTCTTGGATACCACTGTGGAGATCAGTCTTTTCAGAACAGACACATTTACTATGAACTGGAAGGATTTTTTCTTCTTTTTAATCTTTTGATATAGACTATTACAAACATTGGCTTAGAACCAAAATGTATCACTCACTGTTTTTGAGAATCTTTTTGGCCAAGACTGGATATTACTCATAGGCTTCTACCATACATGTATGTACAAATATGGTATACCACTTACCCCTAAAATATTATTGAGATTACAACTCAGTGTAACCGTGATACTTCTCATTGATCACCACAGCTCAGATATTCAGAAAAACACAGAGTAATTGGCTTTGAGAAGTTCCATTGTTATATTATCATTGGTTCATGCTTCATTGAAACATTAGTTTTCAGGACAGATGAGATTTGCAAAAAACAGTATGAATGAGTCACTGTTGACCCCGAGCAACACATTTTGTTATTGTCATCTTCAAAGGTATTAGTGTGATTTTAACTCAGCCTGGAATTTTGCCCCCATATGGGCTACAAAATCCATGATACAATTGTTGTTTCAAAACAATACAAAAACTCAACACATACAGAGATTGTCAGTTGGGAGTAGCTGTACTGAAGGAAAAGATTTCACCTTACAAACTGTTCAGCTAAGTTCTTTCACTGATATGTATATCATGTATATGTCTTTTTTTAAATCCCCTTCCACTCTTGTCAATTTGTTGTTTATTAAAGGTTAATTAGGAGTGATACTGAAGGAGGAATGAGAATGATGCAGCATTCCAGATGCTATTGAACTGCAACTTCCAGCTTTCCTCACCAATTGTTATGCTAGCAAGGGCTGCTGGGAACTGTAGTCTAACCACATCTGCAGGGCCACAATTCACCCTCTTCTGTGTTAAAGGGTAGTAAGGAACGATGAGCTAGTTTCAGCTAGAGGACAGTGATCTAGTGTAAGTGTTACAATAAGTGGCTGGCTACCAAGATCAGTCAGTGAATCAAGGGTGGAAAGTTCTTAATTGGAAACATTTGTAGTGCTTCTGAACATACTCAGAATATTTTTCTGCATAATGGAACACCTCTTATTCTCACTTCCCCTGCAACGATCAGTGGTTGAACACATGTTTTGCTAATTCAATGGAATTTACTTCTGAATAGCTTTTTTAAAATAATTCCTTTTTATTTAAACATCTTTTGTTCTTTTAAAGAAAGCTTTCTCCTATGCCTTTTCCTAACCCCCCCACCAAGTCTTACTGAATCTGTCAGAGGAAGAGCCATTAACTCTTAACAATTTCCCATGTTCTAAAATTTTTTTAACTTGTTAATGTATAGGATTCACGTCTGTGTTGACCAGCCAATCTAGTGAGTTAAGCCAACAGGGAGAAAATAAAACACTAGAACATTATTCATTTCATTAAACAATTATTTACAAATTCTGAAAAGTCCTGTTAAAAAAGGATGCTTGCAAATCACTCACTGGCATGGTCAGAAAGACTCTCAGTTAATATATTTGATAGCATTATATACCAACCTACTAAGTCTTGCAAAAGTCCAGCCTTAAACAGACTGAAGACAATGGCCATTTCCACACTAGCCTCTTATAGTGCGATGATTCCACTTTCAATATCCTCTGGAATCCTGGGGTTTGCAGTTTCGGGAGTGGCCAGCCAGCCCCTCCCGAAACTGCAAACCCCAGGATTCCGGAGGATATTGAAAGTGGAATCATCGCACTATAACAGGCTAGTGCAGAAATGGCCAATACAAGTAACCAGCAAGGTAGGCCACAGGTACGCTTCAAGGCCAAACCTAGAATTAATGTGAAATCTAAGTTAGAATAGATATGCGCAAAGTTATCTACAAATTGTTTCCTGAACTAATCTAGAGGGCCACAAAATACAAAATTGTAAAAAGCCCCTCCACTTTTCAGTAATGGTGACAGAAGAATGAGTTTTCTACTGCAATGGAATAAGCCCTAAAACAGGTGCTGGCTTGTGTTCATTCCAATTTGTCACAGGCATTCCTCCATCACTCTTCAAACTCAACAGTCAGTAGATTTCAGTATTGCAGGATCTACTTTTATTTGACAAGAATCTGAAGATCTCCCAGCCAAAGTCAAGTATGGGTATACCACAATTAATGAAGCAAATGTGTTCTTGGGCATTATATCTTTTACAGAAAATTTGGTACCAGAGGCAAGAATAACATGGGAAGAATAGCAGAAGGTATCTATACCACAAAAAAGAGCAGTTCAACAAGTTTCAACAAACTTTTTTATTCAAAACTAATAATATGCACATCTCAGCGGTACAGTGGTTTTGAGTGTTGGACTATGACCCTGTAGACCAGGGTTTGATTGCCCACTCAGCCATGGAAATTCACTGGCTTACCTTGCCCATGTCACACACTCTCAGCCCCAGAAACCCCTGAGATAGGTTCACCTTAGCATTGCCATAAGTCAGAAATGACTTGAAAGCAAACAATAACAACAACAACAACATAATGTGTACACATGACAACCAAGTAAGATCTGCATGAATAGGCAAAACTATTTTAAACCTTCTGGAGATCACCTGAAGGCTTCTTCCAAACTGCATCCAGGAATGACATTTTTCTTTCGCCAGCCTCCACTTTTTTTATGAGTCCTATTTTGATGGCCATATTTATGATGTTTAAGCTGATAAGGCTTATCTGCTTTCCCTCTTTCTCTCTTTTTGCTATTCATGCATGCTCAGTAAGGGATTCTGGAGGCACCTGCTCTTTACATTGCCTGTTATAGGCAGGCACACACAGCTACAGTAAGATTGACTATAACAGAACCTCATTTTTTCCCCAGCATAAGTTTTTTTGTATGGTTTCATGCAAAAGACATGCTTTCTAAGACATGCTGCTGTAACTTATAGCCCCCTTCTCTATCCTTTCAATATCAATGCTTTTTTAAAAAATAAAAAAAAGACTTTCAATTAGATAACAGGATAAGGAGGCACTAAAAGACTTTATAAAAAGAAGCTTCACTGTCAGATGCTTTGTTAACTGAGACAAAAGATAAACATTTAGAACACATTTGGAAATCAAGCAGTCCTCCAGATGTTGTTGGACCCCATTTTTATCACCTCTAGCGAGCTTGGCGAAATACTGTGGAAGTAGTAGTTTATCATCATCTGAGGGTTACAAGCTCAGCACACCTGACCTGGAATAAATAACTTTTAGCCTTTGAATACTAGACCTGAACTAAGTCCAAAGGTCTTCCACACTAAAATCTGCTTGTGGCCCCTCTCCTGTCATACTCTTCATTTCAGCAGTGTAGGAAGAGAAGGAGTTTTATTACTGCCCTTGTTTCAAAAAGGTGAGAGCCAGAAATTTTGGCAAATCTCAAACCCCATCTAGCTTCTGCTCATACCCATCCTAGCTAGTGTGCTTGCTGTTTCATTACTCAAATTCTCCAGAAAACTAAGGAGTCAAACGTACTTTTGTAAGCAGGAAAGGGTGCTTAGGAATAACTATGTTAATTGCCTAGGCCATTTTCCTATTCCATAATTAGCCTGATCAATAATCTCTCCAAGTTCTTCCTAACATCTTTCAGTGCATGATAGCAAGTGCTATGCAAAATATACAAAATAATACAAAATAAAGGTGGTGACTATATGTAAATCCTAAATAGCAACATGTGCCTTTGGTGGTGCTGGAGTCTTCAAACACAAAGACATATTAAACTGATAATGATGCATTTTAAGTTGCAGTGGTCTCAGCTACAAACTTGGCAGACAAGGTTACACATACTGGTTTATAGCTGAAGTGCTGATCTGGAGTGTGGGAACTATGTGCAGATGTGCTTCCAGCTTCAAAGTTTAGAAAAAGCAGATATTCTAAGAAAGGAAAATATGGACACTGAATATTTAAAAACTTCAAGGAATAAAGGCAGAAATGTGTGCAACAATTCCATGCAAACTATAACCATGTAAACCATGTAAACTTTCAATAACTCATTCCAAAAAATAAGTTGCAATTTCTGGTAAAAATCAAAAGCAGAAGTAAAATTTCAGCTAATAATGAAGGCAGTTACCAAACTCACAAGCTTATAAAAAGGCATACACAAACCCAAATATTTGCAGCATCAATATCTGTTCTAGACACAAACTCTACTTGATACAAAAATAGAATCAGACCTTGGAAATTTGTAAAATTATACACACCATAATCTGTGAATAAGTCCTTTAAAAGGCATGGTTAACACATGATGTGATGCTTCTTGGAGCAGTGCCTCACTAATTCATGCAGCCAGTGCTGAGTCTACTGCCAGATCCTCCTGGATCTTCACTCCAAGTTGGATTCTGCTCACAGAAATACTAAGACTCAAGCAAATACAGTAAACACAAGTGCACATGAACCTTTTAAATTGCGCTACACCAAACCAGGCATCATTAGCGGAAGCACAAAAGAAGGCTTTAATTCACTATTGTGAATACTCACGTCTAATACCTTCCTTTGCACCAAACCACAGTTCAAGTTGAAAGCTCCTCCTCAAACTAGCAATTGCCATTACTGAAGTCAAAAGAGAGAAGAGGCAGTCCTTCTACTATGCTTACAATCAGCACCCTGACTTGCTGAAATATTGTCTGCCAAATTTGTAACTGAGACCACTGCAACTTAAAATGCATTAATATCAGTTTAATATGTCTCTGGGTTTGAAGAGTCCAGCACCACCACAAGACTTCCCTAACCACTACGCAGGTTTGCAGTCAATACAATTCAAAATCAGGGGAGGGGAGAGTAGACCCATTACAGAGTTGCCTCCTCTCCCCTAGTGACTAGCAGTATCTTCATGGGCAAGGAGTTGGCTGACACTTCTCTCTTGAGACCACACTGTACCCTATCAGGGGACATGCCCAGGGCTGTCACCAGCCATAACGTCAATCAGATGGAGTAACCACAATGTCTCTACCTCTTGCCAGCTGCTTAACTTTGCTTGAAAGCTTTAAGTGCATAAACGTATTGATCAAAAAACCACCCTCATCCATACAGAATTGGTTCAGTCTATGTCACTGGTTCAAGACCACACTGAAATAAAAATATCTTCCATTTCCATATCCTGCATGGAAAATAACAAACATATTTCACAGTTACTAAATACATTTACTGGGAGAAACAAAATTCTGATACTGCTGCAAAATTCATTAACATCTGCTTTCCAATCTGAAATGTGGTTCCTTCAAAAACAAAAACAAACTCAATTCACATTATGGTGGTCAGATAGCTGTTGGTCCAAAACATGTTTTTATCCATTCAGTAATACTGCACCAATCAAAGGACACAAATTAGTCCTTTTAAGAGCCAACAGCTATCTACTAGACATGTTAGTGAATGATCAAGAAAAAATATGCAGTAATCTACCCAGATATATAGCTTGGTTCACTCCACTGGTCCCTACAACCTTATATAATTATTTCCAGTGACAATGTCAGTAAACAATACCCACCTGCTGCCATATTTCATATACATACCTTATCTTTTTTTTCCCCTCCCCTACCTATGTGAAGAACATATCTAGCTGCTAACTAAAAAGGAATATTTAGACTCCCCAGCATTCCTCCTAGAGACAATCTGTTGGGTGACCCAGCCAGCACCAACTGGCCTCTGTGCCTGCCTACCCACACAGTGCAGGAATTTGGTAGATGACTTCCATTAATTCCAGAAACCTTGCTTTGAGTCATATCTGAAGAAAAATAATGTACAACTCTATAGGGTACTATACTATTAATGGGGTATATTTTTGGACTTTTGCAGAGAACTGAAAATTGCCAACTGCACTAAAATACATCAATGTCATTTTTAATTCATATGGCATTAAATAAAACTCTTTCTTATTTGTTTAGTAAGAAACTCATAAAAAGAAGCAGGTATGTTGTCATTTGCCCAGATATGTTGTCATTTTCCCAGGTACGAAGTTAATCTAATAATTTCAATCATCCCAATTCAAGATACATATTACAAAGAAATGAAAAACTATTGGCAGAAGAGAATAAAGTAACAGTAAATTTCTCAGTCATGTTATTGCAATTGTTGGAGTTGTCATGAAATGCAGCTTATCCCAATGAAAGTGCAAAGATGAATTCCCTTATCAGGCATCATAACCAGGGCCCAGTAAACCATCTTAACAAATCATACAAGTGTCAAAGTATATACAAACAGGATTTGTTTGAACAGTTTATGAGATAGGATCTACCCACTATTCATTCACTCACTCTCTCTTGCACGCACAGAGAAAGAGAGAGAGAGAACTGCAGAAAATCTTGTAATGTCATCTATAAAGTGCTAATGGCAGAATTCAAACAGGGGCACTGGAAGCTACTGGCACATGAGCATATGAATGGGGCCTCAGTCAAGCTCCTTGTCTAGGAGAAAGGGGCCCATGGTTCATTTTCATTCTCTTTACAGAAGGAAAGCAGAAACAGGATCCAACAACAGGAAACATCTGATTGTAAAAACCATTTCCAATAAATTCTGGATTTTCTACTTTAATAAACTACTCCCTTAAAATGAGCTCTTTACAGTCTTACTGTGTGTGTGTTTCACTACACTGCAAAATTACCTCCCTGGACCACAAAAGCTGGAGGGGCATGTGTGAGACCTAGCCAAGAAACATATGGATCTTCATAAATCCCTAAGTGAGTCTTTCATTTTTAAAACACATGGAGAATGATAGATCCCGAGTTGTAAATTATGTGAATGATAAGCCTTGCCTAATTAAACCATTAAATCATAAATATATGTTAAACATGTCTTAATTCCATGAGTGAAAGAGAAAGAAAATAAGTAAACAGTACAGACTCCAAGCGATCCACAAGATACATGCACTAAAACACACAAAAAGCAAAATCTGAAGGCTGCAACCAAAGGTGGTATACCCCTTCCAGGGAACAGAAAATCCCCTTTCTAGAGTCAGAGAAGCTGGTTTTGGCAAGTCCCAAGTCAGCATGCTGCTTTAACAACAAAAGATGAAAGCTATCTAAGCAGATCCTGAAGGCTACTAAAAGATTTTTCATGGGGTGGGAGTAGCCAAGGAGCAGATAGTTTAACATATAAGATTTTAAACTTGATTTCTCAAAATCTATCATCTGCCAACTGTGTCTGACTTTCAAACTTTTAAATTTCCCATGTAATGATCATCCCAACCTATTAATATGCACAGGTTGCTCCAACATCTGGAAAAAATCTGAACACATGCATGTGTTCACACACACACACACGCATGCACGCATGCACGTACACACAAACGCACAGGCTATCCTTGCACTGTTTTTGAATTCTCTCTAGAATCTGAGTCATCTCCTCCATCCTCAAGGAGACAATACCAATTTAAGATTATTCTTTGCCTAAAAATCTCCTATAAAAAGTATGGGGTCAGCAAAAGTCAAAACAGGCAAATTCAAGACACACACACACAAAAATAGATAGATTTGCTGGGATACTGCTACTCAAACTTGCTACCATCCCACAAAAGGTTTGCTTTATTTTGTTTTGGGGGTTTTTTCAGTTCACTCTTGCTTGACGTGCACCCAGAACTCTTGAAAGATGGTCAGGGAGTCATGTAGGCACAAAGCCTGTGAAGGTGGGGCTTGCCTGAGTGCCTCTAAGATTTTTGTGAAGAAAGCAAAGGATTATATGACACTGGTACTTTGCAATTCAAAGGAAGATCTTACAATCCCTTCAGGTTTATGCACTGTTGCTTCAGAAGCACAAATAATTTCTGATTAGCTTTTTAAAGGTAAGTAATTACAGAGTATAAAACTACAATTCTGTGAACAATTACCTTTTCTGAAGGGAATGTATATGTGCATGTAGTTACAGGGAAATCAAATTAACATATCAATTTACATGCTGCAAATCTCTGTTAAAATGCTTTATACATACAAAAGAAAGGACTTCATTGAATACGTAAGACAGCAGACCAAACAAACGCAACTGTAATTTTTATTTCCATTTTAATTATATGAATCAGTCAGGATTCTCCTTAAATAATGTCAAAGACCACTATGTGTGAAATAAAAATTCTTCTCATGAAGGCCAAAATGTTGAACAGTTTCTCAAAGAAGAAATCTGTGGCCAAAAAACCTCCCAAAACTTGAAGCATATTATAAACTTCTGGTTCTGATGCTTAAGAGAGTTGTCAGCAATTTCATAGTGACAGCTTTACACAGATAAGGCTTGCTTGTCTCAATCTACTGACAATATGAACAGCAGCAGGCAGGACTGAAGCTCAAGAAAGAAGACAGACAGCAGAGATAAACTAAACTATCTTGTGACTAAGAGCTCTTCCAGACAGCTTTTCTTATGAAGTGGCAGTGCCTCACTTCCCTCTTCGTTACAAGAGCTTGAACAAGACATTTATTCAATGAAAGTTGACACTGAACAGACATAGTCAATGCTTCTGGTTTTCCATTCCTGCATTGAATGACTGTAGGCCTTGGCTGGCAAATTCACAATGGTTGCAATTTTGGACTGTAAGTCCAAAGGCATTTCTGGCCCTTTGCTCCCCTATGCAATTAGTGACCAGAGTCAGAAGCAGGCAGAGAAACATGACATAAGGTATCTAGACCAAAAGCAGCATATTTCATTCCTAAACAGAAAAAATGAATATCAGCTCACACTTCTGAATATCTAGTGACCTGTAAAATACTGTAATAAAGTAAAGCAGTGCCACAAATAAACCCACTGGAATTTTAGGAATAAAGTAGAAGTTCAGGGCCAACAGCCTTTTCCACTCAGGGGTCATTTGACAAAGATTCTGAATCTGAGACTCATCAAACAGAAAAAAAATGAGAAATCCCCAGTACCTTTGACAAGGGGCCAAGAAACTCAAATCAAAGAATATTCCCACAAACAGGAACGTGATCTCAGAGCAGAAAAGGATCGGCTTCATGGGAAAAGCTTTGACATCTTAAACATGCCAGAGATGAGAACTCTACACATTACCAACAAGCTCTATACGTAAAAAGCTGCAAGACCTTGAAAATTATCAAAACAAGGGCAACTGGCAAGGAAACAGACGATTCCAACCCTAGACAAATAGAACTGGCATATTTTTGAAATGGAAAACCTTGCACCACACACTATGTTAAAATCAAACCACAGCAAGACCTTTCAAATTAGCAACTGAGAAAGGTAACATCTAGTAAGAAAAACATTCTACAGTATTCAGAAGTACAAATGCAGAGAATTATTTTATTTGGTTAGAGAACAGAAGGGTTAATTCAAAATGGAAAGTTTATCGTAAGCTATTTGTTATAAATTAACTTTGTATGGTTGACATATACAGTCAGCCCTCTCCATTGGCGGTCACAGATTTTATTATTTGCGAGTTTCTTCAACCTCTCTCTGCCCACCACTTCAGGTGCTTCTTTTCTGGGGGAATCTTCCCTCTTGGCAGCTCCAGTCAGACCTTGCAGCCCTTTAAAAATCTACCTCTGGTCCCCCACCCCCTCCACCAGCTGCTACCTGGCCAGCTAAGGATAGCTCACAGCTAAATTTCTCAGTACCATAAACCTTCTCCCAATGTCCCATATAGATAAGGAAGGAAATGGATGACAGAGAAGAAGTATAGGGCCACCATGTTGATCCACCCCCTTCCCTCTGCTTTCCCTGACTTGGTTTGAATGCTAGACGTCCATTCCCCACCATGGCCATTTCCGCACGAGCCTGTTATAGCACGATGATTCCACTTTCAAACTACTATGGCCAGCCCCTCCCGAAACTGCAAATCCCAGGATTCCATAGGAGGTTGAAAGTGGAATCATCGCGCTATAACAGGCTCGTGCGGAAATGGCCCGTGCCTCAGCCCCCTTCCCACAGACACACACACCCATTTTGATATTTGCAATTTTTCCACTTTTGCGAGGATCCTGTGCCCCTAACCCTAGCAAATGTGAAGGGCCAACTGTATAACCCAACAGGATACAAGGAAAGTGCCAGTTTCAGATCTTAGCAACCACTGACTAGACAACTATCAGTAATACTAATAGGATGTTCTGTTACAGAGAGATCTGTAGCAGCATGAAACCTGTGCACAAATGGATCAGGCAATCCCATCAGGAGAGTGTTTTGCCACATATTTTTTAAAAATGCAACAAACTTTGCAATGGAAGGCCATGTGCTCACCCATATCTTCAGTGCCTGCAAAAAAAAAATTGCTTTTTTTTGGGAGGGGGACATTACAACTCCTAGAGTCCACTAGTTATGATGTCTGCAGCATTCTATAGATTGTAATCCAAAAAGCAGCTTTCTCAGCTTTCTATTTTATCACAAATATAGATGCCTGAAGGCAAGGATGACACAGGAAATGTTGAACGTTGAAGAACGGCAAGTTCTGTATTTCCTATTCAACCAAACACCTTCACAGAACAGCTCTTGTGAGTCTGTACAAAAACTTCCACTCCTCTAGCCAAACCTACCATTACATTTCCCATGAATAACTGCTCGCAAGCAGGAATTGCACACATAGTTCACCCACTAGTTCTTGGCTCAACACTGGAAGAAATGGACTTAAGCAAATAGCTCAGTTCTTTTCTCTTAACTGTTTCTTGGAATAATTCCACCCACCTGCTATGTCAAGCAAACCAGCAAGACACACATCATATACTCACAGGATTGACAGGCTCTGCAGCTATGTCAGTTTACTTGGATATTTCTAGTACCAAACCTCCCTTATAAATGTTAATTGCTATTTTATTAATCTTGTTATTGTAAAGAAGCTTCCCCCCCCTTTGATTAAGTCCTCCTGGAACAGATTCTGAGATGTCTTATCCTGCTATAGGTTAAAAGAATCCCACCTCCCACAACATACACATAAAATATCCTTCTCTGTAGATATAGGGCATAAATGCACTGATGTTTAGTAAGAGAATGCAGCAAAAAAAAAGACCAGGAAAGAAAGGAAAGAAAGAAATAAGAACAGGGAAACACTGTAGGCATTGGAGGGGTATACAAAATATCTTGGTCATTAACACCAAACGTAAATAAATGTTTTAAATTATTCTAAAAGAGTATGTTGACAATTTCCAAAAAATTAATCAGGGGATGAGAATAATGAACTCCCCCCTAAACTCAATCCATCCACATAAAAGACTGGTCTGCAATTTCCCATACCCCTAGCCACATAGTCAGTGATAAGGAAAGGCAAGAATTGCATTCCAGAAACATCTGAAGGGCTGCATTATTTCTCATCCTGACCTAAAAGAATCACTTCACTTACTCCTTGTTGTTCATAATACTTTAACATTTATGAAACAAACAACATTTATATAGGCCTCAGTCCCACACCATACTTAGCTACACCACATTCACTTCATTAGGAGCAAAACCAAGTGAACTCCGCAGCATGTTTTTCATAACGCATACACAATTATATATTAATCTCTCAAAGGTCACCAGAAGGGTTGTGTTTAACCCCATGATTGCCCCAAATACAGGGACCTGACACTGGAGATCTCTCTCTTCTATACATTCTTTGAACCTCATCTCTCCCATCTTCCCTCTTGCTTCAGTTCCAAGCTTATTAGAAAAGCTCTTCTATGATCTCATGAAAACAGGTACACGTAGGAACTCTTAGCAAGAGCCTGCAAGTCACTTGCAGTGGTGATGGTGGTGGTGGTTGCTGTTATCAAGTACCATGATGGCAACTTTGACTTGTGGCAACCCTATGAATGAGCAGCTTCCAGGAGACCCTGTCACTAAAAACATTGTTCAGATCTAGCAAACTCAGGACCATGACTTCCATAATTGAGTCAATCCACCTATTGTGTGCTCTTCCTATTTTCTTACTTCCTCAAACTTTAGTGAGCATTATCTTCTTTTCTAGTTAGCCATGTCATCTCATTGTATGTCCAAAGTAGGATAGCCTAAGTTTAGTTATTTTGGCTTCTAAGGAAAGTTCACTCTTGATTTCCACTTGGGCCAATTTTTCTGGTCTTTTTGGCATTCTGTGGTATCCATAGAGCTCTTCCCCATCACCACATTTCAAATGAATTGATTCTCTTACTGTCAAGTTTCTTCACTGTCTAGTTTTCACATCCATACATAGAAACTGAAAAGTAGCAAATGAAATCACTTTTGTTCCTAGTGATTTCCAAGATTTTAACATGAGTTGCCTAGGAGCAATTTGTGACATGATAGTCAGAGGAAGAAAGATCACATGAATGTTGAGCTTGTGTGGTTGTTGAATTCCAATACAGAAATACCCAGTTCCATGTTTCCACCACAAAGCCATGGACATGACTAAGAACGCATTGTTGCTCTAAACTCAATCCTTCCACATAAAAAGAGTTCTGACACAGTCTATACTGGTAGCTGACCAAGAGAGATGAGAACAACCTCTATGTTATTGTATATTCCTGTGCAAGGCAGCATAAAATGCAACAACATAGTTCTAAAATGTCTCACAAAATAGATCTAAAAACACAAGTGTGTGTGCATGTTCCTTCAATGTTCCTGTCAATTTATGGCAACATTATGAAGTTCATAGTGTTCTCTGAGGTAAGGAATACTCAGAGATGGTTTTGCCAGTTCCTTCCTCTGACATATAGCCTTCAGCACCTGGTATTTATTAGCTGTCTCCCATCCATGTATGAACCAGGGCTGACCCTGCTTAGCTTCCAAAATCAGATGGGATCTGGTGTCTTTAGGGTATTAGGCAAGAACACTAGAAACAAAAAAAAACAGCTACCTACTTATACATCAACATTATTGGGCTGCATGCGGTGAAAATAATTTCATATTTAGGTGCCACAGAAGTGGCAGAGCTTGAAGTGTGTGGAAGGGGGCGCGAGGGGCGTGGGTTCTGTGCATGGGGGCATGGCCGCAGTGTGTGGGGGCGCAGCCAGGGCACGCGGGAGCATGGCTACAGGCCAGGATGCCCTCAAAACATTGCCACCCAGGGCAAATTGCCCACATGCTCCCACGTCCCTACACGACTGCGCCACAGATTCATTTCAGAGCTTAAGTCACGTGTATGTTGCATATTTAGTGTGATGTTTGAGTGTTGATTTAGGACCAGGGTTCAAATCACTGCTTGTCCATGGAAATCTTGGGCAAGTCAAACTGCCTCAATCTCAGAGGAAGGAAATGACAAACCACCTCTGAAAAAAAATCTGCTAAAAAAAAAAACTGTGATAGAATTACCGTACGTCAGAAATGACTTAAAGGCACACAAAAACAGAAACAACATTATATATACAGAGAATAATGAGAACTGGGACAAAATCTTCTCTCTGCCCCCAACATTCTTAAAATGTGAAGATTATACTCTGTGGCAAATAATATTTAATCATAGTTCTTGTTTCACTGCATTATAATAAGGATCTACATTATCTAAACAAACTTACTTCAAGCAAGCCTTTGACATTTCAAAAGGAAAAATAGAAGAGTTGGAAATTAGCTGAGGAGACTGAAACTGGTTTCCAGACCCAGAAACCAGTTGCATGACTTCTGCACAGCTGAGCCTTAAAGCAACCAGTAGGGAGGGGAAAGTTATTAAGTTCACGCCACAATGAAGACAATTAAGCTGTATGTAAAGCAGATACAGGCAAGATAAGATTCTAAATGTAAAACAGAGTAAGTGCAGAAGCTGGAAAGAAGGAGGAGGAAATACTCCTACACACTGAATCACTCTCAGGTTCTACTGCCCCCTTTAAACTATAAGAAGTCTAGCCACCCTTACAAAAATCAATATATCTCTTCAAAGGGATACCTTCCTTAGAAAACAAGAAAGTTGTCCTGCACCATTTGCAAGATCCTTATGGGAACCATTTCCAGCCTAGTGGAAAATAATTGAATGGTTCTAGCAACTTTAACAGAAACCACAACAGTCCACTACTCTGAATTCCTTCAAGCCCCACTCCCAAACACTCTGTGCAATTTTTCACAGGTTTCAACTTGTCATCATTGATTTCAAATGTGTGATTAATTCATCATAGCAACAGTGCTCTCTACTGGCACAAGCAATGAACAGCTAGATGTTTGCTTGCTCTCTTTCTCCTGAAGTTACGAAACATCAATTTCTAGCAGAGCACTTCCTCCCACACAGATATCCTGGGGATAACATCAGTGGGCATTAATTTCTTCAAAGTGAGCCAGCATCAGCACTGTAAATATAAACTATGGGATGCCTGTGTAGATGCCATTCCTAATCTAGCTGTGTGCATGTATCTGCACTTGGAAAACTGACTAAAATTGAAGGACTAGATCCTGAGGTATCCTTGCATAAACAAATATGTTTCTTCTAAACAAAAGGGGACTGCAGTCCACGAAATTCTGCTGCAGGATGAAGCAGGAGGCAATTTTCATAAAGCCTTTTTCCTTTATTGACCCCCCCACACACACACACACACATATATCACCTTCCATGGCATGCTAGAGCAGCCACCTGACGGGAGTACAGCATTTTTTTCTCAATATACCAGGAACACAATTGTTTCTTTCTTTTAGGAAGCGCTTCAGGGACAAACAACTGATGGCTTGTGGATGAGCACCACTCTGTGGACTGATTCTGGTTCATGGACCACCACTTTGAGCATCATTGCCCTTGTATAGGGCAGCCCAAGTATAAAGGGAAAGGATCAGCAAAAAGCACAATGCCTGATCAAAACATCTGCCAGCAGAAGGATCCTCTGAGCAGAGTTTCACTCTTAGGACTTTCACTCTCAGTACTCTTTGGATCCAAAGCTTAAATGAAGGTGGCAGACATGTTATAATTCTTTGCAACCTGGCCTTTCCCATATAATATCTGTTCCTGACCTCCACTCAATTTTACTTAAGTATAGATCTAGAAGTCCTCATTGACAAGCTTGCAAGTCACAGAAGTAAATACAAAATTTTAAAACTCTTTTCTCCAATCTGGATATCATCATATGTTTTAGACTACAGGTCCCATCATCCTGACCATGATAGCTGGGTCTAATGAGAGCTGTGGTATAACAATATGTGGAAAGATCCAGGTTGTAGAAGGCAGCTTTAAAGAATGAAACAAACTGTGAAGACTGCCTGACTACAAAGAGCTAGTTTTACACTTCATTTAGTACAATTTTGGATTTAGTCCTGCATCAAAGGTGTGAAGTTGCTTGCTTTTGCCAAAACTAACCAACTTTAGAATCAACTATATTTTCCTCCAGTGAATCGTCACTATGGGAAGTACGCATACACTTTAACAGTGGAAAGGGAATGCTATAAAAGGTTCCTTGAATGTTTAAATCAATGTGGGGTTTTTTTTTACAAAAAGAACTTTAGAATTTTATGGACCGATCTATTTTTCTTCTCCACTCCTCAAAAACTTTCCTACCTAACTTCCCTACTATCATACACTATACAATGGCAAGTAGGTTTACTATCATATGGCAACGTACAAGTCAAGTAACTCTGTAGCAACCTGTTACGTTGACTTGTATACTACATATGACAAACATGCATTTGTTCTCTGTGTTACATTTTTGCACATGCATGTAAAGCATTTTCAGGGTACACCTTCAAAATTTAACTGTACAAGCCAGTTTTGAAGTGCTTAAGATTCAGTTATCCAAAACTTCATTGCCTTCCTATAATAAATTCACTCCAAAGTCAAAGAGTGTTTTCCTTAAGTATGGTGTTTAATCAACGTCTTGTGTTTAATTAATCCCCCAAAGACTCCTAATTCCTAGGAAAACTGAATCCTCTCTCCATAACTCAATAGGCAGTTTTAGAATACGCTTAACAAATGCACCCTATTATTTAACATTCTGTTACTTAACAAAAAGAAAATGAGCTTATACTTCGGCTCCAAAGGATCTCTACTTCTGAAATGCTTGTTTCTACCAAGCATCTTTGTGGGAAAAGTCCTACCCCTTCTTTTCAAGGACACTTTTCTACATTGTAAAAAGCACTGCTACTACAACAGGGAATAACTCTGAAATGCTCCAATGACTTCTCTAAAAGTGACCCTATAAAATATGCAAAGAGCATAAAAGCTAGCATCCATTCTGAATAATCTCTTCAAAATTTGTTCATTGTATAACTACTGCACTAATACAAAAACAGTCTTCGATAAATATATTTAATAACTATTTTATCTGTTAACATAGTTAACAACCTTTAATGAAATTCATTGGAAGAAAGGCATGGTATAAATGTAATAAATGAATATTAAGTAATTTATTCTGATTGAAAAGCTTGGTTCTGAGGATCACTTTGGAATGGAGTGAGAAGGCACAAGTCTAGATTCCAGTAAACCGACTTTTTCACCTATCAAAAATATTTTGTCAATTAAAGTGTCAAATACTGGGTAAGTTCCTTAAAGCATCACTTCTATAGGAAAGTAGTATTTAAAAAGAAACCACTGCTCTTAAAGGCAGCCATTACCACTACCTCTACTTTGGAATTGACTTGGGAATCTCCAAGCTTTCAGTGATAACTGCTGTATTAAGATTAAATCAATAATTCTTACCATTAGACAATCTGTTGTTGTTTTTGTGTGCCTTCAAGTTTTTACAATTCATGGGATTTTCTTGGCAAACTTTTTTCAGAAGGAGTTAGCCTTTGCCTTCCTCTGAGGCTGGGATAGCATGACTTGCCCAAGGTCACCCAGAGCCCTTCCACGGTCAAGCAGGGATCTGAACCCTGATCTCAAAAATTGTAGTTCCATGCTCAAACCACTACACCATGTTGGCTATATTAGATAAATATTAGACAAGCATTAGATAAATATGACCTCTTTATTTGATATAAGCATTAAAGAGAACTAGTCAAGCAATAAGACCATTAGGCTTGGCGGTGGAAGCTGGAATCAATGGTGCTGAGCTGGGAAAGATAATTCATTGGCTTAGGTAAGCTCTACCAGCTTTACAAGATTGAAGAGCCAGTTACAATGCCTCATGAACTGAGCAGGGGGCACCATTCACAGGGGAGCTTCCCCTCCCCAACACAGACTATCACTGTAGAAAGTGCCTTACACACACAGGGATTTTTCAGAGTTGATGCTGTTCCTTTTATCAGTAACTATCCTTAAAAGCACCTAGAGAAGTGAAACTTTCTCATTCTCAATATCATAGTAACTCTCCCAATCCCACCTGCACTTTATTTGTGCATAATTTGAAAGGAAAAAAGAAACAAGAATCTGACCTCTGCAGTTTCCTACTAATGACAGGAAACTGAAAAGATATGTGTATGCTTTCAATTAACAGTCTCACAGGCCATGAAATAGATAAATTTGTTTTTAAGCATGGTTAATCTGGATTTCTTCCCCATACCTATAACACATTGCAAAGTCTGGGACACTCTTAAATGCTGGCAGAAACACCACACAAGAAGCTACTATCAGAAAGTAAAATATTCAAGTATTCACGCTTCTCAGGGACGCAGCTGATACCTCCATACCTCAGGTGTAAAGGCAAGCTTTGATGTTTGCCTAACACTCAAAGAGATCAAGAGGTTCAGACTGAACCAATTTGGATTGTTTGTGTGCTATACGATAGCTGTCTTCTGATTGTTAACATTTTCCAACATACAAAAACAAACATATCCACATTTACAACTATATAGTAATGAACAACTCCTCCTCTATAATTACAGTGTTTGGTTTTATGTATTCCTGTTTGGCATCTTTGGCTGTAGAGACATCAGGATAATTTATTAAAATGTTTGGAAACATTAAAACACACAGGATGAAAGGTAATATTCTACTAATGTAATCATATCCAGAAATACTCAGAAATAACTCCCATTGTGCAGAATGGAGGTTTTACTTCAGCTGTGTATACACAAGGCTACAAATTACTGTTTCTGCTCAAGCAAATTTTCCAGTGTTTGGTTGCCAATTCCTCTCCTCTTCATTTTCATTTGCAGTAAGCCATTTCTGCCTAAGGTGCAATAATTAAACCTTTTAATAAATGTAGAAATTGAGGTGATTCACTTGGGACAGCAGTTCAAAAATCATGCCAATAATTGCTTAATACTGAACAAATCCATATGACAAATATTTGTTAAGTTAAGTTAGCATGAGGCAAAACTTACATTTGCAGATGACTCAGGAGGAGAAAACTGAAACCAAATGGTTAGTTTGTGAAATACTTACAACACTGATTGAGAGAAAGAGAGATTCAGAATAAAACAACCCAGATGCAGAAAGACAGAAATAAGTGGACTCTTCTCTCTCTTCCTCTCTCTCTTTTTTTCTTCTCTTGGATAAATACTTTCAGAACATATAAGTCTAAAGTACAAAGGTAAGAAACCCAGCCTGCATGACTTTATATTTATGGATACAAGATATTTAAACCAGTAGACAACACAAACCACCCCCTGCAGCGTCCATTTCCTTGTACAATATGTGAGTGAATACAGTATGGGGTCCACCCAAAAGAAACTTTCTTTAAATGTACACAGGATAATACAGGGAACTAGGTATCATGACATCAGTCAATTATGGAGAAAGACACAATGAGTAACATGTAGCTGTAATATGCACTGGTGATCATCCAAAAAGGCAGCAGGGGCTAAGCAACAAGATTTAAACAATTAAGTTTTGGTCTACCACTAGACTAGAATCATCCTAACTTCAAGAAGCCATCTATAAGTAGGTATCTTCACTTACTACAATTCCACAATAAATGGAAAATATAACTAAAATCCTTGATTATACAATTTCCATTGAAGCAACTAATGAACAATTGAACTGCTCTATTCCCAGTCCTGAACTGATCACTTAACACGGCTCTTTCGAGCACTCTTCTGCAAATTCTTCCGTAATAAAACATCTTAATAGTCATTCCCTAAAATATGCTTCAAAAAAGAAAAAAAGAGAAAAAAAGCAAAGCTGTCACATCATGTCACCCTTTCTGTAAATTTTCAGAAAGTATTGAGCATACATGCTGTTCAATCTTGACTCCCAGTGTTAACAAATACAGTTCTGAGTCATCACATCCAACAACTGTACTGTAATAAGGAGAAGACTGGACTACTACAGCTCAAAAAAGAATGGAAGCAAACTAGTTGGCAGCAAATGACAGACATCAATAGCAATAACAGTTTACTGGTTCTCATTCACAACCAAATGAGGAATAAGTTAGATAAGAGATATTGAGTGGACTAAGGTCAAATAACCTACTATTTCCCTCTTCTATCCAATTCTAGAACTTCCAAATTTGAGGCTGATGCCAATATAGAATTTGTACCGTCAGATAACCTCCATTCCTTACTTCAGTCTTGCATACACAACTTCCAGACATTGGTCATTCAGTGTAAAATTACTACATACTACACAAAATTACTACATACATTTTGACTACATACTGGCCTAGTTCTCAAGTCACAATATGTAAGAGTTCTGCAGAAGCAGTAGGACAAAACATTAACCTTCCATCAACAGTTTGCTTATTCTGTTGTATGAACACAGCCTTGAGTACAAGCTAGAGCCATAAATCAACAACAACAGTGGTTGTTCTTCTGACTTGTGTTGGGAGAGGCAAGTCAGAGTGCTCGATTCTGACATCATGAAAAACAAACTACCTAACAAAGGTCAATGTTTTGTTTTGCTGCTGCTTCTTGCAATGGGATCAGTCAGGCAGCTTGTCATTGATGATAAGCCAGAATTCTGAAACATTCTAAGCATTCTGAAACATTCTTGTCATGATGCCTGGTTGCACCAACATGTAAAACTGGCACTGCCCTGGTGGCACAGTGGTTAAAGGCCAGTTCTGCAGCCAGAAGGTTGTAAGTTCGATCCTGCCGGGCTCCAGGTTGACTCAACCTTCCATCCTTCTGCAGGTCAGTAAAATGAGTACCCAGTTTGTTGGGGGTAATTAGCTAACACATTGTAAACCGCTTAGAGAGCACTTAGCTGATAAGCGGTATAGAAATACACATGCTATTGCTATGAATATAGAAATCCAAATAAATTACAGTAAAATCGAAGGGCATATAAAGCATTTAGAACTGGTTACATATAAAAAGATATTGAAAATGAATGCTTGAAAAATTCATTTTGAAGATTTTACAGCCAGCAAAATTTAAATTGGATTATTTATTTATTTATTTTGAGAATATAAGCTCACAAGAATTCCATGTGAAGTTGAGTACAAAAATGACTCCTGTGACAAGTCAATTGGGGAAAGCCATCTTTTTTAGATGTAGAGATGAAAAAAAATTCATATGAATGCTCAGAGAGATTCCAATTAAACACAGATTCCTAATCTACAGAAACGTATGACTATGAATATCAATACTGATATTTCTTTCATCCAGAAAAAGATTGCAGTTTCAATATTCCAAATGGACATTATATACATTCCATGATCCTGGTAGAGATCAGCCCTTATGTCTGTATCCTGAGATATCTAGCGATAAACCAGGTCCTTAAACAAGAAGTTGTGAAGTGAAAAGCTGGCTACCTAGAGATTGGTGAGAAGAGACTTTAAAGATAAGTAGGTGGTAGTTAAGGTTGCTCAAAAGAAATACAGAGAATAATCAACAAACAGCTGTTCCAGTACAGAAAACAGCATGATATGTATACAGTAATGGTATATGTTTTCTCATCTTTTCTGTGTTTCTTCAGTTTAATTTGCAAATCAGAATGTTAAGAAATTTGTGGAATACATTGACAGACCAACAGCATATTACAGGGGCAAAGCAGGAATTGTTATGCCAAACCCGTGACAGCTAACCAGAGCAGGGAGGAACCAAATTGCTACAGAAAATGATAATAAAGGAATCTGCTGCCCTCAAGTGGTTAACAAGTATTTCCTTTAAGCCACATATGTACATTTCAAAATTTCAGCTTCATTCACAGCACAATGGGCTTAAAAGACTTCTTAATATCAGTAATACTTGCTATTCCACAGCAAATTTTAGGGAGGGTAACAGGTATGCCATGATTCTGTCAGAACAAGAAAACATTATAGAATAGGATGTTAGCCATAGAAAGCAGTTCTGTAAAAATCCCAGCTTTCATTTGAAAAACAAAGAAACAGACAAACCAGGCATATAATCCTTATGACCTAGAACATGTTTGAAATTCTATGAGGAATACAAAATGAAATATCAGAAACTTCTGTGTGTGCCCATGTGCACGCACATCATGTCACGTGTCAACTTTTGGTGACTCCATGCACTTCATAAGGTTTTCTTAGGCAAGGAATACTCAGAGGTGGTTTTGCCAGTTCCCTCCTCTTAAATGCAGCCTACAGCAACTGGTATTTTTTGGCAGTATCCCATCCAAATACTAACCAGGTCTGACCCTGCTTAGCTTTCAAGATCAACAGGATCTGTTGCCTTTAGGGTCACAGCTGGCCAAAGAAAGCCTTGCAGTGGCAAAGCTCTATATGATTTGTAATCTCTTTAGAGTCAGTGGCTAGAGTAACTCATAAGTTATTATTATGCTCAGAAGCCCTTTTCTGAAGTATCTGCCCATGATGTATAATTTTTGTGAACCCAAGGGATTTCAAAATTCTAACCACAAGGTTGCCAAAAGCTCTATAGCCATGCTCCAAAGTGGTAATTTATTCAAATTCTATTTGATTTGACTACGTAATTTAATTGAATATTTAACAGAAGAAAAAGAAAGAACAGACTAGACTGTAAGAACCTTTAAAATGTGAATAGTGAAGTCAAAATAATTTGCAATAAGGCAACTCTTTGAACAAATGCAGAGCTACAAATAAGAGTCTGAAAGAATTAATCAGCGATACTCAAGGGAGAGTTAATCCACCACTATTCACATTTCCTGCAGAACCAGTAATGCAATTAGAACAATCTTAACATAAGTGAGGTTTAGCTAGCCATGTGGGAATGCATTGTCATTTCCAATAATTAGCACCTTACTAGTAATAAGACAATATTAAAAAGAATGTAAGTGTTCAACGTCAAGTTAACAAGAGACTAATATGGAGAAACATGAAATCTGCTTAACATAAGTCTGCTTAACATGCTGCTTTAGGAACCCAGTGCAGTGGCCTCTCCACTTTCATGAGAGTTTGGGGCGCAGGATCCTCACAAAAGTAGAAAAATTGAGAATAACTCCGCCCTGCACTCCCCCCTCCCATGCCCTTCCAGGGCCCCCCTCCTATTTCCTTGCCTTTTGCCCTGGCACACATGCCTTTGTTCCCTGTGTCCTGTCAAAGACAAGGGAAATGGGGGGAGGTACACACACACATCTCCCCCATTCCCTTGCTTTTTGTCCCAGTGTGTTTTCTCTGCATCTGGGCAAAAGGCAAGGGAATGGAAAGGGAGAGCACTGTGCCTGGAGAAGGAAAGTGTGCACATGCCTCCCCCCCATTCCCACTGCCAAGGGCCCTCTGAATTTGCAAAGACATTTATCTCATCAATTACACATATTTCAGTAAAACTGTCCTCATTACTTAAAGTTGCATGTTTTAAAACCTAGGCATATTGGTTGACATGACCCCAGGACCAAGCCTAAGTAGAATTAACTGCCAACCCAGCCAGCTTATACATAATAGGAGGAAGGAACTCCCCTTGTTCTTTACCTCAAGTTGGCCCTAGATGTGTGTGAAGAAGTAGGTCGTCCATTACTTTCAAAGCTCTGCCAATTCATGCTGAGTACAGCAAGAGAGGAAGTTTCCCTATCCCATACGATTGTTGTTTTATTATCACTACTGATTTGGCAGAGATGGGGAGATAGTTAACATAGCTCTGGTCTGGACTAGAGTAAGGGCCTGATTTTGATCTTCTCTTGCAAACAAAGATTTTGAATCCAATGGAGCCAATGTCACGTTTGCAAATGAAGGTGTCCTGAGTCCAGTGGATCCAAAGCCACCTCTGTCTTTCCTCTGTGTAGCCCTCAGAATGCTCAGTTTCATCGCCAGTCATTCCATTTCAGAGCCAACTACTATCACTGGAAGGAACTCAGTAGAATCTCACTAGTGCACCTTTCCAGATGTGTAAACGGGGCTGAGGAAGCAGATGCACATGTACCCACAGCCAACAAAATTGCTGATCATAACCCCTTTTAGCTAATAGATCTCCTGTTTAGGCTTAGTCCATAAACTGATTATATACTGTCAATTAAAACTCTACTTGATTCGTAACTTCTGAATCCTGCAAAAGATTGAAACGGCATACTCTAAAAGTTAAAACTGGAATTAGTTTGGTTTGCTGGCTTAACACACTTGTTTAATGTTTGACTATTACACTTGAACCTTTAGCTTAACAACTAGGCAGACAGGTAAAATTATGCCTGTGAGGTATTTGAGGAGAAATAATGCTTAGAGTGTCAGGATAGCTGCTGAGCAACAACTTTCTTACTGTGCCCAGTTTATCCCTAAGGCATTTCCTATGCATAAAATGACATCATTTGGCACATTTATCCTGGAAGCAGAACATTCACACTTCCTTCCTCCATCATTTCAGTTCATAACATTCTGCATGGGTTTGTATGGAGCAAAACTTACCAGTTTATTGCAAAGCCAGTTAAATCACTGAACAATGCTATAGCCAAAAGCCAATACTTCTCCGAGGCAATGAACCTCACTTTTCATCACCTATAGGCAGCTTAGCCACACATATGCTAAGGATTTCCCACAGTTGGCAGTAGATGTTGTTCACCCTTATTTGGATAGCATCACCTTCATTCCTTTGGTGGAGCCAAACTGGAAACTAAACCCATTTCTTCAAAGCTCTCACTATCTCCACTTTGGGCCAGATAAGTTAATGTTGTTGTGAGAGATGAGCAGCTGTCAGTAGGGCTCAACATCATATTTTCCTTATCTCCTTCAAGTACAATGTTTCTGCCACATGGCTACCACAAACTCCTTTAATCATTTAGGGGCAATTTCTTCTAACCCTGCCTTTTCTTCTGTAGTCTCTCTTTCCTCCCCACCACTTATCCCTGCTTTTCAGCTGTCTAATTATCTTTTCTGACTCCTCTGTCTGGAGCTCTGTATGTCAACTGTCCTCCATGGGAAGCCTTTGCTTTCTCTTTCTACCTTGTTGGCATCTCTTCCTTCCCTTTCTCTTCCACTCTCCATTTGTTTTGCTTTTCTTGCCTCCTGCTTGCCCTTTTACTTCCTTTCCACCTTTGCCTCAGTTAATGGGCCATAGTTGTTCTATTCAGTCAAAGCACTTCATACTTGCCTGTGTACTGGGCAAACCTAATTTCTTGGCACTGCAGCTTACAGTTATCTAATCTAGAGCCACGTGGAGCCTTGGTAGGCCAGGAATCCTGCAGTTTTTCATAAATGGAAACCTCTTTTCTATTCAGGGCAAAACATGGCACAAACTTGAATCCTCAAGAGGGACAATCACTAAATTCTTAGCAAGTAACTAAAGAAACAATCCTCCAAGTCTGAAACAATATTTTCAGGTGTTCGTTATATTATTTTTTGGAATTATACTATTATGCTTATCAGAATTTTCAATAGACTTTATCATTTAACTGCTGATATACTCATTCAAGTTCATACATTTATACAAGCTTTTGAACTTCACAGAGTCCTGTGCAGGAGTTTGAAGGCAGTAGCTCTGAATATCTATTGGATATAACAAAATCAATGAGCAAATAAAGAAGTAAGTAGAACTGAGAGTCACAGGGCCAGCTCCCTCATGAAACAGGATAAGTCCCTTCGCTCAAACATCAGATCAACAGCCTTGCCACAGCAAAAATCATCGTTTGTGCTCTCTCTCTAAACCACAGCATCACTACCCATCACCTCTCAAAAACTGGAACTGAAAAATCAGTCCTTTTAAGTATCACCAAACTACCTTTCCTTTGATCATTTCTACTTTTTGCCAGTTACATCAGGAATGTGTGTGTGCATTTGTATGTGTGTAAATACATGCCCTTTCTAGGGCAATGCAGTTACAACCTTATTCCCTTTCCTGGATAATCCCCTTTTAGGTATAGCAGATAAAATATACCATTTGCCAGCATATAAGACACACTTCCCCCCCCCCAAAAAATGCCTTCTGAAAATGGAGTGCATCTCACACACCAGCAAATACTGGTAACTCCTGCCCCGCCTAAATACATAAGAAAGCGGGCGGGGGAGGAGTGCTTGCACGAGTGCTCCTTTAAACCCCCTTCCTGTCCTTTTACCTGGGTGGAGAGAAGTCCCAGCTGAGGCAAAATACACAGGAAAGTCAGGGGGAGGAGCTCCTTTCTCCTCCCTTTCTGTCATTTTGCCTGGGTGGGGAGAAACCCCTGCAAGGTGGAAAGGAAAGGAAAGGGAGGGGGCTGAAAGGAGCTCCAGAAACTGATTGGCAACTAGTGGAGCAGAGTATAGGTGGATTCCCTTTCACCAAAGTTTGCCTCCAAAGTTCTGATCAGCTATTAATTTAAAAATATGCTCCACTCAAAACAGTCAAAATTCTTGTAGGCATCTATTGAGATTAAAGATGCTGGGTGTTTTTTTTTAGTGCTGTAATAAATCACTTTTACTGCCCCCACCCCAAAGGAATCTGCCAACAGTTGCATGGACATAAATCTTATTTGAGCCTTATTTATGCATTCAAGAATAAATGTAACCATGGAATCCTACAAGCATCTATTAAAAAACAGATCTCACTGAATTCAATGGGGTTTACTCCTAGCTAATTAGGTATAGGATGTGTTTGACATTAGTATAACCTTCATATATGGATTTAGTAGCATGATCAGTCTGTAAGAATTAACTGATAGTGACTCTTTATGTAGTTTAATATAATGATAACAGTAAATTGATTCAGGAAACAGACTTTGCATTCTAATCTACAGTAGAATTAAATAAAAAATAAGAGGTGTGGGACTATACTCAATTATAAAAGTTGAGTATAAAATTCATTTACTTCAGACAGCATGTTCATTAACAGCCTGAGCTATGAAAAGGTCCCACTGTGACTGCAGTGCCACCAATTTTTCTTTTAACAGACATAAATCTTTTAGGAGGTTTTTATCTTAAGTGTGTATTCCTAAGAGATCATAATGCCATCCTCTAAGTTTGCATGATTCTGTTCCCTCTGGTTGCTTCCTATCACTGATGAGTTAAAGTAAGATGAATACACTTGATTTTGGGTGCACTTCCTGTTGAAAAAAATTGTTTTCTACGTATCTGCAACTCCAGTTCAATTCCCTTTCAGGGGATTGCTTTCTCATTAAAATTAGGGGTGCTATTTCCAGTTTCACTCACAGAACAAGATAGAAGTAAAGTGCTTATGTATGTAAGTTGAGAGATAAAGTAACAAAATGAAACAATTAACCTCTTTCAGGATAAGACTCACATTGCAAAAGGGCTCCCACATGAAAATTCCCATAGCTTATTAACTCCGAACAGAAAATGTGGAGCAGCAAAATTTATGTTAGCTCAGGTTCATTACGAAAAGATCCACCAGAGGGCTCTATTCAGCAAGTAGAAATGTTATTTAATGTTCAGAGCACTGGATAAATGTTAAAGCAGCACCGTATGAAATAGCAAAGGTCAAAAATTTAACATATCAGAAAGTTAATACAGTGGGTCATCCTTACCCACAACCTCTGTATCCGAGATTTCCAGTTCACATGAAGCATTGCGCCCTACACCTAAAATGACAAAACATGCAACTGTTGGCAGATTCACTTGGGTTGGTGGCAACATGCGCACATCATTGCCTTTGAATATAATGGGATGAGAGTATTTGTGACTTCTGTTATTCATGGAGGTTACTGGAGTGGAACCCCCTCATATATAAAGAGACCACTGTATATCCTTTGTTGTTGCTGTGTGCCTTCAAGTAATTTCCTACTTATGGTAATCATAAGGTGAACCTACTGCAGGATTTTCTGGGGCTGAGAATATGTGATGCACCCAGGGCATCCAGTGCATATCCTTACCATATTAAAAATCCAGCACACAAAGACACTGTGCGAGGAAACTGGCATAGTCATTTTCCTTCTCTGTATGTTCAGGATGAAGGCCAGCATCGTGTATTGATCTGAGTATTGGACTGACTCTGGAGAACAGGGTTTGAATCCTCATCCAGCCATGGAAACCCACGGGGTAACCTTGGGCAAGTAACGCTCTCTCAGCCTCAGAGGAAGGCAAAAGCAAACCCCTTCTGAACAAATCTTGCCTAGAAAACCCCATGATTAGGTTGTCATGAGACAGAAACTGCTTGAAGATACATAATAACAACAATGTTGAGGACAGCCATAAATCTTTCTCTTCCCAGGGTTTAAAAAAAAAATTATTCTATAGTGGTCCATCTCCTTTCACAAAGGCTTGGGGCAGAGAACCCTCACAAAAGTGGAAAAACCGCTTTGTGGAAGTGGAGAACCTCTGCGTTCCCCCTACCATTCATTTCTAGGGCTCCCCCACCCCACTCCATTCTCTTGGTCCCTGCTTCCAGAACATGGACTCTTGACTCAGAGTCTGAAACAGGGGGCATGCCAGGACCTGCTGTACAAAAGGATATTACAACGCCGCAAACAGAACACAGGGCAGTGCCAGCTCCAGTAGAGAGCCCTGTCCCTTCGGACATAGAAGATTATTTACCACTGTCAAGTGCAGACAACAAAGAGAGAACCTGCAGCCAATCTCAGAGGATTTATAGTCAGCAACAATAACTCAGGCAACAGGCTGATGACCTATGTAGGCGCCGCCCTTCCCCTCCAGGAGTTGTCAGAGCTTATCTGACCTTCCTGCCTGCTGGATACCTTGCTGAACTCCCTGCCTGATTCTGGATTACGCTGACTGATTTTGGACTCGCTTGCCTTAGAATTCTGTTGGACTTTATTTATGACCTTGTGCTTACTGAATAAAAGTAAGTAACAAGCAGGAAGCAGTCTGTTTGTTCAGTCTGTGCAGTTTATTTTGTTTGAGTTATCAGCTGTGCTGCTCTGACTGAGATAGGACACTGGGACAAAATGCATTAGGAATGGGGAGCTTCAAAGGCCTTTTACCTCAGCACATGTTCTCCACACCAGGAAAAACAGCAGGGAAATGGGAACGGGGAGCTCCGGAAGGGAGAAGAAAGGTGCGCCCATGCCTCCCCCTACCCATTCCCTTGCCTTTTGCCCAAACGTGCTTGCCTTACTTCTCTGTGCCTGGCAAAACACAAGAGAATAGGAGGAGAAGGGGGGAAGGCACATGCACGCCTTGTTAATAATCAAATTCACAAAAGTCAAACTCACAAACATGGAGGAAGGACTGTTCTTTTTCTTCTACAGACTGAAATCCCAGTCTAGCAAACTCACTTATATTGTTGCATGGTCACTACACGCCTCCCCCTAACAGATCCAAGTGAACTTCTAACTTTAATTCAATAAGTAGAGAAGAATTTCCTCCTTAAATCACAGACTGACCATGAGCCTCTCCAGATGTTGTTAGATTACAATTCCCATCATACAGTGTCTGAGGATGATGGGAACTACAGTCTGGTTCTTCTAGGGGACTGCAAGTTCCCTATCCTTCTTCTCTGAATTTATCTTTGTACGGTTTTGAACACTTGTGTCCACACAGGATCTCTAGAAAGTTTTCCTGGAAGGCTAGCATTACAATGCTTCTGCATTTACTTCTCTAAAACTGAGCAAGACTTGATAGATTTTCTCTTTTCTTGAGTACCCAGCAAATTGTTTTATGTTTCTGGAGTCTGCTACATTTTACTGTGTTGGTATCAATGCTATGGAAACTCTTTCGAAGTTGACTACCAAAGTCTTCAAGGCAAGATCTCATTAAGCCAATGAATTGCAAATATCAACATACCAATCCTTTCCTTATTTGCTTTGATCCTAATCACATGACTATTTTGCCATCTGGAGTTCCTAAGTCAATGTTATCAGACTTTTTATCTTTTTTTGGGTTTGTTCAGTCCCAGCTCCAGCTGCATTAGTGGTTTCTGTAATGTCTGACAGCTTATGGGACATTTTACCAATCGCAGCCTCTGGAACACTTGCAGCCCACTCTTTCATCAGGTCTCAGCACTATTGTTGCTACTGTTGTACCTTCAAGTCACTTCCAATTTATGGTGACTCTAATGAGAACCTATCACAGAATTTTCTGGGGCTGAGTGCGCATGATGCAACCAAGGTCACCCAGTGGGTTTCCATGGCTGAGTCGAGAATCAAACCCTGGTCTCCAGGGTCACAGTTCAACACTCAAACCACTGCACTATCCTAGCTCTCTCAGCACTATTACCTGAACTGTATCTGCAACTATTTCAGCACTCTGGAGTCATCAGTCACCATGCTGCCTTTTCATAGATTTTCAGAACCTTGTGCCATACCAGAGTTCTTACCACTTGCATTCAAAAGTTGCCCTCATCACCCTGCATATTCAAGGGTCCTGGAATATGGAATATCTTAGGTTTCATTGATTAATATTATCTTAGTGCTGTTTTTAATAGAACAATTTGTTTTTAAAGCTTTTAACAATTATCATTTTTCCTTTATAGTTTGTTTTAATGTATAATTTGGGCCATCTCCATTTCCATGCTGAGGGCGGAGGGGGAATATGTATTGAATGAATGAATGAATGCTTAGTTTCATGGCCTCCTGTTTCAACATCTATCAAAAATAAATCACTGTCAAAAAATACCTTTTAGTCGAAGAGCTTCCAGATTGTACTGCCAATGTATCAATTGACAACTTACAGAGTTCTAGGGGTGTGGCTACCCAGAGTGCCAGAGCAGCCTAGAAACAGGTTTCCAGGCAACCAGAATAGCTTCTCAGGAGATAAACCCAACCCAGCAGTAAGTGGAAGGGGCTGGTAGCTGAGAAGAAAAGATATGTAAAGGCAAACACTGATTGTCATTTGCAGTCCTTCAGTGAAAAGTTCTCATCAGAAAGCTGGGGAGAAAAGTCCCTCACTCAGCCCGAGAGGGTGACTGTGTGAGAAGGGTTTAATTTCTCAGTGGAAGCCTAGTGAGAGGCAGCAGAGTAATTAAACCATCACAGAATCTGGTCAGAAAGTATGACCTAGATTGGGAGTTGAGCCTTTCGTGAGAGAATAGCCAAAGGGTTGTTTATGAAACATGTGCATATATGAGGGTTTAAAGATCTAAAGGAACTGTCTAAAAGTACTGTGAAGAACTGTATTAATTTTGACATGCATATGAACTCCAATACTTTGTTTTGTATTTTATCTTAATAAATATTACAGTTTATTTTTATAACTCAGCTAAGTTGTATACAGTACTTAAAGACACACAGAAAACATGCCACCATAGAACTATTTAGGGGTTCTAAAAACTTTGAAAGGCCTCACCCTTTTACACAAAGGTGGTGTTATAAGGGGGGCAGGTAGAGCTGTGTGGAAAAGATAGGGCACCTTATCAGATTGGGGAACTGCCAGACCAATCTGGAAGAGAAAGAAGCAAGCCTCTGTCACAACTCTGTATGTATTTATGTTGAGGGCTAGGAAGCAATGACCTTAACTAGGACAAAAGGAACAAAGTAAGAAGAATGTGGAATAAGATACAAAACTCTTGTCAGTAACTAAAGATATTCGGATGACAGAAATGTTTAGGCCAGGGTGGAGTTTGGCAACTGTTAGTGTGGGAAAGGAGTTCAGATGGTGAAGAAGCGCAAGCTGCTTGAACAGGTTAATTAAGCCAGAGCAAGTCTATAACTGGAATGTTCACCCCTAAAAATTTCTTTCTTTCTTTTTACAGGGGCCTCCAATCTTTCTACACTAGATACAACTCACTCTCATCATACGGATCAGGTAGCACTTACATCCACCATCTTCTCTTCATCAGGCCTCTATAGATGCCTGCTAACCTCCAACCTAAATTTCTAGCCTGATTTAAACACAAGAAAAATCTCAGTAGAAACATTACTAAGGTACAAATAAAGAAACCCCATCTGGTGTCAGTAGATAACATGCATTCATCTCCATGTGAGTTCATCAAACCATCTTTGCCAGCTGGGTATATTTAGCATTTTTTTCCCAAACAGCCTCCCCTCTCTGGCTATAGGATTTAGTGTCTGCTTTGATTAACACAAATGCACACCTGAACTGGCCATGGTTCCTTGTTTTGTATGCTTTGGTCTAAAATATTATTTTTTTAAAAAACAAGATTTCAATACCTATCATTCAAGTCATCTCTCCTCAAGCTGCTGCTTACTGAAATCATTCCCAAATCATCTTGAATCTGTTTTGCTAAAATCATTTGGTGAAATCATTTTGCCAATAAACTGGACTTTATCAGAGAGACTTGCCAAAGAGATTTGTTAACTCCACTGCTCAAAGCACCCTATTCTTACTATATGAGTCTTTCCTTCTGCTGAAGTGGGAACAGGAAACACACAAGTTTGTGAGGATCTTTTCATCACATCTAATCCCAGCACTAGGATACTTAGAAAGTTATTTTTTCAAATCTAACCTATACTTCCTTTCCTTACATAGTCTCCAACTGTTTAACTGGCTTTTCTTTTTGCATCTTCCAGTGTAACCATTTCCTACTGTGGCAGCATTTAGTCTGCCATGGCAAAAAAAAAAGTCCTGTGGCACCTAAGAGACTGAGGAATTCATAATAAATTATTACTCTAAATTATTAATAAATTCATTAGTCTTTAATTGCCTCAGGACTCCAGGCTGTTTTTATTTCCTGAGTCTGTGTAAAGATTTTTCTCCTATTTTTGGAACCAGCTTTTGTTCCAAAGCCCAGTCTCTTCATTGCAGCCTGACTCTGACCTACCTGTGGAAAGAACTGTTCAGACACAAAATAGTGGCCTTTCTACTGTTCCAAACCTACTGCACCTTCAAGGTGATGGAACAAGAAACAGAACAAGAAACAGCAAAACTAGGGAAAAACACAGCAATATCAACAACTACAGAACACTGTGCTGACAAGGAAAATAACTAAGTAACTATATGCTGCTACTGGAAAATGAGAAGGAGACAGCTTTTTATTTGTAACATGAACAGGTCCACAGAAATCCAGCTTTGTTGAGATAAGCATTTCACAGACCATTGTGAAGAGACATCTCAACCTAAAAAAATACAGAATCCAACCTATCATGTTGTTATTCCCTGAGCCACTATATTTAGAGACTTAACTGTAGTGTTTGTTTCATTATATTGTTTCTTCAATACTAAAGCAGCGTGGTTTCTTCCTAAACAAACAGATGCAATTTTAAAACAAGTAGGCAAGATTATGCTGCCAAGAAAAGTGGATTTAACTTCTTTCCCAGGGCCATTTGCTGATCTAAATTTCTTCTTCCAATGCTATCTTCTCCAAACTGCTGGTACAATTTCCTTTATGAAGCAATGAAAAGTCTGGGTAACGGGGGAAATAATAAAGCTCTCTTTTCTCTTGTACTGTGGTCCTCATGTGATGCAGACTGATACTGAAGATTGTATTATTATCTGGTTTGACTGTCAAAATGTAGAGAGAAAAACTATGAATTCCTAGAAGTTCCTAATTCTAGTGCACAGAAACAACACTAGCTGTGTCCTTGTATTCTTCTTTGGCTGTCTCACTGTAATCTTTAAAGAAATATTATGAACATGCTCAGAAGATCCCTTCTCCCCCCACTAGTACTACTTTTACAGCATTTCTCATTCTGGTTTCCAACATATGATGGAATGTGTGCTCAGATTTGCAACATGATCAAATGCACTTAGGTGAGCAACAACTAAGGCCATTTCTGCACTACACTGTTATTACAGTGTTCTTATTCCACTTTCAACATCCTGTGAATTCTAGGGTTTGTAGTTTACTGAGGCCAAAGATCTCCCTGGGTGAGAATTCTAAATGCCCGTTCATAAACTCCAAATCCCAAGATTCCACAGGATGTTGAAAGTGGAGTAATAGCACTATAACAGTGTAGTGTGGAAATGGACTAAGCTTAACAGCCCAGTTCTACCATGTATACTCAGAAGTCCTACTGAGTTCAATGGAGCTTACTCTATGTAAGTACAGATTACAGTATTAGGTTGGTTATTGTTTATAACACTATTGCAGGCATATCTAGTTTCAGACAGGTTACAACCTTAATCCCCTACACTCTATTCTGTTGCTCACACACTCTCACTTCTGCTCTTTCTTTCCTCTCAGCCCATACTCCACTACTTTTGCTTCTTGACAGATTTTCTCTCCACCCACTCCAGGGATCCTCCAGTCTTCTCCTCTGCCCAATGTCCTCCTCCTACCTGCTCTGTACCCAGACAATCTTCATTTTTCTTGTAAACCTACTTGTACTTTGAATCTTAGCCAGACCAAAATCCACTTAACTGCAAGTTTTACAGCTAAAAATGATTGAGAAATTGATTGAAAGCAACATATTACAGCTTCGTCAAAACTAAGACCCTAAGTGTTCTTCAGACAAAGACTTCAAAATGCAGAAGGCTACTTATGCCACAGTTGTGTATTTGGTAGGAGCAAAGGCATTTAATTTACATCAACAGCCATTTTATTTTTTTATGTATTGACTAATTTATATCCCACTTTCTTCCCCTCAACTGGTACATATGGCTGCTAACAATAAAAAACTCATAAAATAAATCAAACAAAAGACAAAATCTAATTCTAAATACATCAGTAAAACTTACCCAGTTAAAAAGCCTTCAACATTTAGCTGAGCTGCCAAAGGCCTGCCTGAATAAAAAGTCTTTGCCTAACAGTGACAAGATAACAAAGAAGGCCTTTCCTCTCTTGGCAGGGAGTTCCACAGTCTGAGAGTGCCCCCAAAATATTCCATTCTCGCAGTCCCATCAAATGGTTCCCTGGTGGTGGTAGGAATGGTAGGTAGTGCTTTCACCAAAGATCTTAAGCCTAAGCAAATTGAGGAATACAGTTCTTCAGACAGAATGGATCCAAGTCATATAGCTACCAAATCATAAAAGTCCAGTAATTGTCATATCTTTATTCTAACCACCTGTGAGCTCGATCACAAGTTGTCATAACAATGATCCTTTTCCAATACCTGTATTAACACCTTCTCTAGGATCAATATACATCTTAAGCAACAGCGTCTGCTAAATTTGATTTTTGTGGAGTGGATACTCACAAAAGAGACTGTACCTTGACCCAAACAGTGTTAATGTACCACTTTGCTCCACATTTGTAACAGCAAAAATAGTAAGAAGCCTTGACTACAAACAAACAGGCAAAGTTGCTTAATCTGCTACATGTAATCCAAATGCTATGCCATATGAATACACACAAATTAGTGGCACAAAACTCCACATGCTAATGACCAAAGACATACCTAATACTTTAGAATCAGACAACAAACAAAAACTCTAATAGATATCATCACAAAATGGGGTCTACCAAGCCAAACCCAAGAATATCTGGGCAAACATATTTCTGCTGTCTACTTGGAATTGCAAATACTAGCCAGAGGGCAAGGAACCATAGCTGGTGGTCAGCATTTTTCTTTCAAGGTTCCTTAATCTGACGTGTACTACTTCTCCCAAAATCCAGTACTGCACTTACTCCACTTAATAATGTGCTATAATAAATACACACATACATACATACATACAATGATATCCACTAAGTTGGATCTTCAGATCATTGCAGAGATATTTAAGACTTTGTAAAGCTTATCTCATAAATATTTTTATGTCCAATAGTTTATATCATGGATTGCAAAAGAAAAAGGAGCGCACAATCTTCTGAAGGGCCAAGAACCTTCAGAGATAGCCTGTGCACTAGAAAAAATGAAACCTCAGAAAGAACCAAAGCAAAAGGTTCAGGAAAATGGCAAACGCATGACTAGCTCCCCAAAAATGCCAGTGCCTTGTAATAGCTGCACAATCCCTGAGGACTTTTAGACAAAGCCTGAAAGGCTATTTTTCAAGTTTAGGCTCTCTTTCTATAAGGATAAGGCTTTGCATAACAAAAATGGAATCAAAACTAGAATCTACCACCAGGGGCAGGGAGAGGCAAGCTCATGCACTGTTCCCATAGAAACTGACATGGAGGTGGAGAAAGACTGCAATTAGTACCTTCCTATCTCAGACTATTTTTACAATACTACCATTGGAGAAAAGCCACTGACAGCAGAAGGAAGAAATGAGTAAGAACGTAACTGCTTCAGCAACAGGAAGCTGATACAGGTTGATATCTGACTGCCAAACAGTTTCAAGAGACACTTACAGGTTCTCATAGTTTCATGGCAGCAGTTTGTTGGGAGACTGATCTGTGCTTGCGAGAAAGTTAAAGGCATAAGGAATTCAGCAAGGATATTCTATGACAGATGCTAAGAATGCGCAGATGTCATCATTTCATGATGCCTACTGGCAGGTGCCAAGTCAAAGCAGAGTCAGCCAAAGACGTTACATATGTCTACTCACCCACACTCTTCAGCTGCTCCTTTTTAAAAACAAACATCATACAAACCAGCTCCTGTCAGAGCAACTGAGAAGATCTAAAGTATCCACAGTTCAGCGGCAGAGTGAGTACACGGTATAGGAAACCTCAAGTTCAGAAAAAGACCTCTATCTTATTTAGACCATGGTGTTCTGCTGTCACATGGAATAGAGGGCTAGATGAACCAGTTCACTGCAGTCTTTTAAATAACACCTTTCCTACTTCTTTAGGGATAATAAAAAATATTGTTATTATGTGCTTGATTTTATTACATAAACTGTTACAGTCAATTACAATCATTGTTAAGAAAAAATACTGAAATTTTAGACACACAAATATACTGATCCTTGATGTTTTAGATCAACAGTGGGCATCTTTAGAAGGGTTGGGAGCCAGTTTTTGATTACGGGGTCCTTCTGTGAACACCCCCTCCCAAAAAAATGAAAAAAATACACATCTAAGTGGCTTCTAATCCACTTCTGATTTGTTTTTTATTGTTTTGTTTTACACCAGGAGGGCTGGAGATCCCTCAACCTCCCCAAAAACATAATTATCTTTCCTGTAAGAATCCAGAAGGGGAAAAACTGCTTTTTTTTTTTTTTGACCCCACAATTTTGTTAAAGGTTGAAGTGCTGGTGAGAGGGGCCTCAGGAAGAATCTATGAACTGCAAAGACAGACATGTGGCCCATGTTAGACTTTAGTCTAACAATTTAGGTATCTTCCATTTATACAAGAAAAGCTTCTGCTAATATTACTACTATTGATCCCACCATTTATTCTTCACTAGCTATCTACTTAAGAAGTTACAAAAAGGAAACCAAGCTATACCCTTCTAGGAACAGATGAGCTCATTTCCTTCAACTTGGCCAGTTCCCTAACAGGAAATCTTAAGGAAAAAGAAGGAAATGTCTTCACTTCCTCCAGCATCCTCATTAACAACAGCAGCACTCTGCATTCTGCACCCAGAGATTCACTTCCTCCCACACTTGAGCCTTCCAGTTCTGAAAGAATGAGAATGAAATATACCATATTTTGTATAAGCAAATAAGAAGCCAATTACATAGCCTTTAGTTTACACAGAGGTTCACAAACTTTACCTTTGCTGTCTTTGTTAAACTATGAACTAGATGTATTTTAAAATACTGCTTTGCACTCACTTCTTAGAATTCAAACTTTTACAGTGGACAGCTTTTGAAATGCTAGGTTCGCCTGTTAATGATTTATTTTCAGGTACAGAGTGCAAATCTTTTAGTGAAGTTCCATCCGAATTTTCCTGTCTGGAAACACTGCTTACCACCTAATGTATTTAGTATCACTGCTTAAAAAGCCAAGGAATACACTATATTGTATAACCCTAGAAATTGTAATTGCCCAGCATAAGGAGTGCAGGTGGAGACAGAAAGCAGATTGGAGTTTAACATCTGTTATTTAGAAGTGGTCTTGAATGATGCACAAGAAAGGCAGCCTACTTGAGGCAGGGTATATATGTGAAGCTTTTACACTGAATGCTTGTCTCCTCTCATGTGACATATGTTAAAGGTAAACATGTCATTATCTAGATCCATTTTATTCTGGTTTCAAGCCTCATTATGGGATGGAGCTGGCTTGGGTTGACTTGGTAGATAGCCTGTCCCAAGAACTGTACAGGGGAAGTGTGTCTACTGGACCTCTCAACAGCTTCTGATGCCATCAACCACAGTATCCTTCTGAGCCACCTTTTTGAGATGTAACTCAGAGGTACTGTTTTATGATGACTCCAGTCCTTCCTGGAGAGTGCACTTAAGCTGGTGCTGGGAATTTTCTGTTCAACATCTTGGCCAGTGGTCTATGGTGTTTCCTGGGGTTCCGTTTTATCTCTCATGCTGTTTAACATATACACGAAACCATCAGGAGAGACCATCTGGAGCTAAGGAGCTCATTGCTACTAGTATGCTGATGATGCTTAACTCTCTCTCTCCTTTACACCTAACTCCAAGGAAGCTGTTTCTGTACTGAACTAACATCTGTTGTCATTAATATGCTGGATGAGATTGAACACACTGAAACTTAATCCAGACAAGACAGAGATGTTCCTAGCCAACCAGAATACAGACTGGGGAATAGGAATGCAGCCTATGCTGGGTGAGGTTACACTCTCACTGAAATCTCTGGTTTGCAGCTTGGACATAGTCTTGGACACAGCCATGAGCCTAGAGGCACAGGTATTCCAGGTGGCCAGGAGCAGGTTTGCACAATTGAAACTAGTACACCACCTACATCTGTTCCTTCAGATGTCATATCTGGCCACAGTAACAGACATTTTGATTACATCTTATTTGGATTGCTGCAACACATACCACTTGGGGAAGACATTAGAAACTGTCCAAAAACTTCAACATGTGCAAAATGCTGTGGCTAAACTGCAGACCAGGGAAAGTTATTGTAGCTGTTATTGTGTGTCTTCAAGTCATTTTGAATTGTGGCAATCCCATGGCTAACCTATCACAGGGTTTTCTTGGCAAGATTTGTTCAGAGGGTGTCTTCCTTTGTCTTCCTCTAAGGCTGAGAGAATGTGACTTGCCCAAGGTCACCCAGTGGGTTTCCGCGGCTGAGTGAGGATTCAAGCCCTGATTTCCAGAGTCATACTCTCAACACTCAAACCACCACACCACACCGGTTCTAGGGCTGGTTACAGGAAGTATACAATTCCTTTGTTCAAACAACTTCACTGGTTGCTAATTTATTTCCAAGAACAACTTAAAGCGCTAATTGTGACCTGTAAAACCCTACAATAGTTAGGTCCAGACTATCTGAAAACCTGTATCTCCCAATACAAGCCTGCCCAAGTCTTACAATCTTCACAGAAGGGCTTTCTCTCAGTCCTCCACCCCTCCAAACTCATTTGGTAAAGACACAGGGGAGAGAAGAGAGAGTCTTCTTAGTGGCAGCTCCTACACTATGATCTCCCACCAGAGGGAAGCTCATTTGTCCCTCTCTGTTATTTCATTCTGCCAGCAAGCAAAGACCCTCCTAATTAAACAAGGCTTCAGTTGTTAATCAGGTTGGGGTAGACAGATGTGCAACAGTTGTGTTGTTTTAATATGTAGTATGTGTTTCAGGAGTTTTTAATTCTTTTAAATTCACATTTTAAAAGTAATATTTTAAGTGGATTGATTCTTTAATAATGTTGTTTTAATGTGTGTGTTGTTTTAATTATTTTAACATACATTGTAACTCACTTTGGGTCTCATTTTGGGACAAAAATGGGATATACATGAAATAAAAATTTTAAAAAATCATGCTTCAACTCAATGGCCATAGAATACAGCAAAACAGAATAGTCCCTTTTTTCTGTTTATTTTACCCATTTTCAAAACATTGAACATCAAGATCTTCTGCACTCTGTACTTGTTACTAGGCAACTCTGCATTTTTATTACTATTTTAAAAGATGCACATCAAATGCAAGGGAATCAGATACTAGAATCATGCCCTCCAAAGAGAAAGCAGAGCAGGGAGGATTTAACACTTAACATTTAACATTTAAGACAATAAGCTCAAGTTGCAAACAAGGGGAAAGCCTACATAAAAAGGAAAGACTGGTGACATCTTAAAGGCAAACAAGCTTAAAATACATGCTTTCATGGACTAGAGTCCATCAAATGCATGAAATTAAGGTATGTTGGCATATATGATACACACACACACACACACACACACACAAGTGCAGTCAAACACAAAGGACAAAAAGATTGGGCACAATCCTTCTAAATTAAGGGCATATTAGATGTATGTTTTAATCTTCTACTAACATTAATCAAAGTTCTTAACTTTTGCCACATTGTGTCCATTCACCACACAGCACGTGAGAATCCTATTTATATAACAAATAAAGCTAGCAAATAAAACCTAACAACAAAGGCAGCATCAGAAGAGTCAAATGGCCCATCTTTCATTTGAGCTCCCATATTTAGACTGTGTGCCATCCATACTTTTCCAAATATTCATCCATTAGGTGCATGATTTGTACTTCCATATTTCATCTTACAATGGATCTCATCGTACTTTTGACATTTGTTAGCAAGTTTAAGTTAAGCTTAAGTTGCAGTCCTGTGACCACTTAGCCATAACAACATCTTACCTTAATAAGTGGGACTTTATTTCTAGGCAAACACACAACAGACTACGGCACTTCTTTGTTGTACTTCAGATGCCTTTCATTCCTCAGGGAATCTCAATTCCTTATATATAAATTTATCATTTTTAATTCCCCTGAAGCAACTAAGTATCTTGCTTTATTCAAAGCTCATATCAAAATAATCACAGCAGTGACAGATTTGGAGTGATGTAGTAAACAATTGTACAACAGGATGTTTGACATCTGCAGCCACTAAAAAGATACTGCCTTAGAATTTGTAAAATTTAGTACGCGTATCACCAGAAACTAAACAGGCTAAGCCAAAGTCAATATCAGGGTAATATCAAACCTCTTTCCTATACTGCCACAGAAACATTTTTATTATATATACAAGTGAATCAAGTCTGAGGGCAAACCGTGAAAAGCCTCCAGTAATTATTTTGCTGCTTCCAGGAAAAGTGATGATGGAAAATGATATAATAAAATGTAGAAAGTCTATCTCCACAAGTTTATGTGCTGTCTTGCTCCCTCCAGCTGGATGAATCACTACTCTCAGTATCCTGGACCAAAATTAAATTGATTTGCACAAATAACTAAGTTATATATATAAAAAAATCCCAATTATGCAGCAGAGCGTTTGGGCCATCAATTTTACTGACTCACCATATGAAAACAAGATACTAAACATTCCAAGAGAGAAAGAAAGAAAAAGTGTATTCAATATAAGTTAAGGGGAATAATAAGGTTACTGCCCAGATTATTCTACACAAACTGTATAGCTCAACCACACACATCCCGAATTTAATTTCTTAATTAAAACAACATTTCTCCAAACTCAGTGGAACCCTGGAAAAACAAATTCACTTCCCCCATTTAAATAAAAGCCAGATAACAAACTCTACTTGAACTTGCCCCTCTGTAGACAAAATTTTCATGGAAGAGGAAGCACAATACACTTGGCACTAATGTGGCTCCTGACTCTATGCAAACATCGACACAGTGACTGCACCCATCTGTGAGCTTGATTCCTAGAACTCAATTTTGTATTTGTATGCAATGCACTCAATGAATATCACACAGGTCAGTTATACAGCTAATGTAGTGCCATCCTTCCAACAAGTGCCCATACAGATATATGCCACACCTAATGGAAAACAAAAAAAAGTGGGATGACAACAGCACTCTCTGTACAGAAGTACAAAAAAATTTAGTAATTTAAAAAAGCAGTAGATACACATCACTCTCGAAGGCTAACTTCATTCAATAGGTAGGCTCAAATAACAATTCAGCAAATTAAAATACATCTATTTAAGTAAGGGCAGGAAATGCTCAGTTTATTTTCCTGTATTTCATTTAATCAATCTAGATAACAAAAATATTAGGAGAAAGATGAATTCTTCTCTACAGCTCATTAAACAATTCAACAAGTGAAGAGGCTCATACCAGGCTATTCAAACGTAGGTTAAATTAAAAACCATAAAAATCGCTTGGCCTTATCAGTGGACACTTCTGGATAGCCTGCACGTCAAGTATACTTACTTGAATCCTCCCATCGGAGAAGGTGAAGTTTCCAAGCTGAGTAATAGAGAAATCCCAACACCAGAAAGAGACAGAGGGCTAGGAGAACATTACGCATGAACACCAGCAGTCCCATCTTCTTACAGTTTGGATCTTCTATAAGTCCTGAGAAGAAGAAAATAGTTTGAGCCTTCCATTTTCTTGTTGGTTTACATCTGTAGACTAATCTATGCATACGTAGAGTATCATTCATCCATATGTCCCCTTCTCATTATTCAGGCACTCCTATTAGTGGCACCAATACTCCAGTTTTACTTATATTACATGGAAGTAAGTTCCATCAGAATGAAGAGGATATATGTCTAAGTAGGTATATATATATATTTTTTTTTGTTAGCTATATATTTTTTTAAAATAAGGTATTACTCCTTCAAGCCTTTGTGGAGCATGCTCCAAAAATTTAATAAATGCTATTCCTAGATGCTATTAAGAGTGCTGAATTATAGGATGCCAGTTCATTACTGAATCACTAGATGCAATCCAGTCTTCTAGCACACACAGCGCTGGTTTAGAAATATTACCAAAGTTTCAAATCATCCAACTTTTATTCTATGAAATATTTCCCAGTCTCCCAGAGTCATAGTCCAACATTCAAACCACTACACCATGCTTGTTCTGTTAATGGTTTGAGGTCCCCTCCAAAGCCAGTACTGGGTCTGGTATTGAGTCCAAGTCAACTTTGAAAGATGGTGCTGCTCTCTTCATTGTTTCCAAAAGGACTCTAAATCGGGAGGGATTTTTACAGATATGATTCTTGGTGGCTGAATCTGCTGCACACTGGGACTTTTCCCACAAATGCAGCCAGAAGTATGAAAGAAAGTTCTTTAAATTCTGCATCATAAAGTATTCCATCCTAGTACATGAAGCAGGACCTTACCAAATAGCCCTCCTCCAGCAGAACAGCTACTAAGACCAGCCATTGGAGGTTGGAGGTAGAGATCTTTGCTCTACAAGAAGCACACTTTTCAAAAAGTATTTTAGAGGCCATATAAAGCTTAAAAGCCTTGATACCGAACTCACAAAGAGAAGAGGACACAAAGACAAGAGAATGTGATAATCCTAGTACTAATACCAAGGGAAAAAAAAATGATGATGGTAAAAGAGAAGAACTGACTGGCAGAAAATTCAGAAGAGAAAGAAGGAAGTGAGGATGCAAAGGAAGCAAAATTTCTATCCAGCACCAAAAACTATCTGAGCTGTGAACCTTTGACAGGCAAAAAGGAATTGAAGGAGGAGTACAGTGTCTTTGGTACTGAGTACAGGCACACACTCGAAGGGATGAGGTTACCACCAAAATCTACTTAACTATGGAACTTTCCAGGCGTGGTTCTGAGCAAGAGCAAGACATACTCCTCCCATCTGTGTGAGCACAGAGGCCATGAAGAAGAACTCACAATCATTTCCTTGCAACTCACAGTTATGACAAGATTTCCCAAAATTACATTACATTTAAATATATGACAAAGCTTCTGTCATATACAGTGCTGCTAGTAGCCTAAGACTAAATAAAATATATTTACTTTGATACAATGTTTCCTAAACAAAAGGCAGAACAGGCACAAAGATATCTATATTTTTTGGAGCTCCTCCAAAAGTATATGGCAATGAAAACTAGTAACAGAGCATATTGACTCAGCATATGGTTCCATTATAACCAGTCCCATTTTGGAACAGAAAAATCTAAGAAAGATTGCTCAACGCTTAGTAGCAGCAAAAACAGTGGTTGTTCTATAAAAGACCAGTTACTTAAAAGTCTCCATTATTATTTCTGTGATTAAACCAATAAGTTTTATATATGTCAGAAGGAGGACAAAAGGGCAATCTGATTTAATGGACATGGGTTTCATTTTTCTTTCCAAAGACAACCTTTCCAAAGTGAGGAATGAGCCAGAAGCTGAAGCACTCGCTTCTTCCCTTATGCTCATTCCCTGGAATGAACACAGCCTCCATCAATTACTTCCTTTTTTGATCAAACCATACTGTATCATTATTTCCAAACCAGAAAATTATGACTTAATCAAAAGAAGAAGTAACAGACTAAGTTGTGCATGAAAGTGATGAGACAGATGGCAGAGGAGATGGGAGCACTAAAGCCCATACCCCATTCCAATCCTCCAAACCATAGTTTGAAGTATTATATGAATTCAGCCAATGTTGACTCACTGGGACATAATATAATTATATGATTTTCTCTATGTCATGTCAGCTTTAGTTTCTATATTAAATTAAACTGTTTTTTACAGAACACTTATCAAGGCATTCTGAATTCCATGATAATTCCAGTCAACCAGAATAAATTGCATTAAGAAAGTTATTCCCATCTGCATGATTTTCTTAATGGAGTGCAAAATCGGGGCACCAAACTGTAATCTCCTTCAGCATACCAAGCAATCTGCACACACATTACTGAATAGCAGATAGATAGAAATCAGAGTTATGCTGACATCCCCTGTGGGTAAATAGCCCCCTAGGAAAGAAGGTGGTTAACTGACTGAAGCTGAACAAGGATGTTCAGAGACTTCCTTGATTCCAAGTGACAGACTTAGTTATAAGGTATATCTACAGACTACAAGAAAAGGGGGGGGAGCAAAAATCAGCAAGGACTTTAGAATTTAAAAAGCAGAGCTCCTTGTGTCTTCCAGCAACGAAAGAAATGTCAGGCACTGACTACACACTATAATTTTGAGAAAGCAAACCAAGATGACTTGAACTAGAGCGCACATCCACCATGCCATCCAATACAACTGTAGTTGGATCAGCATCCCTCTCTCTGGCTACAGGTTCCAACCATCTGATGTCGAAGGCACTTCCTTCAAACACACCACAAGTAGCAAAAACAGTGAACTTTCACTAGCACTGGGAACACAGCTGTTGAACACTGACAGTATCCTCTAATACTTCAGAGACCCTGAGAATGCAGGATTACAGATTTCACCTCTGAACAGTATTACTCCATTTATATGAAAGCAGATCTGTTGTGCTTCAGTATCCTATTTAACTAATTGACAAAGAAAGATCACATCTTAAATACTTTTCTGCACTTGTATCTTTCCTGCTGTTGCACAGCTTGTTCCTTTCCTTCCCACCAGTTTGCTGTGAAGAGAAAGATATTCTGACAGCCAGTTAGAGCCCCAAAGTCAAATTTTGACAAGTTGAGGGGAAAAAGCTGTCCTCTGTAACTGGAGCATTCAGTAGGCAGAAGAAAGGGTACTACTAAGGCTTCACTGCCATTATCCTGAACAGCTGCTGTTGTTCAAACGATCCCCCTCTTCTAATTATATGACAAATACAACCTTAGTAAGAAGGGGCAAAGTCGCTTAAGTGAAGAACACCACTTTTGACTCTAATTCTCTTTTGCTTAATTCCACAGGGAAATGTTTCTAAAATATGATCATTCCTCCACATTTGTCATTTTTAGCTTTCATGGATTTGATTAGTTAAGAGCTTCTCAAGCCCCTGCCCCTCTCCCTCATTTCAGGTACCGGTACTACTTTTTGGGGAGAATCTTCCTCTTGGCAGCTTTGATCAGACTGTGTGGCCCTTTAAAAGTCCACCTCTCCTCTTCCTCCACCAGCCACAACCTAGACTATTTCTGTATGACACTCTTATAGTACAATGATTCCACTTTCAACCTCCTATGGAATCCTGGGGTTTGTCGTTTCAGGAGGGGCCAGCCAGCCCCTCCCAGAACTGCAAACCCCAGGATTCCATAGGGGGTTGAATGTAGAATCATCACGCTATAAGAGTGTCATGCAGAAATGTTCCTAGCCAGCTAAGGAGGGCTCAGAGCCCATTTTCTCAGCACCACAAACCCTTTGCAGATGCCCACACACACACCCAAAGAAGATGGGTGAGGAAAAAAAGAAGTATAGGGACACCATGCTGACCCACCTCTTTCCTTCTTCTTTTCTCTTCTCTAACTTGGACCCTGGGTACCCATTCTCCCTACCATGCCTTGCCCCCCCTTCCCACAAACAAACACATGCACACACATTTTGATATTCATGATTTCTCCACTTTGTGGGGGTCCTGCACCCCTAACCCTAGCAAATGTGGGGGGCTGACTGTAATGTACATTCTTTTCATGAGCTTTTTAAATGAATAGCATGATAAAAAGGAGGAGTTGTTAAGCTGTACGTGGTGCTTAATTTCACAAAAAAGATAATCACAACTGGCAGAAGTACAATTATTATTATTACTATTACCTGTACTATTGTTGTTGTTGTAATTCACAACTTCAATCCATAAAACTGCTATTCAACATCAACTGAAATTACATTTTTAAAAATTATTATTTGCTTCCTTGACCCTTCATCAAAGAAAAAACCTACAGGTAAAACACAAAGCAAGATGCAGAACTATGAAATTCCCTACTGAGGGAGAGTTGGCTTGCTACATTCCTGTTTTCTTTTTCCCAATGAAACAAAAGCTAGCTTTAAACCAAAACTTTGAAAGCTAGCATAATTTATTTGGCAACTTTTACCTCGTCCAATAAAGTTATCTCTACAGGATGGCTTTTGGAATTGTTTTCCCCCCTTATGGTCAACAATGCTACATTGGAACATTTCAAAATCAATACAAGGGGACAGAACAACAACTATTGCGAATCTTACAGTGCAGCAGAAAAAGTCTGATGGCTTTTTGAACAATGAAAAAATATATATGGAAACTGCTTAAATCTAGTAAACAGTACTCTTGCACATGCTAACCGCTAGCTAAGATGCAAAGATTCCATGCTATTAGAACAGTCAGGTTTGATAAAGTTAGTATCAAATTATCTCTTTTAGTTTAGCATAAAATCATCTATAATATATCAACTATGTGTTTTATCTATTTATTTATCTATCTGGCTGGCTTTGGAGATTTCCTCCTTCTCTTTCCTCATTGGATCACTGACACTGGAAGAAAAAGCATAAATTAATAATGCATGTTTGTTGTGTTGATATGTGTTTTTACATTACTATTGTATATTACTATTATTATTATTTTGTAATACACCTGCAGAAGGATATTGATGGATACAGCCATGAGAGTTCAATAAGCAGATTAAAAGACAAACAAGAAACTGAAAAGGGATGAAAAACAGAACAAGACAAAAAAGCAATACAGTCAGTAAAAGAACTGTCAGCAATGCTTACAAGAAAAGGGGGGGAGATGACAGGCTGGGAGGTCTGGGCTGCTAGCCAAATTAAAAAAAACAAAACAAATCTTCATTTTGGATTTTAAAGAAAGCCACACACTTTCCACATGCAGAGCATCACAACTGAAAAAGCCATCTCACCAGTCACTACTCCACTAACTTCAGAATGTGGTCTGACTTGAAAAAAGGACTCTGCTCAGATTCCTCAAATACTCAGGCTTCCAGTCAGCTAAACACCAACCTTTTGGTTCCAACTGATAGGAGGTCACAAATGTCATCATAGTACCTTCCAGAACTGTCAGACACTTTTTAGACCCAGATAATGTATATGGCAAATGAGCACAGCAACCCCTATTTTTGACACTGAATACCTTTCACACTTACTAACTGAGAGGTACGGCTACTTCCAGGGCCCACCCTCTCATTAGGCAGAGGAAGAGGCTGCTTCAGATGACAGATGTGAACACCACTAAAGAGCAACAGTTTATTAGAACTCTTATTTGGAGTTGCTTCACTAGAGTTTTCCATCTGAAATTTGTTGGGCAAGCTCTGGTAAGGTACACTTCTTTTCCAAAAAATGTATTTATTAAAACACACTATTTGATACTATTAAAATACCCAGACACACACTATATGAAAATGACAAAGAAACATAATAGAAAAACATGAAAATAAAAGAGACGCAATATAAAAATACACACAGAGAAAACCCCTCCAAATTAAAGAACCACCTAAACAACAAAATATTGCATAGTTTTCCTTTTTGGAGTTACGTTTAATTTCTATTTTTGTAGTAAGGTACACTTCTGACAAAAAGCCAATTTTAATTTTTCCTGTAAAAGGATCAAGTCACACTTCCTAGGAGCAGTGTGAGAGTCACTTCTGGGCTTAAGTCCAGGAGAAGGGGGAGGGAACTGCAGGGCTTCATTTCCAAACCATGACCCACTCCCTTGGCTGAATGATGATCAGATGATAAGGAGTCATGCACATTGTTTACACGAAGTACTCTTGCATTAAAACACTTAAAAGCAAGCAGCACAGGAGCTCATCATGAGGAAGCCAGGTAAGTGGAAAGAGGGGTCAAAAACAATTCAGCAGATTACTATGAAATGTCTGGCTGACAGTGGTTTTGTGGAACAACAACTGATCGGATCAAAGTGTCAGGGTTTTTTGATTAGCAAGAACAATGACTTCAACTGCCATCTACTCCTCAGATTTTCCTGTTCTCTCTCAGTTTAACTTCAATACAAACATCACAGTAGCTGGTAGAAAATGGATTTTCCCAGCAACAATATGTATTTTTGTGCGCTCTCCCTGTTTGTAATAGAGTGTACTTGGCTTAGACTTCTCTTAAATGGAAATTGTCACATTTACTTTACAAAAAACTGAGTTACGATGAAAAGATTAAGAGCTGCTATTGACATTGAGATAAAGTGCTGCTCCCTATTGCCATGATAATTATCTTCTGGAAAATCTTGGCCTAGCGTTCATACTCTGTCTGAGGACACTGTTGTAGTGTGTCTTCAAGTCATTTCTGACTTATGGAGACCCTAAGGCAAATTTATCATGTGGGTTTCTGTGGCTGAGAGAGTGTGATCCACCCAAGGTCACCCAGTGGGTTTATCCTTTTCTTGTCCTTTCTCATGCAGTCTCAGCTCCTTCCTATAACCAACACACTGCCCATTGTTCTATTCTACAGTATCAGTTACTTCTAATAAATTGGATACCATGCTATGTTCTACTGCTTTGGGGATGTAGGGAAGAGATAGATGAACACAGTTATCAGCATTACTGGATTCTCCCTGAAAGTATGGCTATGGATGCTTTCACAATGAGCACCTGCACTTTAAAATATACTACTGCATCACAATGGCTGGATTGTATTACTTTCTGTATGCAAGTGAGGATTGAAAGTCTCAGTGCTGCCTCTTACCACAATCCCCTTCCATCCCCCCCCCCAAAAAATACAAGGTGCTGCATGAATAGGGACAGCAGCAAGGGTATATCTTTTTGGGGTGTACAGAGTCGCTTATTTTTAGTGGGGACATTAAAAATTACCCTTCAGAAGAATTCACCAAAACAAAATTAAAGAATAGCTGTCTGAACTTCCCCTCTCAGAGATAGATCATGTCTTCGTTTTAATCAGCAACTACTTTGGTCAGGCACTATTAATTCCTTTTTAGCTGCAAATTCTCATGTTACTTTCTACAGAAATGATGCTGCCATTCCTATAAAACTGTGTGGCAACTGAAGGGATTCTCTTTTCAGCAAGTTTACCTTTAACCTCCCAAAGTCATACGACTACAATGGTTTGGGCAAATACAGATATATTTTGTCACAGTAAACTTTCTTCTTCCCTCGGTGCTCTAGAGCAGAAATGGGTTGGCTATAGTTTGGTTCAGTATTTCCACCCATACTCAATCCTGAGCAAGTCAATGTTGGCACATTTGGAGAATTTATGTGCAATATGTATGGCAAACACAAACGGATGAAACCTAAGAATTCAGGCACATCCCGGTTAAATACCCCAAGTTCAATCAACGCCTCTCCTTTCATTGTTACACAGTAAATATTGCTGACCTTCAATCCTTGACAGCAACCACTGCAAGAGACAATGGTAAGAAAGAGAAGAGCCTGATTCAAATCTGCAAGGGTACAAGTGCTCCTCTATGGGAAAGAACTACACTCCGGCTGCCCATTTCAAAACAAACAACTATCTCTCAGAGAGATCTTTTTTTTTTTTATTTAAAGAAACCATACTGGGACCTGAAAACCAAACCAAACACCCCCACAGAACGGACTGCCCAGGCACGATAGTCATTTTTAATTTTCCCCTCCATCCCAGAGCCAAATCGGAAGCGATTTCACAAAGCTGCTAAATGCAAACCAAAAGGGCATCCCCGATTCACGGATCGCAGCTAAAAGGCACAGGCCGGTGCAGGGAAGGGGAAGATCATGGGAGCTGTTTATAGGGAGGAATTGGGGCTACGGCCACCTCCGCACGAGCCTGTTATAGCGGGATGATTCCACTTTCCACTCCTCTGGAATCCTGGGGTTTGCAGTTTCGGGAGGGGCCGGCCGGCCCCTCCCGAAACTGCAAACCCCAGGATTCCAGAGGAGGTGGAAAGTGGAATCATCCCGCTATAACAGGCTCGTGCGGAAATGGCCTACGTCTCTGATGAAAGGGAAGGGGATGCGAAGCGAGGCGCCGCTGCGAGGAAACAGGGCGTCCGCAATCAAGGCACTCGGGGGAATAACCTGGAGGCAGAGGTGAGGGATTGGAGGGGGAGAAGAGGGTCCACACGGACAGCAGAGAAGCGGCGGTCGGCAGGAAGAGGGAAGCAGCAACAGGCCGGGAAGGGAATAACCGAGAAGAATTTCTGCCAGACTGGCAGCAACCCGGGCGAAGGAGAGCTGCAGGACCGGAGCAAGCGCGCGCCCGCTGCCCGGCCGCCGCCGCCGCCGCCGCCGCCCCCCTCCCAGCACGGAGACCCCTCCCCTCCTCACCAGAGCAGCAGCGGGGTCCCAGCCACCCTTCCTCCGCCGGCCTCCGGTTCCGGCTGCCCAGCCACCCGCCATGCCGGGCCGGGCAGCGGCAGCTGTAGCGGCAGAGACGCCAGCCCCGCCGCCGCCGCCGCCGCCGCCACCACCAGCCCCCCTCCGGCCTCGGGGGTAGGGGGGCCGAACACCAATCACACGCGAAGGCGGGACTTCCGACGCCCAATCGTGGGATGCGAGACTGAGCGCGGACGGCGGCGGGAGGCATCGCAGAAAACGGCGGCGAGGGCGCGGGGGGCTTCCCGCCGCCCGCCCAATCAGGCGCGAGGAGGCTCCGGGACCCGCTCGAGCGAGCCGCAGAAGGCGCGCGGCCGCCCAATCGCGCGAAGGGAGAAAGGGACGGGGGGGGCGGCGGCGGCGGCGGTCCAATCCGCCGGGCCGCATCTTCCCCTGTTCCCTGACTCCGCTTCGAGGCTAAGGCGGTACCTGAAGGGCGCCGCTTAGCCAATCGGCTGGCCGCGTGGGAGGACGGGAGGACGGGCGGCCGTGCCCTGCAGAGATTAGGAAGGGTCAGCGGGGCGCAGGCGGGGCTGGGAGCCGGAGGAGGAGAGGGGCGGCCGGCGCATCGCTCTCGGCCCACCGAAGCTCACTGACTTCATTTCCACACTAGTCTGTTATAGTGCTATTATTCCACTTTTAGCATCTTATGGAATCCTGGAGTTTGCAGTTTAGGGAGGGGCCCCAAAGGGCCCTCCCTAAATCACAAACCCCAGGATTCCATAGGATGTTGACAATGAAATAATAGCACTATAACAGGCTAGTGTGGAAATGGCCAAGACGCCCGAGGTCCTTCAAAGGCGATCATTGGGCTAGCAGGTTTTGTGCAAAGGGGGAAACGCTATGCGCGTCGAGCTTTGCAAATGGTAACAACAGCAGGCTGCTGCCAAAGACGGCTGCCCTGCTGTAAAAGTTACCTCGGGACCGTTTCCGCACGAGGCTGTTATAGCGCGATGATTCCACTTGCCACCTCCTCTGGAATCCTGGGGTTTGCAGTTCCGGGAGGGGCCGGTCGGCCCCTCCCGGAACTGCAAACCCCAGGATTCCAGAGGAGGTGGCAAGTGGAATCATCGCGCTATAACAGCCTCGTGCGGAAATGGCCTCGGTTGTGAGGAAGAGAGCGCAGGAGGCAAACCCGGCGAGCCGACGGTGCCAAAAAGCGCAGCGCTATGCGCGCCGCCGGCCTGACTCGACTCACGCCCCCCTCATCGCGCCCGGGGGATGGGATCCCTCCGTGTGCCTCCTCGCACCCTTTCCTCCCGCCGCGCCCTTTCAGTACATCCCGGGCGGAGCGGTGCCTTTCCTTTCCTCTCTTTTTTTTACCCGATCCGGCGCGGAAAAGCTGCCTTTCACCGGCGGGCGAGCGAGGGTTCAGGCGGCGCCAAGGCAGACCGGCGGAACTTCCCTTGAGAGGAGGCAGCAAGATGCTTGCCTGGGTCCTATCCGTTCAAGAAAAAGGGGGCCTGCTGGCCAGAGTACGGGGACGCGTCCCCCCAGAAGGGAAGAGGCGCCGTAATGGTCGGGAGGCCCCAAAAACAGGATGCAGAGCGAAATGGCGGGAAAGACAGGGCAGTCTCTCCTTCCCGCAAAGAAAATTTCAAAGTGTGCTCTGCTACTAGGTATCGCCCGTATTCTGTAATAATGCACTGCTACTAGTTATCAGGATAGGCAGCAGTAGGAAGAAGCCTCTCTTGTGGACCTTTCCTGCGGCTCCAGAATAGCAGCGGGCCTACCCCATGTTTTCAGCGGTAAAAGTGAGGCAGTTGACAGGGATGGGGTGCAACGAAGTGGGCCAGATGTCCCCTAAGGGCTTCCCAAAACTGGGATTGTTACCCTGTATGTTGGGGGGTCCCGGGAGGGGCACCCAAATAACCATCTGTTGCCTCGGAGTGTAGTGGAGGCTCCTTCCTTGGAGGTTTTTAAGCAGAGGCTAGATGGCCATCTGTCGGGATTGATTTGAGGGTGTTCCTGCATGGCAGGGGGTTGGACTGGATGGCCTGTGTGGTCTCTTCCAACTCTGAATTTCTATGATTCTATGATCTAAAAACAGAAGTTGGGGGAATGTAGCTGGAGCACTCTCTCGGCTACACAAGAGGCAGGGTAACTTTAGCAAGGATCTTTTAACCCAATGTCTACGGCTTCAGGTCAGAGAGCAGGCGGGCAAGTTTAAAAGTAACAACAACAACAGTTTTATTGAAAGATAAACAGCAAATAAAACAGCGCGCGCGCACTAGCTAACTTGGAAGCAAAAATAGCTTGGGGATAGGCAATACGTCACCTGGTCTCGTAGTCCTGGAGAAAAAGATGGGGTTCCAGGGAAGAAAGCTCAGCGTGGCTGGCTGAGGAGAGCTCCTTAGACAGACCGACAGCAAGGCGGGATGGAAGTCCAAAGCAGTCCGAAGTCCATTTGGAAATGAGGGGTTTTTACAGGGGAGTTTGTGCCTACCGGCCATGGCATGCCAGGTGAGAACAAAGGAAGTTTAGAGCTGGACAAAGGATTTGGAAAAGGTTAAGTCTGCATGATGAGCTTAACGCTCAATGACAATAGTTTGGCCAGTATGTAAATATCCGGTCTAAAAGGACTGGTTCGGCTGAGAGGCGAGGCTTGAGTTGCTGGCCTCAATAGGGTCTGGAATGTAAAAGTATTAGCAGCCACACCCTGTCCATGCTTGTCCGGAGAACCTCGCAAACACGTGGAGTGAGGTGGCTGGAGAAAGGTCAAGCAAAGGGATTTAACCACTGGTGGCGCAGTGGTTAAATGCCAGTACTGCAAGCCACAAGGTTGTGAGTTCGATCCTGCCAGGCTCCAAGGTTGACTCAGCCTTCCATCCTTCCGTAGGTCGGTAAAATGAGTACCCAGTTTGTTGGGGGCATGTATAGAAACGTATCGAAATACATGCTATTTGTAAGTTGTTTGCCACCTCGATCCATATGGAGAGACGGGATACAAATAAATAATAAATAAAAATAAATAAATTGTTTGATATCAAAATGATATCTGGGGTCCTCATCAACAGTGCCATAGCTGGAGTAACAGGATCGTCTGCAGCAGGAATTGAGAGCCTGTGTTGGTGAACTACCAATCTCATCGCCCTTCACAACTGGGCCAGCTGGCTGGGGCTGATGGGAATTAGAATCAGAAAAATTGCATGTTCCTCTCTGGGAGAGAAAGATAATCCACCTACCCACCTTTGTTCAAAAGAAAAATTACAAATTAATGAAAAAGAGGAAGGTAATTTCCATGTGAATTAGGAATCCCTGTTTTGAGATAGCCTTGGCTTGACTCCCAGTTTTGGAAGCAATGCAAGATATAAATACAAGAAGTAGCAGTGAGGGTGGTAGTAGTAGTAGAGGAGGAATGCAAAGTAATGCATACAAATGTGGGAAAGCAGACCAAGTGGATTCCAAGAGGTTTTGCACAATATTGAAATATTATTCCAAATCTTCAAGTATGGGGAAAAAAGCAAATTTACATAGAGACTCTCATCTGGTAGGCGGCATAATGCAGCAACATTATCCATGATCTAGATTTAATCCCTGTCATCTTTAATTTATTAACTTTCAGGCAGTCTGTTTGGAGAAGATTCTTGCCTGTGATTTGGAAAAGTCCCCAACTTTTAGAGTAGACTGTGTGAGATTAGATGGACCCTAACTCAGTAAAGGCAAGTTAATATATTCATCTTCAGTTTGTCCTGCTACTTGGCGACACTGGGGCAGCCTACCCAACCAGTTTGTGGCTGTGGGGCTGGCCTAGATATGTTTCTGCAGCAAGATGATCAAAGAAAACCTCTAGACACACTGCACACGTTTTAAGAAGTTGCCATCTTGGTTGTGTATCTTGCTGCAGGAATGCAGGCAGTCATTCCCTGGCACCCCTCAGCCACTAAATGTCAGTGAAGGAGTTTCGTGGCAGCAGAAATGTAGATTGCATGGGATCAATTATGCGAATGGGGTGTTGGAACCTTGTCTTCCAATGACTAAGATGTAATGCCTGTGAGTGTCATCAACTGGATTCCAGCAGCAGATTCTTCAGTGGTCCTGCTAGAGTAGGACCCATGACCCCACTCAGTAGAAAGAGCAGAATCGAGAGGGCTAACTTAACCATGTATTGAAGTAAACAATGTAGTACTGTTATCACCTAAGGAGCAGGGCTCCTCTGAGACCATTGCATTCAGAGTCTAAAATTACTTACCTGTCCTGACTGGCTGTACTGTTAGTGATTTTCCAGTGTTGCATACTTGGCCAGTTGGTACCTATAAACATTCAGAATATATTGCTAAGACAGGTCATGTAACAATGTTTATTTCCTATTGGGTTTTCCCATTCCCCTACTTTTCTTACACCCATATCTACACCCAAAAAATAGTGCAAAGCAGCAGCAGCTGCCAAAAAAATAAAAAAGCCTCTTTGTAGAGAGATTTTCACCCCCTATATCTCAGTTACTTGTTAAATGCCTCTCACCTGAGGTATTTTTGGGAGCACTTGAATTAAATATGTTATTTCAGATGCAGTTGCAATCTCTACTGTCAGGCTTACAACCTAAGTAAGTCAAGGGGGAACAGGGACAGTAGTGGGCGACAGTAAAGTTAGGGGATAATAGTGAAAAGTTTTTACTAGACATTTATATATGCCAGTGCATAAGTCCAGTAGTGTACAGAGTAAATATTGCAAGGATAGAGAATAGCAAAGAGGAAAGTAGACTGCTGGGAACACATAATTTTGAGTTTATGGAGGACGAGGGCCCCAGAGAGAAGGGGGAAGTGGATGAAAGGAAAAAGAGAGAAGACTGAATAAATAAGTGGGCATAAGAGAATTAAAACTTTTGAATGCCAGTGGACAAAGTTTAATAGAAAAGAAGAAGAAAGATGAGTCCAGCTGTAAAGAAGAGATTATAGCAACAAATATAATAGATTAAATTTGAAACTGAAGAACTATAAGTGAATTGACAGAAAGGCTAAGGAACGAAGTGTTTCAGTAGTGAACATGGATACCACCCTTCTGTGACAAGATATGAAAAGCTGATCTTAGGCCTCTCTGTCTCTTTATATTCTGCAATGTATTGTACAGGAAGTTTATGTCTTTTCTCCAGTGGAGTGCACATTCCTGCATGTGTTTCCCCTGCATGTGTTTCAGCCCAAAACAGCTGGATATCCATTCAGACCCATCCTTTCCTTTCCTCAATATGAGAAAGGAAAGGATCTAGTGACACCCTTAAGACTAATTTATTTTAGCATGACCTGAAAAAGCCAGTTCTCTTTTTTCAGATGCAAATAGAGAATACAGTCTTCAAGACACAGGTATTTAAGCACATGACATAGTTGTACAGATGGGTTCAAAGCATAATGGAATTCAGAAAGATGAAAATTGTGGTGCTGGCCATAAATTTTCTGATATCAGGCATGGATTTAGCACATGAACTGCCCTCTGGGATTAAAACATGGAAATGAGAAATAGAATAATGTGTCAACATGTCTGACAGTTTAGACATCTAGATGGCCTCACCTGCCACTGTCAGGTATCAAGCAGTTTCAAACCAACAGCAGTCTACTGATACTTTATTCTAGGACTGGCTTCCCATGAAATAACGTGTCCCATAATTTCAGTTAATTGTAGTGTGAGCCAGAAGAATAATACCACAGAGAAGGGTATAAAAAGACCTAAGAGAAATCAAGAGGATCTCTCTCTTACACTTAGGCATATCCGCACACGCTCTCTTCCATCTCACATAAACCCTGTACTTCCTGGAGGATCCCCAGCTTCCATTAAAATCTAAAAATAGCACAGTTATAGAACTGTTGAACCAGTCTCCTTTGAAAATTTTTAATTTGTTTCACTTAAGGAAATGGCACTTATAAGAACTGCTTTTAGCTGATCAATTTCTTCCACTTACATTATCATTAGTTTTTAATGGGCTACAGCCATTGTTAGTCCTATCTAGAGTAAACCCAATGAAATGAATGACACTTGAGAGCCTTACTATTAATAAGCCCCAGCTATTTTAATTATCTACTTTAGGTAATGCTTATGTTGGTTTTAGCCCAGGGGTGGGAAATGTATGACCTTGCAGATGTTGTTGATCTGCAACTCCCGTTAGCTTCAGTTCAATTATAATTGTTTCTACTACTCTTTTCAGTTTTACGCAGTGGTATTGTATATCCTTCTGCCTGCAGTCCATCTCAGATTTGCAGTTTGGTTTATCACTGAAGGAAGTCTGCTACTTCCTCAAGCAGTGTTTTCTTGCAAGTAGCTGACCTAAATTTTAAGCTGCTCTCAATGTGCTCAATTTAGGATCTTTCTTTTTGTCAGCTGTTGAGTTTAGTAGGTCTTTGTAATTAAGCAGATTATCCATTTCAACTAGGTTGGGTCCTTGGTGATTGCACTATAGTCCACTCCTCCCTTGACAGATGCTTCCCCTCCCCTGTTAAAAGCTTCCAAATGCAAGAAAACATGTTCTAAATTGTAGAGGTTTTTGCTAAATAAGGTGTTGTGATTTTCTACTACTGTGTTTCACAGTTGCTGTCTTACTGGCTTTTGTACATTGCTTTGAGCAGTTTATATCTGAAGAGGTGTCCTAGTAAATTTTATGAATAAACAAATAGAGCACAGTCAAATTTTACCCAAATTAAGCATTTCAATATTAAATTTTAATCAGTGAGAAAAATTGGTACTCATTTTGTAATCTAACATAGTGATAACTGAAATGTTTCATTTTACTTGGATAGCATACAGTGGGCCCTAGTTATCCACTAGAGTTTGGTTCCAGAACCTCCACTGGATACCAAAATCTGTGCATGCTCAAGTCCCATTATGTACAGTGGTGTAGTAAAATGGTGTCCCTTACATAAAATGTCAAAATCAAAGGAATTTTTTAATATTTTCAAGCTGTAATTGATTGAATCTGTGGATATTGAGGGCCAATTGTATGTAATAAGTCATACTTTCCAACAACAAAATTGTTGGACTGATCATTTGCTCCTAGTTTTGCACTAAACCAGGATCTCCTATACATAACAAATTCCCAAAGATGTATCACACCTTTCTTTATAACCATTCATAGAAGTTTACATAGTCAATCAGGGCAAATTCCCTGGGAATGCTGGCCCTAGAAGCATTGATCATAAATGTTTTAGACAAATTAATCTATTACATATTGTCCTTTTGTCAGAGCAAGTGGCTCTGCTTCATTTGTTGCTGTGTGCCTTCAAGTCATTTCCAACGTAGAGTAACCCTAAGGCAAAATTTTCACAGGGTGTTCTTGTCAAGATTTGTTCAGAGTGGCTTGCCTTTGCCTTCCAGTGAGGATGAGAGAATGTGATTTGCCCAAGCTCACCCAATGGATTTCTGTGGCTGAGTGAGGATTGGAAACCTGGTCTCCAGTCATAGTCCAATGCTCAAACTGCTACCCCATGCTGGCTCTTTATTTGTTATTCTGTGCCTCCAGATTGTTTCTGACTTACGACAGTCCTAAAGTGAACCTATCACAGGGTTTTATTGGCAAGATTTGTGCAGAGGGGGTTTGCCTTTGCCTTCCTCTGAGACTGATGAAGTGTGACTTGCCCAATGAGTTTCCATGATGGAGCAGGAATTCAAACCTTGTTCTCCAGAGTCCTGGTTCAATGCTTAAACCACTACACCATGCTGGCTCTTTATACCTTTAAATAATATGAAAACTCCTTCTCTGCTCCCTTATTTTCTTTCTAGACAGCAAAAACGTGCATCATTTCTCAGACGAGCATACAAAGCTGACCACTACAACCACAGATTACTTGTCACCTACCTCAGCATTGTTGACTGGCAGTGGCTCTCCAGCGTTTAAGGAGTATTTCCTTATTGTACCTGGAGATACCACAGATTAAATCTGGGACCTGCCACTTGAAAAGCATGTGCATTACCAGTGAGCTTTCTCTCCAGTTATCTGTAAATGGTTCAGGTTCTTTAGTTCCTATATCTTTGTGTATGTAACATGACATGTTTGTTCTTATTTAATGCTGTTTTTGTCATGGAAACAGATTTCCCCCCCCATTTTTAGAGTATCTTCTGGTTGGTTGGTTTTTACATATGCTTCCATTGGAGTAGGGTGAAGTATTGCTTGCTAGGCTCACTGATCATAGTAGGTATTCATAAGCTCCGTTGCCATCCTTGTTTCCATATTAATCTAAAAGAGAGTCCTATATCTGTGATGTTCTCTGTCACAGAGCATTTGAGCTTCACAGGGAATGCCTTAAGGAAAACAGCTTTCTCAAAGCATGTATTGCTACTACAGTCTAGAGAGGTATGTTGCTTTCTAAGCAATTCTCATGGCTGTATCTAAGCAATTCTCACAGCTATCCAAAATTTCACTTCAACCCCTTTACAGCTGTGATGGTTGAAAAATGGTTTTTCCTGGCTGTAATTGTTTTAGTAGAACTACTGTATTATTAAAAGTACTCACTAGAAACACAGAGCATTTATGGAGATCCTAACTACACATACGTGACAGAACAATGAACCTATTTTGTGTTCTTATCAATGTTATGAGTAATTAGAAGATTAGATGTTTAGCTGTATATTAGACAAGTGCTTGTCAGGCTATCTGATATTGATGTGTGTGTGTGTGTGTGGCAATTTTTTTCCCCAGTGTGCCAGGGACCAGTATCATAATTGTGCCTGTTTGTTACGATTGTTTCTTCCTTCTCTGGAAACCCTCTGTGGATTGGCAGCTGGTCCAGGGACCATTTTGATTAACACTGCATTAGGCTATATCTGTATCTGTGGATCCCAAGCATCCTTCCTGAATACCTAAACACAGTCTATTACAGTATATTTATAGGATTTCTCATGGTATCTGTTCAGTACTTTTCCCATAGTATTGTGGTGGTGGTGGTGGTGGTGGTGTTAATTGTCATCAAGTCAACTCTGACTTAGGGCAACTCTATGGACAAGAGACCTCAAGTCAACCTATCAGTAACAGCCCTGTTGAGGTCTTCCAGATTCAAGGTCATGCCTCCTTGACTGAGTCTATCCATCTGTAATGCAGTCTCCCTCCTTCCCTCCTGCCTTCTACCTCACCAAACATTATTGTCTTTTCTAGTGAGTCGTGTCTTCTCATGGTATGTCCAAAGTATGACAGTCTCAATTTAGTCATCTTGGCTTCTAAGGACAGTTTAGGCTTGCTTTACGCTAGGACCCATATATTTGTCTTTTTAGAAGTCCATGGTATCCATAGAACTCTTCTTCAGCACCACATTTCAGATGAGTTGCTTTCTATCAGCTTTCTTCACCATCCAGCTTTCACAACCATACTAAGAAATTGGAAACACAATGCCATGGGCCATTCTCACTTTAGTATTCAGTGATATATCTTTGCACTTCAGGATTTTGTCTAGCTCTTTCATAGCTGTTCTTCCAAATCCTAACCTTCTGATTTCTTGACTGCAGTCTCTGTTCTGTTTAATGACTGATCCAAGGTATGGAAAATCTTGAACTATTTCAATATCTTCATCATCTACAGTATTTTTAAGTTATGTAAATCATCTGTGGTCATTATTTTTGTTTTCTTAATGTTCAGTCATAAACCTTCCTTTGCACTTTCTTCCTTACTTTTCTTCAGTAATTGTTCTAAGTCTTCACTATTTTCTGTTAGTTGTATGGTATCATCTGCATATTTTAAACTGTTAATGTTCTTTCCTCCAATTTCTATACTTCCTTTCTCCGAGTCTAATCCTGCTTTATAATATGGTATGTTCAGTGTACAAGTTAAACAGATAGGGTGCTTTCCTGACCCTCTTGCCAATCAGAAACCATTCCATTTCGCCATATTCTGTTCCTGGTGATTTATTTTTCCCAAGTGTCCTGAGTGCACCTTCCACTCCACTTTCTGAAATCATAGGTTTCTCTTCAATTGGTTCTTTCTTGAATGAATCTGTTGTTCTTCATCTCTTTAATATAGTTCTTCTGTGTATTGTTTCCATCAGCTTTTTATTTCTACTTCATTATGTAATGTGTTCCACTGCAGGTAGTTGAGCATCCCCACTCTTGATTTAAATTTCCCTTTGATTTCTCAGATCTGGTGGAAGAGTCTCTTGTTCTTCCTTTTTTGCTATCATATTCTGTTTCTCTGCATTGATTATTAGTCTATTTACCTGGCATTGCCCAGGATTTTATTTTCTCATAGGTAATACTTGTTAGAAATACCTTAGGAATTGCCTTACCTTAGAAATATCTTAGGAATAAGATGCAATTGAAATACACAGATTTGCTATCCTGTGTCTGTAATTCCCCAAACTGCCTTGTCCAGTACCTGTAACTTTTCCGCATAGTCCCCAATCCAATCTGTATTCAGAGTTGTTAGCATACAGAGGTTTGATTTCTGAGAGAATACACTGGCCTTCTCCTTGCTGCTAGGCCTCATCTCCATAGCAACTGGCCTGAGGCCCAAGAGTTTGGTAGCTGAGAATTCTAAAGGGCCCTCCCTAAACTGCCAGCCCCAGGATTCCATAGAATCTTCATAGCCAGCCAATCATACGAGGTCTTCTTGCCTCACTCAGCCAATCATATGAGGTCTTGCCTGCCTGACACAGACAAACAGACAAACTCACAGACAAACATTGACTTTTATATAGTAGGCTATAGTAGTTCTCCTTGTCCCTGTGCACAAGTTGCATTCTGGGTTCTGACCCTATTTCTGTCACCTTTTACTTTGGTTCTCGTCTGCTTGAAATTTCTTGAAGAGTTTCCTCTATCATCTGTTGTGGCTTCTCTTTCTTTTTGTCTGTAGATAGTGTCTTTTTACATTTCTCCCTGATAATGTCTCTGGCTTCTGTCCAAAGTTCTGTGGGCTCCCAGTCAAATAGGCTTAATAATGCATATCTACTTTTTATATTATCTTCCAATTTTACAGCAGTGTTCTTCAGTTTGCATTTTGGCACAATGGTGCTCCCATTCCTACTTTTAAAGAGAGAATGGAGCTTCTCCATCTTCTGCTTCCAATTATGTAGTCTGTTTGATTTCTATATTGGCCATCAAGTGATGTCCGTGTAGACAGTTGCCTCTTAGGTTGCTTGAAGGATGTGTTTGTGATGAACAAGCTGTTGGCAAAATTCAATCAGTCATTGTCCTGCTTTATTTCTTGATCCTAAGCCAAATTTTCCAACAATCTTGGATTCTGCTCTGTTTCCTACTTTCAATAGTCTATGACAAACAATAAATTCTGTGTTAGTGTGTGATCAATTTCCTCCTGGACTCCAGCACAGAATCTTTCGATTTCTTCCTCTTCTGCCTCTGTAGTTGGAGCATAAACTTGAATTATGGTAATACTGGTAGTTATATTCTGAAGGCCTGTTGATATTATTCAGTCAGGCTTTGCATTAGATCCTTTGACAGCCTTTGCCACATCTCTCTTCACTATTAATGCCACCCCATTTTGTCTTAAATCCTGTTTCCTCAGTAAAACACTGTGTATCTGACATGTCCCATTCCTGTCCACTTCAGCTCGTTCACCCCAAGTATTGCTATGTTTAAATGTTCCATTTCTTCTTTTACTGTGTATACCTCCCCCTGATTCATGCTTTTCACATTCCATTCTCCTATAATATGTGTTGTGCAGCCCCAGACTTTCCTGTCACCTCTGAGCAAGTCAATAACTGAACATCCTTTCAGCTTAAGTCCAGTTGCGTCATTAGCCACAGTGCTACTCATAGTTGTCTCCTGCTCTGCCCTAGTAGCCTGTTAAGTGCCATCCAACTGGGAGTCTCATCTTCTGGCACTGTCTCTTGTTTTATTTTGGATTGCCTCATCATAGGGTTTGTTTGTTTGTTTTGTAAACGACATTCAAAAGAGGTTTGCCATGCCTCTTTCTGCGGAGTAGCTGGAACTGAGTTTATTCTACTTAGGTGAAATGCATGAATCAACATGGTAATTGTTTGCTTTTGTAGTAGGAAGATTGCTCAGCAAAAATGCAGGTCCGATTTTACTACCACTCTGGCATTGTTTCGCCATACGATACAGAAAAGACAGGTGGATATTTCTTAGGTTTCACCCTGGCACAGTTCCCATCTTGCAAAAAGAGCTATGACCTATTTGCACATGGTCGATTATTGTTACAGATACTTGATTTTACTTCTGACTTCCATTTACTTCCATTAACAATATTCTTGCCTCTAGCATATAGATGATTCCCTATCATATCATATGGACCCTAGTGCTTATTTTGGAACCCCCAATGTAGTTAGGTTCCTAACACCCATACCTCCAAACTCCCCAGACTGCCCTTTTTATGGCCAAAACAAGGGAGTGTACTGAACCCTACTGTAAGTCCTGACTAGAATAAGCCAACTGAATCAATGGCATTTACCTCTGTGTTGACATATCACAACTGATTCAGTGAGTCTACTCTGTTTGGGACTAACCAACAGTATTCCAACTAGGGTTGTGAATTGCTTCTTTACACTCCAGGACTTCCCTGCACTGCACAACAAGAGAAATACCAATTTTTCAACATTCAAATCTGGATGCCTTTCCAGTTAGGGGTTTGTTTGTTTATATATCTATGTGTGTGTGTGTGTGTGTGTGTGTGTTTTATTTTATTTTATTTTATTTTATTTTATTTTATTTTATTTTTATGCAGGTGGTGTGGCCCTCCCGGGGGCAAAAACATGGCCCCTAGAATTGTCACATTTATCCACCCCTGCCCTACCAGAAACTTAAAAAAAAAAAAAAGACATTCAAAGAATTCCCTTTTGCCCAGAGTTGTTATGGGGAATCTGAAAGAGATGGTACGAGGGTGAATCAGGTTGGACTGGCTTCCTACCACCACCACCACCTTTGTCTCTCATTTTGTGGTACTTATGTTACCCTACACTTCCCACACTTTCGAGAAATTATTGACCTGTACATGGGATACTATAAGCAGAATACAAGACAGTCCTCAAAGCTGACTGAATCAAGCAAAATTAGTTCTCAAAATTGCGTTATATCTGAAAAGCTGTCTGTGGCAACATGGGAAAAAACCCTAAACCTATTTGGAGCAAATGAATCACTCCAAAATATTTCACAACTATTTTTTTTCTAATTGTAGATTAGACCCAGGAGAAAAAAGTGATACAATAACCAGTGTTCATTTAACCCTTCCCCACCTACTTCCAGCTTATCATTGATCTATAGCCAGTCTTAGAAATTATATTTCTCTTTCCCAGGCATTGGAATTGATAAGTTTGTCCTTGCTTATCGATAGCACTATAATTTACTCACCAGTAACAAGTTTGCATATCAAAGTACACAAATACAACAGCCAGACTCTATACCCTTCCAGAGGCCTCCTTATCATGCGGAATTCTTACTGCAGGACCCTAATAAGACCAGCTACAACAAAGAGTAACTTACTTTGTGCTTTTTACACAGGATGAGAAGATCACTGTATATGCTAAACTATGAATGCAGTCAGATCTGATATTTAAAAACTGCAACATTCAGGAATCAGCGGATAATTTAAATGTCAGATTCAGAAGTGGGCATTCTTCAACAAAATACCTTTAAATGAAGACTCTAGAATGAAATGACTGAATGATGATTTATCAAGACTGCCGATTGGCATTTAATAGTTATTACAGTTTCTCTGAACCATTCTGAGTAAGGAGTAACAGCAAATCTGGGATGATTGTGTTGTCAACACTGTACTATTAACATTTCATTGCGGCTTTTTTAAAACTGTCATTATTCATACTCACACTTTTCTTACAACAACATTTAATGAATCTGATATAAGGGACATTAGTCCATGAAAGTATTGCCATAATATACCTTTTTTTAAAAAATATTCAATTGTCTCAGTACTTTATTTTGCTCTGAAACTGCCCCATCTACACTGAATAGATTCTGCTCCACTATTAACTGTGGAGATATAAAAACCAACTTAGGTTTATGAAATAATGTGAATGTCACAGGCACATGGGTTAATTTAACTTAAAATTCTCAATTTACTAAGGAGAAATAATCATATTGCCACTATAGAAATCACAATCTTCTGCAGCAGTGAGTTAGACTCATTCTATCCCACCAAGTCCAGACAGGCCAAAATTCTGTATGGACATTTATACTGGCCAGCAGGAATAGTTGCTAAAAACTGACATTAAGAAAGAAACAGTAGATTTAGTTGACTAAAAAAACTTTAGTGGAGTCTGATTACTCATGAAAGAAGATATTAACAGCTTCTGGGGGAGCTTAACAGAGCTTAACCCCCTTAATGGAGATAAACTCTTCAGGAAGCAGTGTTCTTTAGAAGGGCCTTATTCTTAATGAACAAACAATGTAAGAGGGGCTAAAGCATTCAGTCAGAACTCTGTTTAAAACAAATGGGGGAAACTATCATTGTATATAGAATCCGTATCCTCAGAGAAGCAGTTAGAATTCAGCATCTATCATAGCTCATTTTGGCAATTTCTCCTCAACAAAGCCCCTGAAGTCTACAAGGAATGGCTAGATGCTGGAAGACTCAGTGACTCACACCTCCTCTAGCCAGCTATCTTAGCTCCAGGAGATTTACAAGTCACATGGCCCCAATCTAGGCGATGACCTGCTTTTGACAAAAGGTGAGAAAGACAATTATCTAGATAGTTAAGACAGACAACAGCAACGTTCCCATTTGTTATTCAGACTGTGTTTTGTGTTTCTGGAAACACTACTCCATACTCTCAGGTGTCCACGTGCTGGAAATGCTCCACAACAAAACCAGATTTCCTCTAACAAGAATCTCAGAAACAGGGCAGCCTGTGCAATCAGCCGTCTGAATGCCACAGTGAAGATTAGGGACATGATTACAGAACTGGGTGATGTTTAGGGTTTTAATGCATTGCTGTTGGACACAATGCTGTATTTCCAAACAGATGTCAAGCTGGATGGCACAAAGAGAATATAACAGCTGGTGCTCCATGGAGGAGGCAAGGATAAGGCCCCACTATTGATTGGAAATATGCCGCTTCCTGCTTCTCATCCCTCCACTGCCAATTGCCAACAGCTTTTATCAGGAATGTCCAAAATCAAGGAAAGATAAAAACATAATGATTCTATGCTTTCCTCTTAAGAAGGCTGCAGGAAACAGCAGAAGCCCTCAGGAAAATGAAGATCTCAATGGGGAAGAAAGTGGTACAAGGGGAAAAACGTAGCGGTAATTTATCATGTAATAATTTGTTACACAGGCGTACCTCAGTTAACAAAGCCTCTGAAAAAGGCTTTTCACAGCTACCCTGCTTGGCCACAGAAACCTACTGGGTGACCTCAGGTGAGTCACACTCTCTCAGCCTCAGAGGAAGGCAAACAAATCTGAACAAATCCTGCCAAGAAAACCCTGTGATAGGGTCATCTCAGAGTCACCGTAAGTCAGAAATAACATGAGGTCACACGACGACGACAACAACCTACCTTTTCCTCTCTCAAACTATAGTTTTTTAGTGGAATTAGAGTTGGGAGGATAATGATGGAAGACTGGAGAAACACAGACTTTCAGTGCTGCTTTGCAGCAGTGTTTCTGCAGTAAGCAGTGCGATGAAGCCCCAGCTGGGAAAAAGCAGGATTCTGCTTTTGCTGAACCTACTGTAGCCATGTGTGCCTGTCTAAAACAGGCAGGTATGCAGCAGCTGTCCCCAGAATCCCTTGCTGAGTATGAGTGGACAGCAAAACAGAGAGAAAAGGGGGAGCAGATAAGCCTGCCTCACCAGCTAGCTTCAGCATTTTTTAAAAAAACAGGTCTATAAGATGGGCACCAAAATGGCTGAGGAAGGGAAAAAAATCATCCCTGGAGTCGTTTTTGAAGAAGCTTTCAAGTGGGCTCAAGAGGGTTCAAAATCTTTTTTGTTTATTTATGCAAGTTTGACCTTAACTGGTTGTGTAGTGTTTCACAGGTGTATATTATTATTTTGAAAAAGAAGTATGCAGAAAAATGTTGAACTCCTCTTCTTTTTGTGGCACAGGAACCTATCCCTATTTTTTCTGTGTCCTGGAACACATCTATTTTGTTAGCTAAGGTATACTTGTATTTGTGTTCCAATCTTCTAATAAATTTAGGGGTCACATAACAAAACTAATAGTAAGTTCAGAGTAGACACAATACGACACTTGCAGACAATCACAAGAATTAAATTATGAGATGCAATTTCTTGTCTAGAACAAGCTCATTAACTTTTATATAAACCTCTCAACTGAATATACAGTACTACAATTTAACATCCCAAACAAACTTAAAAACTAGTTGTGTTTTGCAAAAGCATCATGGACCAAGATCCTATACACTTTTAGCACAGCATAAATATATGTTCGCTTGGTTGCACTGGATCCCACAGTTCTACAAATGATTGTGAAACGGTTGCCACAGCCCTGAGCTTACCCATTACAGGTCAATTCAGTTCCCACTCACCAAATCAAAAGTGAGAGAGGGCTGCAGGCATGCTTGTCAAATGACTGACTATTCCAAGAAGTGTACTTCCACAACCACTGGTGAAACACAGCTGCTTTCTAAGATTCTGTCCAAGATTATATATTTACTTAATTGGAATCATGCCAGGCTCTAGGACACAGCATTGGACCAATTAATGAATGAAATCATATAGTTTCCTTGCCAGTAATCAGAGATCAGTATTGTTTGCACTTATTCAAAATTTCACACATGCAGGGCCATCCCTAATATTGGGCAAAGTAAGAATCCTTCAGGAAAGCCTGTAGCCACAGAAACCCCTAGAAGAACCTGCAACAAATGGAAGGCAGCCTGAAGAATTCACACTCAAGGATCCCTTACCAACCACTGCTCCAATCACTTTCTCTGCCTTATCATAAACTGTGTTAATCTTCAACTCTCCTCCATTACCTCTTGGGCTTCCCCAGCAAAGATAGCAGAAGACCCTACACGATGATATAGAGTATCCATTTGGCTTTGTCACAAGAGATCTATCCAGGATGATAAAAATATTGCTGCAAGCAATTAATCAGTAGAAGATGAGGAAGGGAAGCATCTGGCAGTATATTTATAAAACCCTTTTGTTTCTTTTACCCAGCAGCTCCCTTTGAGCCTGTTACGCTTTGTGTTCTTGAACCTCTGGGCAGGTTCCTCTGTTGGAGGATAGAGCTGTGTGTGTGTGTGTCTTCTAAACCACCCTCACATGCAAGGAGGTCTGTATTCTTGCCAGGATTAAGGTAAGAGTCAACTTTCAATTAAGTTACATACACAGAATGAGGATGATATCTTCTCCTTTGCTTCAAATAGCGGATCTCTTAGGCTCTCCCATCTGTTGTCCTTGGATACTGGAAAGCATATATTGTGATGATTCAGGGAACAGGACAGTGCCAGTGATAGCAGATGGATTGACCTCATGTTGGTGAGACAGTAAATCTATTCCTGGTTTTGGTCCAGACTTTAAATTAGCAATCCAAGGATGCTGGACTTACTTTGGAGACAGGATTCAGCACTTTGGATAGCTCCTTCAAAGTACAGCAATAGCAATAACATGTGTATTTCTATACTGCTTATCGTCTAAGTGCTCTCTAAGTGGTTTACAATGTGTTAGCTAATTGCCTCCAACAAGCTGGGTACTCATTTTACCAATCTGTGGAAGGATGGAAAGCTAAGTCAGCCTGGAGCCCTACAGGACTGAACTCACAACCTTGTGGTTGCAGTACTGGCATTTAACCACTGCGCCATCAGGGCTTTTACAGACCAAAATCTAGAGTGGATTTGCTGCCCCACAGAGATAAGAGCCAGCTGACATCACTGGGAAGGCCCTCCAGATACTGCTGGACACCAGTTGCCACCAAGCTTCATCAGCTGATCCAATAGTGAAGGTTTATGGGAACTGTAGCCCATTGGCTTCTGGATGACCAAAGAGTCTCTAGCATGGTATAGGATGATTATACCTCATAAAGGGAAGCATTATTATCTGGGATATTGCTATTTGTCAATGACATCTAGCAGAAGGCTTTGCTTTCCTGACTTTGCTTTTCCTTTCCCTACATTACTTCTTAAGAGGAAATGAAAGAAAGACTACATATCCTATTCAGCAAATCCCCCTTGAAAGATAATTTCCTGTGCTTCTTAAAAGCAGAGAGTGGTGATCAAAGGAAATAAACTGTATAGTTGAGGGCAAGAAGACAAATCAATGTGCAAATAGGTCCCATCAATTTTGTCATAATATCTCATTGCTAACTTAGTCTGTTCCAGGTGTGTTTCTAAGAAAAGCATCCCAGCAGGGACCTTTTAACTTAAGGGAAGAAAGTCAAGGCTGCTCTGCAGGTGATAAGCAAAGCCCTACAGGCTGAACTGTTAGCAAAATGTCAAAGAGATCAAGTGGCATCCCAGGGAATTGCTGTCCTTATTCCTACCTCTGCAAAGTTCACAGTAACTGGAAGAAAGAAAAGAGAAAGTGCTGATGATACTCAGCTTTCACTCTGGATAGGCTTACAGAAAGACCAAGAAAATACGAGCATGAACATATATACGTGAGTCATGTACTATAGACTTACCCTTTGGTGCCATGCTAATCTAGCTCTGGTATTTCAGCACTGGTAACTCGTCACCCACCATCTTCAGAAACCTATTTTGCTATTCAGCCTTGCTCTGTTTAATATCTCATATTAATGCCAGTACCAAATGTTTACATCCCAGTTCAGAAGTAACTAGCTTGTTGCCCTCCTGATGTTAGACATCAGTTTCCATCATCCCTAGCCATCAGCCACGCAAGCTGATGCTGATGGGAGTTAGATTTCAGGAACATTCAGACTGCCTGCCCTAGGCCTAATGATGCAGCCAAATTGTCCTTTGGTAGTGTCACAATTAAAAATTATAGCAGTTCCAACTATAGAATCTTGGAGTTTGTAATTTGGCAGACAGAATTCCATACATCTGCACTTCTACATTAGAAGTCTCTGACAGAGAATTCTGAATACTTCATGAATTAACAAATCCCAGAATTCCATAAAATGTAGCCAAGGTGCCTTGTATCCCTTTCAGTTGTGCAGCGTGGATATACTCCTTGCCAAACTTCTATTGAGCATTTGGCTGAAGGCTTAGTTTTGTTTTTGGTTAATTATTAGTTTCAGTTCTTCAGCGCAATTCAGCAATCTGAAGATATTTAAAGCTTCTGCTGCAATGTTGGCTGTGACAGGAGCAACCTACCAAAAGTCTGAAAAATCAGTAGCTGTGACAAAAATCAAATTGCTGAAAATGGAGCTCTGTTCATCTGCCCAGAATCCCAGGGAAAAGTACAGAAGGTCAACAGGTGAATAAAAGATGCAAGAAACATGCAGAACTGCATCTATATGGCTTCAGAGTGGGCTCCTGGGAGAGAAAATAGTGTGAGAGAATGTTTAAATAAGAACTGAAGGGAAAGGAAGGTGGCAACAGTGGCTACAGTTGTATACTCTTGCAGAACTCTTCTCTTTTTTGGCATTGTACAAGAAGGTATTCAGCACCCCCTTGTGTAATAGATCTCTTCAGGCTCTTCAATGGATGCTGATCACAGCTCTGTTGCTTGGTCCAAATGACCACTGATTGGCCTGCACGTGTGCTGGGGATGCTCTGGCATACCATCACCTGGCTAACAGCTGTCACTTGGTGGACATCTCTGTGTGTATGCTGGTGGAGCTTTATGCCCCACCAGCTTTAAATGGAATCCCTGCCAAAGGCTTTAAACTACACAAGGAATCAAGGCCAGCTCTGTCATTAGGCAGTGTGTGATAGGTGACCTTTGGTGGCTGATGCTGGGAGGTAACAGCAATGTGTTGGAGGAAAGAGTTGCATGCTATATAGCCTTCCTGTGCCTGTTAAGCTACTCTGCTGCCTTAAGGTACAATGAAGGATACTGTTCTACTGCCAGTACTGATGAAAATTCAGTTGCCATCCCAGTTAATTTTTGTACATTAAACTGGCATAGGAGGCAGAAAAATGTATCAGGCTGTCCCTGCAAGGGATAATGACAGTGGAGGACATCTGCTACATGAAAACAAAATTACATCACCTTTTGAGTTCAAAAGTATTTACAACATTCAAATAATCCTCTGCCTGAGGGCACTAGGATGAGGAAGAGAACGTTGTGCAGTGGTGCTGAGAGATGGCCCCAGCATCTACCATGACATTCCAAGAGATTATCCTTTGATAGTACATAGTTTCATTGACAGTGCTAAAAATACTGGTATCCCAGGAACTTTGAGGCTGCATATGCACCTGAACCAGCCCTTGCATTCTGTGATCTGCCTCATTCATCTGTCACATCACAAACACCACTGTTTGCATCAGTTAACAGCCACAAAATATATCTAAGTAATAAAGATACAATGGACTAAGCCTGTTGAAGCTGATTAAGGCTCCTTAACACAGTCCCATTTATATGATCCTTCACATTTTCAGATGTGTCTTCAACACTTCACAGGGTTTGCAACACAAACATATGTATACATACAGCAATTACAATAAATCAGCCTTTATCCAAGGGTTTTGTAGATCCATAAGGAGGGAGCCAAACTGAATATGACACAGATCTAGGGGAAATAATATTCAAGCATTCCCACATACTGTTTTTCTAATCTAAATCTTGACTTTTGAGGCTGCTATTTGTTCTGTTGGGAGGGGGACAAAAACTACAGTTGCCAATATTACGCCTGTGTTTTCTCCTGCAGGAGAAGTAGCTGGCCAAGAGTGCTGAGTGTGATTTAGATCAGAAAAAATTACATAGGGTAAATGTTAAATACTCCCTCTTGTCATTGCCATTTTGTTGACCTGACTCATCCTCCTTCCCCTTTCTACAGCTGTTTTCAACTTAAAAGCAGGCTTGCAGAAGACATGATAATTGATTTTTCCAGTATCTTGTCTAGTTTCACCCTAATGCAAGTCCGATACAGGAACAATTCATCACTTTTCAGAGTCAGGCATTTAAGTGGGAGACATTTACATATCTAATTGATCTCAGTGAAACTGATTTGAGCACAATTTTGACTGGATCATGGCAACACTTTTTAAAAAGGTTGCTCAGAGTGATATAATTGTGAGAGGCAACTGGAAAGAACATATTGCAATCTCTTGGCTTTGTAATTAGCTATTTGCTCAGTTGTTTTCAGTATACAGTTTGCTAGATGTAGCGCTGATGCTTTTTCTGCTCTAACATTGCATGAGTCCTCACCCTACCAAAACACATTCATGCCTTTCAAGAGTATCAGGGATTTATAGAGATGACTATTTCAGACCTTGTAATAGAATCTGTGACATTTTCTGGGTTTGTGAAACACATTAACAGAAAACTGGTTGACACGCAAATTGCATATCATGTGCTTCTACCTCACAAGCAAATGAGGTTGCAGACAATTTTGTAACAGTTTTGCCAAAGGTGTTTATTTGCAAACCACTTTTTATTATTTGCAAACCACTTTTCTTCAAACCATCTCAAAACACTTTTATCTAGCTATTTGAATCTCTCCATATTTTTTTTTATAAATACAGATTTCCCTGGACATGCTGTTCCTGTAGCAGCATCTCTGTTCTGAGATCAAAATGCTGCTTTTAAAATCTATCCACTCTTTGTCTCCTCTTCCCACCATCAAACATGGTTCTTCCACCTCAGTTTTTATGTGCCCTTTCCTGCATTTCAAAGTACCTTCCTTAGCAACAGACTGCTTGCCATCCTGAATTGCTAACTAGGAAAGGCAGCCAATGGCTCAGGTTCTAATTTTGATGTTTGTTCTTCAGAGGAGGCTGACCTAAAAATATCACCAGAGGCAGAGCAGCTGAATTCATGCAACAGTGTCTGTTACACTAGTAACAGACACTAGTCAGAAATTAGAAGCTGAACTGTGGCTTCTAGAGCAGAATAACTGGAGCCCTGACGAGAAGAAACTAAACAAAAAACAAGCCCCCAGGGAAGAGAATATCCCAGGATAGGAGTAGATTTTTCCCTCCTGTACTAAGTGTGTGTTGGGGGAGGAAGGTGCATAATAAATTCATAATCTTTCAAAAGGCGGGGGGGGGGTTTGCTCCCAGGATGTCATCTGTCTAAACACACACTGTTGTATAGTTTATCAACAGCAAAACGTCTATGTGCTTTCAAATGCTTATATATTGTTACCTGGTTGCATGGTCTACAGTGGCTCAGTGTTCTTGTATTGTGCAGTAAAGAATGTCTTTTGGTGGTGTTTCCATATATGCAAATACTGCCTGTGCAGCATAGTCTGTTGCTAGGTAGCTGGTAACTCATACAAGATGAAGCCTTCTCATGCACCCACTTAGTGCCATATTTTCTGGCTGAAGTTAAGGGGCTGGAGCCCAGCTTTAAGTCCACCGCTGCCATCACTTTTCTGTTCTAGCTGTGTGGATATTCTCAGGGATAGGAGCAGGAAAAAGGTGGTTACCTAGCAACCATAACATCTTTGCATATTCGATTGTGTGGTGCTTGAGTGGAAATGACACAAGATGGTAGTAGCACTTTATACACAGTGAGACACAACTTTCTGAGCTGTCTAGTGCCCTGTGCAAAAGTAATGGAGTGCCCGTGAGTCTGTCATAATGCAGATGTTTATGGGGCATTCTACACTTTAGCCTGGGATATGTGCCACACAGCTGGGAGGAGTACCTGTGCTGCTTTTGCTCTACAAAACAAGCATCACACCCTACAATGCCCACCCATTGTTCAACAACCATATGATTGGTTCTTGCCATTAAAAGTAACACAGTGTGATGATGCAGTGTTGAGTGGTACAGGTGGCTTTGTTTCAGACAGGCCAAGTACCCTGCATGAGGCAAGAGGATACATCAATTGATAGAAAGCCATGATGGCCAGTGGCATGTGGGTTGGCACCTTAGTTGGGGATAGATTTGGATCATTTCTTCTGTCTAAAGAATTTTACCACCTCCATCTTTGCCTGTAGAGCAGAATTGGCAGGGACCTTGTGGGCCTTCAGATGATAGTGGACAACAACTCTCACCAGTGGCAGTCAGCATATCCAGTTAAAATGGATGATAGAATTATAGAATCATAGAAATGTAGAGTTGGAAGAGACCACACAGGCCATCCAGTCCAACCCCCTGCCATGCAGGAACACCCTCAAAGCACTCCTGACAAATGGCCATCCAGCCTCTGCTTAGAAACCCCCAAGGAAGGAGACTCCACTACACTCTGAGGCAGCATATTCCACTGCCAGACAGCCCTGACTGTCAGGAAGTTCTTCTTGAGGTTCAGGTGGAATCTCCTTTCCTGCAGCTTGAATCCATTGCTCCTTGTCCTGGTCTCTGGAGCAGCAGAAAACAAGCTTTCTCCTTCCTCTACATGGCATCCCTTCAAATATTTAAATATGGCTATCATGTCCCCTCTTAACCTTCTCTTATGTAGACTAAACATACCCAGCTCTCTAAGTCTATCCTCATAGGGCATGGCTTCCAGGCCTCTCCACATATGGAGGATCACAAATTGCCTATCTCTGCTGCAGAGCTACCCTTTAATTTGTTCTGCATTTTAATTATTCTGGCACAAGACTGCATGGTACAGAGCACACACAGCATGATCATAGTCTGTGCTCTCTCAAAGAGGAGAGAAAGCCTGTTAAGGATATTTTAATTAATAGAAATCCTGCTATGCTGGAGCAGGAAGAAAATAAGCTAGGAAGGTGGCAAGGCTCCTTCCTGTTCAGCAGTTGTTCGATTCTACCCACTCAGCATGTAAGAGATATCGCTGTGGAATGGTCCCCAAGAGGGTGATAGAAAAGGGCATTCAGCTTGCCAAACCATGCACTCTTTCCCCCACAGGCATCCAAGGAGACTCACAGCTAATTAAATTGCTCTGTGTTCCCCACTGCCTGCCCACGCTCCAGCACTCCTCCCTGTTGTATACCATGCAAGAGCCCTGGTAGGAGAGCATCCTGGTGGAATGATATCTTTGTGGAGTCTTGGTAGCACTAATTGTGAATTTGTAGCCTTCTTTAAGGTAGGAATAATTATAATCATTATCCACAGGGAACCCAGAACAATCTGTGTTCAGGGTATCTTCCAGCTCTCTGAGCCAAAGCTGTGTAAGTAACCCAAGAGTGTCTGTAAGCTGCAGAGTATTCACAGCATTGATTAGGAAGCAAATGAAAGATAATCATGTCCCTAAGCAGCCTGGTGCTGTGGGACCTGTTTTGAGCACCAGGACTTTTTCACCAAGGCTACAGAGCCTCTTATAGTACTTACACAGACAGAGAGGCAAAGTTTTATTGCAAGCAGATTGTATCTGCTGAAGCAGTTACCACCCATGCTAAATAAGTTACATATCTTAGAGAGCTGTAGAATGGGTATGACTTTCATAAAATGGGTAACACAGTACAGCTGGTGCAGTTAAAGAAATAAATTGGGTGCAAAATCCTATCTTAGATTCAAATAGAGTAGCTCCATTGCATAGATGGAACTTATGTAAGTGTTGATTTAACAAGTTACCATTGATTCAGTGGTCCATTCTAGTGGTGTTAACAATAAGTTTAAGTTCTAGGTCTGGGAAGTCCCATGTTAAAAAACACCACAAAGTAATGAAGGTCATTAGAAATTTGTCCTAAATCTCCCCTCCCAACACACAATCTGTAGCATACCTCAAAGGAGTATCACAAGGATAAGATGAGAGTACTTTGGAAAGGTGGTCTGTAGAAATAAGAAAAAGTAAGTGTTACTGTATGTTTATACCCAAGCAGGAAACACTTTTCCTAAGTCTTCAGGTCATGGACTAGAAGAGAGGTATGGAGCCTCTGCTGCTTGAGATGATGTTGAGTATCAGCTCTCATTAGTCGCAACCAGCACAGCCAGTGACAGGATGAAGGGTGACATAGTCAATATTTGGAGATCCATAGTTCCCTATTAACGCTCTCAGCAGGTCTCAGGGTTGTGCCAGGGAATACTTATTTCATGATCTAGAAGGGGATTGCAAGAGGAATTGCAACACTGACATTTTCTCTGTCTTCCCCTGTTGCCAGCAGTTTTAAAACGCTTCAAAGTATTTTGGAGCAGACTGGCATATGCACAGCCCTGTCTAGCAAGAGTGAAGTGAGAAACCTGCCAAATTGCACAATGACATAGATCACAGTTGGCCTTGCCTGGGCCAGAATGTGAAGCAAGCAGGGTAAAGGCTGTTTCACGAGGTTATGCAATAAAGAACTTTGTGGAGTAAAATTAATTTCTCGTACTTCTCCCTTGGGCTTGGGATGCATGAAGAGTTATGACAAATAGCCTATGTAATGAACTTACTACAACATGCGGGAATAATATTTAACTTTTACCCAATTTCTTTTTAAAATAGTTAAAGTTAGAAGTTGCCAGAAGGCTGACCAAGATCTAGAAGCAAAGTTTTGTACACAGTTATTAAATAATGCTAGATTAGTGCTGGTATACTTTTAAAGTGTACAAAGGTAGATGGACCATGTTAAGCAAGAATAGTTTACACAAGATCACTTGACATATTATGTTTTCACATATATGCCTCTATAAAGTTTAAAATGGGCCAGTAGGGCATACTTTAACTATTAACAAATCTTTAGTATGGTCCTTTGCTTAAGTTTAAAAAGCTTTGCTTTTGCTTGGCTTTTTAGCCCTCTTGGGCACTTTAATGTGAAATTAAAAGGCAGGCTAGAGATATCTTAACAAAACACAAACATCACATATCAGTGGACCAGAGAACAGAAAGGCAGACAATGCAAGATGGAAAACAGCCCTTCCTTCAAATCTGGAATAATTGAGACAGCAGTGTTCTGTATTACAGATAAGATTCTTTCTTATTTTCCTCAAAGCAATAGCACTTCAGCTCTTTCCATTGCATTGCGTGCAATCCAGGACTAACAGCCTAGTGACCTCATTCCCCAAGCTGTACTTACTCATCAGTTTGCAAATTGATTCTTTGCTTATATTGCAGCCTGATTGATAATTTGCTTACACAGATTCCTATGTGTCTTTTAGCAGTCCACCATAGATTAAAGGGATTTTTAAAGGTTAGTAGTGAAAAAGTTGTCGTCCTAGTGCCATGCCTTGTTTTCCTTCTGAGTGTCCACAAATACGAAGCAGCCAGCTAAGGTTAAATACCTTGTCTGTTTCATTAAGTCTCTAGCCTGCCTTTTAATTTCACAAGCAGACAGCTAAGGTGAGAAGAAAATATATGCTCAGCTGTAGTGAGCACACTACTCTCCTTCCCAGCCCTGAGCTCCCCTTGCACCTCTATATAGTAGCTCCAGTTGGCTTTCTTCCCACTTCGTTAGCACAAGCACAGAAAGCTACTGTACTAGTATCCCTCCTACCCAGGCTGGGCCTCACACATGAACTGCAAAGACAGAGATGAGTTTATGTTCATACCCTGGGCAGGTGGAAGGCAGATGGTGTTTTATGTAGTGATGGCTTCTATGCCTCTTGCCAGTTCTCCCTGTATTCTGCAAGAAGCAAAACAGGCAACCTCAGAGCTGGCCTCATCTCTAGGCAGGATGCCCAAACCATCCAGACTTGCAGATCTCTGTAATCTTTAGGTAATTCCCACAGATTGCATTTGTGGGGACTAGGCATAAATGAGAGCATAGCATAAGAATAAAACCAATTAAACAATGAGGGAATGATTTACAAGAGTGCAGAACCAAGAAAAAGAAATTAAGAACACACTTCTTGGTTAAAAGGAAAAAATGAGGGGTTCACTTACCATGAATGTTCATTCTTGGATGGCCTGGAGGAGCAATCTACAAACTGTCTTGTTATTACCTGTGTACCTGCAGATGAAGCAGTAGTCCACAAGTCTAAAGTCCTTTTCTGTTACGATCATTGACTCCTCTCCCTTCATGTCAGTGTCATTCCAAAGCCTGCCTCTGTCCTATATTATATGTGTGACTCTTTCTGTGTCTCCTAATTTATTTATATGCTTTTATTTGATTTGATTTTTCTTTATTTTATGCAGACACCTTATCAGACAGGGTGGATTGCTCCTCCACGCCGTCCAAGAATGAACAATCACAGTAAATAACAAGCCCCCATTCTCTGGAGGCATGAAGAAGCAATCTACAAACAGTTAGATGTGTCTGCCCAGAATTTACATTACTTACTGCAGAACAGTTCAGTCAAAAGCTGCCTGTGCTGACTTAAACTTATCTATTTTGTAATGTCTGATAAATGTGAATGGCTGCTTCCACTCTGCTGCATTGCAAATGTCTTCTAATGATGCTGAAACTACATTTGCAGTACTGATTGACATGGACTGTATAGAATATCGCCATACATTTTGTGGTCTCAGTATTTTTGCCAAATCATAACAGAGAAATATGCACACTTTTAACCATTGTGCAATCAGTACTTTAAATGCTTTTTTTGCTAGTGGGCTGAAGGAGACAAACTATGCCCCCATTTGTCTAATAAGCTTGTCCTGTGAATGTACTTCTTCACAGCCTGCCTTGCATCTAATGAGTACCACCCTTTCTCCAAGGGATGTGATGGATTTAGGTGGAAAGGTGAAAAATAGATGGACTGATGAAGCCCATTCATTCACCTTTCCACCGAAATCCATCACATCCCTTGGAGAAAGGGTGGTACTCATTAGATGCATTAGATATATATATCTAATCTATCTATCTATCTATCTATCTATCTATCTATCTATCTATCTATATGTATATCTAGATATGTATAATTTTTATTGAAATTTTAAATACAGAATAAAAAAATCCCCCTGCTTCCAAGCATCTTTCTTCCAGTTGAATCTGAGTTTACATTCCATATATACATTGTTTCTATTTAACAAACAATACACTATTACTTTTAACATTGCTACATTACAACTTATACTTTATCTTTTACAACATTAGTTTACCTTATCCACTTTTTCAGCAATCTTTCTTTATTTCTTCCCTTTCTTATTCTTTTATCCAATTCATCACTTCTTGCCATTCTCTTTCAAAGCTCTGGATTGGCTTATTTTTAAGTGAAAAAGTTAACTTTTCTATCGCTACCATATCCAAGACTTTTAATTTCCATTTTTTATATCGATATAATTTCTTTCTTTCCAATATTGAGCATATGTCAGTCTTGCAGCAGTTATTACATAGATGAAGCCCTTTTTAAAATCAACACTTTGGAAGAAATGTGGGTCAAGTGTCAAGTTAATTTGTCCTGATCCCATCTACACCAACTTGGATGTATTGACAACACTGCTGACTCTAACACTCTCCAAGCCACTTGAAAAACTACCTTATAAGTTAACAACCTCAAAGAAGTCTAACATACTGTCTCAAATGGAGGTTTTGTTAATGTGTTAAATACTAGATTTAGGTTCCAAGTAGGAACCTATGTAACATTGGTGGGGCTTTTAAGGTTGCTCCCCTAAAAAAACTTTTAACCACAATATACTGAATACAAAACTGAAAGAATTAACAGGACTGGCAGATCATACAGGGCTCTCTGTCTTATCAGCCTCATAAAGACTATTTCTAGTGACAATTTAATCAAGTTTGCAAGGTACCCTAGGAAAACACAAGTTTTGAAAAGTGTTGAGCAGTATCAATAACTTGACATATAAAGGGAATAAAATAGATTTTTTTTTCAAGATTTGGCTTTGGAATCAGTGAGAAAAAAATGAGGATGAAGACCACAGATGAGATCTTTAAGGGAGGCAGGTGTTATGTATAAATGGAACTTCCCTTTCAAAACCATGGTTCAAAGCAAGGAAGGGGTTTTCGTAGCTGCCAGGAAGGAAAAGCTGATCAAAATCTGTGAGAAATTGGAAGTAAAAATTCAGACTGTGCTAGATTAGCAAATTAAGTATATGGAGAGGAAATGAATCAAGCAGTTGCTGGGAGTTGGAGAAGGATGAAAACCAGAAGTCAACAGGAATTGCCAAGGACACTGAAGAGGAGAGGTAAGAAGTTCAGTCTACAACTGACTGGACTGGCTTTATATTTAGAGTTGATCCAAACATTTATATAGTTAAGAAGTTAAATGTTTAAGTTAAGAATTAAAGCAAGTTACCAGATGTTAATTTGTTTCTCATTAATATTTTGGCTTTATGTACCAGTTAATTAGAGACTATAAGATATTATCACAGATATTTAGATCTGTTTATTTCTTGAATTAAAAATGAGTAAAATTTTCCTACTCTGTAGCAGCAGGAGAAGGGGGAGGGAAGAGCTTGACCACAAGACAGGCATGACATCTTGGCCCCTGTTATTTGCCACCTGGATGCACTTTCGTTTCTGCAAAGTGAGAAAGCACATATAGTCAGCCCTCCACATTTGCAGGTTTTACTTTGTGGATTTGATTATTCACGGATTATTTGCTGTGGTTCTGCTGCCTCCCTATGCCATTTTTAATAGGGACTGCAAGACTCGTGAGACTGAGAAACTGTGAACAAGGTTTGTAAGTTCCTTTTAAAAATGGTGTGGGGCAGTGGTGGAGGTAACAGTAAGCCCCACCAGCCACCCACTTCTGCTTTGTGAAGAAACCCTGATGCCTCAAAGGAATCCACAGTGGGTTGAATATGGTGATCAGAAGTATCTTTGTGCTATAGATATGGTTTGGGTTATTCACGGTTTTTCCACTTTCATGGAGGTCCTGTGCCCTTAACTCTAGTGACTGTAGAGGGATGGCTGTACTTTCATTGCAGTGTTTGGGTTTGTAAAGGGTGGGAGAGGGAGGGGAAAGGAAGAGGTAGACAAGATGTGAAAAGCTATTTACTGTCAATCATTTCAAAAGGTAATGTCAATGTTTTAAGAATCACCTTAGCAGAATTTAGTCCTATCCAATTTAAAATAGTTCAAATATATAAATATTACTTGTAGAATTAGAAATGGACAATCTCACATTAATCTTGCTAAATGTAAATTATTTAGGCTCACCAGCCAAAAGGTATAGGGTATGGAACTCCATTAGGAAATGGAGACCTGATATTTTGTTTTTGTATGAAACTCATATGAAGAAAAGAAGTAAAAAAATGTATTGCCACAATCATATTTTAAAGACCAATTTAGCTCAGAGTGGAATGGGTGATCTAGAGGTGTTGCAATATTAATCAGCAAAACTTATAATGTAGAAATAATGGCTCATATGAAAGATAAGGGAAATTCATTTTTATAAATAGAAGACTAATGGGAAAAATCATAACTGTTGTATCGTATTATGAATGCAACAAAAATCAAGCAATCTTTATGGAACAAATGATAAAGGAATTGCATAAATTTACAGAGGAACCTGTTCAATAATAACAGGTACTGTTACGATAGGATATACTAATTATGTAATGGATAAGAGATTGCTCAGTTAGAGGAAAGAGGAGAGATAATGAGGGACGTAAAATTCTTTCTTACATAAATATAAAATAGTGGATGCATGGAGGACTTTACATTCCCAAGCAAAGTATTACAGTGGTCCCTCCACATTCATGAGGGTTCAGGGTGCAGAACCCTCACAAAAGTGGAAAAACTCTTAACAACTCTCCCCATCCATGATTCCCCTCCCATTCCTTTGCCTCTGGCCTCAGCGTTCCCAAGGGGAATTAAAAAGATAAACTAAAAGGCTTACTGGAACTTTCCCCTCAGAGAGAGAAGAGCAAATTTCTGAAGTTCTACCAACTTCTGGTTGCCATCTTGAGAAAGGAGGGGTAGGAGCAAAGAGAGCACCTGACCAATCAGCAGCCATTACACAGCAGAATGTGCAACCATATGGCAGAGAAGACATGCCTGCAGCAGTGGGAGGAGGCTTTGCTCACTCAAAAGGAAAAATATGTCCATTTTAAACACAAGCTTTGTAAGCCTGGGATGAGGAATGCAAAATGGGAGGTGGGGGAAGGCAAGTAGGTGCCTCATGAATAATCAAATTCAGGAAGGTCAAACCCATGAATGTAGAGGGAGGACTGTATACATATTACTGTGTATAGATTATACATATTAAGTACATAGACTTGGTGTTACTTTTAACTCTTCTTTATCTTTTGTTCCTCATGTTGAGGCTGAGGTTGATTTTTTTCTTTATAACATTGCCAAAACCAGAGCTTTTATTTTTGCTTATTTTGCCAAGACCTAAGTTCATGCCTTGGTCATTTCCTGTCTTATTGTAATCTTTTGATTGGTCTTCTGTTATCTCACTTTAGTTCTCTGGCTTCTGTTCAATGTTCTGCTGCTAAGATTATATTTTTGGTCCATTGTTTTGATCATGTTACCCTACATTTGATATCTCTTCATTGGTTGCCTGTCGCTTCTAGGATTGTATATAAGCTTCATGTTTTAGCATCAAAATTGTATACAAGCTAGCTCCTCCCTGTCTTTCAGCCTTTATTTCTTTTTACTGGCCTGCTTGAGATCTGTGTTCTAGGAATTCTAAGATTTTCACCCAACCAAGGGTTTCCTCTTCTTTGGCTCAGCTTCACCCTTTCTCATTTTCTGCTCCATTCCCTTGGAATTTCCTCCCTGAATATTTGCAGACTACTCCTTCCCTCATTATTTTTAAATTTCAATTTTTTTTCCCCAAAAGTATTTGGAGTTCAGTTTAATGTTGTTTTATAACATTGTATAGTTTGATTTACATATATTTGTCAGTATTATATATTATATTGGATTTTGGTTTTTTACCTTGATTATTAGTATTCTTTTTTTTACAATTGAACGGTATAGTTTTATTACTCCTTTCTTCCCTTTGTGTTTGCATGCATGTATACATATTTTAGATTGTATGCCTTTATCAGGATTCACTGTTTTTGGTTGCTTTACCTATATAGCACCAGGTACATAGATGGCATTATATAAAAGATGATGATGATGATGATAGATGGGCACAGTAGCTATACTAGAATATAAAATACAATTTTTTTGAAGAAATATCAAAAGACACAGGCACATATGCAAACAAAAAGGAAGGAAGAATATGGGCAGAATTGTGTCAAAGAAGATCAGAACTAGATTCTTTGGAAATAGAGTATTTTCTGCTTTAGTATATTTTGAAAGGACTTTTTGTGAGTTTAGTAATAAACATACAAAATTACTACCTAATGATCTTAAAAATATTATTTAAAAGAGGTATACATATAATTAAAGATCAAAATAATAAAGTAAAGAGAAACCCAGATGAAATAAGTAATGCCTTTAAGGAATGTTGTACTCTTCAGATATAGACAGAAATAGAAATACAGAAGGTTTTGAGAAAGAACTTCAATTAAGCCAAGCTAAAATGTACATAGAGACATACTAAATGCCCCTATAACTTGTGAGAAAATAACTAATACAATTAATCATTTAAAACTCAGGAAACTATCAGATCTAGATGGTTTTAACACAAATTTTTACAAAACATTTGCTGATGATTTGATACCACAATTACTCAAATAATTTAATTAAATACTATTGGAGGAATAATGCCAGATTCCTGGAACACAGCAAAAATAGTACCTTTGTGAAAACCAGGGGGGAATCCCCAATCTATATCAGCTTATAGACAGATAACACGGCTTAATCAAGACAAAAATATTAACATCAATTACTACTCAAAGATTAATTGAATTCATCATGATACATATCCACTGAGACCAAACTGGGTGTGTGCCAGGTAAGACATTAGCTGACTCCATAAGAAGAGTTATAAAAATAATCCATGTGAGTCAATTCCATAATAAACCAGTCACTTTAAAATTATTGGATGTGCTGAAAGCTTTTGATTGCCTGAAGCATATTTATTTGATAGAACTTTTTAAAAAAGTGAATATGGGTAACGGATTCATTTCAGTCATCAACAAATTATATGCAAATGCAAAAGCTGTACTATGTATAAATGGAATAGGCACCAATAACCATTTCCTCCTCTTAGAATAACTCAGCAAGGCCTCCCACTTTCTCTCATTTTGTTTGCATTAGCAATAGAACCATTAGCAGCATTAATAAGAGAATACTCACAAATACAAGAAATAAAAATGAAAAATGTAGATTGTAACATAAATTTATTTGCAGATCATGTTTTATTACTCATATCAAGTGCAATGCAGTGCATAGGACATGTGCTAATAATTTGAAATTCCAGGTATTCACTGGATTTAAAATAACTTATGATAAATCAAAAATATTAGTTATAAATATGACAAAAGAAGAACAATTAGAAGGGAAGAGAATTTCTAAGTTGTCCATTAGTTTTTCTGGCTTTAGGTATTTAGGGATTCTTATAATTAAAATATATATTGCATTTAGTGTATATGAATTACAAGCAAATATTTAATTTTTGTTTGATATAAATAAAGGAACAATGTAAACTATAGTTGTCATTATTGGGCAATTGTCAAAGCCCACATTCTGCCTAAATTCTTATTTTGGTTTCAAACTGTTCATAAATAAGACAATATTCACAAAATGACAAAAAATTAGAGAAATTTCCAGCAGCGGGAAATCTCTAAGGTTTATATATAGTACCAAGTATGGCCATACGTACATATATGGCCTAGCCCTACCAAATTTAGAATTATATTATGACATTATGGTCCAAATGGTTAAATTCATAAAAACTTGACAATTCAGTTGCATGGATTTATATCGAAAGAAGCATGTTATCAAAACATTACAAGGGAGATATGTTTGCAGCTAAAGTTAGAAAAAAAAAAGACAAAATAGTGAACTCATTTACAGAAGGAATAAATGTTCAGTACATGGTGTAGGTATTTTAAAAAAGTTAGCACCAGCAATATCATCCCTCTGTCCTTTTATCAGAGTGTCACTTTTTAAAACACATAGACAAATATAACCAACTGAGGGGGTGGAAAGAAAAAAGAATATATAGAATAAATTACTTATATCTGAATGGTAAATTTACACAATCACAACAACTTAAAATAGACTTAAACCAACAGATCCATTGTGGTTGCAGCTAAAGGCAAATAAATTCCTTTCCAACAAAATTAAACAGAACAAACAGGGCCTAGGAGCTTTAACTGTATTTGAAACATATTGTAACAGCATAAACAAAACAAAAGGACAAACTTCAAAACTATCTCAAATAATACAAAAGGCATCATTTGGTAAATTTAAAAGGGATGAAACTAATTTGAGAATCAGATATGGTAATAAAAATAATAGAAAAAAACAAACAAATAAACAATGGGACTCAGTATGGGAAATGCCATTGTATAAATCAATATCTGCTCAGATCAAAGAAAATGCATTAAAATTATTCAGAAATGGTATTACTGTCATTCAAATTCTATAAAATAATGAGGTGTCAAAGCAACGTTGGAGACATTGTGATGAAATAGATGATTAGAATCATACATAGCTACCTTTTCCAAAAGTATGAAGATTTGGGGAGGATAAGTCACATGTTGGGCCAAAAAGTTCAACTTCAGAGGGGCACTATTATTAATTTATTTATCTGAATGTGAAAATGAAAAGCCAGGAAAACAGAAAATCTCTCAGTATGAAAGTGGTTAAATAAGATATGGTCTGGAGCACTTTCAGAAAAATTAACAATAAAGTAAGAGCAGCAAGAGGGGGCATAGAAGATACATTTAAGAATATTTGGAAGCCATTTATTGTTTATATTACTCCAGATAATACTGGACTCTAACCCCCTTTGAATCAAGAGAGATTCTGGAAAAACATGTACTGAAGGTTAGGATTAATATATAAACACCATATTATGAAAGACAATTCATATATATGGTGATTTACAGGGAAAAGGTTCATGACTTAGTGATTTGGGGAGAAGACAGTAGACAGAGGGAAGGGACGAAGGGAGAAAAAAGTCAAGAATTATGATATCTGTATAGATAGAAGGAATTGATGTATAAAGATTAAAATTATTGATTTTAAAAATAAAATAAAATAAAAATGATGAAAACAAAATGCTGCCAACTATTTTTTTAGGGCACTTGACCTTTCTCAATTCCTTCATGTAAGAAAAATAAGATGTCACTGGCTTATACTGCATCTAAGTGTACCACATATGATTGACACCACTTCACAAAAGCTTTCCATGCTATGTTATATATCCTCTGTGTGTAAGGTTTTCTTGAAGCTAGCATGCTTTCTGCCAATGAATCTGTATAACCTTTCTGACTCAAATGTCACCTCTTGCTGTCCGTGTTGTCAACCTCAACCAGTTCGAATTGTGTTGCAGGATCAGATCCTGCTAGGGCTAATCAGATCTGTTTGGCAAATGCCAATGCTTTTTGGTGGACATCCAAATTAGTGGTGGAAACCATGGACATCTCAGCAGTAAGGAGTTACCAACTCTACCATGGCCTGCTCCATGCACGTTTTCACTAATGCTCTTTGAATTACTGGAATTGGCAGAAAAACATACAATATTTCTTGGTGGCAATGATACTGGCAACATATTATGCTGTTCTGAGGTTTTGTTTCAATCAAAAAAAAATTGAAATTTGCTCCAGAGCAAACAAGTCCACATGGAATGGACCAAAATAGACCTCTGGGTGCTGAAATATTTCCTGAGTGAAAGACAATTTCAAGTGATCTGCTTCTACATTTGTTTATCCCTTCTGATAAACAGCTATTATGGACTTTGTTGTTTTCTCTGCCCATTTGAGAATCTGGTCTGCCTGTCTAACTACCGGTAAAAGAACTGACCTCAAACGTCCTTGTTTGCAAATGTAGGACATCACAGACATATTATCCACTGAAATCTGAACATTCCATTTTTTCACCAAGTGTGCAAATGCTGTCTGACTGTTTTTAGCTCCAAATAATTTGTAATGCTTCTTAAGCCCAAATCAGTTCATATCTTTTGAACCAATTGACCTTTGCAGTGAGTACCCCAGCCAGAGAGACTCACATCTTTTGTTATCACCAACGTTTTTAGGTGTTGTTTCTGAGTCCACCATTGTAAATCTTTTTTTCCACAGAAGGTTCACTGTGTAACGTTGATCATTTACTATCAAAAACTGATGTGGTCTCAACATTTATTGCAGAATTCTTGCATGCAGTCTTGCCCACAGAACCAGCTAGACTGTTGAAATCAAGAAGGCCATAAATCTTGCCAACTATAAGATCTCTTGGACAGTAAGTTTTTTACATCCTTTCTTTTTTCTCTCCCAAGAGAAACATAACCCTTTCCTCATGTATATCTGAGCTCCAAAACACATCAAGGAGGTGGTAGGCTCAAGATGGCTCTCCTCAAAATTTCTTAGGAACCCATACCTTTGTAATGTTGCTATTGCCTGGTTTAAATCCCTTTTTGTTTTGTATGTGCACCCTGCTTTCAAAAAGATGTTGTCTAAACACAAGAACAGTTGAATTCCCATTTCCCTGAAATATGCCACCAGTGGTGCCAAAATCTTGGTGAACACTGAGTGCTGACATGAGACCAAAAGAGATCCTTGAACTTGATAAGGTTTCAGTTTCTAAAATCACGTTAAGTACCTCTTGCAGTTTGGATACATAGGGAATATGGAAATACACTTCTTTTAAACCTATTGAGACCAACCAATCATTGACCTCTAGATTGTCCTTGATGGTTTAGAGCATCTTCATTTTGAATTCAGGTACTTGAAATCCAAATTAGCCTGAAGGTACTGTTGCTCTTGGGTACTATAAAGAAAACTAAATATATGCTTTTGAATCTCTGGGAATGAGGTACCTTCTCTGTCATCTACAGGGAAGCAGTCAGCTGAGCCATTTCTTTCAATGAATCCTCTGCTTCTTGCTTTCTTTTACAAATGACAGAGATACATCAGTATTAACTGATTCTTTATCCAATGTCTTTCTTCTATGTGTTATCCATTATTAAAGTATAATACTGTAGATGTGAAAACACATCTTCCTGGCTAGGCAGGACACTAAAAATTGTCATAAAGGGAGAGGAGGCAATGGTCATAACAGAAAAGGAAAACAAATTGCTTACCTGTAACTGTGGTTCTTTGAGTGATCATCTGTGCTCTCATACATATGGGTTTTGTATCTGTGCAGAGACCTGTCTTGGAAAGTTCCAGAGCTGAGCAACTTGGCAGAGGTTCCTCCTCCTCATGTACCACGCATATCCCAGTCTGCCATACTGCTCCTCAGTTTCCAAATCTGCAGGTAGTGTTCCAGGGACCAGAAAAAGAGGGGATGGATGGATGGAGGGAGGGATTGGGTGAGGGCACAGATAACTACTCAAAGAACCATAGTTATTGGTGAGCAACATATTCTTCTTTGTTGTGGTCTCTGTACCTCACACATATGGGTGACTGAAAAGCTTCTCCATGGATGGTAGGCAAGTCATTGGAAGACCAATGACAGGACAGCGTGACCAAAGCTTGCATCCACTCTCACTCTGCAGTCCACCCAGTGGTGCTGAATGAAGGTGGAGGGGTGAAACTATGTGGCAACCCTTCAGAGGTCCATGAATGGGATGTCACAGAACAGAGAAGCAGAGGAGGCGACTGACTGCCTTTGTGGAGTGTGGCCTGAGGTGGCCAGGTACTAGGTCGTATGCCAGAGTGATTGTGTAGTAGACCCACTTGGAGAAACCTTTGAAGAGGTTTGCCTGGGACCCCCATAACAGACAAAGAATCTATGTATCAGATGTAGGAGGTATCCCTGTGCATGTAGAATGTGAGAATCCTCCTGATATCAAAGGAGTGGAACAACTGCTCCAGCGGAGAAATGGGCTGGGGATAGAATGTGAGAAGGACAATGTCCTGGTTGAGGTGAAAATCTGACAGCACTTTGGGCAGAAAAGTAATGTCAGGCGCAGGACAATCTTGTCCTATGGAAGACAAGGTATGGGGAGGTGCAGTGCAATGCTGTGAGTTCACTGGCTCTTCTGGCTGAAGGGATGGCCACAAGGAAAGCTGTCTTTCAGGAGATGAGGCAGTTGTCAGTGGTCACCATAGGCTCAAAGGGTTTCCTAATGAGCTGAAAGGACCAGTGAGAATGCTATGGGGGTGTTGGGGGTACCACTAGAAAGTAGAGATGTGTGAGTCCTTTCAGGAACCTCTTGACCAGCAGGTCCAAGAACAGTGAAGGTGAAGAATGGTTCCTGGCTCCTAGGCTACTACTGCATTGGGCTACACCTTGAAGGAGAAGGCAAGGCCATTTTCCTGAAGGTGGAAGAGGAATTGAAGAATGGTGGAGCAGTTGGCCCAGAAGGCATTTTTTGTTTCTGGATGCCTCCATTGGTAGGCATAAGAATGCCTGGCGGATTCCTTCCAGGAGGCCATGAAGATCCTAGCAAGGCACCGAGAACTTAGAGGGTTATTTTCGGTGCTGCAAAGTATAATGTCCCGGTGTGTAGATGCAGCACCTGGCCAATTTGAGTGGGAGAGGAGATCTGGCTTCCACAGGAGGTTGATGAGTCTTCCTGGGATTAGGTGGAGAAGGTGGGTGAACCACTGCTGTCTCAGCCAGTATGGTGCAATGAGGATTGCATCAAATCCATCCCTAGCCAGCTTGACCACAACCTTTGAGAAGAGCAGGAAGGGAGGGAAGAGGTTCAGTAGTTCAGCTGTCTGTGGACTGAGGAATACATTGCCCAAGGATCCCTGGTCCCTGCCTGCCCTGGTGCTGAAGTGTCTTCATTTGGCTTTGTAGGGAGAGGCAAAGAGGTCAATCGTTGGCCAGCCCCAGAGTGAGGTGATCAGGCACTATGCCTCCTCAGAGAGTGCCCATTTGTGCTCTACGACTCAGGACCATGTGAGAGAGTCTGCTAGAGTATTTTCCACTTTCACCATGTGGACTGCTACTGGGTGTATGCTCCTCTGTAGGCACCAATTCTAAAAAGGCAGTTGCTAGATGCAGAAGAGTGATAAGAGTGCACACCTTCTTGTTTGCTGATGTAAGATTACTGTGGTATTATCAGATGTTACTTGGGCCATTTTTGCACTACACTTTTATAGTGCTACCTCCTATGGAATCCTGGGGTATGCAGTTCAGGGAGGGGCATTTAGAACTCTTAGCTAGAGAGCTCTTTGTTTTCAGTAAACTACAAACCCCAGAATTCCACAGAATGGTGAATGTGGAATAATAGCACTATAAAAGCATAGTGTGGAAATGCCCTTGGAATATCCTACCATGCAGTTGTCTATCAAACGCTCTGAATGCCTTGATCACAGCTAGGAGTTCTAGGGCATCGACGTGGAGAGTGGCTTCTCTCAGAGACCAATGTCCCTGTACTGTTGCAGTATCACAGTGGGTTCTCTACCCAGTTGTAGACATGTTGATGGTCACAACACAATCGGAGTTTGGGAGGTGGAAGGGCATGCCAGTAAGGAAGTTCCAGCCCTTGGTCCACAAGTGGAGGGAGAGGCAGAGGGATGGATAAGGAAGAATCATCTGGAGGCACTGGGGGTGTCTGTGGGGGTTAAGGCAACAGAAGCAGCAGCACTGTAAGTCTCTGGACTGGAGGCAGGAGAAGTAGGTAACTGCCATAGTGACTGCCATGAGGCCAAGTACAGTAGTTCAGCTGGATATGATGTGCAGTGGAACAAGGTTTCCTGATCCCTCTCACTGTTGCAGAGGGTGAGGGCCCTTTGGTGGTGAGGGTGTATGAGTCAACAGAGGTCTGGTGACAGCAAGTTGAACTCTTATTCCCCCTCCAAGGACTCTGCGGTAATGGCAGGTGAAGGAGCTGTGATGGTAGTTGGCACTGGTACCACCACAGTGGTCTGTACTATGGAGGGGAAAATGGGTGACAAGATGCTGAATACCAGGGAGGTGTAGATGGTGGATGTCACAGTGGTTGTTGAGGCAGATACCAATGTGGTCACCACCACTGGAGGCATGGAAGTAAGGTTTGAGTATGGTGGCAATGTTGGAGCCCTCAATGCTGTTGTTGAGGCTGTCGGTTGGCTTCTGCTGGATGAAACAGACAGTAAGCATGACATTGGTGTGGGAGATTGGTGCCAGGACATTCTGCATTGAGGTGAGGCTCATGGAGGATAACGAGGAGAGTGAGAGTGGTAATCCTGAGTTGGGGACCAGTAGTGGCGAAGGGAGTCATAGTGATGGTGGTAATAATCCCTATGACAGCAAATATGAGAGATAGGATGCCAGGCATTCTCCCCAGAGGTGCTCATGCTGGTGTCAGTAAATGTAAGATACCAAGGTGAATGGGGAGTTGTCTTGATAGCAGCAGTCACCTCTGTGTGACACATGGAAGGATTCACATCAGAATAGCGAATGGTCTCTTCTAAACGAGCGTGAATGACGGCACCTCCCAGGAGAAGATAGCATTCAAGGCAAAATGGTAGAGGATTCCTGATGGGCCATGGCAGGGAGCTCCCTAGCAGTGGACAATTGTGTGGATGCCAGAGCAGTATCAGGTGGCTGACTGGAGGTTGCTGGTGGAGTCAGCAGGATCTTTGTGAGGGCTATGGGTCTGTTTTTATGCTTTGGCCTCTTCTGTCGTTGGCTCATTGTGATCAGTTGGGGCTGAACCGTCAGCTGATGTGTGCCTCTCTTTGTGAGGTTCCGGACTGGGCCTCCTTATCCTTCCACTTCACTTTTGCCCCCTGGGCATCCAATATAGAGCTGGCACCATACTACTAAGATGTGTCTATACTGAAATGGTTGAAGTGGTGATCAGCATTCAGGAGTTCAGTGCTGATGAGGTCAGTACTGATGAAGCCTTTGGTTTTGGCAGCTTCATCAGAGACACTGAGGCAGAGTGAAGGGTAATGTTGGAGGCCACCTGAGTCGTCACCTGGAAGGATTGCTCCCAGCAGAAGCTTTTCAGGTGGCTGACCCTGCTTTTTAGGATATGCAGTGCGAAGCCTCAACAACTGGAGCACTTGGCAACTATGTGTGTCCCACCCAAGTAGTAAAGGCATTGGGAATGGCCGTTGGGGATCGTGACCTTCCTAATAAACATGGAGCAGGTTTTAAACAGAGGTGGAGGCCAGAGAGGCTGGCATAGGGTAGGGAAGAAGAGAGATACAGGAACATGGGAAGGTTTTTTAGGGGCAGGCTACAAGCCATAGAGGAAGAAGAGAGAAGTAGTAGTTTAAAGTAGGGAGAAGTATAGTGAAGAGAGTGTGAAAAAATGAGAGGTGCTCAGAGGAATGATCAAGACGTGTTGCTTTGTCAATGGATGGAAAGAAATTGAGAAGCAGTATGATGGACTGGTACATATGTGGTACATGAAGAGGTGGCGCCTCCACCAAGCTGCTTACCTCTAGAACTTTCCAAGATGGGTCTCTGTGCAGATGCAAAATCTGTATGCGTGAGGCACAGATACCATGACAAAGAACTTTGGATTCCTTCATGGCACATGGGAAATAATCCAAGAGTTTATGGACTGCTCCTCTGTGCCATACACAGAATGTGTTCTGAGTGAGTAATACACATTTGCCTGGTCATATGTTGGATGCAGAGTCCCCAGAACAGATGCAGTCTGGACTGCACTGGCAGGCAAAGAGCTGTAGGTACCAAAAGGAAGGCCATTTAGCTTTCTTCAAAACATAACTTTCCTGAGCCAATAGACCCACAATATTTTAGAAAGTAAGAAAACTGGTCCATCTTAAAGAGTGGCGATACATTGGGAAGAAGCTCACTCTTTGATCAGGGCTAAATCATCATCTCTTCCAGCTAGCCAGTCATTTTGTGGAAACTTGGGGAGGCAAAAACAGGAGGATTTTCATATAACATCAAAACTTAGCCAGAAAGTATTGCAACGCTATCTAGACATAGCAAAATCTTGTCCCACTGACAGTCTCAAACAGTGCCCCTGAAACTAATTTTAGTAGGCAAGGGCATGGACTGTAGAGGCAAACTGTGGTCCAACAGCAGGTCAAAGACAGATGACCTCCTTACATTCCATCTCTGTGTACGTGTAGTTGTACTAAAGAAGCTACAGCCAACTCACTCCCACAGTTCAGTGTAGTTTTTGCTTCCCTTTCCATTGCACTGTTCATTAAAATTGCTACAATCACAGAATAAAATAAAGCAGGCAAGCATGACTACCTATTCAGCCACTCATGGGTATACATTCCATTAATGGAAGCACTAGCACAGAAATGTTGGTCAGCAACCTTTCAGAGACTGTCCACAGTTTCAAGGTTCCCAACTGTTCAATATATGGGCAAGCCTTATACAGATAGGGACTGCTGGTATGCACACTTCCAACTATTGCAGGGTCTCAGGGCATTCCAGTTATCAGACAGAGGTGAGTCTTGAAATCACAGAATTCAAAATGCAAATTTATCCATTTAGGAAAAGCCTCTTTTAAGTTGAAGCTAGGCTCAGCCCTTTCAAATTCAGGTATGGCTCAGAGCTTGCTGTGCTCTTGGTCAGTCATCTCTGTCCTTTCCCCTCAAACATCCTCTCCCCAATCACATATGTTTGAAAAAGATAAATTAAAAAGGTAACTTGAAGTGGAAAGGCCTTACCAAGATAAGTGATGCCCTTCCTGTCTCTCCTGAAGAGGTAATTAGGTGCCTGAGCATGCTCATGAGAATAAAAATCCTGTGATTAAGCATGCAATGTGTATTTTCCTGTTGTTAAGAATGCTTGCTGTTAAGGAAAAGAATTTCAATGCCTATGCTATCTTTAGTAAGCCCTTCCACCTGTTTTTTCTCTCTTCTCATTCAGAAAGGTAAATTGGTTTTCTTGAAAAGGGGCAAGACAGACAAGTAAAATGGGGCATGACAGGAAGTAATATTTTTAAGCGTCCTGTAGAAAATCTTTAAAACCCTGAACAATCTGATGCAAATTCAGATAGCTAATCTTGATACTAGGAACAACAATTGTGAAAGGCTTAAGGCTAATAGTGCAATCCTCTGCATGTCTACTTGCTAATTACACTGAACACATTATGTAATCAAACATTGCCAAGTGTATAGAATCTATCAACTGAGAGATTAGCAAACTGAAGATCACATCCTACCCGACACAATGCATGCTATAAAATCACACCACTGTAAGTGCATCAGAAATACAGGAGCTCAAATATTTGAATGGTACAAGGTATCCACTCATTGTTAATACAACAATACAACTTCCACAGCTTGCACATTAAAAAAACCCACAGGAATTCTTGAGATATCCAAGTCTTCTTAGCCCAAATATCTTGTGTTGTATCTATGAACCAAATTATAGTTCCAAAAATTGCAGACTTGTGTGTTAACCTTGTTCTGTATTATACTCTTATGTGGATGTTTTGTTTGTTTGCTGCATCTTATTCTCAAGATGATAAGCTGGGTAAATGGAAGAATTTCCCCCCCTTTACAACTTCCTTTTCATTCTCCCTTTCATATTGTCTTAAGAAGATCCATGTCGGGGGATAGTAATTGATCTGCCTATCAGGATTTGTAGAGCTAAATCATGAATTTCCAAAAGGCATGTCAAAGCATGAATGTGACCTATTCACACTGAACCAACTGTTGTGTTACAGAAGATCTGGACTTACTCTCCTGGTTTGGTGGGATGGGAGGAGAGACAAACATTCTTTATTAAGCATGAATTATGACCAAAACACATCACTGGGACACCAACACACACAAAAAGAGGAAAAACCTGGGATAAGGAATCAGATTTACAAGTACAATTAAAGACAAAAGGCTTTCAAAGTTAAAGTGTTTCAGATTTAATCAGTTGAGTCTAGTCCAAAATTATATTACTAGATCAGGATGAAAACAATACATAAAAGCTGCCTATCTTTTATCCATCTCACATCGGCATTCCCAAAACCAGTTCAATTTCAAACAGGTCAGAAATCACTAGAGTCCACTTTGGAGAAGGGGCATAATGGAAGGTCACATCTATCTCACAGAGTTCAATCTGCTCTTTGCTATTCATTGTGAGCCTTCTGTACCTTAATTCAGAGCTCTTTCTTGAATGTGTGTGGGGGAGGGAGGGGGGAGATATGCTAGAAAGTGGAGTTTAACTCCTAAAAGCCTACTAAAATCTCAAAGAGGAGGAATTTTCCCATTATTGCATCAGATATAAAATTAATCAACAATCAGTGAAGGACAGACACTTGGTTTGCAATTACACTGATGTAGTCTGACTCAAGACAGATTAATCCGGCTCACTGATCTGAGTGAAAGGAAAAAATGCACTCTCTAGAGAGAAAAGGGTATTTGGGACAGAGAATACTTCTGGTAAATTTGGACAGGATTTTTAGACATCTCTCACAAAGTGTGTTGGATCACCCACTATGTATAAGTATTTACATATTGTTTGCACTCCATTTAAATTATTAGGCTTACACTTACCATGTAGCAAACTAATATCATATTGTTGTCTCCTCACTTTAGAAGATGAAGAGCAATTTCAGAGACATACTGATGTATTAAACCTATGATACAGATTCATAAGAACCTGTATACAAAGGCCCACAGTACAGTACAGTTATAATCCAAACATGTATTACCTTAGTGATACATGCCCATTTTCAATTCAAAGATAATTTGGAAAAAGTCTCCTGGTCTTGGTGCTTTGCTTTTTAAAGTCATGATTCAGTTTCAATATAAATATAGAAAAGCCCATTCCTGCAGCTGAGGCAAAATGACAAAGCATGTTTAACAAAAGGCCAACAGAAGGATTTCAAGGTATATCATGTTGCCCATTTAAATCCTGCTGAGCAAGATGTCCAGAAAACACAATCCATCCTTACTCAAGATGTTGGAAATGCCAACTGGGACAGTAATAGCATCTAGATTCAGACAAAGTGCCTCTGCTAATCAGTTAAGAACATACCTGAGGGAATTAGAGCAATACTGTCAGAGGATATATTACTTGACATGGCTTCTGCCCAACACCAAAGTACCCCCAAAGTATGCCTACCAGCCCTACAAGAAAGTACTTGATAAAGGTAGGAAGGGCGCAGAAAGATGTTCACAGTGTAAGATTTACTCATTTCAAGAGATGCCACTCAGGCAGCCACAGAGAGAAGTGAAATCTGAACTCTTACTTGCAATTATTTTATAATTTGCAGGATGTGTAGGTCAGTGTATCTGTTCTGCTACACACAGTATTCCAAAAAAAGGATCTCACATACACTGTGCTTCTAAAGAAGTTCAACTCCTAGAGAAAATTACCAGCTCAAACTGTATAGTAACACACAGAACAGGTCAATACTGATTACTAACATTTGTGTCTCCCCTCCTATTCTGGACACACTGAGAAATCCAATTCATTAAAGAGAAAGAAGAACCAGAAAAAGGGTCTTAATTATAGCTGCAGCCTGAAGTACAACGTCCATCATATTTTGGACCAACTGCTTTTTAGAAACTACAATTTAAACTGCCGCACAGCCAACCCAGAAGCAGTGGCCTTACCCACCTCCATTCCCTAAGAAAATAGAAGTCTATAGTCTGTTGCCTATCAAGGTCACCACCTCTAGAAATATGGTACACAGTATCATTATGCAGTAAGAAAAATACTTTTAGGGAGGGCACCACACCCTTTGCTAATAAGCAAGAGGCGAACATAAGGGTATATCTGTCTTCAAGATCATGTGAGATACTGGGCATATTCAAGATGGTATAGCCAAAGGCTACAAGGGCACATTTACAGTTACAAAACAAACTTCGCACTTTTTCTGTAACACATCTGAATAGACAATTTCTTCATGCCTAAATAACAAGGTACCCACCCAACCCTGAAATTATACTTCCTGGCCTTCCCTCAGCTCTTCCTCAAATAGGACAAGAATAAATTCATATATGCCCTACTGCTACTCTTAGCAGTGTGGCTCTGGACAAAAGTAACAAAGCTTCTGAATGGAAATACCAGTAATGCTGACCTTTGACATTATTTCATGAATACTGTCCCTGTTCTCAGTTATTCCATAAACTGAAGCCACTGTCTGTGAGATGAAACTGTGATCACTTTCCAAAGCATTGTTGCTGCATACCTGGGTCAAACTTGTGGCCTTCCTAAGAGGAACAGGGCCCTGGAGTCCCTGCAGTCCTTATTGCATGAAGGAGGGGCACTTCCCAGGATTCTCTTGCCTGAGGAATGCACGATGCTAAATGGCTCCAAACAGTTTCCTATTACATAGGCACATATTATTACAATTAAACGCATGAGTAAATAAGTCTCTGAATATAAAATAGGGGCAAAAGCTTAATCAAAGGTTTGGGAACTTGGAACTAAGGAAAGCTAATCAGTGTCACTCTCCTTTCTTCAGCTCTATCTCAGGAAAGCGCCACTGAAAAAAACACGTGCTCATGACAAAAACAGAGTTATAAATATAAAAAGGAATTCATTGTCAAGCACCAGTAAAATTGCCAGCTTTCTGCAGGCAAGGTGAGCTAGGAAATGCTCCAAGAACCAGACATTCAATCCAGGAGAAAGTTTCAGGGAATATCCATAGCAGTGTTGCTGTCTGGGTTCCTCCTTAAGGTGGTATTCAAAAGAGATGCCTCTGGCTTAGAAGGGTTCATATGCAGAAAGCATCACTGCCAAAGGTGCAGCCATAAAACTGGTGTGAGCCAACTGGTTCAGGAAATCAGAGAACTGCTCCCATGTTCTAGACTTGGAGTCTATCATCAGGAAATCCAAATTCATTCCATTATTTGACAACTACCATCATGGTGCTGCAGAATCAGGAAAAGTTTATCTTGAAAAAAACCTGGATGTGAAGACTGTCTGTTTGGCCTTTGCTGTGTTGAAGTGCTGGGATCCACCTAGAGGTGGCCACTGCAATTCTACTCCATAATGGCCCGGTACAATGCAGGTTCAATGTAATCCTCCCGGTAACGTGAGTTGATCACCCTCTGTCTTTTTCTCTCTTGTTTGACCTCTTTCTCTGTGAAGATTTCTGTAAAGCGCATGTCGGAAGCAACAGACTGGAAAGAAAGAAAACCAAGACTGTTTTATAAGAATGGCAGTCAATTCTTTCCACAAAGGACGATGGTGACAGAATGGGCTTTGAGTGAAATTTACACAAACAGTGATTCTATGATTTCCATAATTCAGTTTTTGAAATGCCAGTTCAGTTTCCTTCCCCCTAAAATGTGAGAACTAGGTAGCAAAGGAATTTTAAAAGTAGTAATAAGCAATAATATATCTTTTCATGATATGTCTACATCTCAAGTACTATGTATAGTGATGGCCTGCTTCATCTAAAACAGATGTTTAAAAATGTATATGTAACACTTTTACTGTATTACAGGAAAACAGTGTTAAACTGCAATATCTTATAAAACCACAAAGAGTATCCTGCTCCATTATAGACTGTGAATCCTGAGACCCATGGGAACAAGAGTCACACATACATTTATGCTTCTTCCAGTCAGTCCTGTACATTCCATACACAAACAGAAAGTTCAGAACTGAATGCAAGATGAACCATCTTGAAAATCTCAACTTTCCTCAAAACAAGTTCATGGTGTTTGAACATCTCAGAGAATTCCCTACATGTTTTTAGAGCTAGAAGCCACATGAAATTTCATAAGGTAGGAGAACAGAGTACAGAGATGAAGAGGACCACATGACTAGCAGCAATACAGTGAATGATACAAAAAAACAGCACACACAAGTATTTGCTTATTTTGCATAAAAATATAGGAATATGATTTTCTTAACAGAGACATTTTTACTATTTTTGCATGAAATACATAAAGCCTTGCTCATAGTTTTCCTCAAAAGTAGTTCCAAAAATGGCTTGCTTATTTAGGCCCAATACACAGGTTTTTAACTTATTACATTGCCTAGTGGCTTGAAGGTTTTCTCCAAGGAAGGATCAAAATACCTTATGATTTCTCATCTGTACTCTACTATCTTCTATCTCTTTGTGGCTAGTACTGGACCTGGCAGGGAGATAATCCTACATGCTCAGCTGATACATATCATCCTAACTTAGTAACTGTGACATACATATACTTCTAAGGCATCTGGAAAAGAACAATACCAGTCACAGAAAGGAAATCAAATACTGAAGGATCAGTTTTGGTTTCTCTGTTGAAAAACAATTACATAAATCAACCTCCCCTGCACCTTTACTCACCAGTCTTGATTTGACCCTCTTGGGAAGCTCTTCATTAAGTGTGTATACATCATCCCTCTTTGCCATCAGCTGGGATCCATCTTCAAACTCAACCTAAACTCCCCCCAAAAAAGAAAGCTATCAGGTGATCACAGACAGTAATGTCATGATCCATTCTCTCTTGGGAGCCATTCTCTCATCTCCTCATTGACAGCCACACATAGTTTTCGTCAAGCACAACTTTTAGGAGACCAGCATAGAATCTGCATGCATTCAGTCACACTAAGCTGATACAGATCTCCTCTACCATCATCAGCAAACTCTACCTTTTCATCAAGGCTACAGATCAGAGATTTCTGAACTGAGCAGTGCCAAAAATCTCCCAAGAGTCCATGAAAAAACATATTAAAAGATAAGGAGAGAGTAGATAAAGAGGTTAAATCCCTTTATCCCCACTCCTTTACCTGGTACATCTGGATGACATGCGAGGCTACAAATGTAGCTCCATAGACCTGTCCATCCGTCCATCTCACTTGAACGACTTCTCCGGCAGCCGGGGGACCCAGCTGGACACAGTCTCGACTCTGTCCACATGGGAAAAAATGGGAAAGATAAATATTATTTACTGAAAAACAAGCTGAATAAATATTATCTGGAATATTCTACCCAGGTACAAAGTTACCATTTGAGTGGATGTATGCAATTTGTGAAAGAACAAAGGTGACAAATTCTGAGATAAGAGATAAAGGAATTCACAATTAAAAGGACAGTTAGTCCTTCACATTTGCAGGTTTGACTTTCATGGATTTATTTGTGAGTTTCTCCATCCCCTGTCCCACCCCCAGCACTTCTTTTCTGGGGGAACCTTCTGTCTCAGCAGCTCCAGTTAGGCCACGCAGACCTTTAAAATCCCACAGCTGGTCTTCCTCCTCCTCCACCAGCCTCTGCTTGGCCAACTAAGGACAGCTTGCAGCCTGATTTCTCAGCCCTACAAACCCTCTCCCAATGGCCCCTCATACCCAAGGGAGGAGATGGGCATGGGAGAGGAAGTACAGGGCCATCTAGCGAACCCCTCCCTTTTCCTTGGCCTGGTTTGGATCCTAGGTGTCCATTCTTCCCACCATGCCTTGGCCTCCATCACCAGACACACATTTTGATATTTGCCATTTTTTCCATTTTTGTGGTGGTCCTGTGCCCCAACCCTAGCGAATGTGGAGGGTTGACTGTAGCCACACTTGTCAGATTTTCATGTTATAGAGAGAGCACTTCTTTACTGAATAACTTCCAAGTTGCTCTAACTTCAGTCTTGTTCTAATCTATGTCATAAATCATGGGTCCAATTCTGACCAATTAATCACAACAGACACATATCTATGATCCTGAACTTTGTACTGATGATACTGCTGAAGATACATATAGTAATAAAAACAAACAACATCATATCCCATGTTTCATACTGACATTGCCAGAACACCTTCACTTATTTGTCTCTTTAAAGAAAAGATGCTAAGAGCTGCTAACAATACCACTGAGGGAAATTAATATGAGAGATTTATTATACAAGTATGTCAAGAAACCTAGAGTTCATCCAGAAGCCAAAAGTGAGAACTGAGGTGGGGGGGAGAGAACAATTATTGTCCTCACAACTGGACATATGACCACATTCGACCAAAAAGTCATGTCCAGTTTCCACTTCTGGATTTTTCAGCTGTTTTGGCAACTGCAATAAATTCTGCAGACTGGCTTTTTGAAGGTGTAACTGCACCCAAAGTAGCATTTGAACATATTTTGTGGGCAACTTTTCAACCCATTTTTTTAAAAATAAGGGTCCACTGGTTCACAGAAAAGTGTTGGGGTCTACATGTGGCTAATGAACTGCATGTTCTCCACCCGTGCTTTATAGAAAATTCTCTCACTTCAGCAGAACAGCAACACTTTAAGAATATGAGCAAACACCATGAAAGACAGTATTTCCTTGAACTGTACACCTTCCAGAGGAACAAATCCCTTATTACATAGCATACCACAATGTCCTCAGGGTATAGGTTATCACTGAAGGAGCCATCATCAAAGTTGACCTCATAAAAGGTTTCCTTCGTCAGACTGATCACTTCACACTGGTAGAAACGCCCATTCTTGTGCTTGCTAATAACTGCCTGCCCCACAGCAAGATCCTGTAGTGCAGCTTTGGCTCGCTGAGGAAGATAAGAGATACAATCAGATGTTTATACAAAGTAAAATCTAGACGGTTTAACACCCCAGAACACCTCCAAGCTTGTGAAAGATTGCTTGGGACACAAAGTGTTTCCAGTGCTTTCAACTATCAAGTATTTCCATCAACTTTTTCCCCCAGAACATTAAGCATTCCCCCACCACTCTTCCAATAAAAAATCCAGTGACTTTCTGGTACTGCATGCCTGATTAATTTCAACTAGATCACAGTCAGGATGATCTTTTATAAATTTATTAATATAACAATATATCTTTATTAATATAACAATATAAGAATTATACAGTCATCATGTGTGAGGTTGTTTTTTCATTTTGTTTTTGCTTTCGTTTGTGAAAAGAAATAAAATTGGCTTTGATTAATGTGATGTTCTGGTTTTTAATGCCACCTAAGCTGATTAAGAAGTTTACAAGTAATGGATAACACATGCAAAATATGTTAGCTAAATCTAAACTGACTTGCCTCTGCTTGGGATGGGATCTTATGCCTGAAGCAAGTTATGAAGACCACAAATGGCCAATCATCAGGCTGCATCATGACTCCAGCTGCTTGTGCACAGCTGACATGGAAGGATGTAGGACAGCGGCCATGAGAGCACTGCACACAACAGCCAGCAATTCTCTTCCGTCGTTTCTTGCAGAAGACACATTTCTGTGAATAGATAAGTTCAGCACTGCAATCATGGTGTTACAATTCAACACTTACCAATTGAACTAGGTAACCAGATAAGCAGGAAGTCATAATGAACTCTTTTCTGGACTAGATGCCATGTTTTTAAAGTTGAAGTCATGATATATTTATGAGTTTGTATCACAGAAGATGGCCTTGCAGACATTCTTAGAAAATCCTGGACCATTTTTTTTCAAAACTCACTGACAAGCGTGACTAAAGGGATAATCACTGTACCATTCTACACTTTCTCAAATAATCACAAAGTTCAGGTGGGGGATAGTACAGGAAAGTTACAACCCAATTCTGATGACATGCCAGTTACCTGTAAAAATGCACTGCTCATTACAGAAGACAATAGATATTTATATTATACAAGGAAAAGAAATCACCATATAAGTGTAAGACTGAAGAAGATTAGGAACTACCTCCATCTCTTCTTTCTTTTTAAACACTTAAATGCACCCTTCTTCCTTTAATTTTTTTTTTTCAATTTTACTGGCTATATAGTTGGCTGAGGAGTCATTTTCTCGAAGAATTAGCAATGAATTTTTATAAAGGTACTTGTCCAGTCACTTTGTTGCTATTCTCTGAATTCTCCACATCTCTATACTGAAAAAAAAAATCACAGCATATTTTCATTTGAGAAGCAGATAAAAGGACTGCATAAAGTATATCCTGCTTTAAAGTATGCTTGTCTGCAAGTCCCAACTTATATTTTATTTTAGGGTTTATGCTCCAATTTTATTTCAATGGCATATAGTAATATTCCACAACAACCTGACATTTTTTTTAATTGAACAGTATTTCTATAGAAACTAGTAAAGAATCAGATCATTAATGGTATTTAATTTTCCATCCAGTTCCAATATTCAACTGGTTTATGCCCTAGTTCTGTGGTTCTTAACCTGGAGCCCAGAGATTCCCAGGGGTCCCTGGGCATCAACAGCAGCAACAGGTATGTGGCGGGGGGGGTACTGCAGGTGCTGAAATTGCTACCCTGTTGGCAAACCAGGGAGCAGTTTGGGTGCTGAGAGAGACATGGCAGTAGGCACGTGCATTTGCCCAAACTATGACTCTGAGACCAGGATTTGAATCCCCACTCGGCCATGGAAACCTATTAGATGACTTCAGGGAAGCCACATTTTGCAAGAAATCTTGCCAAAAAAGCCTCTCATGATAGGTTCACCTTAGGGTCACCATAAGTCAGTTTTCAAAGAGGGGAGACATGATGCCTAGACTCTCCTCCTGTAAGTGGCACTTTGTTGTGTGCCTTCAAGTCACTTCAGACTTAATGACAATCCTAAGGTGAACCTATCACAGGGATTTTTGCTTATTCAGAAAAGGTCTGCCTTTGTCTTCTCTGAGGCTGAGAAAAGGTGACTTGCCAAGGCCACTCAGTGTCTGAACAGGGATTTGAATCGTAATCTCTAGAAGTGTTTAATAAATAAATATATACTTGAAAATTTAAATAAATATTTGAATGCTTAAATCTAAATTAAAATATTTAAATCTTGAGTTAAGTATTGGGGAACCCTGGCAACAAATTATATTTGCAGGGGGTCCCTGGTAAAGGTCCCTAGTTTATCACTCTTTGCTAATGACAGATTACAAACGTCTGTCTTTCTTCAAAGTGTTATCAGCACATACAGAGTTGTCTTCACTTTATTGAATACTAGCGTATTTACTCATCATTGCCTGGGATTTTATTTTCCTCTTAAGAATTTACCCAACTGTCTTCTCCAGTAACTGTAACTGTTCACCATATTCCTCAATACAATCTGTGTTCTCTGGTGACATTGATGTACTGTCTTTTGATTTTGCTTTCTGCTGAATTTGTGCAATGGCTTTATGTTTTTCTGGAAGCATTTTTTCTTTTGAATTTCAACTTTAAGGTTCCTTACATATGGAACCCATACAATCTACGGTGTGAAGCAAGAAGACCTTGTAACTATGTTGTGTATATCAGTTTAATTTTTCTCACATGCCTCCCAAATGTTTTTTGGCATTCTTATTGATAGTAGACCTCATCTCCATAGCAACCAGCCTGAGGCCCAAAAGCTCTGAAAATACTGAGAATACTAAAGGCTCCTCCCTAAACTGCCAACCCCAGGATTCCATAGAATCTTCACAGCCAGCCAGTCATATGAGATCTTCTCGCCTCACACAGCCAATCGTATGAGGTCTTCGCTTACCTGACGCAGGCAAACAGACAAACTCACAGACAAACACTGACTTTTATACAGTAGACTGGTTGAGCAGTATTCTAGTGCATGCTAACCTACTGTTCTCACTTACAGAGGAAAAGGCTTTACTTATGTTCTCACTCAACAGGAAAGAAACAAGGGACTCTCTGGCTTGTGGGCAATGGGGACAAGCCAGAATAACTGGTATCATATTTCCTACAAGCAGGACCTACTGAAAGAATGAACAGGTTGCTTACCTGTAACTGTGGTTCTTCGAGTGGTCATCTGTGCCATCATACACTAGGAGCTTTAGCGCCTGCGCGGTAGCGTTCGGAAACTTCTAGAGCTTGTTCGCTTGGCGGGAACCCCTCCCCCACGCCGGTACTGCGCATGCTCCTCCCGCCGAGCAACGGTCTCTCCTCAGTTCTGTCGTCCGCCGTAGAACCTACAGGGACCTGAGAAAGAGGGGAGGAAGGGCGGGTGTGTATGATGGCACAGATGACCACTCGAAGAACCACAGTTACAGGTAAGCAACCTGTTCTTCTTCTTCGTGGTCTCTGTGCCTTCATACACTAGGAGACTGTGTAGCTTACCGGTCGGACGGCGGGTCAGGTCCTACAGCACGGAAGCCAACACCTCACGTCCAAACCGGGCATCTCTGCGCGACCGGCAGTCGAGCCTGTAGTGGCGCACGAAGGTCGATGGTTGGGACCAGGTCGCCACACGGCAGAGTTCATGCAGGTCAACTCCTCGCAGGAGGGCCGCAGAAGTAGCCACAGCTCTGGTGGAGTGGGCTCGAAGCAGGACTGGCGGAGGCTTCCTCGCGAGCTCATACGCCAGTTCAATAGTCCTCACCACCCACTTGGAGAAGCGCTGGGTGGACACTTTTAGGCCCTTCCGACGTCGCCCATAGCAAACAAAGAGATGCGGCGTCTGTCGGAAGGAAGCAGTCCTGTCCTTGTAGAAAGCCAATGCCCGACGCACGTCCAGGGAGTGGAGGGACCGCTCCAACGGTGTCGTTGGGTTCGGGAAGAAGGCAGGCAGGATGATATCCTGGTTGAGATGGAAACTGGACACCACCTTTGGCAGGAACGAGATGTCAGGTCTCAGGACCACCTTGTCCCTGTGGAAGACCGTGAAGGGCTCATCGGAACGAAGAGCTGTGATCTCACCCGCTCGCCTCGCTGAGGTCACCGCTACCAGGAAGGCAGTTTTCATTGTCAGGAGCCTGTCATCCGAGGTCGCCATCGGCTCGAAGGGCGGCTTCGTCAGCTGCGAGAGCACCAGCGAGAGGGACCACGGCGGTAGCGGCGGCGATACCGGCGGGTAGAGATGATGAAGTCCTTTCAGGAACCGCTTAACGGTATCGTTCCTGAAGAAGGCCGAGGCAGCAGATCGTGGCGGTTGGTATGCCACGATCGCGGAGAGATACACCTTCAGGGATGGAAACGCCAGGCCCTGTTGCCGGAGGTGCAGGAGGAAGTGCAGGACGGTCGAGAGCCCCGCGGGCGATACCGGCTCACTCCTCTCGTTAGCGAAGGTCAGGAAGCGTCGCCACTTGTATTGATAGTTGCGACGGGTGGATTCCTTCCTGGCCGCGACGAGGACGGTACCGAGCACGGGATCGTCTAGTGCGATATCCTCCAGGCATGGAGGGCCAGGCGTGGCAGGTCCGGATGGAGGACTCGGCCGCCGGAGTGGGAGAGCAGGTCCGGTGTCGGTGGCAACCGGAGCAGGTCGTCTCGCGCGGCTTGTAGCAGGGGTGCGAACCAATGTTGCCTCGGCCAGTACGGGGCTACCAGGATCGCGTCGGCTCGGTCGGCGAGGATCTTCGATATCGTCCGGCCGAGCAGCGGGAACGGCGGGAACGCGTAGAGGAGTTCCCCGGTCCACGGAAACTGGAAAGCGTCCCCGATGGAGGCACGATCGTGGCCCGCTCTGGAACAGAATCGGCGACACTTCGCGTTTTCCCTGGTCGCGAAGAGGTCGATCGATGGTTCGCCCCAGCGGTCCCGAATCAGTCTGAACGCCTCTCCGGAGAGAGACCATTCGTGATGGGATGAGGTGTCCCTGCTGAGGGCGTCTGCCGTGGTGTTCTCCTGCCCGGCCAGGTGAACCGCCACGGGATGCGTGTGCAGGCGAATGCACCATTCCCACAGGCCGAGCGCGATGTCGAGCAGGGTCGTGGAATGAGTCCCACCTTGTCTGTTGATGTAGCAGACGGCGGTGGTGTTGTCCGTCAGAATCAGGACCGTGCGCCCCGCCACGGCATGGCGGAACGCCCGTAGGGCTTTCCAGACGGCAAGCAGCTCCAGCGCGTTGATATGGAGAGCGGTCTCGTCGTCGGTCCATCTGTCGCGGACTCTGAGATCGCCGCAGTGGGCACCCCATCCATACAGGGAGGCGTCGGTCGTTACCGTCACCTTCGGTGTCGGCTGTTGGAAAGGCATCCCCGACATGAGATTGCGTCGCGACTGCCACCATCGGAGGGATGAGCGGACGTCTCCCGGCAGCTGCAGTCGGAGTGTCTGTTCGTCTCGCAGGGGGTCGAATATGCGGACGAACCAGTGTTGAAGAGGTCTTGCTCTCAGCCTGGCGAGATATGTCACAGCGGTCGTCGCAGCCATGTAGCCCAAGAGCTGCTGGACGCTTCTCGCAGATAACGTCGGGGCCGTACGAGCGTGAGCGGCGGCCCGGATCAAAGTTTGTGCTCGAGACTCTGGTAGGTACGCCCTGGCGGAGGTCGAGTCGAGCGTCGCCCCGATGAAGTCCAAGATCCTCGCCAGCTCGAGGTGGGACTTCTTCGGATTCACTCGTAGACCAAGGCGGGTCAGGAGTGACAACGTCATGTGGACGTCGTGGTAAAGTCTCTGTTTGCAGGACGCCACCAACAGCCAATCGTCGAGGTAGGGGAAGACGGAAGCGCCCTTCGTCCGCAGGTAGGATACCACCGGGGCCATGCACTTGGTGAAGACCCTTGGGGCAGTCGAGAGTCCGAATGGCAGCACCTTGTACTGGTAACAGGTGTCGTCGACTGCGAAGCGGAGGTACCGTCTGTGCTGTGGGCGAATGGCGATATGGAAGTATGCGTCTCGGAGATCGATGGAGGCGAACCAGTCCCCTCGATGTAGGAAGGGTAGGATCGACGGTATCGTGACCATCTTGAACCTTATGGGGCGGATGTAGCAGTTCACCCCTCTGAGGTCTAGGATCGGCCGGAGGGTACCGTCGGCTTTCGGTACCGTGAAGTACCTGGAGAAGAAGCCGGTGGTCTTGGCCTCTTGCGGGAGCCGCTCGATCGCCCCTTTCTGGAGGAGGGATTGGATCTCTTCCAGGAGGGCCGGACTCGACGGCGTGGAGTAATAAACGCCGCGAGGAGGAATATCGAGAAACTCGATGGCGTAGCCAAGACGGACGATGGAAAGCACCCAAGAGTCCGTAGTGACATACTGCCACTCCGCTAGGTGTCGAGCGAGAGTCGGTCGGTCTCCGAGCGCTGATGGTAGGCTGAAGAGTGGGTATCGGCGGGTCCTGCCAGGCACGTCAAAACCGAGACTTTGTCTCGGAGGAGGACTTCTTCGACGAAGGCGGGCGCCGCCTAATCGTGCGTCTGGCCGATGAGCCGGAGGACGGTCTCGACTGTCCAGACTGGGCCGAACGCTGGAACGACGAGGTGGAAGATCGTCGCCAGGATGGTCGGAAGGTGGAGGCCCTGCGGGTCTGCGTGGCCGGCTGCAGCCCGATCTTTTTTGCGGTCAGTCTCGCCTTGACGAGATTGTCCAAAGCTTCGTCTGTGGACGAATTGAATAGGCCTTCACCGTCGAAGGGGAGATCTTCAATCCTCCTTCTGGTGTCCTCCTGGATGTCGGCCGGTCGAAGCCAAGCATGGCGGCGGAGGCCGACGGATCCCGCCATGACCCGGGAGGCGATCTCCACTGCGTGCCGGGAGGAGGCGATCTGGTGCCGAGCGATGGAGATAGCCTCATTGAAGATCACGGAGGAGGCTTGGCGGATGTCCTCCGGTACCGCTTCCATCGCTGGTTGCAGGCGATCGAGCACCTTCTTCAGGTATGCCGCGAGGCAAGCCTGAGTGTTGGACAGCCTGATCTGCAAGGAGGCAGCCGAATAGAACCTCCTTGCGTAGGCGTCCAACTTCCTGCCCTCTTTGTCCGGCGGGGTGGTGTGTTGCCTGCCGGAGCCTTTCGTCTGCGCGGACTCGACGACCACAGAGTTCGGTGCAGGGTGATTAAATAGATAACCGGCGTTATCCTTCTGCACCCTGTAGAGGTGTTCTAACCGCTGCGGTATCGGCTGAGCCGAGGCCGGTCTATCCCAGGCGGCCTTCACCAGTCTGGATACCCGGGGCAGGAGAGGCAGCGGGGCCGTGGAAGGTCGCTTCTCCTCGAAAACGGAGAAGGCTGGATCGTCATCCTCCGGCTCCGCATCGGCGATCTTAAGCCCGAGGGTAGTGGCCATGCGGAGCAGCATCGCAGAGAACTGGTGGACGTCCTCTGGAGCAGAATCTGGGATCGGGTCCCCGAATCCCAACGGAGGAGACTCCTGGGAGGCCGCCTCAGACACCTCAGACTCCGCACTCGAGTCGTACGACTCCGAGCTCGGTGAGTCCTCTCGCCGCTCGCTCTCCGGCTCCTTCGTAGTCGCCGCAGGTGTTGCCTTCCTAGGCTTCTCCGCAGCCGGGGCGGTGGTAGCAGCAGCGTCCCGCTTGGGATGGCTGACCACGGACTTCACCCTCTTGGTGGTGACCGGGGTAGTCTGGCAGGCTGACGTCGTCGTAGCCCGCTCAGTCACCACCGACTCCGTAGGGCGCGTCGCCGTCGCCGTGACCCTAGGAGGTGGCGATATCGCCCGATACCGTGGTGAAGGCTCCCTCGCCCTATGATATCGAGGGGAGGGAGAGCGGCTGAAGGAGCGGCGGTCCGACGGAGATCGGCTTCGGCGTCGACGGTACCGAGCCTCGTCCCCTCTAGGCGAGCGCGATTCGCGCTGTCGACGAGGTGACCGGGACCTCCGGAAGGTCTCCCAGCGACTCGGGCCACGATGGTACCGATCCCGGTACGATGGCGAATGGGACCGATAGGAGGCCGGGCGCTCTCTCCACTCAGATTCCCTCGCGTACCTGGCCACGTAGGACGCCGAGGTGTATCTTGAGGCAGACGAGCGAGGTTGTTCCTCTCTTGTCTCCCTCGGAGGCGGCGAGGCCACCGGACGCTCGGAAGAGCGGGACCGGGACCTGAAGGAGGTCGAACGCCGCTCCGGAGAAGCAGAGGGCTCTCTCTGCTGCAGGTCGGCCGACCTGCGACGGCTAAGAGGGCGGTGGCGCTCCTCCACCAGGGTTGGAGGGTCTGCCACAGGCGAGTCCGGGCGCTGTTGGGGAACGTCCTCGATCTCATCCTCCGAGAGGTCGACGGACTCGCCTCGCCCTTTGGAAGGCTGCTGAGTAGGAGGAGGAGTAGGAGGTTGAGCGTCCCCAGCCGGGGAGCGCTTCTTTTCCTTCTTCTTCTTCTTCTTCTCCTTCTCCTTGCCCTTGCCTCCGTCCGGAGCAGGGCGCTTTTTTGCAGGCGTCTCCGTAAGGGGAGCCTCAGCCTTCCTCGCCGTCGAGGATCCTTTAGCTGACTTGGCAGCCGCCGACAGCTTCGGGATCCTCGGTAACGCCGAGATCGGCGTTTTCGCCGGTACCGAGCCCGATACCGACGAGGTGGACGGAACGGCAGCCGCCGATACCGTCGATGGCGTGGTCGTCTTCTTGTCGGCCATCTTGGAGGTGGAGGTCTCGTCTATCGCCCGCAGAGACTGCTCCCAACAAAAAGATTTGAGTCTCGCGGAGCGGTTGCGAAGAGTTTGCGGAGTAAAATCCCTGCAAATTGGGCAAGTCCGGATGTTGTGGGACTCGCCCAAACAGAAGAGACACTCCTTATGGCCGTCGTTGAGGGCAACCTTGCGGCCGCAGGACACGCACTTCTTAAAGAGCGCGGACATAAGACGAAGAAACGCCAAACTCCGAAACCCAAAAGACGAAAACCGAAGGGGGAGTCCGAAAGAGAGGTCAAAGACAGTCCGAAAGTCCGTAAAACCGTGAAAAACAGCAAGCCAAGCACGACGTGAGAGGAACAAACTCAAGAACCTTCCGTACGCGGCGGCGGACGAGAAAGAACTGAGGAGAGACCGTTGCTCGGCGGGAGGAGCATGCGCAGTACCGGCGTGGGGGAGGGGTTCCCGCCAAGCGAACAAGCTCTAGAAGTTTCCGAACGCTACCGCGCAGGCGCTAAAGCTCCTAGTGTATGAAGGCACAGAGACCACGAAGAAGAACCTGTGGTTCCCTGGCTTATCCTGTCAAAATACAGACACAGTGGAAAGGGATAAAGGGCCAACATTCTGGAATGCAACCAGTATGTTCAGTATCTCTGGCAATGAAGACACTTTTTACATCTCCATGCATCCAGATCCTCTTGTTTAGGAAGGCTTTCTGGCCCTGCACTCCAGAAACATCTTAATTATTCATCTACAACCTATCTTTCTTAGAACAAAGATGAAAACGATGGATGAGAAGTTAATAGTAGTTTAATGATTTAGTTTTGGAAGTTCCTCAACAGATTACATTTTGACTGGAAAATCATCATAAAGCTTACAACATAGTAACTTGAAGTGAAGCAGGCCTGACTGGCATATGAGAGTACGTATCTCAGAGCTTTATGGAAGTAGGGTTGGACACAAACATAGCAAACAGAAACTCTTACAGCAAACAGTGAAGAATTACCAGGAACAATGGATATATAAAACTCATGAACCTATGTATAATTAATGAAAACAAAAAGGAGGTATCCGTAACGATTGGCTTCTGCAAGCAGCAGCTTTTACAGCACGCTCATAAGAAGGTCCCTGGAGTCCATCTTTGTATGCTACTGAGAACCCTCAACTAACTATAGTGTTTAACAGACTGAGTACCAGTCTGAGTACCAAACTCATTCCATAGTCTGAGTACCAAACTCATTCCATAGTCTTTGGGAAGTTGTTATTTTCTCAGCTGTAACCATGCGCCTGGTTTACAGTACTACTGGGCAGATCTAAGAAATAATATATTCAAAAAGCTTAGAACACTCAGAAAAAGAATGGGAATCATATAATCCTTTAAATGTTCTTATACTCCAACTTTTAGCATTCCTCACCATTGGTTATACTGGCTTGGGATGCTAGGACTTGTAGTCCAACAACATCTGCAGAAGAACCGTTGACCGAAAGGTACACTATATATCAGGTCTTATATTTTATGACAGCACAACTGCTTCTGCTACTCAAATCCCATTTTAGCTTCATTACTTACTCTGTATACAATTGTATGATCTTCTTAATCTAGCATCCTGCACTGTCTGATGAACCCTGATGCACAAATGCCATAAAAACACACATTAATTCAGAGAAAGAGAATCATCTGTTTCCTTACCAGTCGGAAACGCTGCAGTGGTATTTTGCTGACATCTACTGGGCTTCGTTCTGCAATGTTCACAAATTTAGCCTCAAGAACTGCCACAGCACACATAACGTGGACCCACCTGACAAGAAAAAACCAGCAGGATTTAGCACATGCTTATGAAAAGAGGGTTGCGGGTCATGAAAAAATTTCAACACAAATGAAGTATGTGGATAGGTACACATACTGTAATACAAAAAGCAGGCAACCTTTTGAGTTTTATAAAATTCGTCCCAACCAGTCCTACAGCAGGGATGGGAAAGTGTAGAGTATACTGCACATACATACCACAAGGCTGTTAGAGGGACGCTGCACCCCTCCACATGCCTCTCTGAATTTTTTGCCCACCTGCCCCTAAAAATATGCTCATGTTGACCTCATTTTTAAAAAGGGTCTTTCTTTGATGTAAAACAGCCCACGGCGGGGATGTTATCAAACTGCCCCCCATGCCTCCCTCAGTGGGCATTCTGAACCAAAGAAAATCCAAGCCCCTGCCAATAGGCAAGAGTATGGCTCTCTGAAGTCCCATGAAGCACCAACGTGCCTCTTCAGCCCTGCCCATACACACCAAAAAGGAGATCCTCCTGAATTGATTACATGGAATGAAGCAAACTGTTAATGCATTCCAAGAAAAAGACCTTCCATAGTTGATTATTTCTGGGGACTCACTTGTTGTCATTAGCTCTTTGAAGTGCACCTCCTCGAAGTGAGCACAAACAGCAATCCTGACAGAGAAAGAAGAACCAGTTTACCAATACAAAAAGAAAATTCAGTATAAATGATCTCACAGTCTCACTGTCATCCTTTGTGAAATAATGTTCCCATTCTCTATAAATACACAAGAGCTCTAAAGTTGTAGACTGTGCTAATAATAATCTAGTGTGTCAAGTACTTTCATCTGTTAACACAGACTCAGTCTAAATGAAGACAAGAAGCAGTCGGTAGTGCTTTTTAAATGAGTCCCAGGGCCAGATGAACTTCTCCAAGGTGAGAGGAACTTCATCCAAGGTATTAAAGGTATTAAAAGAACTGGCATAAGTAATCTCAGAATGACTGGAGAATTCCCAGAGAACAGGTGAAAATCCAGCACAGAAGAGGGCAAATGTTCTCCTCATTTTCAAAAAGGTGGGGGGGACCCAAACAATTACTGCCCAGTCAACCTGACATCAATACCTGGAAAGGTTCTAGAGCAGATGATTAAACAGGCAGTCTGTAAGCACTTAGAAAAGAATACCATGATCACTAAAAGTCAAAATGGGTTTCTTAAAAAAAGAAGTCATGCCAGACTACAGTTGTCCCTCCACATTTGCTAGGATTAGGGGCACAAGGCTCTCACAAAGGTAAAAAAAATTGCAAATACCAAAATATGTGTGTGTGTGTGTCTGTGGGAAGGGGGTTGAGGCATGGTGGAGAGAACAGAAACCCAGCATCCAAACCAGGTCAGGGAAAGGAGAGCAAAAGGAGGATGGGTCAGCATGATACACCTACAACTACCTCTTTTGCCCATCAGCTTCCTTGCATATGGGGGTGGGACTGGGAGAAAGTCTGTGGTGCTGAGAAATCAGGCAGTGAGCCAGCCATGCTTAGGTAGCCATGCAGCTAGTGGTACAGGAGGAAGAGGACCAGAGGCAGATTTTTAAACGGCTATCAGCTTGATGGAAGCCACCAAGAAGGAGGGTTCCTCTGGAAACAAAGTGCCTGACATGGGAGAGGGCACGGTTGGAGAAACTTACAAATAATCAAATCTGTGAAAGCCAAATTGACAAATGTGGAGGGCTAACTGTAATCTTATCTTTTTCATAGAGTTACAAATTTGCTAGATGAAGGGAATGCTGTAGATATTGCATATCTTGGCTTCAGTAAAGTCTTTGAAAAGGTCCCCCCTGATATTCTTGCAAACAATCTAGTAATCCAGGCTAAACAATGCTAGGATGGATTTGTAATTGGTTGACCAACCAAACCCCAAAGGGTGTTCACCAATGGCTCCTCGTCATCATGGACAGAAGTGACTAGTGGGGTGCCATAGGGTTTTGTTCTGGGTCCAGCGCTACCATCTTTATCAAGTAGCTGAGGTGGGGATAGCTAACACCTCAGAGGACAGGATCAGAATTCAAAATGACTGTAACTGATTAGAGAGCAGGGCCAAAACTATTAAAATGAATGTCAGCAGAGAGAAATATAAGGTACTACACTCAAGTAGAAAAAAATGAAATGCAGATACAGGATGGGTGGCACCTGGCTTGAACACAGCATGTGCAGAAGATCTAGGAGCCTTAGTAGACCACAGACTAAACAGGAGTCAACAGTGTAATATGGCAGCTAAAAATCCAATGCAATTGTAAGCTGGTCAAGGGAAGCAATAGTACTACTCTATTTTGCTTTGGTCAGATTTCACTTGGAATAATGTATCCAGATCTGGACACCATGGTTTAAGAGGGATATTGACAACTAGAACATGTCCAGAAGAGGGCAATCAAAACAGTAGAACGCCTAAATCATGCCCTATGAGGAATGGCTTAGGTAGCTAAGTATCTTTAGCATGGAGAAGAAAAGGTTAAGAGGGGATGCAATAGTCATGTTTAAATATTTGAATGGATGTCAAAAGGAGGATGAAACAAGCTTGTTTTCTGCTGCTCCAGAGACTAGAACACAGAGCTATGGCTTCAAACTACAGGAAAAGAGATTCCACCTAAACATCAGGAAGAACTGATGGTAAGAGCAGTTTCACAGTGGAATACACTGCCTGGGAGTCTGGTGGACTTTCCTTCTTTGGAGATTTTTAAATAGAGGTTTGATAGCCATCTGTTGGGAGTGCTTTGTCTGTCTATTCCTGCATGGGAAGGGGCTGGACTGGATGGTGCATGTGGTCTTTTCCAACTCTTATGATCTGCATGAAATTTTGTATCCAAGCGTTAGCATGTGGATGAAAATGAATCAACTGAATTTTGCCTGGATACAATTCCAATGATCAATGCCATGATAACAGCTAAATCACAAGATTATATGGAGATTTCTCTTAATTTTAGTGAATCATTTCTATGTACAACCATGTATTACAAAAGCCTTCTCACAGCTGCAAACATTAATCTTGGTTCCAACAAAAGCAAGCTGAGGTCCACACACATGCAGAAGACAGTATTAGTAAGCACTATGCTACACAAGATATTCTTACCTCTTCTAAAGCATTAGCTTTGCATCTAGAGCACTTCCAGTCCTCAGTTGCTTTCTCAGGGGCTACTCCGTAACAGCCTAGCACAGAAATGAACAAATTATGCAGTTTTTTTCAGCAAACTATGCAAGTTTTTATGTGTGCGCTTATTAGCTCTAATAAGAACTAGCTTGCTTACAGAGTTACCATCTCTTCCCTCAGAAATTTTTTTACTATTTCACCAGATTTTATTACTAATAAATCAAAGCACTGATAATGATAGCAGTCTCCCTGCACTCGCATTCAGAACAGAAGAACAAAACAATCAGCTGTACAGAACATGAGTAGAGGCAGCATCAATCTTGCAATTTTATCATCCACTCAAATCATACTTATCAGTTACTGATCTAATCACACCTTCATCCCTCATCTGAACATGGGAATACCAAGTCTCAATTTTTTCATGATATGACAGATAAGAACAGCCACATTTGGTCAGTCTCGCATTGGTCATTATCAGATTAATGTGCTATATTAGAGTGGTAATCATGGGATCCTCATATTTTACTGCACTTCAAGTCCCTGGGGTACTAATTAGCATAGCCAATAGTGAGCTACAGTTCAGCATCTGGAGGGCTTCATGATTCCCATCTTTATTTCCCAAAGAAACCAAGTTTTGATGTCAGGGAACTACAAACAAAACTACTGTTAAGTACTGTTCCAAATCCCAGTATCTAGTGGTTTAAGATATGACATGCCAAGCATACATTATGAAATTTACTATGTCATCTTAACAACAGCTGATATTGCTAGTTGCCTCCCCCAACTCCAATTCTCACATCTCCTGCTTATCAAGTAGCAACTTAGGGTGGTAAAGTATTTTTTGTATGTGTTTTTAATCTGAGATATCTTAATTTCTTTGATACAACACTTAGTTTCTTAGTACGATTAGCAATTTCCTGGTAATTTTCCAGTTAATTCACGCAAGAACAAGATTTGATCATTCTGTTTTCTGTACAAGTCATGGCAGTCTAAAGAATGTAGCTCCTTCAGTATCTCTTCTGTCCTGCTCAGCTTATTGAAGACAAACTGTAATATTATACCAGCAATGAACAGCCAAATTCAGGATGCATAGTACTCACTGGCATGTACACGGACTCGACAGCGCTTGCAGGTAATCAAAAGACTGGTGCCATCTTCCTCCAAATAAGGGGTAGAAAGGCTGACATCTGTACTGCAACCAGTGGTAGTAAAACACATTTCAGGAATCAGGGGTTTAGTTCTCATCTTGCCAGCAGCATCTGGAACTGCCTGGGAACTCTGGCCTCCACAATCTGCCTGCCAGGAAGAAAAAATACATTTTACAGGACAATAGCTTTGTAAAGGAAGCTAAAATGCAGCTATCAAAAATGCAGCTATCAGAAAAAAATTGCTACACAACCCATATGTATGCTAAATGTTTGGTATTATCACAATCCAAGTGCAAAAACTGCAAAAAAAATGGTTTTTTATTCTCATAATAGTCTTAAAGAGAACAAGCAACATGTCCAAATTGCTAAGGATTACATCTGACTCCAGATATAATGTCCTTGATTCCATGTGACTTTAGCCTCTAATACTTTTGGAATCCATCCCTTGACCCTTTCTAAACTGGAATTTGGACACTGAGCTGAAAAGGCTTTTACAACACATTAATATAATGCATACTGTAACAAAGATACATAAAAATTCCATAATATAATAGCAATCATCATATAATAAGTGTACCAGTTTTTAAAGATATCTGCATTAGTTATGCAAGTGTTATCCATGTGATTTCTAATCAGCTATGGTCTCAAAGAGATATTTTTTACATTTTAAACAAGGCAAGTTAAAGTCTTCTGCTACACTACATTCTCCATGCTGCTTTGGCTGACTAGACTAGGGAACAAAAATTAAGTCTTATACACATGCAGGTGTACAAAGGAAGAAAATGAGTATTTTCTGTTTGAAAATACTTTTTGTTTGAAGATGTACCACTTGAGCTCTGAACATACCTGGTGGAAAAGCAACGGAATAAACAGGTTCACTTACTGTCACTCAAGAAATAAAGATCTTTTTCAGTACTGATTTTGTAAACTAATCTGAGAGTGGAGTTCATGTTTTCAACAGAAAATAACTTTGGAACCCTCACTTGATCAGTTGGCATGGAGGGAAAAACCTGTGAATATGGATTCCTCAGGCAATTAACAGGTTAACTTGTACAGTAGAAATTCCAGAACTGAAGTGTTCAAGACATTTAAAAATCTAAGTTGGACAAATGCAGCTAGAAGTCAATGTATGAAAACAACAACATAAGAGTCTAAGAAGTTTTAACCCCACTGCTATTAGCAACTGAGCTACTTTTGACAGACTACACAGAATCTAGCACTAGTCAACTGTTAAGTAATATACAACTGAAGTAATAACATACTTGTATTGCAATTCTCAGTTAATGTGGGCAACATCCCCTCAATGTTCTTGTACTATAAAAGCCTATAAAGAGGATTTAGGCTGCTCACCTGGTAGGTCTGAAACAGCATGCAGACAGCACAGTAGGGAGCCTGCTGAGCCATGGCTGAGTTATACTCCTTTTCTGCTTCAAAGTTAGGAGGGCGATTCTGCCACAGCTGGCTAAGGGGCTTTGCCCATGATTCTGTCTCCTCTGCTTCTTCTTCAGGTGCTAGTTGCTCTGACATTTCTAGAGTAATGAACACACAAAGCTGAGTCAAAATGTACAAACATTTGACTTCCTTCCAAGCCAATGAAGAGAATAATAGATCTAGGGTTACTGGAAATACTTAACATTTCACAACTACCACTGACTTTTGCTCAAAAAAGTATTCAAGTATAGTTGCTGAGAATCTGCTTTACCAGCAACAATTATACATACAGATCTCATACATACTGTGGAAGTCCTAACATAGCAGCTTTCAATTTCTGGGTCAGTAACATGGAACATGTTTCTCTTTTCTTCACCTCAGAGGCCAAACTTTGTGACATCCAAATCTGACTGCTCAAAATTTCAACCACAAAGTCCAGCTGGCAAAGCACTGCATCTTTCTAGGGGCTGTGAAGTGAAATTTTCCAGATAAAGGTGAAACAATGCAACATATTACTGAAAGGTATGTACAGGCATGTCTCAGTTAGCAAAACTTCTGACAGCGAAGCCCCTTTCTACAAAGGTTTTTATGCCCACCTACCTACCCTTATCCTCTTCATCCTCTATCTAGCTGATTATTTTTTTTAAAGGAGCATCAGCTTTGGGATGATGGTGAAGGAGGACTGGAGAAACAAAGACTTCCAGTGTCAAGTTACAGTAGCACATTATATCATCATCACCATCATTATATAGCTTACTTTTCCCCCAGGTTGGGACTCAAATCGTCTTACAACAATTAAAAAGACATAGTTAAGATCCACAGACTACAAGAATTAAAAAATAAATAATAAAAAATAATTAAAACAACATTAATAAATATAATGAAAAATTCACACACTTGTCAGCAACACAATATTCAGCACATTCTATCAGACGGGCCACATATAATCACAGATTGAATGCCTATCTGAATAAAAATGTCTTTACTTGATTGCACATCAGCTGTAAGCAATGAAATAAACAACCTGGGAAAGTGTGGGATCTTACTCTAGCTGATTCCACAATAGCTGTGTGTCCCAGCCAACAATGGGCAAGGCAGACAGTTGCTGCTTCCAGCACTCCTTACTGAGCAGGTGTGAAAAGCAAACCAGAGAGAAAAGGGGAGAACAGATAAACCTGCCTAACCAGCTACTCCCAACATGCTAAACAAAAGCAATCGATCTACAAATTTGTACACCAAAATGGAAATTATAAGTGGAAGGTGGTGAAAGACAAAGGTCATTTCTGCACTAGACTGTTATAGTGCTATTATTCCACTTTCAACATCCTATGGAATCCTGGGCTTTGCAGTTTATGGAGGGGCCTTTGAGGGGGATTCCATAGGATGCTGAAAGTGGAATAACAGCAGTATAACAGTCTAGTGCGGAAATGGCCAAAGTCATTCCTGGAAGCATTTTGGAAGAAGTTTTCAAATGGTCTCTAGAAGGTTCAGATTTTTTTTTAAAGAAAAAAACATGCAAGCTTTACTTAGCCTGCTTATTTCATTTCACACGTGCATATTGTTTCTTCTGCATACAAAGTTTGCTGAAGCATGTTAAACTGCTCTTTTTGTTGCATAGGAGCCTATCCCTCTTCCATGTTGTTTCTAGCTTTGGTACCAAATATGCTGCTACAGAAGCAATGCCAGGGAAAACATGTGCTTCATTAACAGAGGTCTATTTGTATACGGATGTGTTTTTTGGTATCTGAAAGAAGGAAAATCTCAAGGGACTACACTGATAAGGGACTGCATAATTTCACCACAGTTAGCATAAGATTAGGCATGACAGACCTTGACTGTAGTATGGAAAGAGAAAAACCCTTACCATCATCACTGAGGCCATCTTTAACCAGTAGTGGATGATGCCGTGGGAGTTTGCTCAAAGGCTGCCGCCGTCCCTTTGACTTCTTACGATCCTTTACTGATCTTACAAACTCCTTTGCAATCTGGGTAAGACAGAAACAGGTTAGTGGCCATAACATTACTACGGACAGATTCAGTAGAACAAAAATTGTTACAAGTGAAACTAGTAAGAAGGAAAAGAAGAGCTGAAATCTACAAGTTGCATGTTTCTGCTACACCAAGCTTCCAGTTATATTTCATTACTGAGCACTGAGCTCAGTTATTTATTATCAAGGATGAAAAAGGATTCCTAATATCTCCTGAAACTATCAATTTAATGTATAACTCATGGTATTTGGGCCAGCAACACGCTCTGGGGATCAGGCTGACTGCATCTCACACTACAGAACAGGGACTGGCACTGGAAGTCTTTCACATACAGTTGAACTTCAGCTCTTTTCCGTCCTAACCATCAAAAGTGAGGAACAAGAGTAAATACAGTTCAACAACATATGGGATACATACATACATCTGTTTTAGAGGATACATCTCAAGACCAAGATAATTATCTAACGGGCATTCATCTACCCATGCCATTAAAGTCAAACTGCAGCATATGCACACACAACAACTCTTTATTGCAACCCCTCACCCCCATAATAATCCTCTCATTACTTTTTCAAGTTCTTGTTCATTCACACTGGCTGTAGCACTAGCTTTCCTCCCTGATGGCCGCCCACTGTCCATGCCATTGACTTCTTCTTTAGCATAACTGTGCACCGTGAACACCTCAGCTTGCTCCAGATCCTGTCTGGGGAGGTCAGATTGTTCAGAGTCTGATGAACCCACTGGAGATCCAGACTGAAGGCTGGAAACAGAGCTCTGCTGCTTTATGGCAGAGTGGGCCAAGGTTGAAGTCACAGAATGTGAAATGGAAAGATCCAGAACAGCTGCTTCAGGCTCTTCCTCTTCATCATCTAGTTTGACATTTTTTAGTTCTTCAAATTTTACTTCTGAGGAATCTCCATATTCTGGATCAAAAACAAGATTTAAAGCATTCATTAGCAATAGCCACTGAAGTAAAATGCACATAATGTTTCTTAAAGCCTAGAAATTAGGTAGATTGCCACCACGGAGTCTAGAGATGAGATCAGTTACCCAAGCACTACTCCAACAACCCACTTTTTGTCCCCGAACTTCATAAAACATTCTAGTTCAGTCTTCCCTGCCATTCATAGCATGCATGCAGATCTTATAGCTTTTAGCTGCCTACCTTAGTTGGACAATTTTGCTTTTCTAAATCAGTTTGGTTCTAACCTCCCAAACGTTCTCCCATGTTCTAGTATGTTCCAAAACACATTCCCAAGTTACTTCTGATCTTTTAAAACATTGTGATTTAAGCTACTTTCTTGTCAGATGGTAGTTCCACAATTCCTTATCAGTTCCTTCACAATTTTGGTGTGAATGCCTCCTAATCCTTGGTAGATAACTGAATTGGTAAAATCTTTTACTAACAGGTCCCTGCTGTACTGTTATTGTCAACTCTAAATGATGGAATGATGGAGGTGAACAGTTAAGATGAACATTACTGTGAAGAAACCATGTGGTTTTTTTTGAAGTTGCCACAGCTTCCTTAACTTTTGTACTACAATATGCAAATTTACTAATTGGATTTCTGCACAATGCTGATTTATTCTTATGCTTTTTTCAATGTAGTGTGGGTTGAGGCACTTAAATATCAATGTGAGTAAAATTTTACTGACACATCCAAAGTTGAAAAGTAAAACAGAACAAGACTTTGCAGAAGAAATTACCTGGGGGTGCAATCCCTTGTTCCCCTTGCTGTACAGGCTCTCTAGCAGGTCCAACTGGGGCTTCTGCCACATCCATTTCAAACTGCACTGGACCCAGTGCCTCCTTGGGAAAGGCTTCACTTTGGCTCACCTCTTCAGGAACCTCCAAGCAGACCCGGTGTCGTTTAGTTCCAATACGGTGCTTGGGTATACTGCAAGAAACATGCATTCCAAGTTAACACTTCAAGCCAGCATGTCAAGTCACTGATCTTAGAGGCTTGCTGCTTTATAAGCTTCTTTTAATATTTCAGGAGCCAAGGTACTGCTCCAAAGAACATATGTTTAAAGGGAGGAAAAAGATGGGAAGATAGCCTATCCCATTTTCTGCCACAGGGTGATGCAGATGATGAGCTTTTACTGGCACAAATACTTGAAATAAGGTTTTCAGCATTTCCTCTTCAGCTGCAGCATTTCTTCCTCACTATAAATAATCTCCACTAAACACCAGTTTTGACTATTATGTAAAGATGGAATAGCCATCTTGAATGTAAATGTGTATCAGATAAGGAAACTATCATTTACAGGTTCCCCTAATAAAATGCATAAATTAAAGCTATTTACATTCTTTTTCCAAGTGCTGTCTCACTACTTTACAATACAAATATTTTTGCAGAACAGCTTGCTTAAATAGTTAGCCTTATCTCCTCAAGCTTGTAATTCCTCTGTTCAACTACTGGGAACCAGAAAATTGTGAACAATACTTGATGATAGCTATACCTAAGTAGGCTAACACACAAGTGGATGTGCCTTCAAGTAGCTATTTGGCTTATGGCAACACCATGAATTTCATAGGGTTTTCTTAGGCAAGGAATACTCAGAGGCGGTTTTGCCAGTTCCCTCCACTAAAAATATATCCTACTTGGTATTGTTGTGTGCCTTCAAGTCATTTCTAACTTATGGCAACCCTAAGGCAATGCTATCATGGTGTTTTCTGGGGCTGGGAATATGTGACACACCCAGGATCACCCAGTAGGTTTGCATACCTGAGCAAGGAATTGAACCCTGATCTCTAGGATCATAGTTCAATGTTCAGACCACTACACCATGCTGGCTCTCGTATTACTCTGCATCAAATAATTATGTCCCTAGAAAGGGAGCATTTTGATTGCTGTTTTTTTTTCCTTACAAAATGTTAAACTTCTGAGGAAGCAATACTTTTCAAAATTCTATCTTAGGCTGAGTGTTATACAAAACATGAGGAACGGAAGAGTCTGGATATTATTTGAAGTATTTCTGTCTCACCTCCCAGCCTACAAAGGCTCCTGAGGTGATGAACAAATAAAAACCAATTAAGACAATATAAAAACATTTTAAACCAAATTAAATTACTCTTTTAAAACTCTTAAACACAGTCTAAAAACAATATCCCATTCTGGGAGAAAAGATGGCATACAAATATGACTGATAAACAAACAAACAAATATTAGAATCCCATTTTAAAATAGTTAAAACAGAAATTTCAAACACTGCCATGTGAAACAGCACTGTTTTGGCTGCTCTCTGGAAGCTTAAAGATGGAAGCAGCCTAACTTCCTTGGGTAGGGAGCTCCACAGTCAAGGCACTGCTGCAGAGAAATCCCTGCTACATGTATCCACCAACCGAACTGTACAGCGTACTGTGACACACAACAGGATCTCCTCTAAAGTTCTCAAATTTCCAACCAGCTCATATGGTAGGAAGTGGCCTTTCAGATATCCTGCTCCCATGTCATTTAGAGCTTTGTAGGTCAATACCAGCACCTTGAATTGAGCTAGGAAGCAAACTGGAAGCCAGTGCAGTTCTTGCAAGATTGGCATTATATGGTCTCTAAAATACATACCTGATACCAATCTGACTGCTGCATTTTGCACTAGCTACAGCTACCAAACATTTTTCAAGGGCAGTACCACATAAATAACATTACAGAAGTCTAAACAGGAAGTAACTAAAGCATGAACCAATGTGGCCAGGTCTGCCTTCCCAAAGAAAGGGCATAGCTGGTACACCAGCTGAAGCTGGGCACAGGTGCTCCTGGCCAGAGCAGTAACCTGGCTTTCTGAGACCAACACTGAGTCTAAGAGCACCCCAAGCTGCAAACCTGATCTTTCAGAGGGAGTTCAGGCAGGAAAACATTTGGGCAGTATCATGATCCTCAAATCTTGCAGTTTATAACAGTCTGCATAAGGAGTTGTGCAGAATGAAATGGTCAAATCACTGTTTCTGTGTATAAAAACATTCAACCGTACCTCTTCTTTTCTGTATCTCCATCTGCACTGCATTCCTCCTCTACTTCAGTTTCGTCAGGACATTGCTTCTGGTTTTTAACTTTCTGAAGGAGCTCTCCCTTGAAGAATTCAGCTGCCTCTGGTGTTGGGAGAGTATGATCAATGACTGTCACATCTTTCCCTGCTTTCCAGAGTTTGTAGCGATCCGGCTGGTATTTCCTCACAAAGACATCCATGGAGATTTTGACCATGTCCTTCCGGCATGAACACTGTATGGAACAATAAACCGGGCAAGACAACTTATTCTTCCATTTCAATCCAACATTACTTTACCTTGCTGTCATGCTGTTCTTCTTGCAAGCTTCCAAGAATTTCAAACCATGCCCCTATGGCTTCAGATACAAATATTTCAGATTGGGAAATAAACTTCTGTAAAAAGGAAGAGGGTAACAAGATGTCTCTACCAAAAAATACAAATATATTTGGCAAATGCTGGTGGGCTTGCATTCTGAAGCCAAAAAATTTGTTACATTCTATATCTCAAATTTAAAATGATTAGTGTTTAAATGAGGAGTCAGTGAATGGCTAGCAATTATCTGTGGCTTCAGCATTACTGAAGCAAAGCAGGCATAGGCCTGATTAGACTTTTGGAAGGAAGAACCCTGGGAATCTCAAGGAGCAGGAAACTGATTATTAGATATTAAAAACTAACAAACTGGAAGTGAGCTAGAGAAAAGTCAGCAGTCCTATTATATTTCTGTTTTGTAACTCAGTAGATAAAACAAAATGAGTGTTCATCTGGAGGACAATGTAGATAAGCAAGAGTGGGAGCTTAATCCCTACATAAAGTTGTGAACTCTTTTCACTTAGACTTCAAGATGAAGTAAAAGATCAACAGCAACTCACAAAGCTCCAAATTTCTTACCCTAAGTTCTCCCCTCACTTTAAAAAAAAAAAGTCTAAAGGCAGAGATTTTATTTGTATCAAACCTCACTGTGCATGTTTAAGGACTGTCTGAAACTTAAGGAACGAAAATGGCAAATTCATCTTTGTGGATTGTGATTTTCAATAAAGACTTGTTACAAAACATAGTGCTTTCTACATTTCTATTCACACAGAGTATCAATCTGCTAAATACAAGGAAAAAAAACCACTGCTTTCTAAATACATAGGAAGCAAGCAACAGGATACCTACAAGAACAGACTGTTTTCCATACTCAATCCACCTGAGTGTGGCAAAATTAGTGGATTCAGCACAGTTGAATCCATGATTAAAGCCAGCGTGATACCCATAAGGAAAGGTTATCATAAATTCTCCTGCTTCTTGGGTTACCTGAAAAAGAGTAAGAATATTGATTTCTTTAATTTTTGTAATCTCTAGAACATATGGTGCTAGAAATAATAAAACATCTTTATCTTTGTGGAAGAATGATCTAAAAGAAAGATGACTCATGAAATATCCCAACAAGCCAAGATCTATCTCCCACAGTGGAACTTGGTATAAACTATCAGATTAAAAGCATTTGACTAAAGCAGTTCCAAAACCAAGAGTGGAGTTTTGACAAGCATTACAGTCTAATGAAGACTGTCCATTTCTGATCAAGTTTCACAAGTGAATTAATTTACCTATACTGTTTGCAAACTTCTAGGAATCTGAATGGAATTTTCTCTGGAATATTTAAAAAAAAAAGTTGCCCCTGCCACGAATTTTTGGTTTAAACACTTTAGATAATACATACACTTACAAATAAATATTTACACAAATTATGCGTGAGGTTAAACCTCAAGTGACTAATAAAAATTCTCAAATACTGCAAATTTGCCTTTTTCATTTCAACTGGGATTTCGGCATCATGAAAAATAAGCACGTTTAATTATGACAGGACAAGTTGTTCTAACTATGCAGTGATCAAATATGCTTATTATGTGCACTACTATTCTGTAGGGCATCATGCTGTTATTCTCAGAATTCACCTTCGAAGAGATTCCACCTGAACCTCAGGAAGAACTTCCTGGCGGTCAGAGTTGTCTGGCAGTGGAATATGCTGCCTTTTTCTCTGTGTGTCTTTCTTATTCCTCTGTTTTCAGCCACTCTATTCCATTCCCCCTGCCACCAATTTTTGGTTTTAACTCCTTTCAATCTCTCTGTGAGCTATGAACACTGAACATAACCAGTTCTCAATGAATCACTTTGAAGTGGTCACCTCTTCACAGGCTTTCCCCCCTCATCATCAGGAAATCTATGTGATCAAAAAAGGCTGCTAATACCTTTCCCTAAGGTGTATCAAGAATCTGTATACTTGAAGAACTGAACTGTGATTAAAATACAGCGTTGCATGTTTTTCTGCTTGTCAAATATGCGCCCTCTATATCTTACAAGGCTTTGTGATGCTTCCTAGATTTGCTCTATAGTTGGGGTAACACCAGATCCCTTTTTACCTTGTCAAATGGAATGCCGTATTTCTTTAATATTGATGGAGAGATCAAGGTCATCTTGTGACGGAGGAAAGCTTCACAGCTCTGGGCACTTCCAGGAAAGAACCCTGTTTTGAGAGGAAAAATTTTCAAAACTATGTTGCTCTTTTCCATTCAGATGTACTGTACAGCTAAATGAAAATGGTTGCCCATGTTAAAAAATAAAACAAAACTCTGCTAGCTTACTTTTTTCCTGCAGTATACTTAAAATATCTGAAGGCAAAAAGATAGGATTTTAAAGGCTCAAAGCCAGCTATCAGGAAAAGAGGAAGCTGCTATGGAACAGTGAGGTATACACCCTTCTTTATGCCATATCTTGCCACAAAGCAAGTTATGTCAGATTAATGTGATTTTTCTACCAGAACATTCTAACATATTTTTTCACACAATAAGGAAGAGATATGTGCAAACTATGAGCAGCGCCTTATACATTTTAGATATTTTAAAGTAAAATTTTATAAACTTTTGAACAAAAACTCTGAATGCCCCCTTTTAGAAGTCTTTAAAAGACTTAATGTTAACCTAGTAACACGCTAAAGATGTAATGTTAACTGAGCAAGAGATTTTTATAGCAAAAACAGGATTTAAAATAAGAGCAGTCAACACTCATCTTAAGATGAGTTTCCCCAAATATGAATGCATTAATAAAAATGGTATCTCCTTCCTCAATCTTAAAAAAGTTTAGAGTGTATGCAAGTAGCACAGCACCTACATTTTCAGATAAAGAACAAATCTGTACACCCATAGAAGTCAAAATCAGCTCACAGTAGTAAAACCACTAAGTTGGAAAAGGTACACATAAATTTTGGAATGATTATTACAATGACTTATGGGAGAGTTCTGGTGACTACCATCCCCCTTCCCACTCTGAGCGGCTAGTTCTGCATGTTTGTTAACTTCTTTTTTAAAACATTAGAAAAAATGAGTGTTTGTCCATATATTTTTTTTTTATTTTTAAAGGAGATATTCATTATCATAATGCCAGATTAGAACTACAGCCATAGTAAGAGGTGATCCTAACTACTCATCAGAAACTACCAACTGCACACTTCCGTTGAAGTAATAAAGGATGCTTACCTTTAGCAAGACGTTCCAGTCGCTTCCCATGTTCTGGAGGAACAGAGTACCTGTAGCCAAATTAAGAAAAAACACTGAAGAGCTTGGGACTTCTAAGAATTTCAGAATTAATAACAGTGAGGAAGTTCAATGGGCAATTAATGTAAATTGCCAGAGTAAAAAAAATTAAGCCATTTCAAATTTCCTTCTGTTTTTTGGTTAAACTGATAAAACCATAAAGTGTATCCTCTAATAAGAATGTATTACTAGGTAAGTCATGAAACACCAAAGGAAAACAAAGGCAAAAGATATAATTTATTTAAGCTTACTCAGAAAAATTAAATGTAGTATACATCCTCATGGCAGAATATCTCACCATGATTTGGGTTCTCCAAAATGTAGGTAGTTAATGCTATAAAGATCCATGTCCTCTGTGTGCCAGGCAAAGGAAGTTTTCCACATTCCAAAATAGAGATAAGGTGTATTTACTCCTTCAATAGTAATGCCACTTTCATTCTCCACTACATCCAAAATGGTATTCAGACGGCCAATATTCCACTCATCTATATGCTAAAGAAATCAGATGAAGACAGTCAAACAAAAGCAGAGACCAGCTAGCATGACAGCATTTGTGATCCCATAGTCACCTTGCTCTATTTAAACAGTTACACATGTAACTTTTGTATTTCCAACCTTTCCATGACTTCTAAAACAAAACCTTTTGTTCTATATTGGACTGAAGACCAGACTGGACTGAAATAATCTAGTAAACAACAATAAGGAAAATATTACTGAACACTGTCACTGTCTATAAATGGCAACATAATTAACTGCATTTAGTTAAACCTCCTAATTGCAAAGAATACTTACGATGCCTTCAAACACGTGTTCCCCCATCTATACACCACCACCCCTAGTACACCAGTGTCACTTTTATGTTATCTATGTTCTGACAGAAATTTTGTCATCAGATGACAATTTAAACAGCTCTGTTTTATTAATATCACAAAAGTATTATTGTAAGGGGGATAACTTCTATTACTAATGATTGTGGAGAAGGAAAAGGAAAAGAGAAACAAAATATGCCGATCGATATCTCTGATGGTAGAACCCCAGTATGACCTATACTGATAATACATTTCAAGATAGCACATTTCAAAAGACAATCATCAAGCTAGGAGCTTTAATAAAATCATCTGATGCCTGGCAAAATGTATCTAGCAAAGAACTTGCAATCAGTGCTGGAAGACAGTTGAACTGTACACCAGTCAGGACAGCTACTATTCCTGTGTCCTCCCTGCTTTACCTTGTCATAGAGTGTGCCATTAACATCTGCACCATAGATTGGAGCATTAAATGTGAGGTTCTTCCAGTATTTGCGTTCAAGGTCTTCAAAGTCCGTATACCGAGGTGTACAGTACCTAAGCAGAAAAGGGCTATTTTTACAAGCAGTTTCCTCATGTCTACAGAACAGTGTCACAGAATGATCACAAAAAGAGCTATTTTAAAACAAAGAATAAGAACCACAGACAGAAAATTTGAAACAGGGATGGACAACTGGCTAAGGGATCCCAGAGTGCTGCATCTCCCATTGCACTTCCCTGCCAAAATAAATAAATTCAAAAAACGTTTCTGTCCCCAAAGGCCCTCTAAGGATATGGGGACAATTTCTCCACGTTTTTGCCCTCCCCAGGTCTTTTTACGCTTAGAAGAAACCCTTTTTAAAAAAGACCTGTATGTGACCTTGAAGCCAACTTCCAGTTCACTTTCTCTTAGAAAAAAGGCCTCTCCTGGACCTGAAACAATTTCAGGTGGCATAAATATTGTTAAATTTCCCACTCCTACCTCCAGAGGACATTTGCTCCCCACCCTCCCTTTTTTTCCCCTAAAAGTGGCCCTGAGAGGATGCAGGTAGCTAACAGGTCGCACTTTTCCTATGCCCAATTTAGAAGATGGTTGAATATGGATATATAACATTGGCCATTTCCACACTACACTGTTATAGTGCTATTATTCCACTTTCAACATCCCATGGAATCCTGGGGTTTGCAGTTTTTTTTTGGGCAGGGAGCATTTAGAATTCTCAGCCAGAGAGCTCTTTGGCCTCAGTATACTACAAAACCCAGAATTCCACAGGATGTTGAAAGTAGAATAACTGCACTATAACAAAGTACTGCAGAAATGGCCATTGAGAAAAAGATCAAAGAGAAACATTATAGCTTTATTGTATGCTTTTAAGTAAGGATGGTTGTGTACTATGCCATTATATTCAAGCTCTATGCCAAAAAATTATCTTGACAATTAAAATTTGCATGGCTGGGTAATTTTGTCTATTCCAGTTGTAATATTTCATAGACCAAAACTCTGTCTAGAGAGATCAGTAGGGATAAAGAGAGGAGCCACAGAAAAAGGACCAAAAATAGTTTCTTATAGAGATGCAAAGAACACATGGAACTCCTTGTAGTCAAACATTCCTTTATGTACAGAGACCTGCTCTTTCTAGTGAAATCAAAGGGCAGTACATATACACACAAACTTCTCCACAGTCATGACAAATACAAAATAAAAGCCAATGTCCAACCTGGACATTAGATTTTGCAGTGCTAGCTTGCAAGTTTCTTATGATAGCCTTCATTGCTTTTAGAAAGATATGGTGCATCTTTTTCTGTGCTTTGGTCTATGTTTTACCTTACAGTAGTGGAATAAGTAGTAGTACTATGATCTTTCAGGCCCATATGATTTCATCTATATAGACTGAGGAATAAGGTAAAATTCTCTCTTCCCAGCAGTTTTCACATACTGTGAAATCATACTATTCTTGGAATCTTTGGAAGTTAGGCTAAAAGTAATTTTCACTTCTCATGCCCATTTACATGGTGACCCCTCTATAACTCAAAACAGTAATTGTGTCCTTGAATAGTTCTTGTTTCAGTTGTTTAATCTTTCTCTGACCTTCCCTCAGCAGCCACATGAACATCCTCTACATATTATACAGCCATCTGAAACAAACATTTTAGGAGGATAATATCCAGTTTACTTTTGACTCATTTTAAATAGTCAATTTAACAACACAAAGAAAAATAATAAACCATTCTCTCTTTAGAAATAATTTAATTATATTCTTACTTATCACTATTTGCTATCCTCCTGAACTCCCGAACTGTCATAGCTTTCTTCTGGATGTTATACTGTGTGAAGAGGCCCGACTGGCCAGTGACGACTTGCTGGATGGGAGCAGGGATGCTCAGATCATCAATATCATCATACCATCTTCGTGGCTTCCATTCCTTAGGAGGGACAACCTAGAAAGTTCAGAAGACAAACATGGCAAAAGCTTAGAGAATCTGAAAAGCTTCAGGGGGCAGCCTTGATGCCATCACTTCATTTCATAATGACATTTCCCAGATGTCATAGTGTTCACTGATTATAATTTATAGTATAATGCCAATCATTTTAGTGATTATTTTACATAATGGAATGGACTTCAATGCTCAATATATTTATACATGGTTTAATTACAAGTGTGAGAGCACAAGATAGCAATATGTCACAACAAAAAACATTCTGTTTTTTCCCCACATTAGTGATTATTGACAAGGTTGCAAAATAAGACATATCTGACAAAAATGGAAACCCACTAAAGTACCTACCACTAATGTCAAGCTCTAGATATATAGTACTTCTGATAATCAGCTATAAACAAACATACTAACAGGAATAATCCTGATTATCATACAGAACTAGTCTATTCATATACAATATAATAAACACTCCCAACTCCAAGTTAACAGTTGTATAAGAGTGTCATACAAATGGGAGGTCAATATTCAGCACCAGATTGCACATGCATAGAAACACTTCCATTTTTTTTTGTTCAGTCTTTTTTCTCAGAGAGCCAGATATGAAATTGCTCCTGTGCTGGTAGTAACAGAATTGTCCCTAAATGTTTGCTGATTCACTGGGATGGGGGGAGGGTATCATTGGCCTGTTTCCAGGATTTAACTTTCACAGGTCAGCAGTATCATTTGTAACAATCTATCTGAAAATATGAATTCATATCTGAATGTCCCAAGATTCTCCTACTGTATATAGATTACCTATATTAGAACTGGTGTGTATCAACTCAGTTCTCTCAGGTGAAATACAGAATCAAGCCTTTTCTATATACTGAAATTGAAATGTTGTATCTCATTCTGGGAGTCAGATAAACACCCCCACATCCAGCCAAAGCTAGTACATGCTACAGAAACAAAATTCCTGACAGACTTGCCTTCATTTTCCATGTATATCATCATTCCAGAAAAAGTGCTCAGGCTTCATCTCAAATACTGACACAATTAAGACAATAGTGTTGAAAGAACATGTAGCCCTCTTTTATTCCTCATAATAGCTCTAGACATAAAAGAGGCTAAAAGAAGTGATGAAGTCAGAAGTTATATGTGCTGGCATCCATTCCTAAATGCACATATCTCAACCCCTTCATCTTCCAACCTCCCTATGGTACACAGGAAGGAGCGAATATTCAAATAAACATGAGTAAAAATTCTGTTCGAAGTTTGCCATTCCATACAGAAAGGTTTGGAAATGAAGACCTGTACGTGACACCAACAGAGATGTTGGAGTCAGCATGGACAGACTGATCTGTTTCCATTTCTAGCTTTTAGGTGTTCCCTAGAACATGTAGGTGTAGGTGTGAATGTGTAGGTGTCTTCAAACTGCCTGTTGAGACAATGAATACTGAGAGGTGGTTTTGCCAGTTCCTTCTGTGGTATTAATTCACATTCTCTCATACAAATATAGGGCTAGTGAAAATCTAGAATTCCACATCTTTCATCATTAAGGAGTACTCGTACATCCTATTTGTTGTGAAAATAAATACTATCTTCTTATCATCAATTGAACTTAGTTACATATCATCTGCAGTTTCTAAGATACTGCTCATTAAACTATATTGCAGTAATCAATGGGCATGTTCTGCTTTTCGGAAACATAATTCTGATGGGTATTATAAAAACTTTTTGCAGGCTTTCTTACCTTTGCTAATCCAGCTCTGTGAGCTCCTTGAGACTCTATGTATGCAATGTAACGGCTGAAATTTTTAAATTCTTCCATAGTGGGATGGAATGTCATTATTCTGGCACTTGGATTTAGGTTCTCCAATTCAGACGCCATGCTTGTTGTTTATAGTTCTCTTTATCATATATAAACCTGAAGAAACAGGGCACTAATGCAAACAGCCACACAAACAACACAAGTTATAAGAATTATACAAAATAATGGAAGCATAACAAAAAAATGATGAACACCAGTGAAGGTGATATATTCTGTTTTAGTAACTACCACTGACTTTAGAACTAACACTCCCTCGCCTCCAAGCCACAACTGTCAGCTGTTTTATTCAGCTCCTTCTCCTTACTAAACATCCACCTCAGGCTTGAATCTGCAAAACACTAACTACCATATTGCAAAAATCCCCTACTAGAGTAAGAATAACATTATGTATTGCAAACATGGCTGTTTGCTAAAGACTCTGTTACCCCCAATCTTGATTACTGGAAGCTGCTATCTGCATGCATGTGCCTTCAAGTTGACCGTCAACCTATGGTGACCCCAAGAACTTCAGAGGGTTTTCTTAAGTGAGGTATACTCAGAGGTGGTTTTGCCAGTTCTTTCATTTGAAATATAGCCTATAGCACCTGTGATTCACTAGCTTCCAAGATCAGGGGCCTTCAAGGTAATTACACCTGGAATCTGTCTTTACAAATATGGTGAAAGAAAATAGTGACAACCAGCATGCTGTGGTGGATGGACTATGTCTCCAGTTACCAGGGTCTGAATCCCAGCTCAGCCATGGAAACCCACCGGGTGACCTTGGGCGAGTCACATCTCTCAGCCTCTGAGACAAAGGCAAACCTCCTCTGAACAAATGTGGTTAAGAAAACCCTGTAAAAGGCTCTCCATGAATCTAAAACGGGCTGGCAGGCACACAAGAACATCAAAAAGAAAACAGAAGGTGAACGTCATGGAGAAGCAGGGGGTTGGGAGAATTACTTCCTAGCAGGCTATTAACTGGAAGGGAAGGCGAAAGATAACAATACCTCCGGGCACGTGCACTTCCCCCCCCCATAAACCTTCCTTTTATCTCTACATACAGAAAAGACCTGCCTCGGTGGAGGGGAGGGGAGTTGTACCCGCCAGCACGGAACGTGGAAAACAGCATCTCTCCTTCCTGGCAGAGAGGCCTCGGGCTTTGCCTCCGCCTCTGGGCTCCTGTGGTAAACCCTGCTTTACTTGGCGATGGCACCGGAGGAAGGAGCGTTCCCTACCGCTCGCCCCTGCGTTTGGGGATGGGGAGGCACGGAGACCGACGACGCGCCTCGCCCCCTCGAGTAGCGAGGAAGAAAGGCCCCGACGCTAGTGCGCCGGTGCCTCTTTCCGCCTCCTACCCGGGACGGAGAGGGGTCCAAGGGAAGGCAGGGCCTGCCCGCAACCCCGGCCCCTCTTCACTCCCACCGCGCCTCGCTTCGCCTCACCCCCCCCCGCGAGGAAGCCCGAGCACCCCCGACGCTTCTCCCTCCTCGAACAAGGATTCAGGCCAACCGGAGGGGCCCCGCCCGGACCAGCCTCTCCTTCCACCCATCCATTTCCGCTACTACCGCGACGAACTCCGCGACCCCTGGATCCCCCCTGCCCAAATCCCTCCGGGCTCCGGCCCCTTCCTCTCTACTCACCCGGACCCTCACGCGCACCGCCACCCCCGCCCCTGACAGGGCCCAGGGTAGAGTATTTGCCTGGGGCCGACAGGGTCCTGCGTCCCGCCTCCCCACGACATGTTCGGGCCTTTCCCCACAGACGGACGAATCCCCACCAGCGCTTGCTCGGATTGTACGGTATCATAGGCTACGTACGCTGCCAATCATTCACGTGGCCCTCGTTTCGTCACCGTCGCGACGGCGGCTCGGATTAGCACCCCCTGCCGCGAAAGTAGTTCCGTGGCGATTTACGGGCGGCGCGCGACGCGGTTACGACGATGCTGCTTTTCGAAGAAACAGATGCCGATCCTTCCGCTCAAGTCGTTAAAGAGACCGTTCCCCTTTTCTTCTCTCGTCTTCTGCTCCATTTTCCTCGTACCCCCCCCGCCCCGCCCCGCCCCGCCCTCGTCCGCGACGATTTTAACGCAGTTATAGCTCAGAGCCAGTCACTGAAGAGAAGCGTACGAATTGGACCAGCCAATCATCGAAGAAACAGGACTAGTTGCTAAGCAGATTTTGCGCGGTGCGAGCTCCTGTGGGCGGGAGGCCGCCATCAAATAAGCCTCGCGTGGTGGGGAGGCCGTTGAAAGTGGAATCATCGCGCTATAACAGGCTAGTGCGGAAATGGCCCCCGTACAACTGTCGACCAAAATCTATGCTTATTGGTGCGTGGCTGTAAACTAACGAAAAGCAACAAATAAAAATAGCCTTTTATTTATTAACCACCGTGGGCATGTTAAAACGTTTAAGCGTTGAAGCTGAAGTTTCAAATTAGATCAACCGAGTTTAAACCTGGCAGGTTGCAAAACTGTGTTATTATTTAAAGTGGCCATTGTGAACCTCAGTGCAGCCATAGTGTTCTTGGGAAATTTGACAATGGCCGCCAGAGGGAGAAAGAAGGCCTTTTCTGCTTTGGTGCCCAAACACCAGGTCTGTTTTCCTGGACACGTTTTGATTACTGTGTATTTAAGTGGAAGGTGAATTTTTTTTCTTGTCGGAGTTTGAACTGCTGCAGAACCTTACTGGATCTTTTCTGTTTTGTCTTTTATGGATTTTGTGGGTACTTTATTTGCTATGTAATTATATTTCTGATTATATTTGCTGTGTAAACCATCCTAAAGCATATTGAAATACGAAGTGTACAACTGTTCAATTGTGACACAAATTGATTGGCAGGCATGCTGAGTTCTTCCACCTGTAAAATCTGAATGCCTGGTACCTACAGTAGTATCACGTGGAACCACCTTACAGTAAACTGGTTGTAAGAATGTCTTTTCTATGTACATCTTTTCTGTATAACTCTTTAATTCGTTTCTGTAAAACTCTCAGGGTTTTGGACTTGGCAACTTAAACTATAATTGTTACCATCATCAACAACTTTTATTTATATCCCATGTTTTCCCCAAGACTGGTAGCTAAGAGGGTTTACATATTTTAAAAAATTGCAGTTAAAAACTTACAAAAGATCAAAATGAAAATCAAAATCAAACTATAACCATTTTGTTGTGGGTTTTCCGGGCTTTGAGGCAATGTTCTATTAGTATTTTCGGTTTCGCCTGCATCTGTGGCTGGCATCTTCAGAGGATCTGAGGATAATACTAATAGTAATAGAACATGGCCTCAAAGCCCGGAAAACCCACAAAAAACTATGGATTTCGGCTGTTAAAGCCTTTGACTTTACATATAACCATTTTAAAAACATATACTCTAAAAAGATTTTACAAGATACACAATACAACTTTCAACAATGTAGCACATATAGCCCTGTATTAAAAGCCTGCAAGATTTTTTTTTTTTTAAGTTCACCTCTTGCTGTAAAGACAGTAAAGAGGATGCCATTCTACCCCACCTAGAGAGGAAGTTTCAAAATGTAGGATCAGCCATTGAAAAAGCCCTCTCTCATGTTCCCATCAACTGTACCTGTGAAGATGGTGAGACTGAGGGGAGGATGTCTCCTGTGGATTTCAGAGTCCAGCCAGGCTCATATTGGAAGACATGTTCTATCAAAAAGCGTGGACCTAAACTGTACATGATATCTGGCTTACTGATGTTTCTCAAGACCATCTTTCCATAAGCACACCTGCCTCTTGTGTTACTGTATTATCCATTGGACAAGAAGGGTATATGAGGAACATCAGTACCACATTATAGGATAAATCCTAATTTACAAATGGAAAAATGTAATCTGTTGTTAATAAAGTGAGGCAACATCAAATATAGGAGAAAGAAGGCATAACAAAATATGGGTGCCACTTCTGTCCATGTTTACACAGGAATCTTTCTGATTTCCAATATGCATATTAATGACTGCAGTCATGCAGCAAAATTCTCTATAGGTTAACTCCCAAGTAAATATACAGAGCTTACATTTTCTTTGCCACTACAAGAACTTTTATGTTGATCACACAGCTTGTTGAGTTGACTTAGTACAGCACTGTACAGCTGTTGAAAGTAGAACTGAATATCAAATATGCATCCAAACAAGCCACAAGTTACTAGATGAAACTAGTGAGTACTTTGTCCCAATGATAGGCTGGCCTGTATAGTGTTGTGGAGCTGGAGTGCTGTAAAAGTAGGGAATTTCAGTATCCTAAAAGCCGCAGTCAGAAAGGCAGGATGTGATACTTCCTAAAACTGTATTAAAATTGTGTTAATTTAATTATGGTAGCCCATCTAGAAGCTGACATGGTGTAAAAATACTGCCTCATTGATCATCTTAGATGTATAATGGACAATTTTCCATTGCCATTTTTTGTCTGCTGAAGATCATCTATTTCTAGTAATGCATTGTTTCATAAAAATTGGTAGCTTAATAAATATACACCAATCAATTTGATATCAGGCTTATAATTAACTATTTTTCATTTAACCATCCATAATAAACAAATATTTCATTCTTGGACATCCAAACATTGATATACATATAGTGCCTTAAAAAAATATGATCAGCATAAATACATACTGTTGGGTTTTCTTAAAATATTTACAAGTATTCCAGTAAAATTTTCTTTTATCTTACACTTTTTTTCTGAAGGACACACATCTAATCTTCTTATAAGATCAATGTAACGTTAATGTAGTCCAGTTAATCAATTGGCTAGACATGGCCTCTGTTAAAAGATAGTATTTTTGTTGTGTGCTGTCAAATTATTTCCAACTTATGGTGACCTTAAGGTGAACCTCATGAGATTTTCTGGGGCTGAGAGTCTGTGACACACCCAAGATTATCCAGTGGATTTCCACTGCCGAGTGTAGACTTAAACCCTGTTCTTCAGGGTTGTAGTCCAGTGCTCAAATCACTACACCACACATAGTCTTTTAAAGACTTATTGAGAAAGCACGGAAAAATTGTTCACCATGAAGATTTGACTCTACTATGATGCTAGATCTAAAAGAAGACCAATACTGTACAGGCCTCAAGCTAAACTTGAGCTTGTCCAATCCTAAGGATTAACCAGCCACGATTCCTATCTTGTCACATGTATGGGAAACTTACTATCTTTGTTATGCCACAGTTTTGTATAAGCATTAACCACTTAGAATGAGGTTGACACCATTAATATTCACTTTTATTACAAGTCCTTGAAGGACAGGAATCCACATACTTATTGATAATTATCAGTGATCTTTTCCAGTATTCAGAATATATATCAATTTGATGTAAGATTAATAGGCTAGGCTGGATACTAATGACCATGTGAGTCCATTTCCCTGACATACAGTCTGGATGGTCCTATTTAACCCTTCAAATATGATGCCGAGGAGTATTTTAGAAAAATCTCTTAGCCACTGGTTGAGAGTCAGTTATTCTCAATAATTCCTATAGCTCAAAAGAGTGGGACCTGTAAGTATTGGGAAAGAAGGAATAAAAATAAAGCAAGAAAATGTTGTTGGCTGGTCTCCGCAGACTCGAAGAGACATGGCCTGAAAAACCTTGGTTATGTTGAAAGAGCAAGCAGATGACTGACGACTAGCTGTGGGGGAAACACTGCATGTGCTCAGCTTCTCCATAGGTCTGGCAGGCAGGTTGTTTCATTACTAAAGTCCTGGAGCAACTTTTAATATCATGCAGGATGACATGAGCTATTTTTTATGATGATAAATGGCCTAGAATTACCACCAAAGGAAGCATGTAAGGATGGTGACACTTTTATTGTTACCATGGCTGCTCTTGGCTGGAGATTACTTATTAAAAAAAACAGCAAGAGGGCAGCAGTAGACAGCTGTTGGAAGGGACCAGAATTATTCTTGCTCTCAAACACAATTATAGCCACAATGAGCTAAAGAAACTCTCTGCCTTAGGGAAGCTCTAATGAAAATATTACTTTAAGTAGCAAAGTGTTAAAAGAGTCCCCTCAGTTTGAATCAGATATAAACCCTCCCATGTGGAACAAATTTAATAGTTTGCAATTTAAATTTACCCTAACATTTTCGTGCTTGAAGTAGTACATACGTTTGAGCAATACATATGTTAAAACCAAATAAATTTAATACATGAATACTTTGTATTTCAAAGTTACATGGACCGTAGTTCATATATTAGGCCATAGAAACTATTAGAGCAGGCCTTTGTCATTTGGGCTAAACTGGAACAGTTTCCTGGTTTGTCTAATCTCAGTTTTAGCTGTGAACAATTGATAGTGTGGCACATACAGTTGTTGTTTTTTGAGTGGAGGCAGTTGTGATCATTGGTGAAGTCTCTGGCTTTTGTTGGCTGAGCTGATGTGTTTGACAATACTTGTGAACATTTCATCTGCTGAAGGAAATAAATTGTTTCACACTGCTTTCTGGCTTTTTCAGAGGAGTAAAAGTCTCTTGCAAGAAATATGAGGACTGGAAAGGTAAAGGAGCAAAAGTGCCAGATAAATGAAAGCTCAGAGAAGCTTTTGGATCATTAAGAAAGCAAAAACTATGACCACAGATGATTTACATAGCTCTAAAGTGGGTAATAAGACTTCCAAATAGTTAAAGATCATTAATCACAATCATGATCATGATAATCAAATTGGAGAGTTTTGTTAAGAAATCATAGAGTCTGAATGCCTTAAAGATACCAGATCCTGTCTGATCTTGGAAGCTAAACAGGGTCAGCCCCGGCTGGTACTTGGATGGGAAACCACCAATGACTACTAGATGCTGTTAGCTGTATTTCAGAGGAAAGGAACTGCCAAAACCACCTCTGAGTATTCCTTGCTCAAGAAAACCTAATAAAATCCATGGGGTTGCCATATGTCAGCAGACAACTTGAAAGCACATATATACATACATAGTTAAGAAATCAGAAGAAGGCTAAGACTGCAAGGACAACTGTGAAGGAACTACATAAGATCTTCAAATGTTAAGATAAATCATTAGATACCCAAGTCATAATCAACCATGCCATAGTATATCCAGTTTTTGTGTACAGGTGTGAAAGCTGGACAGTGAAGAAAGTTGACAGGAAGAAAATCAACAAATTTGAAATGTGGTGCTGGAGGGAAGTTCTGTGGGGACCATGAACTGCTAAAAAGAGAAATGAATAGGTTGAAAAGCAAATCAGGCCTGAATTCTCACTAGAAGCCAAGATGACTAAAAGGAAGCTTTTGTACTTTGCACATAACATAAGACAATGTGACTGACTGGAAAAGATGATAATGCTGGGCAAAATGAAAGGCAGTAGGAAATAAGGAAGACCACGTTACAGATAAATTATTCAATCAAGGAAGCCACAGCCCTTAGTTTGTAAGACCTGACTCTCATTCATAAGGTTAACATAGGTTGAAATCAACTTGATGGCAAGTAACAACAAATTTGGATCAGAACCCAAGGGCACACAAAGGAAGATGGCATAAAAATGGGAAGCTGAGGGAAAGGTACATGCATGAACTAGTGGTCTAAGGAGAAGGAGGAGGACAGTAAAGATAACCAGTGACTATCTGAAAAGTACAGACTAATGGAAGGAAATGGCTGTGCAAATAAACTGGCTGGACAAGAGTTTGTACTGCAGCTAGGAGGAGTGCTATACAAGCCAGGATATCCTAAAGAAAGTTGTGACCGGCTGAAGCAACACATTCTGAAGAGGAGAGGCTTGAGGAAATAATGGCTATTAGCATCTAAAGGGATGAAGAGATTAAAGGCCAAACTAGATGTACATGTATTTGTTAACCTCACTCAGTTTTTAGCTATAAATTCAGAGAGGGAGATTAACCTTTTATGCTAGAAAACAAATGAAAGAGAGAAGATTTCATCTCATCTCTGAACGCCACTACTTTAAGATAGATTTTTTTTTTCAGTCCTGAGAACAGAAGTGAGCTAGTAGGGGGAAAATATCTTAAAGCAGCTGAGAACAAGAGGCAAGAGGAGGAGGAGTGTAGGTGAAGCAGCATTACCATTATGGATTGGAGGGTGAATGTGAGAAGAAAAATATTCGATGGTTTTGCATAACAATGGTTTTGCATTCAGACAGGAGGGGAGAAAGACAGTAGTGCCTCTCTCTTGCCTCTCTTTGAAATTAGGCTCCTATCGCTGAGAGTTTTTTTTTTTTTTAAGTCTATATCAGTTCAGACCTTAGCTGTCTCCTGGCTGCTAGACTGACTAAACTATGTGTTAAATTAATTGCACTTTTAAAAGCAAAGGCTCTTATTGCATTATGTTTATTATGACATAAGTCTCCGTGGATGGAAGTTCATCAGATAAATCAAATGTTGTTCTGAGTCTGCAGGTTTCTGTAAATGTCTGTGCATAAACATACAATAGTAGATTAGAAAATTAAATAGGGAGGTAAGAAGGAAATTAAATGCAATATGACAATTATGCTAAAGCTTAAGTATGTAAAAGTATGCACAGTATAATTATTGCATTGACTAGACAAGAGGAAGCTATTCTAGATCATAAGAAAGTCAAAACTGATCATCAGGAAATTTATTAGAATCAACAAAAATGTCACAACATGGAAAGCAAGACTCCAATTTCTTCAGAATCTTCACCAGACAGGATGGTAAACAAAATAGTCAGGGTGAAAGGAAGCTGCCCAAGTCTTAACTTGCTCACCTTTTCAAGATGAAGACTGCAACTTCCACTGGATTTGGCTGGGGATGGGGAGTGTGTGATCTTCCATCTGTTGCTGAATTGCATCTCCTCTCACCATGACTGTATTGGCTAAGGTTAATGGAATGACAGCCGCAGGCCAATAACATCTGGAGAATCATTATTTTTCCATTCCTGTAGGAGTGGCCCTCCAGGTGTTATTGGGCTACAGCTCCCATCTACTCTAGCCAGTATAGCCAATGGCATGGGAGCATAAGAACTGGCAAAACCATCTTTGAGTACTCATTGCCTAAGAAAACCCTGTGAAATTAATGAGGGCACCATGAATTGACAGTTGACTTGAAGGTGCACACATACACATACACACCCCATATAAAGGTTATGCATTATCCATGCTTGCTGTAGTAGGTGCTATATAAATTTCAAGTTTTACTAGGATTGCTGAGAATAAAAAAAAAAACACAATGGGTGATCTCCCATACACATTCACATAGTATATCCAGCAGTTGTAATATGGCTTTATCTCTAGACTTAAGCAAAACATATAGGTTCTTTGTTGGATACAAAACAGAGGTATAGAGAAACATAATTCCATTTATGTTTACAAGACTGGAGATTAATTTTAGATTCTGTGGCCATTTCCACACCACACTCATATAGCGCAATTATTCCACTTTCAACATCCTATGGAATCTGGGGGTTTGCAGTTTAGGGAGGGGCTGGCTGGCCCCTCCTTAAACTGCAAACTCCAGAATTCCATAGTATGTAGAATGTGGAATAATTGCACTATATGAGTGTAATATGGAAATGGCTAGCTGACAGTGTAAATGGACCCCAAATTGGGTAGCAATACCTGTTGGCTAGACAAATATGATCCTCAAAAATCATGCCTGTTATCAGGTGGAGAAACTTACCATCTTTGGGCTTTAGATTCTGGTCCTGAATAGCTAAATTCATTATTCCACTAGGTGCATAGCAGGTAAAGAGATGTTTGAAAACAGGAGAGCATTAACTTTATTACATCAGGCTAACATGATGGGTGGAGCTTTCCCATCTATTCTGCCCCTTACCCATTCTTGAAACTTTCTTAAAGTAGCTGCTATGATAGCCGTTGTTTCAGTTGGGAGATGGACCATCAGATGTGAAGTTTTACCAGCAGGTTGCCTGAACCATTTCCATTCAAATTCTTAGTCTTTGTGTGTCATGTCTTAAATTTAAATTGTAAGACAGAAGGCATGGGCTGTTGCAAGTTGCAGCAAACTTTTTGCCTCTTGGCTGAAGGGCAGAATATAAATGCTTCAAACAAATAACAAGCTAAATAAGGAAGGAGCTGAGACTGCATGCGGAAAGACAGGAATAGGATAAACCCACTGGGAGACCTTACGCATGTCACACACTCTCAGTCCCAGAAAACACCATAATAGGTTCACATTAGGGTCACCGTAAGTCAGAAACAAAGGCACAGAACAACAACAAGGAAAAGACAAAAACTGTCCTCATGTTGTTGCCACAAAATTTGCATTTAGCCACAGTCTTAAATGTAAGTGGAGACAGAAATCTTAATTGGATTATGCAAAGCAGAGTTGATGATAATCCGCATATTCTGGCATTGGTAAATTAATTAACACCTGTAACTAAAGAAATGTTTGTTATCTCAATTCAGGACAAATGTAATAGAACTGAACTTGGTAAAACATAATACAGTGGTTTTGGAATTGAAATTCCTTTGTTCACATTTAGATCAGCACCACAATGTCCCTGGAGGATGAAATGTTCTGCAATTAGTGTGTGTGTGTGTGTGAGAGAGAGAGAGAGAGAGTTTTTTACTGCCCTTTATGATATCAGATCTGTGCCAGTTTATTATTTTGCAGCTTGTCTTACGTAGAATTCAGGAGACGAAGTCAACTGATATTTGTGACCCTCAGCATAATACCTGTGGGCAGCACTAGGGTTGCATTAAGACATACAGAAGCCCTAGCTGTCTGGATGGGTTTAGCTCATGGATGATATATTGGAGTAGTTGTAGTGCAGAGCTAGAAATCACGATTAGGGGCATCCTGTCACATTTTCCACTGGGTCTGTCTTGTAGTAGCTTATTCTTAGGTACCAGTTTGGCTTTGTTATTTTTCACTGTATTGAGTGTGTATTATAGTCTAATAAATGCCTAATGTATATCCTTAAAAATGGTGAATCTCTACCCGGTTCATTGAAACAGATGTAGTTATATTGTGAGCCTTGGTGGTATAGTAGACAATGGAACTTGCGTAATTTGGCAGTCTATGCAGATATTCATCCGCAACACAAATAAATCTCAAATTGGGAAAGGTGGATACCTGTGTATATAGCCCCACACGTATGTTTACACTTATAAACACTTTTGAGATCTTTGTGTATTGAGCATGGAAGCCTCAGCAACAGCTAGGCTCAAGGGGATGCTGTGCAGTGATGCTTACATCCCTGTCCCTTCCCTGTTTGAAGTCTACTTTTGTTACAGGCAAATGACTGAATAGATTTTGGGCAGAAGTCTGAAGCGTGAATGTATATGTAGTAGTTGTTAGGCTTTTGATAGAAGATAGTGCTTATAGTTGTATAGGAGTGTCTAGAAAGATAATCTGGGGTGCAGGTTGGCATAGGCTCAAAGTGTTGTTAGGATAAAAGATTATGTAGTCCTGATGGATCTTCTTAAGTACCATTTACCTATGGGTCCACTTGATAGCATCTATGTATAGATAGAGATGATGTTCTTGGGAACAGGAAATAAGAAATCATTCTTCTGTGTCAGGTGTGAATATGTTGATATATACAGAGGAGAGGGAGAAAGGTAAAAGACTCCTGGTGATTGTTCCTGAAAGAGCAGTAAAGGTTTGGGCCATTTCTGCACTACAGTGTTATAGTGCTATTATTCCACTTTCAACATCCTATGGAATTCTGGGGTTTGCAGTTTAGGGAGGGACATTTAGAATTCTCAGCCAGAGAGCTCTTTGGCCTTGGTAAACTACAAATCCCAGAACTCCATAGGCTGTTGAAAGTGGAATAACAGCACTATAAAAGTATAGTGGAGAAAATGGCTGTGGTCTAGGATGATAGGAAGTTTGTTTATAAGGTTCTGTAGCTCCTTTTGATATTCTTAATTTGAGTTCTAAAGAGAGCGAGATGTTTAAAATGTAGAACTGAAGAATTTATTTTGAGTGTTTAAACCCCTGCTTTTGCCAGAAAAGGCTCCTGGAGCAGCATAAAAAAATAAGTAGCATTACAGTCCTTTTACATATTGTTAAAGATGTATAATCTGCATTTCAGACATGATACACAAGGAACAAGGGATTGGGAGGGAAGAGAAAAAGACAAATTGAAATTAAAATTCTTATATAAGAAAAGAAATCTGGTTTCAATATAATGGTTCAAAAATAATGGGATTTGAAGAACAAACTGATTTTAGACTTTTTTAAAAAAGATTTTTGATCCTTCCCCCCCCAACATATATTTGACTTTCTCTTTGCAGTCATGTGAACTAGAATGTACCTTTTTAAAAAATAGAGTTTGGAATTCCAAGGATTATAACAGGAGCTTCTTAGAAGTTTAGTTTGTATATATGTGGTCTGCATGATATTGGTTGCTCATTCTGCTAGAAACAAAACCAAATACAAAGTAGTTAATGTTAGCTTTCACAAACAAACATTGTTCAGTTTTTTGCTTCTGACGTGATTGGGAATTAAATTCTTTTTGAACAACTGTTTCTGTCTTTTTCCACATCCTCAAATACTAAGATGGTGAATTATTTGGAAAGAAAACTTCTCCTTTTCCTTGCTCGTGAGTATTTCTATTTAATCTAATAGAAGAGGCCTTTAAAGTCCCTAGGGTCTTAGCTTTATAGATGTAATTTACTTTCAGAGTGTCTTGGAGATTCCTGCTAGAGAGAATTATAAGAGTACAATTGCATTAGATATGAATGCACAAGAGAAACTATAGATAAATGCAGAAGACATTAATTGAATCAAGAGTGAGCAAGAAAAAGGTCTAACATGAAAAGAGTAAAACCTGAAAACATTTTAGAAAAAAATGCTTTGAGAAAAACAAGACTGAAATAGGAACTGAAGAGGAGGCTGCACATATTCAGCTAAAGCACGGTGGAATGGGGATGATATACTAGGGGAGAGAAAGATTGGATGACGATTTAGTGGGATGTGAATAATGGAAAACATGCAACTGAACTAAGTAATTTATTCAAGAAAATGTTAAATTAGTGGAATGAATTATTTGATAGTATTTTTTCCCTGTCTAATTCAGACTGAGATTGTTAAAATGATTGAATAGAAGGGGAGTATATGAGGCTAAGGCATGCACAGATTTGAAATGAAGTTAGAATGAGTTAGGTTGTGCCATTTTTCATAAAGACTCATGCAATTTTATTGCATGGCGCAGCATAGCGCAAAACCCCCCACAAGCCTGGGATTCTGCTATAACTTTGTAGATGTAACTTAGCTCTATTTACCTGTCTATATACCTGGAGACAGTCCTTAATTGCCAATATTGCATTGGAAGAACTATCCTGGGTTAGTGTAGCAGACTTAGGAAAGGAAGTGTAACTCATGCTGTGTTAAGTCTGCTTTTAAAATTCTCCATTGAGGCTGCACATAAGGAAAAAACACTGTGGACATTTCCACACTACACTATTATAGCACTATCATTCTACTTTCAACATCCTGTGGGATACTGGGCTTTGCAGTTTAGGGAGGGGCCTTTAGAATTATCAGCCAGAAAGCTCTTTGGCTTCAGTAAACTACAAACCCTAGAATTCCACAGGATGTTGAAAGTGGAGTAATAGCACTATAATAGTGTAGTACAGAAAGTCCCTTTGTCTTTACTTAAAGCAGGGTTGAGAATTGTGTGACTTTCTAAATGTTGGATTGCTGCTCCTGGCAGCCTTAGCCAGCTCAGTCAATGGTAAGGAATTTTGGGAGCTGCAATTCAACAATATCTGGAGAGTGATATCACTTGGTTTTCAAAATAGCAATAAGGAACAGTTGAAATTCATGGCAATCAGGAAGGAAGCTATTAACAAGTTTGTGTTCTGCTTAAATACCAAATGAAAGTATTGATTTCAGTTAATTTAGTTATTTGTTTCTTGGTAAATTAACAGAAGAAATTGACAAACCACCTCTGAGTATTCCTGTATGGGATCATCATAAATCAGCAGTTGACTTGAAAGCACACACACACACAAACGCAAAATTAACATGTTGTCTATAGTCATAAATTATGTGATGCACAAATTTCTGACTTCATGAAGGGCCCACACCCCAAAAAACATTTTTTGGGGGGTGTTTGGTCTATTTAAAAGGAAAAACTTTCCACCCCTCAAATAGGAGACATTCTTTTAATAAGGGACATCTGCCAGTTCTGTAAGAGACAAGCTTTCTAGCCCTCAAAGAGGGAGCATCTCTTGTAATAAGGGAAATTTGGCAACCCTACTGGAGGGGGACATAGTAACTACCTTTGGGTTAAATACAGTATCCTGTTGTATAACCTTGCCTCAGTTTGGTATAAAACAGTAGCAAAGCTGTGTAAAAGATGCAGGTTCTCAAGCTTGATGCCATTGTATAAAGACCAAGTTCTCATTTGCCTACAGGTACAAAAAGGAGTGCAACTATGGCTTCTCTGTTCCCTGTTTCCCCTGCTCCACCATCCCTCCTTTCTCTCCTGCCTCCTGGAATAACTGGGAATTGTCCTTTGCACCACTAAAGGAAAGAAGACCAAGGGAATCAACACTGCTATAAGGGAAGCTGCTGTAAGGTATCCTGCATATGTAATCAGAATGGCGTTGAAAGTAGTAATGATGTTGCATTTATCATTTAAGAACTGATTGGATTTTAGTTTGACATTGGACTAGGGTGCTTTGAATGTATGTGTTTTAAATCTTTGAAGCTACATAATTTAACTGTTGCTTTTTGGAGCAATTAGCCTCCTTTGCCTTAGTGATTCAGGAAATGCTTCTCCAACCCATGCCTTCTGAAATGCCACATTTTCTTCTTCTTGCTTTTTAACAAATACCAGGCCTGATGGTGTCTGTGCTGTAGCCATGACCCCAGCAGATCAAGTGGAGGCTATCCTTGCAGGAAAAGGAAAAGATAGTGCTTTATTATTTAGTGAACTTGTAAGGTTCATTCATTGTTACTGTCAAGAGTTGAACTGCATATCGGTGACATGCTTATTCATCACTGAAATGTTATTCAGTGGTAGTAGCTGCTAAATACTTTAAACCAAGCAGAGCTCTGTCCTGAATTCTGAAAATGTTGAGTTCTTTTCTTAATTCTTTTAGGTCACTCTATATCCTAAATGGACGTTGAAGCTTGACAGTTTCATTAGATTTCCTTGTAGTTCACACTACCAATTTTCAGCTGAAGCCATTTATTTTTCATTACAATAATGTATGCACCGTACTCCTTCTTTTCAGTATTGTTTTAGACAGGGCTCTGAATGCTGTCACTGGGAGCTACATAAAGATACAGGAGAAAGACAGGCCTAAATAAGCTGCTCAGATCAGCTCCTTCTTAATGGACTGGGCTTAATGGCCATGACTCCCTCCATCCTGACCTGAACTCTTCATGATCTAGGTATCCTCCTTCCAGTTTGCTGCTCCATGGTTTGAGGGAGGGATTGCTGTTAGGCTGAAGAAAGTTCTTCCCATTCATAGATATGCCTTGCAAAAGGTAAACAGTTTGGGTTTCATGGAAGGGTAACGGCTTTTTCCTTGCCCCAAGCAATTTCTGCTTGCTAAGAGTAGATAGTTTATTTAGAACTCTGCTGCTAGGCTGAGTAGCAATGAGAACAGCAGGAGAAGGATGTATATACAGCCTGTTTCTGAAAGTGCTAATATTTTGGACCATGTAGTAGGTGAAGAGAACTAGAGGGCTTTCAGGACCAAAAATAAATATTGTGCAGATGAGCCCTAAGGCAATGAAGCCATCACTTCCTCTATACTTATTTGCCTTCTTTGTAGGCATATGCCAAACATGAAAATGAAAGGCAGTTGATTCAGTGAAGCATAATGAGCTTCTTGTAATAACTCTTCCCTGTATCTGGGTAGAACAGAGTCCAGCACCTGCTGGGCCCCACTGGGACCAATTTGCAGGTGAGACAAAATTCCTCCTCTTATGTCAGCTCTGCCTCACCTGAACGAACACCAAGTGGGTGTGTGGGAGACATGTGACTTATATATGAGTAAGTGCAGTGAAAAGAGATCTCTTGAGAAATGAAAAGTGAACATCTGAAATGTGGAGTGTGAAGGAGGTAACTGTTCAGCCAGTTTGTGTTTTTCTTCTGAGGTGTAATTTTTTTTTTTTTTTTGGAAGCTGTTCTTGCCATGAAAGTCAAACAAGGGATACTGTATGCCAAGGAAGGAGTCAGGGTAACAGCCAGCCACAACAAAAAGAAAAGAAAGGTTCTGGTAGTTGGCAACTCATTGGTCAGAAATATAGAGGTACCTGTGTACCAACCTGATGAGATGAATGGGGAATGTGCAGTTTTCCTCATCCACGTATCTGGAATAACACTGACAACTTGTCAAAACTCATCAGTACTTGTTTCTCCTTATTCATGTGGGTACCAATGACACAGCCAAGAACACCTTTCAGCAGATCACCTCTGACTATGAAGCTTTGGGCAGGAAGCTGAAGGGGTCTGAGGCACTTCAGTTCTGTGAGTGAAGGATAGGGAAGGACAGGAAGAAACTAAAAGTGAATGACTGGATATGTAGATATTTTAGGCAGGAGAAGTTTGGCTTCTGGGACCACAGTCTTCACTTCTTAGACAAAGGATTACTGACTACAGATGGGCTCCACCTCACAAAAACTGGGAAGAATGTCTTTGATAGTAGCATGGCAAGTCTGATGAAGAGGGCTTTAAACCAGATCCTTGTGGGGGTGGGGTTGGAGATGATAGCTCAAACCTCAGCCTAAAGGCAAGCTTGAAACATATGGATATGAATTCTAGAGGAGAAGCTGGCAAAGAGAATAGGATCCACAGAAAAATGGATGGTAAATTAATAGGTGAGAACAAGCAAAGCTTCAAATGTCTTGGTCCCTCCACTTTTGTGAGGGTTCAGAGTGCAGAACCCTTGTGAAAGTGGAAAAAACACAAATAACTCCCCTCATGACCCCCCTCCCATTCCCTTGTCTATTGCATGCTGGGGCCAGAGGCAAGGGAATGAAAGGGGGGCTCCGGAGGGGAGAAGGAGGGCTCATGCAAGCCCTCCCCATTTCCTTGCCTTTTGTCTGGGCACTTGCCTTCTTTCTCCACACCCAGCAAAATGAAAGGGAATGGGAGGAGGAGAAATGGCAGGGCGGGGGACTTGAATGCCTACAAGTAATCAGTGAAGGCCAAACCCAAGAATGTGGAGGGAGGACTGTACTCTCTGAACCGTTTGACATCATTTTTAATAAATCCTGGAGAACAAGTGAGTTCCCAAAAGACTGAAGAAGGACAAACCTTGTCCCTGTCCAGGAAAAAAAAAGGCAAAAAAGAAGATCCAGAAGATTATAAACCAATCTGCCTAACCTCAGTACCAGGGAAAATATTAGAATGACTTATACTGGAATCTGTCTGCAAGTGCCTTGATGACAATGCCAGGATCAGGTGGATCTGACATGGATTTGTGAAGAATAAATCCTGCCAAAATAATTTCTTTTTTTGATCAGCTCATTAGTTTATTAGATGATAAGAATGCTGTGGAAGTTATTTATATGGATTTTAGCACAGCACTTGATAAAGTCTTCAAAAATATTTTGATTAGCAAACTGATTAAATGTGGAATAGATGGGAACATTGTCAAATGGATCCATAACTGGTTGGAAACCATGCTGAAATAGTGGTCTTCAATGCCTGTACCTCAAAGTGGAAGGAAGTTTCTAGTAGTGTGCCTCAGGGTTCTATTCTTGGGCCATAACTCTTCAATATTTTTATCAGTGACATAGATGATGGGGTGGAGGGAGTCCTGATCAGGTTTGCAGATGTCACAAAATTGGGAGAGGTGGCTAAACATATTGGAAGATAAGAGTAGAATTCAAGGGGATTTTGATAAACTAGAAAATTAATAACATGAAATTCAGTAAAGATAAATTCAGTAGAGAAAAAAATGCCACAAAAAACAAATGCACAGGTATAGGATGGAGGATAAATGGATCAACATGTGAAAAGCACCTTAGGATTATCCTTGATCATAAATTGAACATGAGCCAGCAGTGTGATGCTGCAGCAAAGAAGGTGAATGCTATCTTAGCATAGGCTATTTCTGTACAACGTTACTATCTGGCAATAGCAGCAGATTGTTTTTGGTCCAGGAGTCATGCTACTAAACAACATCAGTACTATCTAGCTGCTATCCCATCCCCAAGTATTGCAAAACTGTCTTATATCATTTCCAGAAAAAATCCATTAAGAGCCTCCTTTTGTGCTTCAGTCCCATGAGCTGGTTCAGTGTGGTGTGAAGCTGGAAATGTCACATCCCACCGCTGCCACCATGTGAAGCTGGAAAGTCCCCCATGCGCTGCTGGGATGTATATTCCAGCCTGTTATGAATTTTAGCTGTTAATTCATCTTCGCTGCCACCACCCACTGAATTCTGGACACTTGGGACAGCACAGTGGGATGCTGTCCAGACATGTCAATCCCTAAGCTTAAGGATCTTCCTTTTCCCCCAGTCTACCTAGCTTGGCGTGGGAAGGAGAGAAACAGGGTCTTTTACAGAAAGTATTTATTAAAGATATGCAAATAAACAAGGCAAATTACCACACATGGGAAGCTCCCTCCTCCCAGGCACGCTTAGTTACAAGTAGTTACAAAAGAACAGATATAAAAGCACAGATACATTCTTTAGATCAGCCAGCCTCCAAAATAACAGAAAAGTCCCTAACGCGACTAGATAACTATTTCTAATTACTCACAGTTGTTCCTAGGCTTAGATGTTCTATGAGGAAGACGCCAGGAGGCTAGGCCTACGGCCTGCTACTGGCACAGAACCCCCTCCAGGAGGTTCCTTGGTTATTGTCTCTTTGTTATCCCTTTGTTATCTCTCTAGCCACATGGCCTCGCAAGAAGTTTTATAACTTCTCCTTGGAAGCATCCTGAAGATGCTCACCTCTTTCCTTTTTGATTGGTCAAGTCTTACCCTATGACCTATAATGGTGACCCACATGACCTATGATGCTGACCACACACTAAAATGTAATCTAATCCCAACACCTTATTAACCCTTGGTTTACCTGAAGAGGGAAGTGTCCCCCTTTTAGCTAAGTCTAGATAATGGGAAGCCCCATTATCACATGTGGTACCATAATAATGCTTTGATAGTGCTTTCTGTCCTCCCAGATCTAGGAGTGGGTGGGGTGTGGGCATGCCCAGCTTGTCCTTCCCTTAGTTACTCACATGGCATGGTAACTTTGAAATCTATCACCTCTCCATGTTTATTTTAAATTTCTCCCTTGAGTTAAAACTTTTTATTTTTTAATACATTTTTAAGCATTGTAGTGCAAAAGTGAAATAAGTGTACTGGTGTGTCATGCCATTACAACATTGCTGCACTAGTATGGCTTCCAAACAAAACAAAAACCCAGCCTATCGGGGCAGTGGGGTGGAGTGAAGGCGGGTAAAGGGAGTAGCCAAGGAGCCTGTAGTGTAGAGGGAGCACCAGTGGTAATACTGCTACTCATCCACTTAAGGCGGAAGGGAGCAGAAGAGAGCAACCTGCTACCATCGCATGAATGGCAAAGCTGGGATTGTAGCGGAAGAATGCGCTAATGGGGTATGGTGCAGAAAGGGCCATAGTTTCAAAGTCAGGGGAAGTAACATATTCTAAATTCTCCACTGTTCAGGCCTCATCTGGAATACTGTGTTCAGTTTTGGGTGCCTGTTATAGATAAGCTGGAGCAGGTTCAGAGAAGGGCAAGGAAGAAGATATGAGGTATGGAGAACAAAATATATGAGGAAAAGTTGAAGGAGCTGGGCATGTTCAGGTTAGTGAAGAAAAGACTGAGGGGTGACATGATTGAGCTCTTTAAAAACCTCAAGTGGATTTTAGCACTGATAAGGGAGAACCTATTATGCTATTTAAGCCTTAAAGTGCATCCTTTTTCACATGTAGCTGGAGATCCTTAACAGCAGTTCAACAATATGGTTAGTTTGATAATTCAGTTCATTGTAACTATTTTTTTCTCACATGCATTGATAAAACTGATATCAAACTTAGTTTGTGTAGATTAAAAGCTGTGATTTAGTGGCAGAAGTATTTCTTTTACATTTTTTCCTCTAATAAAGATAGATTTTCCTTAGTTTAAGTAAATTTAACATTTCTAGAAATCAGAATAAAATAATAAAGAGTAAAAATAAATAAATAAAAAACTCCTCAAGCAGTGTCACAGGCAGCATGCCTGTTTTCTGGTGTCCTAGAGGGTAGGACCAAGTCTAATGGTCTGAAGTTACAGGAAAGTAGATTTCAGTTGAACATTAGAAGGAATTTATTGATAGAAAAAGTGGTTTGTCAGTGGAAACAATTTCTGAGAGAGGTGCTGGCTGTCTTCCAAAGAGGCTGGACAGCTACATGCTGGTGATGCTTTAGCTGGAGATCTTGTGTTGAGCAGGCAGTTGGACCAACTCCATGATTCTATGACCATGACTAAGTTTATTAGAGGTTTAAGAGTTCAACCCAGCAAACTCTTAAGAAGAGCCTTTGAAGGATTCTTAAGGAAGAGCAGAAAGAAAACTGATTAATTTGAGAACCACAAATTTAACAAAACTCTGCTGCCATTCAGATTGGTCAATCACTTGGCAAAGGGGGAGAGTTAAAATAATGCAAATACGTGAAGTTGGAAACCAGGCTAGGCAATTGTGCTGGAGAATGAAGAAAGTTGCTGTATGTTTATTTGGTATAGATTGAATAGGAGAAAATTAAGACCATAAGATTACAAATTACATCTGGGCACTGACTCCCTCTTCACAACAGTCTTCTGAGGTAGGTAATAGTGAATATTACTGGCTGAAGGTCACCCATTGAGTTTCATTGCTCAAAGGGTACTTGTGCCCCTATTCCCAAATCCTAGTCCTGTATTGTAACTACTATCCTACACTGGCTCTTCAAACATTCCCAGCTACATAAACTGACTGCTGTCCTCTGTGCGCTGATTTGGGTGTTTACAGGTTTCACAGAAATGAACCATGTTTCAACTTGTAAAACTAAAACGTTTTTTCTAACAAAGATTCTTCTACAACCAGCTGAAATACATCCTTTATCTTATAATTAGAAATGCAATCTTATATAAAAAAGTTTTACCATTTAAATTGTCAGCATGAAGTAAGAAGCCCGACAAAGGAAAAGAGAGACCAAAAGAGTGGATCAGACACTGCCCTGCTTTCCTCCAGTCTGCTTTTATGCTGGAATCCCTGCTTGCTTGGACTGATTAGTACAGAGTGGCTCAGTTTTCTTCCCCCCACCATACCTTTTGAATCTGAGCAAAACATCACAAACAATATTAAAGCTTGAAAGATTTGTTCTCTGGTTGATCTTTGGGTTAATCCATATTTCAGTAACGCAGAGGTACATGCCACTCTGCATGACTACATCTGGAATAGAGTGTGCATTCCAAAAGGAAGGGGCAACTCCAAGAATTTATTGTGACCCCATGAATTTTACAAGGCTTTCTTAGGCAATATATACTCAGAGGTGGTTTGCCATTGCCAGCCTCTGAAATATAGCCTACAGCACCTGGTATTCCGTGGTGGGCCCTCATCTGAATATTAACCAGGGCTCACCCTGTGTAACTTCCAAGATCAGATGGGATCTGGTGCCTTTGTTATATTTAAGCCCTTGAAACCTGTTGGTATGTCCTTTTTCAGTTGTTATGGCAGGAAGTATCTAGTGCCTCCTTGTGCAATGAACAAAATACCCTGGCAGTACACCTCCAGCTTGACAGTGCTAGTGCATTCTTTCATGGACAGACAGTAGCTGTGAGAATGGAGTGGGAAGCCCTTTGGTACCATCCGCCTGCAGCCATGAAGCCTAGGGAAAAAAGGTACACCAGAGATCCAGAAGGGTGGTAAATGTGCTGTGCATGTGTGTGTCCTGGTACCTTCAAAGTGGAATTGTTCAGTCAGCAGAAGTCCAATGGGGTATGCGGATGTCAATTTTCACTCTGATCCTTTATTTTTAGAAGGGAGTAGAACTTGCTTGACAGCCAGCATGGTTTAGAGGTTTGGGCATTGGAGTATGACCCTGGAGACCAGCGTTCAGTCCCCCACTTGGCTATGGAAACCCTGTGGGTGATCTTGGGTGCATCAGCCCCAGAAAACCCCATGATAGGTTGCCTTTAGGAGTGCTATAAGTTGGAGATGACTTGAAGGCACATAGCAACAGCAAGAACTTGCTTCCTTTACTTTCATGGGTGAGGTTCTATCAAAGAATCTGTTGCCTCAGAAACAACAGGGGCTCAAAACTTTTCAGAACCATTGGCCTGGTTGCAGTGGAAGGGTACTCTACTCATGCCCAAGAACACTTGCCTCAGGCAATTTTCAAAAGAAAAGTGTCAGCCAATATTGTGGTAGGAAAAAAGAATGATTGCTGATTGAAGCAGTGGCCAGAGGAAGGATAAAAGATGAGAAAATTAAAAAATAATGCATCTAGGCATTTTCATATGGCCATTGAATCCATGACCATGGCTTTTTTGGCATCACACAATTTTGGATTAGCCAAAATGATGTCATCTGCCACCCTTCCAAGCTCCTCTCTTTCCTCTGACTTTAGCTGTAATTCTCAGAGTAGTAGGAAAGAACATAGGCTTTCCTAGTGGCAGTACTCTTGTGAGCTATGCCTGTTGCATGAGGACCAGTGTGGTTTAGTGATCTCAGTGTTGGACCAGGGCTCTCGAAAACAGGGTTCAAATCCCCACTCAGCCATGGAAACCCACTGGATGCCCACGGGCAAGTCATACTTTCTCAATCTCAGAGGAGGGCAATGGTAACCCCGCTCTGAACTAAACCTGTCAAGAAAACCCAGCATTTGTTGTCCTTAGGGTCAGAAACCACCTGAAGGCATGCAACAGCAACAATGCCTGTTATAATGCAAAGTATCTTGGAAAGGTTTGCTCTTGAATGGGAAATTAAGACCGGTCAGCATCACAATAGGCCATCTCCTGGTGGAGAGGAATTGGTTTGCTGATGTGGATCAGCATAGTTCTTTGAAATGTGTTGGTTTCTCCTTGCGGGTGTGGCAATGGGGACAGTCATGTTAAGTGCCTACACTTCAGAATTTACCAGTGCATTTAGCTCATAAGATCATCTAGACTGTGGGCTTATACACACTTAGTTGGAGGTCAGCTCTGCTGAACATAGTGGACTTCTTTGTTTCTGTGTAATACTTCTAATGTATTTTTTGTTAGGCATTGCTTTTGGAAGTAATAGAACATTAATGTGTAAATGTACTGTATTGTAACAGCAAAACAAAGAATACCACACCTACATATTTCCATATACTCAGGGTCAACTGTTGTTTTGGAAAGGCTTCAGAGCAGTGCCACTACATGTGTTAAATCTCCCTCTCATTTAAAGCTTATCTGTCAGATGAACTACCAGGTGAGCCAAGCAGGAGCAGAGAATGATCAGGGCATATCCAATCACCTCGTGGTGATGTTTGATAACCTGGGCAATAACTAAATCACTGTCTTCTAAAATCGGACTGAGACCAAAGAACCTCCTCCTCCTCCAGCTGTATTGACATTGCTTCTTGTTACACTCCTGGCCCCGACAGATGTATCTAATTGGTATAAATTGGCTATGGCACCACAGCACCTCTTTGCCTGATAGAACAAAGAGCTCCAAGGCTGAGTTTTACAGGTAAGTGCTGCTGCTTCCTTGTTTAGCTTTGAATTTAGTTACCCATAGGAAACTTCCTGAAGCAACACATGATATGTATGAGTCTTGTAATAGCCAGCCTGGGGCATGCTGGGGAGATGTTAGGACATATTGCTTCAGCTTTTTGTTTTGTTGTTTAGGTGCCTTCATGTCGACTCTGAGCTAATGGTGATTCTATCCTGAGGGTTTTCTTTGAGGCCCCTCCCTAAACTGCAAACTCCAGGATTCCATAGGATGTTGAAAGTGGAATAATAGCACTATAGCTTGGAAATGGCCACTGTCTTCCTCTAAGGCTGAGGTCACCCAGCAGGTTTCCATGGCTCAGTGAGAATATAAACCCTGTTCTCCCAGAGTCCCTGTCTGGTATTCAGACCACTACACCATGCTGGCTTTTACTGTGCAAGACACCTGTTACAGGGGTAGGGAGAGAATATGAGTATAAACGTAAATACCTAAGCCTAGTTGGTATTCAAGGTTTTGAGTTTACCAACACTTGCGTACAGTGATTATTATGTGTCAGTGGATGTGTTTGAGAATTAAACTTTCTCTAATCTGGTTGTGAAAAGATTTGTCATGTTTAAATTCTAGGCTTCACAACAACACAGCACTTTGACAATCTGCTATGTAGGCTGCAAGGTGTGTACTGGCCTTTTGTTTAGCTGTATCATTTCTGTAAATCAGAGCTTTCCAAACTTTTCATGTTGGTGACACACTTTTTAGACATGCATAATTTTGTGACACAGTAATTCAGTTTTACTAACAAATCGGAGGTTAAACTAACCCCTTACATATACATACACATACATAAATTGTATAACAAAATGTATGGGGACACAACATATCTCATGAAAACCTTTCATATATTTTTTAAAATATATAATTTATGAACAATAACATACATTTCCAAGATTGTAGGGGACACACCTACACACTTCAGGCAACACACTAATGTGTCGCGGCACACCATTTGGAAAGCTCTGCTGTAGATGAACAAGAAGTGGCAATGGCACTTGGTCCTGGTTTTGTGTTGGAATGTCACAGACAGTAGATCACCCTGCATTGAGATATGGACCCTCCCTATGACATGGTTGGCTAGTAGATCCCCCTCTTGAAACACCATGCCATCATGGCTATTTTACAAGTGTGTAGCACAAGGGATTTGCTTAAATGCACTGCAGAACACAAAGTAGCACAGTTCTAGCTCAGAGTTTTGAATCTACATTCAAGAGGAATGCAGGAAAAAGACACCAGAAGTTTACAGAAGAAGAAGGAATAGTAGAAAATGGGGCAGCAATGGAGAAGGCAGAGCTATGGAAAAGTGGTTTCTGGGGGATTCTGGGTGTTATAGTCCAAAATATAGCCCTTTCAAGCTCTGGAATATGTGGCTTAGTGGTCCTGGTATTATCTGTGATAGCCAGATTGAGCCTATCAGAGACTGAGACAGGGGCACTGCTTGATACAAATTGCTGGGGCCCCAACAACAGAGTTGACCTGTCATGTTTGTTGTGGGTGTCCCAGAGATGGGTGGCTGAACAGTGTTGAAAACAAGGTGTTTTAGATTAGATGGATTTAGATTAGATGGATTCTTGGGCTGATTTCTGTGAAACAATATGAGAAACATTTGTCTATACTGCCTTATTTTTCTCACCCTCCACTCTCTTTGATAAAGATGGATTGCAGAAATAACAGCTAGAGATGCAGGAAACAGTAATATTATGTTGCCATTTTTGCTGTAGAATTGCCACCAGCTTACAGCCTGAGCCAGAAGCTTTTCCTCTCCAAGTCCCACTGCAGCTTTCTTCCTCACTTTCGTGGTTGATACTGCCCTGAGTTCTTCTTGCTGAGGTTTATTGAGGAGATATCTTTACTACATAGATTATCACACAATAAGTGCACTAAATAGCAACATTAAATTGCCTTTAATTGGAGCTGCTTGACTTTTTCTGTTCGTTTTGGTTGCTCTGGCAACTAAAGGCAATGGAGTCCATGCCTCCTAGTTAATGAGGGACATCGGTGTTCTCAGTTCCTGGTGAATCTCTTGAGCTGAGTTCACCTTATTAAATTGGGGAGTTTATTGAGGGACACTGAGCTTCTGCACTTCTCTCTGTGTGACTAGGCTTTGGCCAGTCTTGTACAACAGACATTATTGGTTATGAACTGCAGCATCAGAGTTTTACTCTACTGCCCATTCACTGACCCTTACTTCCTGACCTCTTCCAAGAAGACCCGTTTTCTCAGAAGGTCCTTAAAATGAGATTGCTGAATCCAGTACTTCGGGAACTGTCCAAAATAAAGTATCCATTATTCATTCATCCTGGGCCTGGCACCTGTAATTTTTTCCAAGGAGCAAGCTGACAGGTTGATAGGTATATTTGGGTGTAAGTGTGTAAATGTGTTGTATGTACTGTCTGTTACAGTTTTATGATAAGGGTGATTTACAGGGAACACAAAACTACATTTCTGAGGATTTCTTGTGGGAAAACTATTACAGTACAACTAGTACAGAATCAATATAAGGGTGCAGTGTACACCTAACATTTGTATTTCTGTTCAATGGCTGCAGTCTACCATAAAAGAAGCAGCAAAAATAAAAAGAATCTGTATTCTGCATTTCATGAATCTTTTGTTCATGGTGCTTTTCTTTATGCTTAGATTGATCTTAGGATTTTTGTTATATGGATAAATGGTTGTATGGGGGTAATATGTGAATAGATTGTCTTTTGAAAGTGTGTTGTTAACTACGTGCATACTCAGTTAACAAAGGCTCTGACGAAGAAGCTCCTTTTTATAAAAAGCACCTTCACACCACAGAATTATAGTACTGTGATTCTGCTTTAACTGCCATGGCTTTATCCTGTGTAATCTTGGGGTTTGTAGTCTGGTGAAGCACCAGAGCTCTCTGGCTGAAAATTCTAGTTATCGCTCTCTAACCTTTAAGTTCCAGAATTCCACAGAATGAAACTGTGGCAGTTAAAGTTGGATCGTATTGCTATAATATATAAATTAAAGCAAGAATCCCATCATGCCTAGATAACCATTGTTGGAAAAGCCCCCAATATTGGATAAATACTATCCAGTTAACAGCATTTTTATTATTATTTTTATTTTGGCGCAATACAGAAATATGTGGTAGCCACTTGGCTCAGGGGTTTCTGGATGAGGTGGATTACTCAGATTTATTTCAATCTGGTTTCAGGCCTGGCTTTGGGACAGCCACAGCTTTGGTTTCTTGGTGGACAACCTATGCCAGGAACTGGACAGGGCTTGAGTCCCTCTTGGTGTTGCTGGACCTGTTGCTGACTTTCAGTGCTATCAACTATATTGTTCTTTTGGGCTACCTTGCTTAAATGGAACTTAGAGGTATTGTTTTACAGTGGCACTGTTTGTTCATGGAGGAGGGAACCCAGAAAGTGTAACTATGAGACCCCAGTTCAACTCCTTAACCACATGGAGTCTCTCAGGGTTCTGTTTCATTTCTCACACTGTTTAATACATGCAGTCAGCCGCTCACATTTACTAGGGGTATGGGCAAAGAACTCATGCAAAATTGGAAAAACTGCAAATATAAAAGCACGTGTGTGTCTGTGGGAAGGAAGCTGAGGCATGGTAGGGGGAACAGGCACCCAGGGTTCAAACCAGGCCAGGGAAAGTGGTGGGTGAGCGTGGTGGCCTTATACTTCCTCTCTATCACCCACTTCCTTCCTTGGGCGTTGGGGGCATCAGGAGAGGGTTTGTGGTGGTGAAAATTGGGCTGTGAGCTCTCCTTAGCTGGCCAGGCAGTGGTTGGTGGTGGAGGAGGACCAGAGGCAGGTTTTTAAAGGATTGCATGGTTTGATCAGAGTCATCAAGAGGGAAGGGCTTGAGGTTGGGGGGTGCAGGTTGTCCAGAATTTGGGGATCCAGTGCCATCAGTATATGGATGACACTCATCTCTACCACTACTTTCAACCCCAATCCAAGAAAGATGTTCCTGTCATCAGTAATGACTTCATGCGGGCAAACCAGATGAGATAGGTGCTCCTTGTCCATTCAAAAGGCAGATCAAGGAACAGATGAGATGCAGCTGTGTTGCATGGGGCTACACTGCCCTTGAAAATTCAGGTTCACAGCTTGGGTGTACTCCTGAACTCAACCCTGAGCTGGGAAGACCAGGTTTTGGTCTTTGGCCAAGAGTGGATTCACTTAGTCAAGGCTTGTGCAGCAGTTGCACCTGTTTCTTGAGATGTCAGATGTGGTTGTGGTGACACGTCTTAGTTATATCCTGTTAGGATTACTGTAATGCAGGGCTTTCCAAATGGTGTGTTGTGTGTTACATCAGTGTTGCCTGTGGTGTGTTGGTGTATTGCAAAGACCCCCCCCCAAGCCTGGCCCGCTGCTGATGCTCTCACTGGGGCCTTTCCCTGGCAAGAGTGGTGGCAGCGGGCAAGAACCAGGTGGTAGGGGGCTGCCTTTCCCCCCACCATCACTCTTACTGGGGCTTTTCCTGACGAGGGTGATGGCAGTGGGCCAAGATCAGGGGCGGGGCTGCCTTTCCTCACCCTAGATACGCCTCTGGGTACCTCCAGTTTACTAGTAAAGCTGAATCACTGTTGCAAAATGATGCATGTTGAAATAGCGTGTCATCAACATGAAAAGTTTGGAAAGCTCTGCTGTAATGACTATAGCTGGCTTCCTGCTAAGGACACGAGCATGCCTAAGTCATACTACACATACAGGGCCAAAAAGTCACCACTGTATTCTGCTGATAGTGGTAGAAGTGGAGTTGTGCAGACAGTGTGTTTCTTTGTGCTTTGTCTTTGAGCACTGGAATTGCACTTTGCACTAATACATTGTATATTGTGCTCTGTGGTTGTGCATAACATATACGCATTGCACATTACATGTTGCGCAATGGCATCTAGTCCATGACCTGTGTTTCCCAGTGTTGCTCTGCATGGAGTTGCATAGTGCTCATGTACAACAGCTCCATGTGCAGATATTTATATTACACTAAGGGGATGTTGGACTACAGCCTATATTTGAGGCCATCTTTGAAATGCGTTTGGAAACTTCAGTTAGTCCAAAGAACTGTAGTCAGACTGTTAAGCAAGGCTGTTTACAGGGAGCATGGTATTCTCTTGTTGCAAGAGTTGCACTGGATGTCAGTCTTTTCCCAAGCACAACTCATAGTGCTGAGTGTGATCTGCAAAGTCCTGTATCGCTCAGATCCAGGTTATCTAAAAGACTGTGTCTTCTTGTATGAGCATGCCTATGTATTGAAATCTGCTGGGGAGGCCCTTCTCTCTTCACCACAATTCTCACAAGTTCACCTGATGAGAACATGATGGAGGGACTTCTTGGTGACTGCTCCCAAGCTTACCTTCCTAGAGAGATTGGACTGACCCCTTCCTTGATATCCTTTCCTAGGCAGATGAATACCTTTTTGTTTTGAGAGGGGGTTGAGGGCTGACTGTTCAGGGGGAAAGAGCCTTTAATGTATCTGTTGTTTTTATTTGTTGATCTTCTTTTTAACATTTTGCTTGCAAGTGCTTTTAATTGTCTTGATATTTAATCATGTTTTAACTTTTGTATGATGTAAACATTTTTCACTGCATCTGTTTTAACTTTTGTAAGCTGCGTGAATCCTAGACTCAGAAAAAGACAGGACACAAATAAATAAATAAATAAATGATAAGATGATCAGAGCAAAACTCATCTTTTCTCGAATGGCAAAGGTGAGGATTATGCAGCTGTCTTGGTGTTTTTGGACTGCAAGTCCCAGCAGTCCTAGTCAGCAGAATCCCTTGTGAGGAATGCTGGGAGCTGTAGCTGAGAAACATCTGGAGGGCCACCTGATTCCCCCTCTTAGAGCTAAACAATCTAAAAAAAATTATGAAGGTGGTAATTTCTTTCCTAGCATTGGCACAGTGCTACACTACACTGCATTTTGTCAGGCAGCACAATGTGGGCCAGTTCTTCATTATTTAAGGGCTGTAGTGCTCTCCCAGTTGCAGGAACATTTGTGTATGTGTGTGTGTGTGTGTGTGTGGTAAGGCTGAGGTAGGGAACAAGATGCACAATAAAATCCTAGTTTTCTCTACTTCATGAAACATTTGAGGCTGTTTAAGAATGATCTGAAACACAAGACTGTCTCTGGTTACACAATCTCTGATCAGCCTCAAGCATCATTGATGGTTCTTTGCAGTGAGGTAGGGTTGAGTGGCTACTCCAGACATTTTTTTACCTTTACCACTGGCTGTGTTCCCTGGGTCTTTCTGCAAGTTGAAGATGTCTGAATCTAGGAAAGTGCAGTTCTGAGTGATAATTGTATTTACTATAATCACAATGAAGCTGGATATGCTGTGGCCATTATGAAGGCATGTACAACATACCGACTCTTTTATATGTGTAGGTTACCTGTTCAGGTAAGTAGGCAAGAAGCAACTGACATACAGGCTTGTAGACAGATTTTTAAAGATCAGCATTTGCACAGGCTCCAGGAAGTACGTCACTGTCACTATGCTGCCTTAACACCCTCTGGTTCTTTCAATTAATAAACCTTTGCATTACTGCTTCCTAAGTACTAGCTTTACTTGTAGCTATCGTGTTGGCTATTGTTGTGGCTGTGCAATTCTTTGGTATATTTTAAGGCAGAGATGGGAATTGTGTGGCCTATCAAAATGATGTTGAACTGCAGCTGCCACCATTATTTACCATTGGTTGTGTTGGCTAAGGCTGAAATTCAACAAGATCTGGAGGTCTGTTTTACAGAAAGGACAGGTATGACCAGAATGGTCAAAGAATTTTGACTTTACAGCCAATTATTAGGGTACGTAGTGCACTCGTATGTGTTAAACTTCTTTAGGACACTGTGCTAAATAAACGCACACAAATTTTAACATAAGCTGATGATTTTCTTTGGAACCTCAGCTTTTCAGCATCAAGAATGGATTTTTATGGGTGTAAAAATGAATGATATTTTAACATGTAATCAGTGTAACATCATTTCTTAAAGCAGCTGCCACTTTAGATTGTATTAGCAAGAGCAAAGTAACAAACCAGAACAGGAGTTGATGAGAAACATTCTTGGTGCGGGATATGAATTGACTACTTGCCTGTAGCCTCCAGTGTGAAGCATCAGGAAGTAAGAAAAATTACCCTATCTGCTGATGTATAAGACTCCCCCCCAAAAAAATACTGTTTGAAAATGGGGTGCATCTTATACGCCAGTGTGTCTTATACATTGCCAAATAGTATTTGCAGACGTATTAAAGAGGTTCGTCTTATACACCGCTGCATCTTATATGCTGGCAAATACGGTACAATTTTTAAGAGGTCGCTCTTAAAAATAGTGTTTCTATTTTGGGCCATTTTGTTCAGAAATTCTGAATTTAAATGCAACAAAAATTGCTTCTTTAAGAGAATGGAGGCTATTTTGACTGACAAGCTGCAAGAGTTTGGCCTGTTCAGGTTTACTAGGGAACAGGCTGAGAAATGCTGTTCAGCTTTTAATAGGGGAGGGTTTAGAATTGAAGCCTGCCTGGAAGATTACACTGTAAGAAGGAAGCTTGCTCCTCCTTGTACTCATTATTTTATTTGAAGCATTCATGCTTTTCAGTTATATAGTACATAATCGTTCAAAACAATGTGTAATTTTATAATGTGAGTGAAAAGTGCAAGAAAAATTATTCAAAAGCCATACAGAGCTATCCATTTAACAGATCTTGCAGACTGTAGAGTGATACATAAATGAAATATACTACCTTAGGATAGATGAACGTTGGTGATCTTCAGAAGCCTAAACTGAGTTTGTGATATTTTAATACTCAGAATTATTATGAATAGGAATCATACGACTCACAAGAGGCTACTGGCCTTTAGTTTTATCTGCATAACCAGGAGTGGGAAGTGTTGGGAGTTGCAGTCCAATAGCCTCTGGAGGACCTCTTGGGTTCCATCCTTGATCCAGACACCAGCCACTCAAAGGTGAAGGATCCAAGTCCAGAATTTCCCCTACTCTCAACAACACACAAATAAGTGAGGAATGTTAGGCTCAAGATATTATTTGATAATGCTCTCTTTCCCCCCAGGTATGCAATGGCAGCCAGCTGAAACATCTCTCTCAGGCAATCACTGTCTCAGGGTGGCAGCAGAGCTGCAGCCCAGTGACATCCAGCTCTTGTGTTGTAGTGAAGATGAAACAGTGGTTGAGTTCCTGGGCCTGCTTGAGGAAAAGGCATTGTACAAGAAGTTTCAGGATACCCCCTATTTAACAATTGAAAAGGTATTTATGTTGGCATAAGCCTCAAGAGAATTTTGGCCCTTGTATTGCAAACAGCAGGAGTTCTGTATAGTTCTAAATAGCAATGTACTGATGCAGTGAAAACTGTTTCAACGGAACTGGCAGTACAAACATGATCCATGGAATAGCCCAGCTGCACCCCTTCCATTCTTCCCTTGTTTGTCAGAGAAGCCTGACAAAAGCGTTTGGCAATCTCCGCACTACATTCTTACAGCGTGATTATTCCACCTTCAATATCCTGTGAAATCTTGGGGTTTGCAGTTTAGGGAGGGCCAGCTGGCCCCTCTCTAAACTGCAAACCCCAAGATTCCACAGGATGTTGAAACTGGAATAATTGTGCTATAAGAGTGTAGTGAGGAAATGGCCATTCTCTTTCCTTGCACCTTGTGACTTGTTTCAGTTCTACTTTCCATTACAGGGAGAGGCAGAATTCATTCCTTCACAATTGTGGTATTTTTAGAGCCTCACCAGAGGTTTAATCTGCTGATTATCAAATAAAACAAGACAGCCGAACAAGTATGTAGGAAACCCGATTATTCAAATTTATTAACATCAAGAATTATGCAATGATGCTGTAGATTTTTATTAACAAATAGAAAACAGACTGTATACAACAGTGACCCCTACAGCACTATGCTTTCACAAGTTAAAAATGAATGTTCTCTCCAACGGCACCACCCAAGATTGTTGATTTCAATGCAGTTTGGATACATTGGATAATACAGTTAGAGACCTTTCCACCACCTTTATTTATAGAGCTATGCACCTGGGAGAAGGCTGTAATCTCCCTGCCTTTAGTGCAAGTGTGAGCTAATAAGGAGTATTAATATATAGTACCATTAAATTAAGTCCAGTAGTCTTGCCACATTGGTTAATTAGACCATCCTGTCATAGTGAAAAATACAGCATTCTAATGACTTTTAAATGTTTATAGGATAGAAAAAATTATAGCCACTCCCAACCTCTGAGAATTGATGCCATTACCTGAAGAACCCCAATCCCCCCTCCCTCCCCAATAACCAAGGCACCCCCAGCCTGGGGTGGTTTGTGCAGGAAGGCTGGACTTCCCAGAGTTGTGCTCTTTCACCTTGGAAGATACTCTAATGCATTTGGTTGGCCACAGTTGCCTAGGCAACAGCACTTCAGGATGCTACTGGCACAGAGAGGATGAAAGAAATGTGCATCAGGTCAGGTCCCTTTTGGGAAACTGGTTGTGTGTGCACAGAGACAACACATTTCCCTTCCTTTCTTAACAAGAGAAGATCCCAAGGTGGTGGGTTTCTCTCAAATGCAAAGTTCATATGGGATCTACTGACAAATATGAGGTCACTGGACACATGTCAATAGGACCAAGCATTGGATAGTTGCTGGAGTCCCATTTGGCAGACAGGCCTATGGAAAAAAAAGGCTTTAGAAATAATCATTAGGTTGGCGCCAGCTCTGTCAAATTCAATATTCTACAAAGGAACAAAGAGGGAGTGGAAGGGCCCCAGAGCTGTGAGCCAGCCATGAGTATTAACCTGGGACTGCCCGAAAATGGGCAGCACCACTATGGTTGAGACAACAAAAGAGTAAGGGGGGAAAGCAAAAGGAAATTCAAACCCCACCACCTCCATTCTCTTGTTTTGCCTGAGCAAAACATTAAGACTTGCGAAAGAATTGAAAAGAAAAGATATAAAAGGCTAGTTAACTATTTTACATATATAAAAGATCCCATTCCATCCACCCAGTGACTCTCACCATGAAATGCTATCAAGGGCAGGAGGAGGAGTGGAGGCATTAACAGAAAATCATCTGGAGTTTGGAAATGCTAGAAGATGGTCCCATATTTGGCTCTGTGACAATGTACCTAAATACTGTGGTCAAAACTGGTTGGTCATGGGGAGGCTGTTGCCGCAGCAGCAGCAGCATCTGCACAGACGTACTAACAAATGGGCGGCTGGCTGGGAAGAACCCGTCTTTGCTCTTGGACATTCCCACTGCAACTGGCTGAAAGCGCTAGTTACGTTGCATAGTGATCAAAGCTGCCGAGGTACTCCAGTGCAGCTCGGTAGCACAACTGGTACTGGTCCTGGAGAACAAGATGGAGAAGGGGGTTATCAGGAAGCTTTAAAGGAGGCTGCCACTTCCAACTCATCATGTGAAGATTAAAAGGCAAGCAAAAAGGACAAGCTCCACAACTGGTACAAGTAGGTTGTCTTTTGAACTTTTTTTCACTCTAAATGAGACAGTGGATCTGTAAGAGGCCAGACATCAGAGCTTGCACCCCTGTGTAAAAGAGACCTGACTAGGTTACCAATTTCCAAAATTCAAAGCAAGAAAGTAGGTTGGGAGTGAATTCCCAGCAGAGCTACACTTGAGAGAGAAAATAGCTATACTCCTTGAGTATATGACAAACCAAAGGAATGAATCTCTGGCTGTGTGTGTTCACACCTACCTGTCTGACATCAGTATTATTTTACTCCTACACTACAGAACTTGCCTGGAGCACTAGGGGAGCAAAACGTTTGCTCTACAGAAGGAATGGGAAACTGCAAAGCAGCAGGAGCCATTTTGCAACCACACAACCCTACAGGGCCCACCATTGCACTCAATGTGGCTGCAAATGATGTCACGTCACTTCCAGTTTTGTTTTTGGCTTTTTTTTTTTTGCAAGGGGAGGGGAATGTTGGGGTTTTAAAAGTATTGTAGAGGTTCTGGAAAAAAACTGCCTTGCTCTGAACCATTTGGGGCTTTAAAAAGTCAAATGTTTTTGAATATTTTTGGTAGAAGATCTGTGACCTTTGGGGGACTTCAAGGACTGCGCTTTCCACATCCATAATGTAGAATAAGTGGTAATTATGAGGTCTGCCAGCACTTGTTGGATTTCAACCCCCAACATTCTGCAATACTGGCTATGCTACCTAGGTCTGCTGGGACCTGCAGTCCAACATCTGGAGAGCTGCATGATTCTTATCTAACACTCTATGCAGCAGCTATAAGACCTGAGTTTCTTCTCTCCCTCCCATCTAGCCATTAAGAAAAGTCCTGATACTCTTGCACTACATGGTGCAATGAGCAGCAGAAGATGCCAGGGTGATGGCAACATGACAAGCAACAGTGGGGGACCACGTAGGAGACTCACCAGCCGCCACTGCTTTTTGTCTTAGCTACAAGAAATAGACACAGAAAAGTCCATTGGCATCTAAAGCTGAAGTTGCTTTTGACAGATAACAGGTGAAATTCTGTTGGAGGCAGGGGGTATGGAGCATAGAGTTCTGCCCAGCCAGGACTACGCCCTGTCTTTCATCTTGCAGGATTCACCTATCTTTTATGCCTCCCCTCCCCATTATAGCCATGCAGTGGGTGATGGAAAGCAGGGAGTGGTGACAAGGTGTCCCATTATGCCCCTATAGCTGGATGAACAACGAGAAAGGGATCCTCTGGGACTTCTGGAGGACCCCAAGAAGTCTTGGAGGGTGCCTTTGTTTTTGTGCATCCAGCTATGGAAGCTCCTCTGCTGTCCTCCTGCTCTCCACCAGCCACTAAATGGTTGTAAATGGGGGAAGAGATAGAGGAGTCCCTCACTGTATTGGAGTAAGGGTTGTTGCACAAGGGAGGTGGTATATTTCTCTCTCTGCAACAACTAGAAAAAAAAGACACACACTGGCATTGTGCTAGGATATGTTTCCAAGAAGATACCAACCAGCTTGAAAAGCAGTTTGGAAATGATTAAACTATTATTCACAGTGTAGCAGCATGCAAGCTATTTTCAGTTAGATCAAACAACTGCAAATCCCCAGCAAGGATGGCCCATAGGCATGGTCCTCTGCAAATGCTGCTTTCGCAGAGTACAACTGAATATTCCTGTCTTCTTCTAATACTTCCACAAATACAAAGTGGTTTGAAGGACTGCTGTTAGGACAGGGAACATGTAGGCTGCCAGATGTTATTAGACTGCAACTCCCATTGTCTCTCACCAATAGCTAAGCTTGCAGTCAGACAATACCTGGAGTGCCTCATGTTCCTCATCCCTGGGGTATTGGTTTACACTCCCTCCCATTCTCCCAGCAAGATTTTCTCCAGGAAGCATACAAGGCTCCTGGCAATGGTTTAAACTGACATCAGAAGTCCTTGTAATGGTCCTGCAGGAAAGGGAATACAGCAACTGTGATGCTAGCACAGTATATTCCTACATAGCAAGTAGCCACTTGTGCAAGGAGACTAAGCCATGCTGTGAAAGCAGGAATATCTTTCTTAGGTGATATATCTTCATCAATTTTAACCAATCCACCTGTTTTTGTTAAGTTTCTACATGCATTTAAAAAGATGCTATAAGTACATTGTTTGAAAATTATTTGTACTAGATATATTTTATTCTATGTACTCTTATATATCATAGAGCACTCTATGCCAGCATAAAAATGGGGATAAAATTAACAGCTACTTAACATTTGTTATATTGCCTTTCTTATGGTGAAACTTCTTCATGCTGAAAGCAAGTGAAAGCAGACCTTTGGTCCATCTATTGCCTAATTAGCATCAGTGCTGAATGACAAAGCCCCATCCCAGTCATCTATGAAGCAGCAAACAGCATATTGGGCTGACGTACCTCTGTCTGCACCATCGCTGGCCGCTGTGTCCTCAGGGTCTTCACAGTCTGGAACATATCAACTACACCTTCGTAGCGCATGCGCTCCAGTACAATGCTTAATGTGATGAACACTCCAGTGCGTCCAACCCCCGCACTACACACAAAGAAGACAGAAAGATAAGTGGGTGGTCTAGTTTGTATTCATTGAGAAGGAGCTGAAGACTCAAAACATCACAAACCAGTATGCCTCTCGTATGCTGAAGTCTCTCACATGCAAGTCCCACCAAGCTCCTGTATGCTCAAAGTCACAAAGCAGAGAGCTCCCTGATTTCCATGTGTGGAAAAGGTGAGGCCATCTGTACAGTACCTCTCTAGCTTATCTTGGCAGCCTCAAGTGCCTCACCATGGCCATGTAGCATTAATAAGCTGGCTTCCATGTACTCATGTACTCAAAACTCACCTGCAGTGTACAGTGATGGGCCCATCCTGGCCAAATTGCTCCTTGGTTTTATGGACTTGCCCAATGAAGTCAATGAAGCCCTCGCCTGTTTTTGGTACTCCCTGCTCAGGCCAGTCAGTGAACTGGAACTGCCGGATGGTTCTTGACTGCCCGTCCTGTGATGGGGAGGTAGGAAGAGGTAAGGTAACTGAATCTTGCTTCCCAGGTACACGACAGTTATTGTACTCAGATTCTGACTACGGGCAACTGGAGGAGCTGTCCAGAGTGCTTCTCACTGGCAATACAGTTTTGTCCCAGTGTGGCATTGGTGAGCACATATAAAATTGATACTGCTGTTTTCTAGATAGCTCAGCCCTATTGCAAAGACACAATGGGGCAGGGATAATAAGGCAATGGATGACTATATGCTTAGAGATAAAATGTCTTTTTGTGAAGTTGAGATGTGCCATTTTATTTTCTCTAAAAGAAAAGCTTTCCCTTTGTTTAACATTGAAAAACAATGCTAAGAAGAGGTTGAGATGTTCCGTATGGTACTCACTCTGGCATCAGTGACTTTGAACTCTCGCAAAATATACTGAGGCATGTTGTATTCAGCCATGGGATCCACCACAAAGTACTGGTACCGAGCAGAACGCTCTGCTGGCCAGTACTGATGGCATTTTTCCTGAAAAGGAAAGAAAGAGCCAGAATTGCTATAGTCAGAATAGGTAGCATCCTGTGTTTGAAGATTATGACGTGACTAAAGCTAGGATATTCTACAATGGCAGTGCAAGGTTACTCTCAACACCTGCAGCTTCTGAGTCTAATAGAAGAAGCACATCACTGGTTTGTTCCTCCCTCCCAGCATGATGTGATTGATTAGGCCTACCTCACTCTTTTCACACCTCTGTTTTCTGAGATGAACAATCAGCCTGCTCTTCCATATCAAGTAACTACGAAAGTTCAGTTCTAACCAAATAGGCTCTTTTTTACTGGCTCTGGCCAAATCCACAGAGTCAGGGATCTGAAACTGATGCCACTTCTTATAAGCTTGGAGGAAAAAGACATCCAGGAAGCTTCGATGGTTCCAGAAAGAAATCTGGTTTGCTCATTAAATGGGCCCCAGCAGAGCCTGTCAGGCCAGGACTTGGTGCAATGAACTTCACCTTCTCCACTGACATCATTTTCTCCCAGTTCTGTGGGAAGGGAGGCAAAGACGGGGCCATGCACCCGGAACCTTATTGCCTAAACACCTCCAGATTAGCTTTCATGCTTATCCTATAGCACCTGCTTACCCTCCCCATCTCTCGCAACTTGGTCAGCATCACCACAATTGTGGAGTTGTGCTCCCACAGCATCCTCCAGAAGTCCTCTGTGGTCTCAGCCAGGGGGCCCTGTGTGGCAATGTAGGCTTTTTGCTGCCTGCAAGAAATTAAATAAATCAGAGTGGTGGCTGATCCTAGCACTTTGGGGATGGGAGAGAGATATTAGCAACTGGGTAACTCTAGAACACTAGAGGCCACATCAGCCCTCTAGGAGACCTTGGAGAGCTGCACCCCCACCATAAAAATAATTTTTTATCCCCACATGTACCCAGTAAGGGACATGCTTTTAGGCCATCCTGAGCCATTTAGGCCAAAAGGAAGGGAGAAGTATCTACTTCTGGTTCATTTTGTTTCCAAAAATGCTGCTCCTGGAGGTCCAAAAGCATGGCAAAATGCCCACCATTCCTTCTAGAGGCCATTGGGGGATATTTCCCAAAGCTGGTGGGAAGGGCACAATGCATTTTGCCCACCTTGACATAAACCAAGAGACAGAGGGAAAAACTACTGTATGATTAGATTTTTGATAGTACTCATAGGACAAATCTAGCTCTCTCTTTCTACAGTGTTTGTTCCACAATCACCTGATGCACTATGAAAGAAGTAGAATTTTCCAAGGTCTCTTAAACAGAAGACATAAATGCCAATGCTATGCAACTGATAAAAGACACGTTTTATAAACTGGAATAACTAAGGCTATAAGAAACACTGGTTTAGGTTTTCTAAAATGGCCTAGGATATCTTGCCAGGCTAATGTTAGCAGCAGTTACAAGCTTATCATGTATTGATTGATATTTTTAGGGGTGCTTTTTTCACTAAGTTGAGGCTGGCATGGATTGGGTATCACCCCAAAGTGTGGTATTGATGCCATTACAAGATCTCCCTGTGCTGCTGATTTCTCAAGTTTTATAAAGCACCAGACAAATAAAGACAAAGGTGCTGCTCTTTTCAATCATGTCTACATCTCCTAACTGTAGGCAGGTGATAGGTATCTAGTTTCCACAGTGACATTAAGGAAGAATATAAAAGCAGTCCCACAGTTGTCAACAGCAGCTGTGACATTTTTATGTTACCACTGTGGGGCACTACAGACCCTCGAATATAGTCCTAAGCTCTTAGCCTGATCCATTCTCATTAAATCTCTCCACTGGTGCTAAAAATTAATGAATCTGTTGTAGGACAGCGGTAATGTGCGGGACAGAGATGGAAGCTGCTCTAAGGTGGATTTATAAGACATCATAAAAGACAGGGGCAGAGGGGGGTAGGGAGGAGAAACAAGGCACTAATAAAGATGCAGCTTCAGAGCCATCTACAGCACCTTGGGCCAATTGATCTCTTTAGATAAAGTGGAGAACAATTGCTCACTTCAAAGGGGAGGATGGGAAGAGATAAACAGTGGCCTGCAGGGATGGTTTAGGTAGAACATGAAATGCTACCACTTGCTGCTTGGCAAGCATTTTCTTCAGCATCCCTTTCCCAACAGTAGTAGCCCTGTCAGAGCACCAGAGGTGGCAGCTCTAAAACACCCATGTAGTTGAGATCTGAAGCAGGAAAATGATCAGCAGCTCATATGTTCTTCTGTCCCCAGCATGACAGCTTAGAGACATAGCACTAGACTAGGCTAAAGACCTCCCCATGTTGCTGGGTCTCTGCCATTGACATGCCATCTTTCATACTGCTATTTCACTGCTGTTTTTGCAAACGTTCTTGGGAATGAGCAAGATGTAGGGCATTGCTTCACCACATACAGAATGCTAGCCTCCTCAATGGTTCTCAAGTCCACTATGCAAGCCATGTTGGAGACCAACCAGTTCCTTCCTTGTGCTAGATGGATCTGTATCTTTGGTTTCATGGGGTAGGATGTATCTCTCCTGCAGAAAGTGAGGCACTGGGATCAGCATTAGAAATACCGGTACATTCAGCTGTAGCCATGTTGGCCATGCAGCATGATATAATAAAATCCCAAATCCACAAAACAGTGATACCTTTATTGGGCCAACTATGATGAATTTATTGGGCCAACTATGATGCACAAAATACATCACGCAAACTTTTGAACATTCATTAGCTTCTTTAGATGATGATGTAGCTTGCACGATGTATTTGGTGCATTTGGTTGGCCCAATAAAGGTATCACTGTTTTGTGGGTTTGGGACAATCCTATTATGGGTGCAAATATCTTGGAGAATTGTAGAGTAGGTTGCCAATAGTGGTTGGCTGGGGAAAAAATGGGGGATACAGTAATCAGTATCTGCAACTCACAGTTTATTTTTGACGGATGACAAACTGCATTGCCCCCTCACCCACCAGAGGCCATACTACCTCCTCTGCTGTTGAGTTTGCTTGGCAGCAACAGGAAAAAAACCAATATATGTACTTCCTAGTTGCCTTGTTTCCACTTTAAATCACTTTCCTCCTTTACAACAATGTATTCAGCTTTTTCACAAGGCAAATTACACTTCTGGATTGTGATTCATTTTATAAAGAAGGCCCATGCATTGTTTTAATGGGAGAAATGCTCTTTTCTGTCTTGTTGCTCCTGCTGCAATGGCAAATTCATTACTGGCAGGGATCTGATAGGGAGAAAACACAAGAAAGCCTGGGAGTAGTACATATGGCCCACATGTTAGCCTCTGATATTGTAGGGGGCGGGGGGAACAAACAAACCCAGAGAGCTAAAATGAAAGCCATGTAATTGTGCACTTACTGACTGTATACTGCTTGGCAGAAACACTCAACTCAACTGTCAAGAGAGAACAGAATGCAATGTCACAGAGGAAGGGTTTGGACCTTTGTTGGAATGACTGTTTTACCTGTAGCCATCTACAAAGCTGGCATTGATATAATCTGAGCCCTCAACACCCCGGATTGGCTGCAGACAAACCCGTGTCAGCTCATAGGGCATGATATTCACCAGACGATTTTTAAATTTGTTGCATGGGAGGTTGGCACTGATGAATCGTGAGGTATGTGCTTTAGAGTTGGCGAGAAGCTGTGAGGAGAAGATAAGCAACAGATCAGAGACATGCTGGATCCATGTAATATGGAATCATGCCCTTCCACAATATTCAATATTTAGTTCCTCCAGAAAATCCATCTGTACCCCTTCATCACTGCATCTTGGTTATGTCAATGCAATGTAACCTCTGTTAGATTTCTCCAGATTCCTAAGGCTTTGTGTAGGACCTTGGTCCCAAAGGTGGAGCATCTGCCTGTTTTGCAAGGGCCAACCTCTAGAGAGGCTTCCTATCAGGAGGGCCATGGCAACTGAATAGCTGTGGCCCCTTTTTCCCCTCTGGAAACAGGGCTGCATTTCTAAAATCATGGACATTCAGAGTATTCAAGGTACTTATTTATTTGAGATAATTTAACAGGTAGACAGTCTTGAGCCATGTTGGAAACATCCTATGCTTGCAGACCTGTTCAGGCCAGGAAACTACATGCAATAAAAATGTGTATGACAAAGGAGCTGTAGACACCTCTGTCAGGACCCACCTCAGTATTCAGAGTTCATCACTAATAGTAACTGTTTTGAAGAGGGAAGGTCAAGATCCTCTGATGGCTCCAAGCATAAACGGGCACTATGCGTTCTGTGCTGCACAGCCAGAGGCTACTCCCTCAGAAAATATCTTGCCCGTGAGGATTCCATTACTTGTGGGCCCACTTTCTCTTATCAGGATCTCCATTTTAGTTGTGGATTCTCCACCAGCCCTTCTAGGATCGAGGATCTCTGGTTGGTTTGAAAATGCCTGGCATGTGCTAAGGTTTATTGTGGTCCCGTTGCTCTTCCTCACTGTTCACACCCTACTTGCCTATTCTACTTCCAGCTCCAACAAAGCAGTGAGAGGAAGCAGAGGCTACTGCCTGCTGACTTGTTTGTCTTGTCTCCTTTGTCTGGCAGAGGGAACTGAGACCAGAGTAGGGCCAATTTCTATGATCACCCAGAGGGAGAAGGTGGGAAGAGTGAATGCCAGCTGTTCCCTGCCTTCCCAACATACACACTTGCTTTCTCCTCCCTTATTTTTCAGGAGTGGTGGCAACTTTCCTCTCAGAAGAAATCAGGCAAGTGAGCATTCATGAAGAGCAGCTGATGGCTCATTTTTGTTAGATAGCCAACAAATGTTGGCAACTCCTCTAACTCCTCTTCCTTGCTATTCTCACCAGGCTGTCAGGCATGAGGGGTGATAAGGGAAAAGAGGAACAGCTGGCTATTACACTCTTGGATCCCTCTCTGGAAAGGACAGGGGGTTGGACTCAGTGGGAGAATGTAAGTGAGCAGAGCATCTCTTAAGTGAACGGAAGCAATCTTGGTGAGGAAGACTAGGGCCTGATGATAGGTGTTTTTCTCAAAGAGTCTGCCAAAATCTGGAGCTGGCATTGTTCAAACCTCAGAGTCAGCTCTGTTTTGCCTTCTGCTGTTTGCTCAACAAGTCAATATTTTGAGTTTCTGGCTGCTGTATTTCTAGAAGCTATTCCCAGGGTACAGTGGAGCTTCCGCAGTCTGTTTCACAGCGTACATGCTCCACTGCATTCCCACAGGAATCATCTTCCCCCACACGCCTTTGCTCGACCAATGCACATCATTGGAGTACGTGAGCATTAGCAAAGCCTGCAAACTAGTTTAAGAAATATTGGTGTAAAGTGCCACAAATGTAGGTGGTAGTGCTGGCAAACATAGACACTTGTGAAAAACCAGGAGGCTTGATTGGCTTAAACGGCATCAAGTAGAGTGTGAACGAAACCTGACATGGGCATCCCCTCTCCTTCTCCTCCATATTAGGAGCAAGTAAGAGTGACACAAAGCAGGGGGGCACATGAGCTGTTGTTTAAACTGGCAGCATTTTTACAGATGTTGGTTATACTGACATCAATTATCACTAATGCTCAATCTGCATCTGATTTTGGATGCAGTGCCAGCCACTCTGCAAAAGAGTGCTGCTGGGAACTTCACATCAATCTGCCTTTTCATATATCCTTCCCAGAATCTGCCAATCCAAGAGGGAAATGTTGAAGACACCTACTCTGCAATTCAAATATATTTTAATCACTTCCTACCTGGTTTAAGACATTTACAAAAGAATCATTATCCTTCGAAAATTTGTATCCCCCTTCACTCCAGGAACCAGCTCCTTATAGTGGCTCACAGATGGGTAGAGGATGACAGACAAGAGTGCCAGTTCTGGTCATGCAGCCCTATGACTGCTCTGCAGATTTACTTCAGTGCAAATCACTGCAGATAGTTTTCCACTCACCTTAAACTCCAGCTCCATTGCTGTGACACTCTCGCCTGGAGGTACCTGACTTAGTTTCTGGATGTGAGCAAAGAGGTTGCGTGCAGGCACCTCAGTGTTTCCGCAGGTGGCTGCCTCAAGCAAGGCCTCATGGATGAAGATATACTGGTCCTCAGTCTGCACCATATAGTTTCTCTGTGAACGCATGCATGTCACATGCCCATAGATGTCCACTGTTTTCTCATGCTTCATCCTCTCAAGCATGGCATCAATAACAATGAAGCAGCCTGTCCTGCCCACACCAGCACTGTAAAAGCAGAGCCAAAAATATGAAATGGTGCTTCATTCTGAGCTATGCCTAAATCTTCACCATATTCTGCCTCTTCTGACACATTTTACAGGGACAGATAATCCTCATAGTTATCCTCTTCCCCTGAAATGACTTTATAAGACTCCTAATGACACACATGAACATGTGGGGTTCTCTGCAACCTCCCCCACACTGTAATGACCTCTATTACAAAACCACTGATATTATGGAGGGAGGGTTGAACTCTGGGATATGAACAACTTGTTCTTAATCCCAGTGCAGAAACCAGCCCAACCAACAGTGCACCAACAAGAAACAGATGTGGTATCTGACAGCTAAGAGCTCTACAGCAGGACATCACTGTGTTGCTACTTACATCAGATTCTTAACAGGGTTTTAATGGGGAGAGAGTGTATGTTAATTATACACCACTCCCATCTGAACCAGAGCATGAAGGAAGAACATTAAATACCGTTTCTAAGGAATTTGTGAGAGCTGCAGTGATGAAGTGGTTTGTTCAGTAATAGTTCCCACTCAGCTGCAGGAGATAAATCACTGGCCAGATAAGATGCTGATTCCTAGTGAACTAATGTTTGTGGTTAAGCAGTCATTTCTTTCATTTCAAACTGCAGCAAGAGACTCTGAGTGTGCCTGCAAAGAGTTTGGCTGTGGAAGTAGATAGTGCATGCGTACTGGCACTTCATATGCGTGCAGAGTGATGCATGTTTATTTATTCTGTCTGTGCATGCACTAGTTAGAGCACTATGTTTAGATTATGCATGTCAGTGTTCTGAATTGTGTATACATTGTTCTGAGATATTTCTTTAATGTGGCTGTGATTTTTTGTCTTGAAAACTCTCTCACATTGCTCTCACATTTCATTTTAATATGTTGCAACAAGACTGAGTCTTTTGGTTCAGGTGGGAAACAGAAAAAGTCAATAACAGAGCAATAATCACATATCTGTGGGTGCCAAAGTGCGCATATGTTTGATGTGGAATATTGAGTCATCAATATTCTTGCCACTGGATGCTTATGTGGAATTTCCCTTTGAAAATCTGCCTCTTACATCATTCTAATTTTTATAATATTGTTGCTGTTTCTCAGGGAAAATACTGAACTAAGAGTTGCTGTGATTGGCACTGACTACAAAGTGTTGCTTACATGAACAGAGGGACTATAATGCTGATTCTGTTGCTCGAGCAGCAGCAGGTTGTCTGTAAATCCCAACAGCGGCACCACTGTGCCAAACGACAGAGTGTGGCAAACCTTTCCCACCTCTTTGCTGCTGAAGCCTGAAAATATGCATGTCTTCCAGTATAGCCTACCAGCCTTACCTGCAGTGTACAACCACTGGGCCAGCATCAGGGGGGTTGCAGGCTTTTACTCGTCTCAGGAAAGCCAAGATAGGAGTAGGGTACTCTGGCACACCATGATCAGGCCAAGCCATAAACTGGAACTGTCGCAGCTCTCGCTTTTCACTGGACCCATTCTATGGAAAAATAAAAGCCAACAGACACAGGTGGTGGGCCATGGCTTCATTCCCTTTATTAGCAATCAAGTACACATATTCTTTATTGTACTTTTGCTTTATGTTGTATTTAAACTGACTGCTATGATTTGTTGTGCGTTAGATTCTGCTGTATTTTTATTTTGCAGGTGGCTCTTGAAAATTCCTGTTGAAAAAGAATTAACATATGTTCAAAAGCCATTCCTCAAACTTCGAGTCTTCAAACTTCACCTAAGTAGACAAGCACAGTGATACCACATCTGACCTTCACTGCAAGGTTGGGAAGCAGAAATAGCTCTCAGAAGTTCACTTTTTGTTCTGAGTAAATTGCATGTGTCAGGTATGTGAGAAAAAGAAACAGATTCACTACACAGGATGCTTATGGCACTGGACTAAACAACCCCAGTTCTCAAGGCTGGGTGGCTCCTGTGCACAAAATGAGACTGTACAAAAGATGCTTGGATGAGGCCCTATAGAAAAAGTAGGACTATGTTATCAATGAGTCGGTGTCCTTTGGGCTCTCACTTTAGTTGCTACTAGTCTCTTTTAGGTGATCTCTTTTAGGTGACCAAAAATCTCTGAAACACCCAATATACCTCCTCGTATTCCTCCGAAAGATGCCTTGAGCTCCAGCATCACTCTACTCACAGCCCCCTAGGTGTCCTCACAAAGTCTTGTCTGCTTTCTTTCTCCCTTCTTCTCTTACCTTATATAGGGTAAATGTCCGGACTGTGTAAGTTGCAAGTTCAACTGTGTCCAGCAATGTCACCTGGATTAAGCCATAGGTCTCTGTACCACGGCCTGGCCAATACTGGTCACACTTCACCTGCAACAAAACACAGGAAAGTATGGGTCAGTACCTGGGATGTGGCTTTCAGTATACTCTGTATATGACCACAAATGCTTCAGAGCCTGTTCACCACTAATTCCTTTTTTAAATTTCACCTTCACCTAATAAGAACCAGTACCTGATGGCATGGATAGACTTTGGAAGGGAATCGAGAAATCTTAATGCTCATATTGAATTTGGCCAAGATTTACAGAGCAAGCAGATACTTTTGCCTTTTCCTTAACCTATTCCACAAAACAAAACAAAATCCAGTATAACTGGATGGCCAGGGAAGGGGCAAAGAAAGACAAGATTCTTGGTGCTCAAAAGGAGAAATAAGAAGCTTGGATGCTAATGGGCAAGAGGCAGAGAAACTGAGAGAAATGGTCAATTCAAAAGCAATTTCTTTCCCTGTAATTTTCTGTCCTTTCCCTGCTCTTTGGGAAGATTGGTGTCTGTACATGAGCATACTCATCTCTCCTCCCGCTCAGTGGTGAACAGGGGAAGCCTGTCTGCAGCCTATAATCCTCTGCTTGGGAATCTGCTAGGGCTCCTGCCATGCAGGTCACTTGCTGTGCTATCCCCTCAAATCAGCTGCAGGGGCGGGCATGCTATATGGGCATGAAACAGTAGGTTCCTCAGGAGAGACTGACAGGTAGTCTGAGTCAAAGCAAAGCCTAGGAAGAGAACAGATACCCAGGCTGAGCCACAGCAGCAAGCTATTGCGGGGGAGAGTCTCTTCTTTTGGGGATATTTGGAAAGTTTCCAGAGAAGCAAATGGACCCTGAAGAAATTCAGTTCTGAGGTTCCCATGCCTTGGCAGATGTGATTTTTGTGCATTGGGGTGTGTGTGTGATAATCCAAATATTATCATCTTTAGTTACACCTGCATCTTCCAAGACTGGGAAATACACAAGTACATGGGAAGAAGCCTCTTCAATAGGGTAGCTGAAAATGCTGTTCTCTGTTGAAATACAGTTGATCTGTATGGCTAACAAACTGGAAGGTATGCAAAGCTATGATGCCCATATCCCTGCCTCAGTTTTTCTCTCAACTCCCCTATCCTTAAGATAACTCTGACTTTGGTCAAAGAGCAGGAGCCAAAACCTGGAATATGCTTCCTGACTGTGATTTCACTATGGACAGTCCACTCAGGTGGGACTAAAACCCCTCCTATTTGCATTCCAGTGAGAGGTATCACAAAATACGTGTGTGTGTGTGTGTGTTTAAATTCTCTATTATAGGAATTCATCTCTTTCAGCTGAAGACAATTTGCCTTCCATTACAATCACTCACTGTTTTCAAAACAAAATTTTACTTCCCTTTGCTGCTGCTCTGGTCCTCCTCATCCTGTTACAGCTTTTCACCAAACAACATCTTGCCCTCTGTTTCTTTGTGCATCTGGAGCTCAGTCTTCTGCCCAGCTAAGCCTGCAGCTGCTTGGCTACAAGAGAGGAATACATTCCCTTCTCTCTACAAGGAAGAATGTATGGGGATCATCTGGGCCTGTCTAGATATAGTATGCTTAATCATTAGTGGTGTGTATTTACAATGTAAATGAGTGCAAAGAACATGGAACACAGTCTAATTAGAAGTCAATAGCATTCTGTCTTTTAATTGAGGATGTTTTTAGTGGGCGGGCTATGTAGCCACTTCTGGATAAGAGAGGGAAGGACACTCTAGCTTAGAACAGTTATACCATGATGGATCTTATTTGCTTCCCAACAGCTTATTCCAAAAGTTAGCTTATTTTTCCTGTGCTTGAGTTTTGTTGGATGCAACGTGCAATAAGACTGGGGGAACTTATGGCTAGCTGGAACCCTAGTTTCATGAAGCCACAAACTCAACAGGGAAAGTCTGCTGTCTAGATGACCTGTGAATTCCGTTACACAAGAAACAGATCATATAACATCAGGAAGGCCAGAGTGGAGTCCAGTAGCTTCTTCTGCAAGAGTCTCCCTTTTCCTGCTAATAATCTCTGTGGAAACTGCATAGCACTATATGTACAAACACAAAACAAACTTTGAAGTAATCTATCCCCAGGTTTAATAGCAGAGCCCTAGCTGGTAATTGAAAATTATTTATTCATGACCAGATAAGAGTCACTCACATTTTCTGCCAAATTTACCCATAATGTTTATGCCCCATTTTCAAGCTCTGTAAATTTTATGCTGAAGCTGATGCACGATGGCACTAAACCAGATAAGAGAGTCTTTCTTCTGGCATTGCTTGCTTCTCATTAATGTCAGGAACACGTTCACAACCTGGAAATTCATTTACTGCTGGCAGTGCCCAGTGGCTGCCTCTACTGCTGGGAGAATAAGGAGGCTTCCCCTTCATGCAAGTACTACAAAGGGAGAAAAGCTGGTTTAGAAAATAGTTATGCCAGACTGACAGCCTGCAAGACTAGGACTGGAACTCTTTGTTATACCTGGGCCTGAGGGTACTTTCTATTCAGCAATTCAGAAAATGGGGAGAAACCATGAGAAGTTTTTTTTTGAAAATAGATACAATCCAAGAAGTTTGGATGAGTTCCCCTGCAAACACAGGGACCTGGAGGCTCAGGACAGATTGCGTATATTGCTGATTTTGCTGCCAACTGCAAACACTTTGAAGGCAGCAAATGGATCTGCTACATGTGGCTTTTAGGTAATGCACAGAAATGAAAGGTGAAGATGATTTGTGTCGCCAAGCTGGCAGGACCCATGCACCATAAAAACCAAAGCACCTAACAGATTTTTTTCCTGCAGACTGCTTCCCTACTTCACAAGAATTAGAAACCATCTGAAGCACTGAACCCGCCCCCTGCAGTCCCAGAAGCTAAAGTCCAAGGCCATCATACCCACACACAAAGCACTGCTAGAGCTGAGAAAGTGGCTGCCACCTGCTACTGCCCTTTTGAAGCTCTTGAGCTGGGAGACATCCCTTGCGCTTGGAAAGAAGAGAGAGGGCAAGCCGGACTGAGCATGGTAAAGATGGCAAAGTTTTAAAGTACACCCTTGCACTTGGGAGTGTACCCAAATGTAGAATATTTCTTTAGATCAGAGTTTGATTCCTGCCTCTTTAGTAGTTCTTTGCCTATGTCTACTCTGAAGCAACTTTTGATTCCTTAAGTGAATGGGTTCACTTAGTGCATGTGCATACTTCTCCAGGGACAGTATCTTATCTGCTAGCAGAGGCAGGTGTACTTCTAAAAAGCAGCAGTTTGGATGAAGCTCACCGCAGAGGAAAAAGGGGGTAAGTGCATCTGTTCCCACCCCTGACCTGACTGGATAGCAGACTCTCCCTGAAGTATGCCACCGGAAGGATGATACTGTATCCTCCTCCTCCCAGCATATAATTAGGAGCTGGAAGAATGGGAAGTGTGCTACCAGGAGATAACGTGCATCTCAATGGCAGCGAGGCAGGAGAAACAGACAGGTACCCAAAGGGCCTAAGAGAACATGTTATCTTGGAGAAACATGCTCTGTGGAGCATCTTCTGATAGCTGGATGGCCCCAAACAAAACAAACTGGACTTCAGATATTCATTTATTCTGACACTAAAAAAGGAGGTCATTTCTCTCTTACTTCACTATGTACACTATTCTAAAAGTAAAATGCATATTCTGGTGTTCTGTTAGTTCAAGTGATTGTGGATGAATGCAACGATGCAGAGACAGGTCCACTTGGAAGACCAGCAAAGTAGCTCTCTATCTAGTTATTTTTACAGATGTCAACACCGCAGTACAAGCTGTGAAAGAGAGGGGTTGCACTGGATTGCTAAAATTGTTGGAGCTGTGTGAACAATTACTTCATTCACAGAATTGCATGCTATGTAAAGCTTCCCCCACTTTGATGCCTGAAACACTACTCAGCTGTTACTTACATAAGTAAATGGGACCTTAGCCTAAGTTCATAAACACCTTGAGAACTAAATTGAAAGCCTCTCCTTTGCTAAAATAGCCATAGGGCTCCAATCTCCTCGACCCTGTCCTTGTTCTTGGTAACAATTGCAGAAAATAATGAGTCAAAATTACAGCAGAAAACAACAATATAAGTCAATCATCCTTGGGGAAACCTTTTAATAATAGACCGGGGGGGGGGCTTTATTTGAACAAAATGTTACTTGCTAGACATGTATGAGATGGTATAGGAAGAATAACTAGGACAAACTCAGAAATCTGGAGGCCAACCACTAAAAATTTTAAAAAGTATGCGTACAAGTCAAACAAAAGCCCACATCCATGATTAACTGAATGGAATACTTTGCTACAAAACTGAGATGTAGCCTGCACATTTTTTTTAATCAGGTCAAATAAAATAGATGATGAAGAGAAAGGGTTACTAGCCACAGCATTGAATGCTAGGAAAAACTTAACTTACCATTGTTTTTTCTAGTCTGAGAACTCTTCTGGTTGGTCAATGTCAGTGAATCAAACATGGAAGTCACTGGCCTGATTTAACATGGCAGTTCTTATTGGGTTATGGCACAGACTCAGTGACAGATGTGTAAATTCAGACTATGAGCAACTTCTGTGAATACATAAGTGGCAGGAGCAGATACATTCCTTGTGGGTGTGTTTTATCCCAATGCTAAAAACCTATTGCCATAAGCATGTTGGGAATAATTTCTTTCTACTAGTAGTGGGAGCATGGCCACCCCCTGTTGTGCTCCTTTTATCTCAGTTTTGTAGTCTCCTCCTATCTTACAAAATTCACTTTTCTTCTTTCGACATGAACTCAACAAACCAGAGAAGAATACATGGCTGTGTACCTTCCCTTCCCTTCACATACATCTCCCCCTTGCTTCACTAGGTTACTTTACTCTCTGTGAAAATTCTTCATTTCCCATCTCCTGAATCAAGCCTGTCTGGCTAAAGAGATGAGTGCACCACAGTCCAAGTGAGCATCTCTCTTTCCTGTGGTTGGCATGGAAACATAAGATATTATTTGAGCACAAATGCTCATTACAGAAGATGCTACTTTCTGGAGAACCCTCTGCCCAAGATTTTCACAAACTGTACTCCATGTCTCTGAAACTATTTCTAGATACACACATGTTCAGCTGTGCCACCCCTGGCAAGTGGGGTGGGCTTGGCTACATAGGAATTCACAGAATTCTCCTCAAAGACATCAGACCACATTGAAAATGTATGCATGGGGATAGAGACTGCTTATGGTCTCACCCTTTACTGTGCCAATGTATTAGAAGATAGAACTACACAATAGAAAATATGGGATGGTCTAGGGTCCATGTTGCTTTACTTGAAATGACACACACACAGACCTTACTAGACCACAAATATACAGAGGGTGCCCCACCCTTTTCCAGTTATAGAATACTGTGGGCACATGAGCTACTATGAAGATACATTACCAAAGGCATGGAAGCTGGGCACGCTAAGGGAGCTGGTCTTACCACCATGGTTATGATCCCTCCCTCTCACTTTGAATGTCTTTGAACATTTTCATAGGCTTGAGATGAACATAAATGCCTTGCCTATCAAGCTGTTTCCCACAGAGGAGCATTCTGCCCTATGGAATAATATTTTCATTATAACTCATTGATAAAATAAGAACAATGGTAGGCTATGAAAGAGGCATAAAAGAGGATATCATTCTCTGCCCACCTGCCGCCATTCACTTCACTCACGTATGTATTCTGAATTTTTTAAAAAATGCTTTGGCTGGCATCATCACATTTTTCCTATTGTTGTCTGCAATGTTGTACAGCTCTAATTTTCTCCAAAGATTCCTGTTAGGACTAGTTCATGTTCTGATACCTTGTGAAGTGTCTAGCAATTTTTGCTGCATTGGACATACAGATTCAATAATGGACTGTAACTCTCTGTTCAGTAGAAGTGCCGTACGTACCCGAGACTTCTCTTCTAACCGGGTCATCATGACAATAGTTGCCGTGCGCTGTTCCCACACCATCCTCCAGAAGTCACTGAGTGTTTCTGGCAGAGGACCCTGTGTGGCAATGTAGGCATTCTGCTTGCGGTAGCCATCAATGTAGTTGGCATTGATGTAGTCACTTCCAGGGACCCCTGAGTGACAGAGAAAGAGAACAGCATCTAGAGTGACACTGTTGCCATGCAGATCTCTGGCACGATGGAAATAAGTGGGGGACACAATTTAAACCAGTAAACATTGCACTATTCCAAACTACCCAGTCAGTCCCAATCAATCTGATCAAAACTCAGTAAAACCAGAACTACTCTGCAGGAGATCAAGTGGATCTTTTTTGTCCCATGCCCAGCAGCATGGTGTATCTCCAAGTATTGGGCTACTGGATGTCCCAAGAAAAGACAACCCTGTAGGCTCCACCACCTTGGCAGTGACTTACCACCACTCCCACAACTCCCAATGGGAGGAAGGAGTAAGCAACTGCTCAAAAGTGAGAGAGTTGCTTGTGGGGCATACACTCCGTGAAAACAGCAGCTGAAAGCCTCTGAGCTATTCCAACAACCTGACATGCATTTTGCAGCACTGTCACACACCGGGTCAAAAATATAAGGCTGTTTGTCACACCGCAGGATACACAGCTACTAAGATACTGGCTGCCCCAATATGCCATGTATTTCCCCTCACTCTAGTGGTTATTTTGCTCTAAATATATTTTCCTGGGGCAAAACAACAGGAGCAGCTCCACATGAAACCAAATGCCCAAACATCCAGGCCAAAGCTCGTTCTGTGAGAAAATACACACTCTAGAAAATTTAAAATCTATGTTTCTACATGACCTATGTCAGAGAAGAAACAAGGCTAAGGACCTGTTTGGAAAGCCACGGTGCACAAGAGGCAACCACACACTGGGACATATCACAGACAGTAAAAGGCTGTAGCCTTGGCTAGAGGAAGGTTTGGCACTCCATCAAGACTACAGAAGGCAATGCACACAGGGCATGCCCAGAATGTCAAACATCAGCATACAAGCAATAATCAAACTAAGAATCAGACTTAAGAAATATTTTCAGCTGGGGGCAGAAACGGCTTTAAGAAGACTGAACATTGTATTAGAGAGGCATTACTTCTTATAGAATCATAGAATTATAGAGTTGGAAGAGACCCCAGGGGCCATTCAGTCCAACCCCCTGACATGCAGGAACACCCATCAAAGCATTCCCAACAGATGGCTATCCAGCCTCCACTTAAAAACCTCCAAAGAAGGAGACTCCACCACACTCCAAGGCAGCATATTCCACTGCTGGACAGCTCTGACTGTCAGAAAGTTCTTCCTGAGGTTCAAGTGGAATCTCCTTTCCTACAGCTTGAATCCATTGCTCCTTGTCCTAGTTTCTGGAGCGGCAGAGAACAAGTTCACTCCCTCCTCAACATGACATCCCTTCAAATATTTAAACATGGCTATCTTATAGTATATATACACTTCTCTTCTATCCCACTTGGAGTGAGCACAGAGATTTTGCAGGTTTGAAACCCATATAAATTTATACAGAACTGGAAGTAAAAATGGAGTAAGTACCCCATGTAAAAAATGGAACAATGTATCTTTTAAATAATCTTTCGCTCTAAAAATAACCTAATTGTCTGTCACTATTCTTTGTCAATTAGCAGAGTTGGAAAAAGTAGCAAAATCCAAGTGGTGCCTCTTTACAGCCACTAGTAAAAACGATGATAAACTACCAAAACGAGATTCCAGATTTGATTCTTGTTTATGTGTTTGTTTGTGCTGAAAGGAAGGGGTGCCATGAGTTCTGGTCACTTAAAAGGCCTGATTGCAAGATTTCCCAAAATGGATAAAAATAGGTTAGTAAGCAGACTACAAAGTACTTGTCTCAGCTCCTTGACAGAGAACCCATAGCGTCTTATCACAGCTTTGTTCACTACTAAGCTGAAACAGAATGGATTTATTCTATATCATATGGTATGGGTCCTCAGGCCCTATTGTTTGATATAGGACATTTTATTAGCACCAGAGTTGCTAACAGACTCACCATCAATAGAGGTCAAGATGACGCGGGAGTGGTCATATGCTATCACATTTGCATAGCGGTTCTTTGGTTTATTCACTTCTAGGTTGGAGTTCTCCCATGTGAATTGCTGTCCTGGGTCAATGGACTGCAAGGAAGAAAAGAGAGTGTGTATAAATGTTCAAGTTATCATATACTTTCTTAATTCTGAAATAAATAGAACTCCATTATCAGAATGTGAAACAATACAGAATGAAAAATGCAAGTTTCATATAGGAGATCTGAAGGCTGATTCACAAATTTTATTTGACATGGGCATACTTAATATGGGCAAATAAAAAGGCTCTGCGTAGGTTGGAAGCCAAACCATCCAAAGTAACCTTATGAATTTGTCCTTTTGCAATCAATGCAGTAATTACTCTACACACTGTGTAACTCTCCAAAAACAATGATTCATTACAAGTAGGATGGAGTTTTCTTATATTAGTAAATTCTTCGATATGCAGCACAGCAGAAAATCCATTCCCACCTGGAAAAAAACCACCACCATTTCTAGTTTAAGTTTTGAAAGGGTCAAATAACTTTCCAGGCAAGCTTGATCATGCATGCACGTGTAGATGCTGGTATTGTTAGGTCCCTTCAGGTCAATTCTGACTTATGATAACCCTATCCTAGAGTTTTCTTGGCAAGACTTATGTAGAGAAGGTTTGCCATTGCCTTCCTCTAAAGCTGAGTATACCTTGCCAGTGGTCACTTGGTAGGTTTCCAAAGGCTCAGTAGGGATTTGTGTTACCCTGAAATTGGGGGGGGTCCCGAGAGGGGCACCCGGCTTTGCCAATTAAAATACCAAAGATGGGGAAATTAGAACTCAGAGCACTGGTTTTGCTAACGAGAGGCAGGGTAACGTAGCGAGATCTTTTACCCTATGTATACAGCGTCAGGTTAGAGAGTGGCTAGACAAGGTTTTAAAATAATGAACACTTTTTTATTAAACAGGAACACACAGAAGACAAACACAAACTAACTAACTGGAAAAGAAAAGAGTTGCAAGGGAGGGCAATACGACCTGTTCCGTAGTCCTGGGGAGAAGTTGGAGATTCGGGGAAGAAAGCTCAGCGTGGGGGCACTGAGGGGAGTCCTTTAAACACACCAGCGGCAGGGCAGGATGGCAGTCAAAAGTGATCCGAGGATCGGTTAGAAATGAAGGGTTTTTATAGGGAAGATCATGCCTTTCGGCTATGGCAGTCCCAAAGAAGGTTTCGGTGCTGGACAAACGGATTTGGTGAGGTCAGGTTTAGCGTGATGGGATTTGCATGTAGAAACAATACCTCTGGCTGAGACGTTGATGGTCCAACTCACAAGAGTAATTTGACTGAGAGCCACATGGCTATTGAGAAGTCTGTGGCGGGAAGTTCCCTAAAGCTTCGGGCGAGTTTTGGGTTGCTGACTACAAAGAGAAATGGAATGTAAACCATTAACGGCCGCTCTCTGTCCGTGCTTATCCAGAGAACTTTGCGAACACGTGAGATGAGGTAATCGCAACCAGTCCAGCTAAGGCCAAATTAAATGATATCAAAAGGATATCTGGGGGTCCTCACCGGGGGTGCCATAGCAGAAATAACATTTGAACCATGGTTTCCCAAACTTCTTGTTCAACATTAAACCACCACCCTACACTGGCTCTTGTATAGTTTATATCTTTTGGGAAAACAGGCACTTTCTCCACTGATTTTCAAGGGACAAGTGGATTGTATGTGTGGAGAGTGTGTGCATGTGCATATGTAAAAGTAAAATGAATGTTTTACCTCTCTTCACTGCTTCCCCCCACTTGATATAGTGAATACTTGCCTGGAACAAAACATCCTGGAATGTGTGCTGTGGGTGGGTTAGAGCTCAATACCTTCTCTCAATTGCTTCTTCTTCCCTGCAAATTCCTACTTATACTGCTTGGCGGGCAGCCAGGTACTCAGACCAATATTTGCTTCGCAACATTTACACCAGATCAAAATCCCTCATCACTCAAGGTCGCTCTACTTACCAGGCTTGCTAGAACTACTGGAAAAAAAGGTGTTCAAGTCATTTTTCTTGTAAGTCAAATGTGCTTAGGCTATTGAATTACAGAGCAAAAAAGCAAATGATGGCAAGGGATGGGGTGGGAGGAAGTGCCAAGGTTAAGATGAAACACCCAAGTGGAAGCACACAGATAATGCTTCATTCTCATCAAAGTAAGCAGCATACAGCAGAAACAATATTACCCAGCATATTGGCATCTTGCAGCACATTCCCTCACTTCATTCTCAGAGACATCTTTTTCAGCTAGATAATTCTGCACAATGAACTTCCACTGGCATCTTCAATATAGGTTCAAATAGCAAGTGGTAAGGAAGTTGTACCTAAACAAATGACCTATCCATTTGTTTTATCAACAAATTTGTCAAGTTGTCTGTATCCTCGGTAGGATTAATTATCTATGTGGACAAATATTGCCTAGCTGCTGCAAAACTCTATCATTAAAATCTGATATTTGTTGGGTTCTGTTTGAAAACCAAGCATTGTCTCTCTCACACACCCCATTGCTGTTAGAGCAATTGAGGAATTTAGATGGTATAGGGTCCCACTTCATGACAATAGCCATTATGGGTTCTTTATTTGATTTCCACATTTGCTCACTTATCTGTTGCAATGCTTGGTCATAAATCATGTATCTAAGCAACCAGGCCACGTGACCCGATAAACTTCTAGGGTCAATGCTCATCTAGAAACTTCCCCTTTCTCTACCAACTTTCCCTTTTTGCTTCCTTCTTTGTTTTCAGGTTCAAGATGGTGCATTACAGTTTTAAACTCACTAGAGCTCTTTCTTTTACCTAATCTTTTCGTTAGTTAGGATGCAGGACTTCAAGTGATGTACATTCTAAAAGCAATTAGTGAAGGTCTTTAGTTTGTAACTTGATGCTGCCCATGTGTATTTATTTAGGTTGTCTCTGCCAGGGAGATTGTGAAAACTGAGGCATATTACCTCTGCTAAACTCTGCTGAGGAAAGGCTGTTTCCTAACAAATACAGCCTTTGTATTTTTCCCTAAAGGGCTACTAACACCCTGGGATATGCTTATTTTTCCCACAGGTGCCAAGCTTATTAATGGAAAATAGAGAAAAGCCCAACTGCAATGGACAGAGACCTCTTGTTTCTAACAAGCCACAGGCACAGCTATGGAAGATTACCATGTTTGAGCAAGCATTCATGACAGACAGAGTGCCAAGACAGGATGTGACATGTGCAACAAAGCAAAGACAGCTCAGTATAGTTTGCACTGGCATCTTTTCTTCATCTGTCCCCTCCCTACCACCCCTGGAAAGCTCCTTTTCCCAAGCTGTGAATAACAAATAGCAATGCAAAGACTCCTCTTCCTCTGCATTTCTGTGAGCAGTGAGTTAAAGCTGCCATCCATGAAACCAGTATACAGGGAAGGAATGAGGCCCAAGCTCAACCTACTCGTAGCGCCTTTTGGCAACTGCAGAGACTCTCTGCTTCAAGGAAGAGCAATGCAGCACATAAAAAGGATTTTCACAGCCTCCATGGGGAGGATATGACATCACAGCACTGCTAATAGGTGGTTTGGGAAATGCAGGATGTAAATAGACGTTTCCAACAGGAACCCTATAATCTTCTATTATCAGAGTAATAAGCAGGCAGCACAGTGCAAAGTGACAGGAGCAGAAGCAGCCCAGCGATCTGCAGCTCATGACTGAAGTTCTCATCATTCTAAACATACATCCCACATGCTGGAGACCAGCCAATCCAGGGTGCTTCCAGATGAGAGTGCGATTTATTCCTCATTTCTGGAATTTTGCAAAAGGTCTCTATGACATTGTAATTATTGGTAACAAGCCTATGTTTATCTTCAGGTGTACCTGGTTACCATTCCCTCCACCTAACTGCTAAAAATCTGGAATGGAGGGTAAGGTTGGAACTACAGTACAGTTTTTCAGTAGTTGGGGACAAGAAAATCCGAAATTGGGGCAGAGAGGGAAAGAGCTGTCCCTGGAGAAAGTGGGGGATGTTCTTTTTTTCTGTACAGGGCATTTCCAGTTGCAGAACCAGTGTGTGTCCTGCAAAGCAAGTCCTCTTTCTTTCTTTCAGGGCTTCTTAAAGCCTAAAAAGCTGTCAGAGATCTCCCTGAACACACTGCTACTTATTTTGGACCAAACATATGTAAGATCTGGCTGTAAGTCTGCAATCCTCTTCATGTCAATTGAATAGTTTTTTTAAAAAATTACAATGTTATTATAATGGAAAGAGAGGCACTCTGAAAATGTTTGTGAGTTGCCTCTGTGTGTGTGTGTGTGTGTGTATATTAGGAGCAGACTGTAGTGGAAATGATATATAACTTGTCCATTTCAACTGCTGCATTCCATTCTCTCTCTGAGGGGGAAAAACAGCATTTGGAAAAATCAAATGAGCCCATTCAAATGTTAAAAGAAAAGAGACAGAGTGGGGAAGGACTGAGAATTGATTTTTATTTAGATGCAGATGTAAATTCTGACCTTTTTCCCCTGATCATTCTCACAATCCAAGTAGGATTGTAGTTATTATATAGTCAGTTTCAAACTCATCTTAATTTTTCTGGTCAGTTTTAAAAACAGATTAGAATATTACTACACTTACTTAGATGTCAGCCTTCGCTACATCCATCTGTGCTGCAAGCACTCTTAAAAATATCACCACCTCCCCCACCCCCCAAAAATAGGATACTAAAATGAGACTGAGCAGCACCAACCTGAAGTTGTCAGGAGAAGGAGTGTGTGGCAACTGCAAGTGATCTGGCAAGGGAAGGGATATCACTGCCACTCGCTGTGACACACCTCTTACATAGATACCACCTTGAATCCCATGTAGGGAAAAAGGTAGGACATACATAAACAACAAATAAAAAGCACACACTCAAAAACTCAGCCCTCCAGAGGCCAAAAGGAATTCTCCTTTTACCAATGTTTGGCAGTGCTAGGAACCTCCCCATCTGGTTCTCCCACTTCACAGCAACTAGAGACCTGGAATGCTTCACAGATGGGCATTCTTCATGAACTATATATTGCTGTTTGCAACAGATGTGTGGTAGGTAGAAAGCCTGTCCCCTGGGCAGTTATTCATAACTGAAAACTAGCATGGAAAATAGAGTCCACCCAAGGCCTGACATTATCAAGGATCATTTAGAAATATTTAAATAAAAGGAATACATAAAATTATATTGCAGACCATACTTCAGTGGATTTGGTAACAACATGAAAAGGTTATAATACACCAGAGTGAAGCACCAAGTTGTCTGAGGTCAGAAAAGCCACTTTGCAAACTGTTAGGAATATGGCCCTGATCTCTTTCTTGCTCTCATACAAAACTTTGTAAACTAGAACAGCTGATGCATAGCAAGACTTTCAACAGTGCAGTATTCATCATTTTCAACTGTGTGCAGAAGCTCTAGAACCTTCCCCATGGGTCTTGTTCAAAGGTAGACACAACACACACCTCTGCTCAGAAACTCACTAAGACAGCTGTTGTGTCTTAGAGAAGACAGTATCGCTGCACCACCTCTTCTTTCCCCCACAGTGCAGCATTAACATTGCCATTAAGGCAGTTGCCTCACCTTAAAAGTGAGGAGGTGCAAAATCCTCTACTGTTTTATCACTAATGACCCCATAAGAGGGCAAACAGGTGAGAAAGGCAGAAGAGGGAATCCACCTGGCTGTGTGAAGAGGTGCTAATTAAATACGCCTGCAAATGAGTGACTTATTTAGAAGTGAAATGATTTAATTTAAACCTCAGTGATGAATTAATGTGCACCTGTTTCTTCCTTAATGGTGAGCAAATGAGTAAATAAGGCAGTGAAGGAGGGGTGCCCACACGGCACCTGAAGCCCATTATGCACAGTTCTTTGGATGAGCCATAGCAAGTGAAAAGCTCATCCCATCCTCCACCCACCTCCTTTCCCTCATCTTTGCCCCATTGGGACATGCAACTTTACTCTCATGTTTTGTGCCCTGTCAGTATCTCATGCTATCCATATAATGCAACACCAGTGTAAATGTGTAACTGTGGGGGGTGGGGGCAGGAGGAGAGATAACCAATTTATGGTTGTCAGGTTTTCCCCAGCTGAGCTTTTGGTGTATTTATTCTTTTATTCACAGCAGAAATTCAGTAAATCATGCTTTTTCTAGCATGCAGATTTAGTGATTGTGGAAGGTCACTTGATTTTACTTTTGTTAAAGACACAAGCACCTTGCCAAAGAAAAGCTGGCAACCTTCTCTTAAGAGTACAGATTTCTGTAGTGCCTGGGACCATGCATTATATTACCTCTACAGTTTGGATAAGGGTTGTGCTATTAAGAAGAGTTATCCATCCTGAGCCCAGAAATTGAAAGAGTGTTTTAATACAGTCACAACAAACTTGTAAACACAGTTCAGCCTGAAAACGCACGCTAACATAAAGAATAGACATGCCAATTTTTTCTAGATATTTATGACTATGATTCTCATGAGTCCAATCACAATTCCACACAGGCAGAGGTGGAAGGGAACTATACTATAAAACATTTGGAAATCATCAGGTCACCTGCTCCTGGCATAATCTGTGAGCCACACCTAGCCACAGAGCTGCTCAAATGAGGAAGTAATGACTCCTGAATCAGTTACTAGCAATGTGTTGAATTGTAGCATTGTGTCTGCTACTGGGATGAAAACACTCACTTTCTATGATAAATTGTAGTAGGCTGGCCAATCATGGCTCTGGGGAATTGTAACTTCTCGATGTGGAACCAATGGATAAAGAAATAAAAACACTGGAGAAAAAACAATGGTATCTGCAAGCCAAGAGGCAACTATGGCTATTTGAGTTATCAGGAACTCAGTTCCAAATCACTACCTTGCCACAAGAGCAAGACTGCAGTGAGAAATATGCAGATATGTACCTCCTCATCCTCCTGTATCAAAGATCTTTTCCCCTATCTGTTATGGGCTGCACCTTGAGTCTTTCTTGCTGCAGCAGACAGGACCAAAGAGTGAGCAAAGGGACTGCTGAAGCAGCAGAGTGGCAATTGTTACTGCAAACTTTCTGTTGGACTTGCTTCACGCTCTTGAAGTGACAGGAGGAGCCCAATGGGGTTCTTCTTCTGCTGTCAAATGTGAACATGGACTACCAAAACTTTGGGAGGCCTGGCAGGCTATTTGGGGAGTGGGAGAGAGGTGCAGAGACACAGAGACCACATGACTGTTTGAGCTGTACCTGTCATCTCACAACTACGTATCTGCATCTTAATAGTGCTCCTGATGGGTCTTAACAGTGCAGCAGGTGGTGGAAGCAAACAGTTGGAAAAATACAGCTCAAAAGCATGGAAGTATTTTGATAACATTTTATTCAAGGGGCAACTACAAACATATTGTCTCAGCAGGTGGTTCCTAAGCAGAATCTGCAGAACTTCTTCAACTATGGATTTCACAGTAATTAGTCATACAGAAGGAAGAATGACGGGCACACTGAGAGTCAGGACTGGTGGACTCCATCCTTACAGGTTAGAATGAAGGGAGAGAGATTGTCAGGGTCAGAATTGCTAGGTTATCTTACCTACCCTACAATGGATGGGTCACTACTAGGAGTCTCAGAGTTAACTGTGAGGAAAAGACCCACAGGTAAAACACAATACACTTTTCTTCCTTTCATAATACATCTGTATGGTGCAAAATGCTTGACTACACATAGAGATAACTTGTGGCCTTTCTATGCTGTCTATGAAGCTGTAGAGTGCCACATCACTTTTACCCACAGCCTAGCCGGTTTCCCATTAGCCAATAGCCACTGCCATTTGCCACTAGCTAGCCAGAGTGATGTTCCACTGCTGGGACAAGCTAATCTCAGCTGGGATCACAAGGGGAAAGGTGTCTGAAGCTTTAACACAGGCATACAGCAGTGATCTTGGTGCCCTTGATGCAACAAGGTTTGGGTGGGAGTGACCCAAGTTAGCCTCACACATCTTGGTGGTCCCAACCCTAGATCTCCATGGGCAGGGAGGGGAGCTTTAACGTACCTCCTCCATGTATACTGATGTGTGTGCATGTGAAGGGGGAGGAACTACAGAGGCCTATAAAGGCCTATGAGCAGGGTTGGCCCTATCATAATACAAAGTGAGATAACTCCCTGAGACAGCTGGTTTTTGAACAATACAAAAGAACAGCAAATAGTTTATGGTTATTGTGTTTTTACTGCTACATGTGGGGATTTTTAATTTTTTTTGCCTCTGGTGAGGGAATGATTTGCCTAGCCTATGGTACTATATAAGTGAAGGGAAAGGTGCACGTGTACAACATTTGGCAGTGAAATGTCTAGGGCTGGCCTTGCCTGTGGTCAATAGCACTACTATTCTTTCTGCCTGAGTGAGGGAGATACAAAGAACAGAACCCAAGCCAGTTCATCCCTTGTGAGCAGACAGCATCAATTTTCTGTCATCACAGGGAAAAAAACCCTCTTTCTCTCTCTCTCTCTAGTCAGTGACAGAAGCCAATTCCACTTGCTTACTCAATAAGTAGAGGACGTGGATGTGTCCCATCTCCAAAGTGCTTAATATTTACCCACAGTCTGGCAGACCACCTGCTTTGGGTATCTGTGGACACAGCCTACCTGCAATACAGATAATAGTCCAATAGGAGGAGCTCACGTACAGCCATTTTTTTACCACAGCAAGGGTAGATAAATGATTAATATGCTTGCGTGATTGTACTAATTCCTGGCTGTAAATTCCCTCCTGAGGTTTTCTGTATCTGAAGAGATTCACCCTGTGGCTTGGCTTGCCCTCCACATCCAGACCAATCAAAAGCTACAGTTCTCTGGCCACTCTTAGTCCCATCATGTGCCCAAGAACGGAGACTGACACCTTGGCTTTAAGCTAGTAAAGGCTCATGACTGGCACAGGCAGCACCAGGCAGCCATTCCCCCATGTCCTCTCCATCACAGACACAGCCATAAGTAGATGTTGACATAGTGCTTGACCCATTTTCTCTGCTGTTGTCCCAGAGGTACAGAAGCACACTGTGGTGCCTCTTCTCCAGAGCTGGGAAAAGTTAATTTTTACATTACAATTCACAGAATTCATTCTGGCTACACTGTCTGCGGGACTCCTGGGAATTATAGTCCAAAAAATTGACTTCCAAAGTTCTGTGCTTTTTCTCAGTAGTAAGCTAATTTGGGTTGATTTACAGATGCTTCTAATGCTATCCCAATTCTGTGGGAAAAGTGCATTGAGCATTTAGGCCTCTGAGTTGCCTCTGAATCTGAGCACACCCTTTGTAGAACACATAGACTTATTTGGAGGATGTCTTGCTATTAGGTGTGGGTGAGCACACCTAAAATGTAATTCCTCCCAAAATTAATAAGAGCACACTTGGTCTCCCTTCAGTCTTTACTTTTTAGGCCAAGTTAGTGGCATTAAGTGTAAATCCAGTGCAATGAATGCTTATGTGCTAGATTCTGCAGTTCACAAACTGAGTGAAATCTGAGTTCTTTGGTGGTGGTGGGGTGCTGCGATCAATGTCCTTGTGATGCAAACTACCCACACCTGTGTGGCAACGCACCTCAATCTCCTACTGTTGTATTGCTCTACCATTATTCAGCTCTGATATACAAGATTGCTCTTGAATCATCCATCTATTTCTTACACCATGCTGCTATACCTTTGCTCTGCAGCATCTGCTATTTCTCCTAACAGAGTGTCAATGGTATCAATATTTTTGCTAGGCCTGGAATTTTCAATTTTCTCCAGTGGCACCACAGAGAAGGGCAGGAATTTTTTTGTCTTTATTTTGTTTAGTTTCAGAGAGTGTAAATATTGCTAAAGACTCTTCTGTGCCAATGGGAAAAAAGCCCTGCTGCTACCCAGTCCACTCTGGGCTGGAAAAAGGGACAAATGGCATAGTCTGGATAACAAAACAGCACAATCCCTCTGAAAAAGCCACCAACCCAAATCCATCCCCCTTTTTAGGAGCTACTTAAACATAGGAGGTATACATGATAGTTTTTTGAATCCGGAACAAGAGAGCTTCCACAGACCTGCAAAAATGTATTCATGGGTGACAGATGTATCTAACAGACTCTTCAAAAGGCACTATACAATCTACACCATTTTCTAACTCCACCCACCCATCCCCATCCATCCATCCAAGTAGAACAGAGCCATTCAGCTTCAGATGCTACTCACTTTGAGGTTGCTGGTCACATTTCCTGCATGCCACATTTCAGAGAAAAGGGACCCTGTCCTAGTAGCCTGTAAAACTCAGGGTCCAATGACAAACGAGCTTGGAAGTCAGATGGCCAGGCTATCAGACACATGGGGAAAATCATGCCATGTGCACTCACTTACTTGGAGCCTGCCTGGAAATCATACTCTGCTACCTGATATATCCCCTGAATCAGCATTGTGCACTTACAAGGTTTCCCCAAAAATCTTCCTAGGCATTGACCCCACTTTCTCTTTAATGAGGCAGTGCTTCTTTCTGCCACCTAGGACATATACTTTTGCTGTGTGGGTAAAGCACACATCAGATGTTCTTCATCAGAGAGATATGCTGCAACAAGGGGAGGTCAGAGGCAAAGGAAGATAAAAATTCAAGCAAGGCCAATATGTGTAAAGGACACCTCTTGGATTCATTCTTCCCCCCCGCCATATGAGAGAGTTTTATTTATGATTTAAGCCTCTCAGAGCTGCAGTGGACCCTGCAGGGCTTGCTGAAAGCACAGAAAAACATTTATCCTGCCACTGTGACTCTAATAGCTACAAGGGAACTTTTTCCAACATAGCAATTTTTCAAATTAATCATCTGCTTAGCAAATAGTTCAAAGTGGGAAGAAGGAGCTTGCAAGCAAGAGCTATGGCAATTCTTGGGCTCCCAATATCACTATTTCAGCCTCCATCTCAGTACAAACAGCACTCTGATGGCTACTGCACATTACATGCTCTAACACAGTTAATAATAACTATAACAAATTGTGTAAAATGTAATGTGAAAATGTCCACATACATATCTAAATTACTCCCACTAAACCCAGTATTCCCAATACACTGGGAAACCACTGTATATATTAGAAGAAAAGCTATCCCCATGTTATATTTTGTACATAAGATGGGAAGTTATATGCTAGTGCTAGAAAAAGGAAATCAGTGAAGTGGTCCTAACTGAAGGTAATGACAGAATTCAACAGGCACTGGATCAGGATTAAGGGGAACAGGCAGATAGGGCAATGTGGTAGGCCCCTGGTGTAGGGCTTTTGGATTTTGTGGGCACAGTAGAACACAGTCTGGAATCTCCCATTAGTTCAGCAAAGCGGAGCTGAGAAGCTGCAAAAGATACTATTGTTTAGGAAACTGTAGATCCTAAGGAACCCATAATCCTGCTTACCTCATATTCCTGGGAGAACTTCAGTCCATCATTGGCCTTCAGTCGGTCAATATTGTCGGCAAGATCTGTCACTGGAATGGGAGGGTGGTCACGCATGCCTGCCAGACCAAACAGAAAGGAGGGAGAGGTAGTAGGGGTGAAATTATCATTCAGCTACAGGAAGCGTGGTCCTTTCACAAATGAATAGTAGAATGGTGATGTGCAACACTGGCAAGATGGATGGAACATGAGTGAGATAACAAGGCATGAAGTGCCCACACAATGGTACTATGAATGTGTGCATGCTCAGATGAGATAGTGGCCAGCCAGGTGGTTTGCACACATAATACCAGGCTGGGAAGGGCGAAAGGGCTTAGAAAGGTGCTGCTGTACAGGCTGGGATAGTTTTGGGGTCTGAGGTGCCAATAAAACATAAAGGTCTTGCAGAACAGCCCTCTGCCTTCAGTTCATATCAACAGTATGCATGATAGAGATTCTGAAGTAATGGATCCTATGCTTATTGGGCCTAGGGGCCAATTCTGCATCTCTTGGCAGCCCACTCGTATACTCAGTGACTGGGACAGCAGAAAAACTTCAAACATTAATAGCTACACTTCCACTTGAGACAGACTGAGAAGTCCTACTTCTAATAGCTTCTATTGAAATGTTGTGGAACAACATTTTGCCTAGCCATGGGTAGGAAAAGGTGGAAGGTCCAGGACTTTGTGCACCAGCTTTCTTGGGTATGCTGACTGTGCAATAATATACAGTCAGACAAAATGACAGACTCAAATTTCCAGGGTGGGTTTCCTCCAGACAACTGAGCCTTGCTTCTGTTCCCCTGAAATGCTCTGCATCAACATAAAGCCAAATCTTTAAAACAGCTCCTGCTCTTTATTTCCTTTCCTTCCACACAGGCTAGAGCAAGTTTAAATCCTAGAAGCCTGTTGGACAATCAAATCCTGTTTTCTCTCTTGCCCACCAGACATGAGAAGATCTGACAATTTAAAAACAATTCATTTCATATACATTAAGATGGGGGAGAGAAAGAAGACAAGCCACTTCACTTGGGCTTAAAGCATTTCAATTAGATACTGCCAACAAAACAGCAGTTGAGACACACAAAACTCAGCTTATTGTATCAGGTCTGGATAGTGATAATTTGCATTTCATTTGGAAGTGATGGTATATAATCTCCATGGACAACTAATGCACCTTTTGCTGCTGCAGGCCTTGTCTCTCAAGTTGGGTCTCTACCTACAGCCTTGTATGCTCAACCCAAATTGCAAGTTTATTGGCTGATTTCTGAAAGGCATCACTGGGAAAACAGTGAATAGGTAACTCTCCTTCCTTTCCTCCCATATAGGCTGGATCATATTATGCAGCAGAACCTGGTCTGCAGGGGACAGGCTGGATCACTGACAAGTGAAGGCATTACCACTAAGTCTATGAAGAGTGAGACTGACTGTCATGACATTGAAAAAAAAAGTGAGAAAGAAAAGGTGGGGAAAAGAGAGTGAGAAAGAAGCAAAAGGAAGAGGAGAGAAAACTAACTTGAGATATTCGGGCAACTGGGGCCACTGGCACCTGCAAGAACAGAAATCCCATTAGGCATTGCCAAGGGCATAGTCAAGGGTGCAGCAGAGGAGAGTCAAAGCTTGGAAAAGCTACTTTTTTGGATTACTAGAATTCCCAAAGAGCATAGCTGCTGGGTCATGCTGACTAGGGAATTTGGGAACTTGTAGTCCAAAAAATAATAATTTTTTTATGGTCTGCAAAGGGCAACACAGAAGTCCTCTCCCCACAACCTTCAGAAACACTTGTTTGGGGAAAGGAATTAACAATATGAAATTTTCTTCACATGTGGCAGCATGGTGAGTGATGTATTAAGACATGTGCTTCTTATAACCAGGAGCCTTTCACAGGTAATTTCATTACCATTTAAAAAAAGTTAGGATTTTCCCTAAAACAGACATTATTGTTGGCCAACCGAGTTCCCATTTCCAGCATGTGCTGTTTTTCCCAACACCATGCTTGCCTTGCTACATGAGCCAGCAGCAGAGCCTTGTGACCAAGATTCGCTCATAATTCACCCAATCACTTAAGAGCGACTTCTCCCCGCCTGACCTGCCACAACTCTGCAAAATAGAACTCGAGTACAAAGGAGCTGACAATTCATGCAAGAAACCTGTGTCTCAAGTAGAAACTATTAAAGTGATAAGCTTAATATTTAATAACAGCAGCCTGATTAATTATGTACTGAGCAAGTCCCTTTCTGCCTCTACATTTTCCAGCACAGAGATCAACTGCCAACCTGCTCAGGGTTTAGTTGCTGCTGTCTGCCCACAGAAGGCATCCATCCATCTCAGCATGTAGGTGAGGTCAGATGGGGGCAAGTGTCTCAGACTACAAATGTAATGTTAGAGCTTTCTCCTTCAAACTGACTGTTCCTTACTAATTACTTGAAAAGATAAAAGGATGCAAAGTCCACAAGACATAGGGCACCAGTTCTGGTCCAGTCCCAGAACAGGCTCAAATATGCCCTATGAAATTGGCTCTGCTTGTTCAAGGTGTGCCTTTGTCAACTTTCCTTCTTTGTGCAACATGCTTTGTACTTGTACCCAACTTGGTGCTAGGCTTAGGCCTCATTCTTCATTTTGTGATCATTTTGGATTGGACTTCCAGCTCTTTTATCATGCTGGGCTATGTGAATTATCTGTTCAAATAATGACTTTCCTTTAACAGAATGGAAAGCTCCCCATCTTGCAGCTCTATAACCTACATATGTGCACTTACACTTCTTGGTCCTCTGTCCCATTTGTATGGGATGGAGATAGAGAAGCCAAGTTCTGGTTAGAGAGAAAAGAGAGTGTGGCTCACTTTCCAAAATCTACCAGAAGCAACACAAATAGTTTGGAGGGAAAGAAATACAGGCTACATCTTACTAGGGAGTCTGGAGTTAAGGATGCCTTGATTTATGACTAAGATTGTTCAAATGTCTTTATAAATACTACAAACTAAGGAGGCAGGATGGCAATCCGCTTTACTCTAGCAAGAGCATGCGAAGCCAAGCTTCCAGAAAGAAGTCAACCAGGGAAATGATCCCTGCTGATGCTGTTCTGCTGACACAGCCAGCTGCCTCTACTATAACTGCAAGCTGCCATATGGGTTGGCTGGTAGGAGGCACTTCAGGATCTGAATCACAAAACAACCTATTGAGATAGAATCTGCTTGCCATGCTATTTGTCCCTATCAGCATGTTGGGCCTTGGCTGACCATTTTTAGGTGGAATCTAGAGTGGAATCAAGGCCAAGACTGAATGGGATCTTTGGAACATACTGCAAATCTTGCCAAGATGCATCAGGATGAAATGCCTTGTCATGCTGTGCCTGCTGGTCTCTTGTGGCACTTGTTCATTCAAGTATTGGAGCAAGCAGGAAATCTGGAATTCCAACTCTGCTTATAGTTCCTGCTATTGAGGAGTGCATTGAGCCACTGACCACTGAGCCTAACCAGATGGGCTTCACAAAATCAGAGGGGAAGAGAAGGCAAGAGTATCCGATCACAAACACCTGCCAAGAAGAAAGGACAAAGAACTCTACAGAGATGTGAAGCAGTTCAACCATACCCTACCTGGTGTTTGGTAGTTGAGCCGCCTCATTTCAACTGGGTCAGAAGAATGGGCCAGCAAGGAGTCCTTCAGGCCAATGGAATGTTCATCCTTGGAGGAAGGTGAATTGGCCCTTTTCCTAAGGGCAGAAAAGGCAGAGCTTACAAGGTGAATCTCAGCATTTGCCAGAGGGCATCAAGATGTCCTAGCGAGAAGCCATACACAGAATAAGAAAAACCTCCAGTTCCCCCTTCCCCCACTACTTTAAGATTTTTCCAAGTATTAAAAAATTATTTAAAATGTGAAGAGTTGTAATATAATAGGGTAAGAGCTCTTCTGGGTGAGTTTTATTGGTCCATTAATACTTGTCTTGAATGGCTGAAGGCCCCCCAGGCGAGTGTTAATAGAACAATAAAATACACTGTTGTCTCTTCATGCTATATTTATGCCTACAGTTCCACCACCCTAGGCTCTTATCCTGGTAGATCTCACAAGCTAAGCAGAGATGAACCTGTCCAGTAATTAAATGGAGACCTTTACAGGAAATTTTGGGATGGCAAGAAGAGTTATTGGTGATGTTCACTGGCAATACTTAAACCAATTAACCCCAGATAATGCCATCTCTTGTTACTCATCCAAGTGCACAGCTGCAATGTGCTTCTTAAGTAAATAAAGAGGTGGAGAGATGATGTTTTAGCAACAATTCAACATAACTACAGTGTCACAGCCCCTAGGTAAAATTATGCTGTAGTCTACAGGAAAATCAGTGTACGTCTGTGTGTTCCCACAACACAGGAAGCCAGGGATCTCAGGGCAGCCTGGTTTGTCATGAATCAGCAATATGCTAATGCACACTGCTCAATGGCTCTTGCCTGCAGCAAGAATGGCTCAACAAACCTGGAGGCTTTGCTCTTGGTGTACTTTGTTATCCAGCTGTAAGCAGCTTCCTTTCTCTGGTTTGTCTTCTCTTAACAAACCAGAGAAAGAAGCCAAGAAAAAACCTTGGACTTTCTCTTATTTATTGAGAGGGAACATAGTGGAGAAGGGAAACCACTCGCTTGCCAATAAACCAACTGCGGAAGAAAGCTCTGGGGTTGAAAAGCAACAAAGTACCAATATGGTGCTTACTCATGAGAAACCAGGGTTCTCAAAGATCTTGGCATTTTGTGTCATGCAAATTACACTCTGTGTATGTTTACATGCATGCATGGGTCTGCATAAATCTAAACAAGTGAAGGCACTCTGGTGATCTTTGAAACAATTGAAAAGCCCACAGCGCTGAGGAATACTGGAGATGGTTGAGAGATCTTGAAAAGATGGTAATTTGCCTGATTGTGCACAAATCTATTGATCAGAAGAGAAAAAGTGCTAAAAAGCTGCACAAGCAGGGGAATGATTATTTATTTTCTGTGGAAAATATTTATAAATTGCTTTTCTGCCCATCAATACTCACAAAGCTTTGTACAATAAAATCACCATACAGGAATGAAACAAGAAGAAAATATTCTTTAAAAAAAAAAGATTTAAAATAGTTCTAAAACCAAAGTCCTGATAAAATAATAAAATTTTGACTACCTGTCAAAAAATAGTAAGGATAAAACTGCCTCACTTCCTTTGGAAGGGAATTCCACAAAAAAGGTGCTATTACAGAAAATGTCCCGTCATGTGTTCACAGCAATCTCCATGTGGTGCGCCTCCACTGAGATCTTAAATTATGGACAGACTCACATAAGAGGAGCTGTTTTTTCAAATATCTTGGCTGCAAGGCTTTCTGGACCTTTAAAGGCCAAAACCAGTGCCTTGTACTGAGCTCATACACAAACTGGAAGTGCAACTTGATCAAAACTAACAAAATACAGCCCCTAAAGTAAGTGCCACACAACATTTTAGTAATGGCATTTTGCAATAGCAGTAGCTTTCAAGCTGTTTTCAAGGGCAGCCTCATGTAGAGCACAGGTATCAGCAACTTTGGAAAGTCCTAGGGGCAATATTGCATTCCTGATCCATCAGATGCTGCACCATCCCCCAAGCCTAAAAATGGAAGTAGTTGGGAGTCCATTTTCAATTTGTAGAAATGCTCTTTGGAGGCAGGGAGTCCAACTTCCTTTTAAAAAGAGAATTACTTCTCTTGAAGGCCTCTAGAAGCAACAACCATTCTTTTTTCCTCCAACTCTCTCTCTCTCTCAAAAATCAAATCAAATAAGACAATTAAAAAATAAAGATAGGCAGTGGATCACATGCAGCTTGTGTGTTCCCATTTCTGTTTTAGAGGAAGTGGAACACAAGCCTCTTTCAGAAAAATGTTCACAACCTTCACTGTGTAAATGGTCATCTCTCTCAGAGCTCTAATAAGCCAGGATGGATGCACAAGTCATGACAAAGTGGGTGGCCTCAGTCCTCTAAGGAACCTGTCCCCATAACCAAGCTCATTGCAAACTCATTGCAACTCATAGATTAAATCCCCCCAGCAGTTTATGGCCACTAGCAGATAGGCTGTTTGGAGCAAATGCAGTATGATTACCATGGGGCCTAGAGTCTGTGTATGGACAAGGTCTGCACAACACATCACAATACATCAGTTTAGTTGTATGCACATGCATGCTGTTATATCATTACAGCATCTGAGGCAAGAGCTGTCATCAACTCACTTAAGGAGACTGGCGTACAAAGAAGTCAGAGGCTTTGGTTTGAGGGCTAGCTTCTGGTAAAAGCCAGCATCATTCTCTTGTAATTACATTACTTTCAGATCTATCAATGATCAGTTAAGCACCAAAGTCAGCAAATAGTAGGAGACCTTTATAGGACACATGGTGACAATGAGAAAAGTACATAGCTCAGCGCAAAATTTACAGACATGATTTATAGACCATACTGGTTATGCCAAGGAACTTAAAGACTGCTTCTGGCAATGTATATCTTTGGTCAATGCAGGAGTGTGGGTGATGGTAAATAACCCCACAAACTCCAGGACGTTCAATGCTGTGAAAAGTCACCAAGTGCCCAGAAATTTGCTCACACCTTTATTGTATAGTTCTTTATTCAAATGCAACAATGAGAACATCAGAAGAGTTCAACATGCTACAACAGCTAGCTAAGCAAAGTGACACCCAGAAGAGTTTGGTCTCGGCAGCAAGCCTCACATTTACTACTCTTAACTAGATAAAATAGTGGGATTGAAACAGACAAAACAATGAGAGAGAAAGAGAATGTCTACCTTTCTTGTTTGCTAGATCCAGGGACAGCAAAACAGAAGCAGAAACCAAGGTTACACAAAGATACTACACATTCATGCAAAACCCTGAAGTCTCTTCCCCTCCTCGGTCTATGCACATTTAGCTGAAGAAAAATTATGGCAGCTTGCCCAGAGCTAAAATGGAAGAGCAAACATTCTCTGCCACCTAAAAAGCATCTCCTGCCTTTTAAAAAGCCACCACTAGATCATACTTAATATCCATGTCTTTCAACAGGAAAGAAAACACCCGTGACTATGTTTGGGGACACATCCTTGGGTCAAAGGTACCTATGGGAGCATGGAGCATCCAATCAGTAAAGATTTTGAACAGAGTGAGAGAAGTAGCCATTTCCTGTCTAATGCCAGGTATATAATCCAAGCCATAAAACCCCATGTAATCAAACTACTACGGCTAAGCAGAAACAGTCTTTCTTCTGTGGCTCACCAAATAGTTCCTCTGACGCTGCATTTACCATACACTCCTCATTCACAGTAAAGGAATACACACACACACACACACACACAAAATATAAAATCAAATTTAAAATAAAAATATAAAAATTATATATATATATATAAAGAGCCCTGGTGGTACTGCAGCCACAAGGTTGTGAGTTCGATCCTGCCTGGCTCCAAGTTGACTCAGCCTTCGATTCTTCTGTAGGTCAGCAAAATGAGTACCCAGCTTGTTGGGGGCAGTTAGCTAATACATTGTAAACTGCTTAGAGACTGCTTAGCTGATAAGCGGTATTGAAATGCATATGCTATTGCTATTGCTAAGGTGTGATGATATCTCACACTCCCCACCCATCCATACATCCCACACTGCCTTTGTGAGGCCTGTCTGCAGGTGCGAGAAAGCAAGGCCTCTGGCTAATAAGGTCAAATCATTTGCCTCCAAGTTGGAGGTGGGGGGCAATTGTGCCCTTGAGTTTAATTATGTTACTTACTGTATAGGAAATCATGCCCTTGAAACTGTCACAGTACTGTACTAGTGCTCACCTTTTGAAGAGCAGAATTGCAATGACAATGATGATGATTAAGATGACAGCCAGAACAGGCCCCATCACCCATAGCATCTCTGGTTCATCCTGCTGTTTTGCTGATACCTCCATCACAATCTCATCTGAATAGGGACTGGCTGCATACTTCTTCTAATAAGTGGTAGAGAAATGGAGCCACAGGTCATTCACCAGTTCACTGTCCTTTACACCCTGCCCCCCATTTTCACATGACCCAATAGCCTGTAGCTTCCCAATAGGAATCTTTCACAAGAGTAACAATACTATTAACAGGAAGTATGGAAACCAAGCTCCTCCCACTGTTAATTGGATATTCTAAACCACAGCAACCAAAAAGTGGCCTCCCTTAATGTCAGAGTGGAATCGTCCAGCTGAGAGCAAGTTGCCAGTCTCAGATGCAGGAAGAGCCAAATTACAGGCTTTGGTGTTACAGGCAATTCAGCCCTGGGGCTGGCAGGAGTGAGTAAGTAGTTTATAATACTTATTATGCTGACATAAACTTATCATCCTGGGAGTGTTATGTCAGGGAACACACACTGGGCAAAAGGCTGTGGGTTAAGCACCAGACCAACTCATGGTTGTCCTTGAAATAATAGCTTAAGCCCTGAAAAGGGCAGGCCTCATATGGGGCTTCTCACATACAAAGGCTTCTGACTCAAGTTGCAGCTCACAGAGAAAGAACAGTTCTTGCTTGGCACCTAAGTTGCAAAACAGGCTGGCTCAGTCCTTAGCTGTACTATGCTCATGTCAAAGGAGAAGCATTTGTGCCCATTCCCACCATTTCTGGTTTGTCTTGTAGGTCAGGAAACACACATGTTCTCCATTCTTTTGTAGGGCACCTATTGCTCTGTTCAAAGGCACAGCATACACTGATGTATTTTAGCCAAAGCAGATACTCCTGTTACTCTAAAGTCTACCAGCCTTGACGCTGAAATTTTAAACAGTCTTTGATTTCAAACATTTATTGTTTTGCAGGAGACATATAAAACCTACTCACATAAATATTTTCTTATACATGACCAGCAGGAAGTGCACCCAGGGCTCAATATGAGCCATGGCTCACCTCTTGAACCTGGTTCACTGTCAGTGTTCAATCTAGAAAATATCAAGTAGCAATAAATAAGAAACTGAGGCCTGTTTGCACAATAGGGAGGAATGACAACATATTTCTGAAGTTCTAGATTGAACAGGAAAAGATTCCAGAAACCCTTAAGTCCCAAATCTTTTCCTTTAGCAATGAAACAAGTGGAACAACACAGCAGTGTTTGCCCTGGCAATAGTTATTTCAAAATCACCCATTAACTTCATAATGTAACTTCATCTCTATCCAGAAAGGCATCAAAAGGAGGAAGCCCTAGCATAAGGAGAGAATGACTGAGGTGAACTCTGAAACAGAGGCAGAAATGGGCTGTAAAGAACAGAGCTTAGCTTTAAAACTGCTGTAGCTACACACACACAGAAATAAAAAGACAAAAAGAGGTGTCTGGAAAAGTTGCTCTGCTGGCCATGCTGTTCTTCTGCATGTTCCCTTCTTGTACACAAAGGACCGAACTCTGTGGCACAAGGTCAGCTTCCCCTGCTGGCTGATTTGTGGCCTCAGCTCTTCCTGGCTGCACATTTGCTGTATCCGCCACACAAGTGCTCATACTCGATGAGTAATGAAGCATTTGACCAACTCTAATGAACCATTACAAGTAAATGAGGCTGAAAGTGAGAGCCCCAGCACTGGGCAGAGCAGAAAGGCCCAAGTATCTTTATTATGGCTGGACATTACTTACATATTTGCAACTGCTGCAGTGTTATTCATGTTTCCACCCCCACCAGTCACTGTAGCAATGGCTAGCTCCAAAAGATTACAGAAATGGGAAAAGTGAAGAGAGAAATACAAAGAATGGGACAAAGAATCTACTTTCTCTTTCTGGTCTGCAAGGTCTTCATAGGCACAGGCAAACCAGGCAGAGAGGATGTCAAAAATGCTGGATTTGGCAGAAATGGATAAATTAACTATTTTAATTAAAGAAGTCTCTTTGCTTAACTTTAAAAATGATTGGGGTAAATGGATTGTATATCTAAGAGACTGTTGGGGGAAAAAGTCAATTATTGGTTTTGAAGGTTAAGCTTATAGTTATAGCAGTGTGATAATGACAGAAACATTAGAAGTAGTAAATCTTGTAAATTATCTTAGAATGAAAAGTTGGTGAGTTAGAATTCATTTATATGTATTTTTGGTTCCCTTGTAGTTTAATTGTAGTTTAGATTAATTTAGTATTAGGCTAGATGTTAGAGTTTCCTGCCGTTGACTTAATCTGCCTTTGTAATCCCCTGTATCTTGTTTTATATACTAAATATATGTTAACAAAAATATTTTTTTAAAAAAACAGTTCCCATAGCCTTTACTGTCTTAGTGTTGCCCTCATGTCACCTCTGAACTGACCCTTTCAGGCAACAGCCCATCCTTTTTCCTCTCACGGTCCTTACCGTATCACCATCCTCCAGTGAAGCTAACACAAAACAACGGTAGCTCAAGTCTTCTGAAAGTGGCTTATTGTAGAAGCCATTGTACATCTTCTCATCTCCCAAGACAAATGTCTCTGGCAGTTCCTCCATTTGGGCAGCGATGTAGGGTTTGAGGCGTTCTGCCTGCCGACGCTGACGTCTGTCGGGGGCCCCTTCATTTATGACTTCAAGCAGCTGGGCAACAGAAGAACGCTAAGTATGAGGACGGGCTGTACCATGTACCACTGTGATTTCAGGGGCCATGACATTTCCATGAGGAAAACTGGCAAGCTGGGTGAAAAAGGCTCGAGATGGTCCAGATATTCCCTATTCATTACTTACAACTTTCTCCAGAATTCCACAAATTTATATCTGCTCATTTGTCAGGATAGGCTATCTGGGTTGGAATGTCTGAGTGAGGTGATACTCAGCAATTTTCAAACATCTTTTGTTTATCTTTCATAATTTCCTTCAGACAAAATTCTGGCAAAAGAGTACCTTGTATAAAAGTTTCTAGCCCTCAGCACTACAAGAGAACTAGTTCTGAAGCATGCATTGGTCTTAGATAGTGAATCAGCAGAAGCTATGCCTTTGCCATCCTCCAGATCAGCCCAGAGAAGGCAACAAAGTTCTGGCCATCACAACCTATACATATGTATCTTTTAATGACTAGGAATTTACATTTTCAGAGATAGGGAAAATTTCAGCAGGCTTTAAGATAGAAACATTTTCTGGACTGTGCACTGAAATCTCTAGACAGGGCATTTACAGGTGCTTCTCTTCTTTCCTGCACTCCACATCCTGCTGGGCTGCACTGAGTCTTTGTGTAAATCACACATGCTGCTAACAGATTTCATGGGACATTGAGAGAAAAAATGACAAATTTCATAGTCATCCACAAATTCAAGAAAAAGGATATAAACACACAAAAATTCAATTACATTCCCCAGAAAGGCTTTCAGATGTTTAAAGATGTTTTTTCTAATGAATAAAAATGAATGCTGGGCTCTGAACAGAAATTCTAATTTAAAATGAAGGAAGAGGCATGAAATACATTTCACACAAAAAATGTGCAAGGGCAGGCACAGAGCATCAGAGTGAGTGTGGTGCAGGAAGAAAGAGGCTATATAGGACTGTGCTGTACTGTCAGGAAAGGAGGCAACTAGTTTGCCCTCCACCCACTGGATGATTTCTAACTGGGGAGATTACACCAATAAATATGTATACTTGTCTGTGCACGCATACGAGTGCATGCATACATATCTTAAGTTTCATTTGCTATACCTTGCTTTGCAAAAACATTGTGCAAAAGAGGAAAGGAAAGAAAAGGAAATGTATAAAAGCAACAAGTGCTCAGGGAAAAACACTTCAGTGCCATGGTTCTCAAACTTTTTATCCCAGTGACCCCCCTTCCTTTACATCTATATGCAGACACTGCACCACTGCTTGATATAGCATATGAATAAAAATATTTTGTTTAGTGTGCATATTTTCATTTCCATATTTATGTATAATCATATTTTAACATTTTATAGGGAAATACCATCATTCAAATCAGAACAGTACTATTTAAATTTTTAAAATAAATTCAAAACATTCACAGACAGCACATCCTATCCTATACTTCTCTCTCCCTCTCTCTCTGACAGGCTCTGTGTGTTGCACGTGCTCTCCCTCCATCTTAACGGCTGAGTTTTTGTGCTGTTCACTTCCCTCCCTCCCCAAGAAATTGTCTTGTGGTCGCTAAGGGGCATGTACCTGCTGTGTCAATGATGAAACATTCAAAGAAGTTGAGTAGGAAAAGCATTAAAAAAAAGAAACTGATTTTTGCCATGTCTGATGTTGGAGGATGGCATAATGGGAGAAGACGTTTTGCACTGCTCTTTTGCAGGGACCTGTCAATTCTCAATGGGGCGCGCGCACGTGTGGGTGTGTGCATGTGTGCACGTGCATGCACGAGCGTGTGCGCGCACACAAAGGCTTGCCTTTCTTTTTCATATTTGCTGCATTTGCTGCCTGATTTTTCTTGTGTCCGCTTGAGCAACCATCAAACCTCCCATGGTCATACCCCCCAGTTTGAGAACCACTGATTCAGTGGTCTCTTTCAGGTTAAGTAACTGGAAGCTCTGGAAGCAATTTTGACAGTTGGCTGGAAATAGCATAGAAATTATGGGTATTTGAGGAACTTAGTACTTTCAGGATGATAGGTGATGGCATCAAATACCACTGGCTTTGAGGGACAAACTCACCTAGAAAAGGATAACTGACTTCAGCTGTCCCCAACACCAAAGGGCTAAAAATGCTTCCACAATCTTTCCAATTAAGCTCAAATGTGTAGGCTAGCTTCTTGGCTTACTCTCTATAGAACAATTGGAAACAAGTTTTGATACCAGCAAGTTTGCCCCTTTTCGTACCTGGTCCAGTTCCATCTCATCTGGGGTCCTCCATCTGGCGGCAAGTATGTTGCTTGTAGGGTCTAACGGCACAACTACAATATAATACCACCTGGGGGACAAGAGTAGGAAAGAATAAGCCTTGCTACACGGCTTGAAATTTCTGCTGCTCTCATTTGCTACCTCCATTTTATTAGCATTTTCCAGAGATTGAAAGCTGCTGCCTAATAGTGTTTATTATGTCAATGAAGTCACATGCCAGTCTTTGGAAGACTGTGCCAGATGCCATGAAAGGACAGCTCTATAGGTGGATTATCTATTTGAATGGTAAGTGAACACAAACATTAGAACACAACAAGAGATTTATATGTACAAGGCCTGCTGTGTTTCTTTTTGTTCTGTGAAAAAATGGTTAGGTTATGTCACTATATCATTTTGTTAATAATTCAATAAAAGTAATAAACCCCCAAAGATTTACGTACATTATTTAAAGCAGAGGTGAGGGACCTATGGCATTCCATGTGCAACTCGACTCCAACTACCACTGGCATGGCCAATGGCAAGAGATGATTGGAGCTGTAAGCCAACAATATCCTGTGAGCCACAGGTTCTTCATGCCTGATTTAAAACAACTGTGCAGCTCTACAAACATTCTGGGTCTTTCCTGTATCTTTCTCTCTCTAGTGACTATGACCAGGGCTTGAAGAAATGAATTTTTTGGGAGAACAACACCTGGAAGTTACCAGCCAGCATGGTTGTTATGCTGGCTATGTTACCCCAGATGGGGGCCCCTAGATATCGCTTTGATATCATTTAATTCGGCCTTTGCTAGACCCCTTTCCGTTGCCCCGCTACACGTGTTTGGGTGTTTTCCGTATAGGCACGTACTGGCTGCAGCTGATTAATAGCTCAACATTCCATTCTCCATTCAGGCCAGCAATTCCCAAGCCTCATGTGGCTTTAAGGAACTCCCATACCCCCACTCCACAATAGTGGCGCGGCTTCCCACCAAATCATACCTTTTAGAGGGCCATCAACCTACCGGCCACTCCATTGTCTTGCAATGCAAATCCTATCATGTTAACGATGACCTCATCAAGTCCTTTTGTCTAGTGCCAAAACTTCTTTTGTTCCTATCTGGTTTGCCATAGCCGACAGGCGTGTTCCACCCTATATAAGGTCCTCACTTTGAGACCTCGTTGGTTCCCCTTGAACATCCATCCCGTCCTGCTGCTGGTTTGTTCAGGAGGTCCCCTCAGCAAACACGCTGAGCCCTTTTCTTCTGCTCCCGTATCTTCAGGATAACGCGATCAGGTGTCGTATCACCCGTCTTCCTTCTGTGTCTGTTTCTTCATTCTTTAAGTTAGGAGTCAGCGTGCTTGTTGCTTATTGCTGTTTGTGTTAATAAAGTTTATACTTATTTAAATCCTGTTGGCTGTCTCTCTGACCTGAAGCCGTAGACACTGGGTAAAAGATCTCGCAACGTTACCCTGCCTCTTGCTAACCAAACGGTGTTCCAGCTATTTTTCCCCAAATTTTGGTATTTGAATTGGTAACTCGGGCACCCCTCACAGGACCCCCAAATTCTCAGGGTAACATGGTCACAGATAAAGACCATATGCTTCTTCAGGAACTCAGGAGAAATCTCACAAACAGGAAAAAACAACACTGAATTTTACATTCTGTTCTGATTTTGGAAGAAGAAAGCAAGAAGCCAGTGAATCAAGCAGAAACAGAAGCGAAAAGAACTATACCTGACTGGCACAGAAGTTTTTACTCTTGGGAGAGTGAGAGTGAACTGTCCATTATGGATATATTTATATGTGGAGACAGGCTTGCTCTGGAGGACATCAGGTGCTGTCCGGATGAAGACCCGGTGCTGCAGTGCCCCTGCACTGCTCCCCCTGTTTGTGAGTGCGAAGGAGTAATTTGTATCAGGCTGCAGATCATTAATCAGCTTCTTCATGGAGTGGCCATCCACCTCCACAGTCTGGCCATTGTACAGAATCTGCAAGCAAGGGAAAGAAGTCACAGAATCCAAGCTGATAGGCCTCTCCAAGGAAAGGACTGATGATTTGATTCCTGTATTTGAGCTCTGGCTTCTCTGAGCATTCTTTACAGTCTTCCCAGTGCATGTAGTACAGTCAGCCCTCCACATTTACAGGTTTCACTTTTGCGGATTTGATTATTCATGGATTATTTGCTGTCACCTCTGCTGCTTCATTATGCCATTTTTAATACGGACGGCAAGCCTTATGAGGCTGAGAAACTGTGAACTTGGCTAGTAAGTCCCTATTAAAAATGGTGTGAGGCAGCAGTGGAGGTGGCAGTAAGTCCCACCAGCCATCCGCTTCGGCCTTGGGAAGGAATCTTGATGCCTCAAAGGAATTCACAGTGTGTTTTTGTGTGTTAAATATGGTTTGGGAGGGCCTAGAGTTATTCATGGGTTTTTCACTTTCGCAGGGGTCCTGTGCCCCTAACTCTAGCAAATGTGGAGCGATGACTGTACTCTAAGGTACTTAAGAAGATTAATTGTTTTTATGCACAACCATCACTAACTTGAATGATCACAACTAGGTAGTCATGGTTGCCATACACTCCTGGCATTCCTAGGTATACTTCATTTTCTAGATCCATTTCAGTCAAAACCTGCCTTGGTTGTGGTGACAGAGGGATGGCAGAATATGTTGACTTTGCTGGACAATTCAGATCTGTGCCATAACCCAGTCTTTCTCCAATCTGGTACCCTCCATATGTGCTGGGCTATAACTCGAAGCATTCTTGACTGCTGATTATGCTGGCTGGGGCTGACTGTAGCTGAAATCTAAAAACTTGGAAGGTCACCAGGTTGGCAAAAGCTGACATAAGCAGGCATGGAAATTGTATAGTCTTCGCACTCCTGATTGACACTTTCCTTCTGTGTAGCCTATTTGGGTGGGGCCCTGGAGGTGCTGCACTAGAGTGGTTCTACTCCTACTGATTTCAGAAGACAGTGCTGGGACATTATAGGCTGAATATCCCTTCTCTGAAAATCCAAAATCTGAAATGCTCCAAAAAGCAAAACTTTTGAAAAGCAGAACCCAGTATTTTTCCTGAAGGGAACATGAAGGAATTAAGGAGGCTTCCTTGGGATTGTATGTGTGCATACGCTGTTTACAAAGTCTCTCAGTTGGCTGGGTAGCTTTTCCCCCCTCTCAACTTGCTTTGCACGTGTGTGTGGACCTAATGAGCCCCTGTAATCAGCTCATGTTCCATACAGGATGAAGGCACAAGGAGAACTGATGAAAGAGAAGATCCTGTGTTGAAAGAATAGTATACAATCTCATTATGTATATGGAAATACTCCAAAATCTGGGAAAAAACTCCAAAATCTAAAAGATCTCTGGTTCCAAGTGTTTTGGATAAGGGATACATAACCTGTATTGCTTTGCACTATGGGCAGCTTTGTTACGGGGTTCCACAGGGCTCTATTTTATCTTCCATGCTGTCCAATATCATATTATACTACTGGGAGAGGCTCTCTGGACATAAGGAGTAAGGTGTAACCAATATGCAGGAGACATCCAAGATCTACCTCTTATTTTCAGCTAGTCCATATGACTTCTACCTCTAGTTCTGAACTAATGTGAGGGAATAGACTGGATGAAAGCCTATGAACTGAGACTTGATCCAGGTAATATGACGGTGTTGTAAACATATGGATATCTGCCCAGTTCAGCAGTGTTTACTTAGGCTTGAAGAGAGCTGATTTCCTTCTAAAAAGAATCACATGTATAGTTTGGGGGTTTTCTTGAACCCAACATAGTCACTAGTGTTTAGGCTATTTAGGTCTAACTAAAACACTATCAGGGCTTGCTACACTCTAGTAATCTCCTGTTCTAATTGTTGCAATGTCTTATATATGACTTATCTTAAAGTCCAGAAACTTTAATTGGTCCACACAAGTTAACAAAGATTGCTAATTGGGGTTGACTAATACAACGGTATGTTTAAAATGCTTTGTCTTCTTCATGGCTGCCAGGCCACTCCTGGGTCCAATTTAAAGTGCTACAGTCCAGTGCTACAGTTCTAGTTTTTAAACTCCTCAGATTTCTCTGGGTACCAAGCATTGCAGGAAATTACCACATTAGCAGTCTAAGTAAACCAAGGTTTCTCAACCAGAATTCCCTGGAACCCTAGGGTTCTGTGAGACATCATTAGGGTTTCTGTGAAAGATCATGAATGGAAAAAAAACCTAAACTTTTTCTTTTGAGGTACAGATACAATATTTTTATGCAGGGGTTTTTTAATATCTGAATATTATTTCGAGGTATCCTCTTGGGCAAAAAGGTTGAGAAAAATTGATCTAACTTATGGCCAGTACTTGCAATCATATGGCCAAACCTTCATATGCATTTCTCCAAGCTCTCATGCAACTCCATGATGCTTGCCATGCACCTATATATAGGTAATGGTACTTGATATTCCAAGGGGAATTGAGAGATGGTGGAAGAAGTAGAAGGCTGAAAAACGGATCCTTGTCAATCAAAATGCTGTTCTATTCTCCCTCCCCCATGCATTCTTTTTTATGGGCCGTGCTCTCTCTACCTCTGTTGTGCAGCTTCATTTTGATATGAGAATCTCTACATGAACTTCTGCAAAAAAATTTTTTTCTGGCTTAGGAATTTTTTTAAAAAAAACCCTATATGTCATTTTGCCATCCTGTAATAATTTTTTAAAAAATGTATATTCACAACAAAATTTAACAGAATAATAATTAAGCTCTCTGCCCAACTTCAGGCCCAATCTAAGGAGTAAGCATCCAAACAAAGAAATCAATTTGATCCAAAAGGAATCTCTCAACACTTGGGTGAAGACCTAAGTGAATCCCCAACACATGTCCTGAGCCCCAAGTCCCATGTAGAAACTATTACTCGTGCGGCCTTCTCCTGGCCATGTTACACCTGAGCTGGGCAACTGCAGGTTCCTCTGCGTACACAGGGAGAAAATATGGACCCCCCCCTTCCTTTTATGGCTGTTTCACTCTTGTGCCATCCATTTAAGAAGGTTAGGAGATGGGCGTCATCTAGAATAGTGCTGGTTCTCTCTGTCTCTTTTTCCAGGCTTTTGTTTTGGTTTTATCTACAGTGGTGAAGGTCACTATTGCCAAGAGCAGTAAAAACCAACCTGTTAGCAAAAATATGCCAAAGTCTAAGCAAGCTTTGTCCAACCTGCAACTCCCACAATCTCTGAGGTTAGCTATACTGTCTAGGCTGATGGGAGTTGCACTCCAGAACATCTGGTTGGCACCAGATTGGGGAAGGCTGGTCTGAGATTATGGGGTGGAAGATGAGAATATTTTGTGTACATCCTCATGAAAATGACTAAAAAAATCTATTCTTACTACCAAACAAAATATAACCTCAAAATGCATTTTAGCATGGAACACAAGCAGTGCAGCTTCTCTTTTAGATTAGGGACAGTGTTGAGTTCAGATAGCAATAAGAATCTTGGTGTAACATCATCTCACACTCACTCCACAAGACCAGACATCTCTTTGCAGGCAGTTTTATCTCCTGGACCAGATGAAGCAATGACTCTTCCCCGAGGAGAACTGAAAATCTCATTATTGATTTTTAGTGCAAAAAATTTCAGAGGTCTCAGTTCATCCCCAATAAAAACACCAAGAGATTTAGCCTGTGCCTCAGTATTCATAAATCAGAACAATATCTGCTTTAATTAAATCTGTTAAAGAGAAAGATGACACCCTTTGGGATGTAGATTTAGTGTGAGACTGTTTATCAAGTGTAGATAATGCTAATTGTTCCCATGGAGGTTTATCAATGTTGCTTGTTAGATTATTAGGCTTTAGCCTGGTATCCTGCATGGCTGAATTAAACAACCAGGCACAGAGGGGAATCCTGTTTGCAAAGTTCCTGTTTCTAGAGATCACAGCTGCTACTGGGCCAACTACTCTATTGGTATTTGGGCATGACCTGGACATCTATGATTGTCCACATGAAGAAGAAAGCTCATTTACACACCTTGTGTTTGTGTGGCTCCTCTTCAGTTAGCAGGCCACCCACATCATCTGGTGCTTCATCAAGGCTAACCTGCAGTTGGAACTGCTATCGACTTTCCAATAACTTTAGCAACCTCAACTATGGCAACCACAGCAGACATTATGAAACCAAACCAAGCAACAGACTTGATGAGTCATCAACTAGGTAAAGAGCACTCTGGTCATACAGCATTTGGAATGACTCCAGAGAACTGACCTTTTAAGATGATATCCTCCTTATATAATTCTATTGATAAGAAAAGTGCTTCCGTCTATCATGTCCCCCAGGAAGGAAAAAACAAACCTAGCCATATAGGATGTGCCACAGAACTACTTTTCCAAGGATTGCTCTCAAATAGTGGAGTTATGATTTCATGGCTGGCATAACTGGCTCCTGCCCATGTGGCTGCATTGCAGAAAAAAAAAATCACCTCAATCACTTGAGAGTTTACAAAAACGCAGCTACCACTCAGCTAAGGTTGCATTTAAAGGCTTCTTAGAACAGTCCACAATAGGGTAGCAGAACTCTTGGTCCTTTTGTTGATCATCAGGTATTTTGGTATCAGCTAAAATTAGGGCAGAGAACAGAGAGTTCTCATGCAACAAAGGCATCCTTTGAAGGGTCTCTGTGATTCTTCAAAATCAGCAAGAGAACCAAGGAGTTTTTGCCTAGGAATGCAAAGATTTTTATCTCTAGAAGATTTGCCTAATGGCTGATTGACCACACTTCAGTTATTCAGAGTAAAAAAGGTCGAAAGGAAAAAGTGCAGCTTGGACTCTGAGCGGCCTGAAGAAGAGAGTACACCTTGCTCTCATACCCTGACACCAAACCCCAGGACTGTTTCCAGGCTTGCTTTCACAGCATGCTTAGACAAATACTAGGCTGATAGGAACAAAACTCCTGTGCTGAGAATACCTCAGGGAGAACTCCTCTCATTCACTTTTATCCAGGCAAAGCCAGATTTGAGTCTGTCTGGAAGAGTGTAATTACTACATTTAGATCAGGCCCCCTTCCATTACTGATATTCCCTTACCTTGAAAGGTACTGCAGATTTGTAAGACTCTGGCACCTCCCAACTCAGCAGCACTGATGTTTTCATCACAGCACTGACACGGAAGTTCTTTGCAAACACTGCAATTAGAAAGAATCCTTTTGAGTGTACCCTGAGAGGGAACAGTGGGCTACAAACCATTCCCAGCCTCTGTCCTTACACCTGCCTAAACAGCAATGGAGGTTAGTTACAACAAAGCTCTTCCACATCTTAGAAGAACACCTGCGCTTTTCAATCAGTCTCCCAGTGCAAATGCTGTGTATTTTCCTAAGCACACAGATGGGAGGTTAAGCCTGAGTTGTTACCTTTCACCCTCCCCTTTGTTTCTTCATTGTGATCAAAAGGTAACTGTTACTGGGTCCTGGTTCTTCAAAGAAGCTCATTTGAAGCAGACCAATGCTAATGTGCCACAGTTCTTAGATGCAAAGAGAAAACAGTGTGTGTGTTTATTTTTCAGAAAGCAGCCCTACAACCTCTGTGCCCACGCCTGTCTACCCCATCACTGGTTACAAGCCCAGTTAAGTAAGATTGATCAGGCCATCTCTGACCTATTGCATAGGAAGGAGGTGTTAGTATCTGATTACAGCAGGAGGTGCCTACCTTGTTCCATTGGCATCGTCCTAGACTGAATGCTGGGGCTGAGAGGCCCAGCTCCCTTGCTAGTATGGGCTCTAACTTTGATGTCATAAGTTGTGTCAGGTTTGAGGTTGGCCAGAGTGATGCTCGTTTCCTTAGTAACATTAGTCAGGTTCTGCTGGCTGTTAATGTCTCTGTACACTACCGTATAGTTGGTAATTTTTCCATTCCTCTCAGCCAGGAGTGGTGGATTCCAGGTCACTTTAGTGGTAGAAGTGGTGAGGCCCACCACACGCAGGTTCTGGGGGAAGCCACTTGGCACCTCCTCTGCAGTAGTGATTTCCTTCTCAAACTCCTCCCCAGGACCAGCCCTATTCTTGGCAGACAACTTGAAGATGTACGTGGCACCCTTGTAAAGGCCGGTCACAGTGTGGTGATCGTCATTCTTCCCAAAGTGAATGACTGTCATCTTCTCCTCATCAGCACGTTTGTATTGTAGCATGTAGCCCAGAAGCTCCCCAATCATCTCTTTGGGTGGGTGCCAATTGATTAGGGCTGTGTTCATGGCTGTGGTGCTGATCATCATGGTAGGTTTGCCTGGGACTGTGGGACAAAAACAGGGGTGACATGCTGTGGGTGGGTAGGACAGCAAATTCTGGCTATTTGGAGTCCCTCACCCAAGCAGGTTTACAGTTTAACTACAAGTGGTATGGCCCTTCCTGGGCTGTAGCACTTCAGACCAGAAATGAACAATTTCATTCTTGAATGTTCAGTCACATTAAAACCTCACTGCATACATCCAACAGAAGGCTAAGCTAAAAGGCTTCTCCATTACACATTAGGTTAGCACAGAGGGAGGATTTTTGACATGAGCAACATTCAAAAAATGCAAGTCACCGCCTACAGTTTGAAGTGGTTCAGTCCAGGAAGACACTGCATTTCTCAACATGTAGCTTAGCCTTTCCAGGTCTTTACACTCCATAATTAAAACAGAACAAGTGAACAAAAATTTAAATTTCATAATGGAAAAGACAAATTCTGTACGGCTTGATTAAACAAACTATGGCCCTTTCCACACGCGGAGGAAGAAACAGGCGAAAACACGCTAAAACGGAGCTTACCTGAAACCGGGTAAGTCCGTCACCACGTGGAGCAGCGCATTTTCACTGCTCCACACTCGTTGGCGTCCCGCGGCGTCCTGCAGCGCCCAAAATGGCGGCTGGCGGAGGCTCTCCACCAACCGGAGAAGCTCGCCAGCTGGAAGCCCGCCCCCTGGCAGGTCTGCAGGCGCGCCCTTGTGCACGCCTGCAAATTTACACCAGGCGCTGCGACGGGGCTGCACACGGCTGCATGCCCCGTGCTTTTAAAAACCTAATGAAAAGTGGTTTTTAAAAAGCACGTGGTGCCGCCACTTCCGGTTGCCCTAGCGTGGATTGGGGTGTGGAACTACGCAAAAGTAGTCCGCCCCAATCCACTTTACGGTGTAGACGACCTCCGTCAGAGGTCGCTCTACACCATTTTTTAACCCCTGTGTGGAAAGGGCCTATGCTTAATTAATATAATTTTGGCTGTACAACTTGGCCTATTTGGTCATGCAATCTGAATTTTTTGTGGTGGCAGCTCTAGGATTGTACAGGATCAGGATTTAAAAAACAAGAAAACAACCCCCCTAGTTCTAGTTAGTGATGAGTGGCAGTTTATACCTCTTAGTAAGATTCTGCACTTGAATTTTGTGAAGTGTCATACTTCTCTTGTGACAGCAGAACTACAGAATTCACAGAGGCTGTTAAGGTAGTGTACCAGCAGCTGATGCATCAAAATTTAGAATGAATGAAATCCTAGGGAAGATTATTTAAACAATATTTGCAGCTGTTTTCAGAGATACAGCCGTATCAGTTTGTTTCAGTCTAAAAAGAAGAAAGGAGTCTTGTGGCACTGTTAAGACAAACCAGTTTGCTTCAGTGTAAGTCTACTTTTTCAGATGCATAGAAATGCATGGACTCCAGTCCACTTCTTCAGAAGCATAGAGTATAGCCTCAGCAGACAGACTTATCTACAAATGCCTTTGTCCTTTTAACCACTCTTTACAACCACCATTAATACTGAAATTGTTATCCTACCACCCTACCATCAATTTTTTCATTTCTGTTACATCTCTCATTTCTTCCCCATCCTGTGTTTGTATACATGTCTACTGTGGCTTCATCTTGTGCATCTGAAGAAATGGACTGCAATCTTTGAAAGCTGAGGCTGAAATAAATTAGTCTCAAAGGGGCTGCAAGACTCCTTTTTTAAATATTAACAGCTACAAATCTCTTATTAATAACCTGTTAATTAAACCAGAAGTAGCAATTCCTGACATTATAACTAAAAATCAATATCCTGTTGGATATGGCCTTCAAACCTCATTTGAGCTGTCTCATTTAATGCATCTGTCAAGCACTCCTTCAACTCTGGCATTTGCAGAAGAGCAGACTTAGACCCAATGAAGAAGAAGGTAAAAGATACAGCCATAAGCCGAAGAAATCTGGGTGCTAGCAGAAAGTGTTCGGGATATACCCAAGCTCAGATTTGGAATCTCTGCTAGCTTGATGGAGGCAATTTTCATAGCAATCGTTATAATTTCACCACCTGTGAGAGCTGTTGAGAGAGCGTGGCATGCTGTTTGCAATCAAAATGTGCTATGTTTGAGCTGATGAACTGGTTCCTGCTAGGAATGTTGATGTGATGGCTGAGCAGCAACAGGATTCCAAACAATCTATATGTAGCACAAATTAAGGGCTGCTCCCTTCAAAGCATAACACCTGCCGTACAAAATGGATAGTTTCATATCTCAGTTCTACCCACAATAGACACACATCCTTCCTCCAAATCACGTAAGACTGGCATGTAAATCCATTACTGGGAAAACTATTCCATGTCAGCAAAGTGGTAACATAAACATTAGTCTGTGCTGGACTTGGCATTAAGTGGCAACTCAAAATAGTAAGCTGTTATTTTAGATATGAATTAAGTTGATCTGGCTAATTTGTAATGAAGTTGTTCTGTTAAGTTCTATATACTTAGCAGGTTTCACTTGTTTTGGTGGAAACTGTAATGTTGGTGAACAGAAGAGGTATATGTACTGAAAACTGAAGATAATGAGAAAGAGATGCCGACAAGAGCAGAAGCCTCAAAGTGTTTTTCTGGTATCTGCAGTACAGGCATCAGAGGAAGGTAAGCACCACTAGCACCCCTTCAGAAGGATTAGTCCATAGGGACTAATGTGAAATTCATCTAGCCTGGTGGTTCTTAATCTTTTCTTTGCCAGGAATCCCCAGTAAATATAATTTGTTGCCAAGGACCCCCAAGATGTAAGATTTAAATATTTAAATTCAGGTTTCAATATTCAAATATTAATTTAAACATTCAAATATTTATTTATGTATTAAAGGCTTCTGAGGACTAGGATTCAAATCACTCAGACAATGGGTGCCCTTGGGCAAGTCACATTCTCTCAGCCTCCGAGGAAGGCAAAGGCAAACCTCCTCTGGACAAGTCTTGCCAAAAAAACTCTGACATAGGTTCACCTTAGGGTTGCCATAACTCAGAACGAACTTGAAGGCATACAGCAACAAAGTGTGCTGACAAGGAGAAGTTCATGTCTCTCCTCTTTGAAAAATTACTTATGGTAACCCTAAGGTGAACCTTTAATGGGGGTTTTCTTGGCAAGATTTGTTGCCTTTGCCTTTCTCTGAGGCTGAGAGAATGTGTCTTGCCTGAGCTCACCCAGTGGGTTTCCATGGGCGGGGGGATTCAAACCCTGGTCTCCAGAGTCATAGTTTGGGCTTGTGCACATGCCTGCCATGTCCTTTTTGTTAGGGATGTGGCAGTGTGCGTGTGTGTGTATGTGAAATTGCACATGAGGAAGCAGTTTGGGTATGCACATATGCCTGCCACTGTGACCCTTAGCACCCACACTCCTTGCTGCCACATCCCTGATGAAAGAACAGGGAAGCAGACATGTGTGTACACCCAAACTGCTTCCTCACTTGTGAATGACTGAGCAGTTTTGGCACCCACACACACTGCAGCATCCCTGTTGCTGCTGCTGTTGATGTCCAGCAGCAGGGCTTTGCAGACCCCAGGCGAAGAAGCACTGATCTAGACTACTGGCAGGACTCAGTTACTAAGTATGAAAAAGGATCAGACAAGGTTAGCAATTTCCAGTTGAGAACAATATTGCAAAATTCCCAAAACTAACATTCCCCAATGTTTGGTCTAGGTTTTTGCTAAAATATTAAAATTTCTGGAATCACTGTACCTTATCTATTGGGATAGGGATTCTGTGAACCTACCGAAGTGGAATTTGGAAAATCCAGGGCAGAACTGGGCATTTCATCCAAGGACATTTGATTTTCCAGGTTTATATGCAGACACACACAGTCCAAACCTGTACACTGTCTAGAGCCAGCAGGATAGTACTTCACTAATAAACTGTGAAAATCCAGGCAGCATTCCAAAGCAAAAGGAGACACTACAGAAAACTCTCCTATAAAATCGCTCAATTATCCCACTGGGCACCCTGGAATAAGAGAAGACTTCAGCTCCAAATCCTGATTAAAATGTGCAGTGCTTTGCTTCTTATATTGACCAATGTGTCTCCCTGGGGCCATTTTCTCCATCTGCCTGCTGCCTCTTGCTCAGACAAGCACGAAGCAGGAGAAGGAATTAAACCATTCTTCTGTTCAGGGGCACAGACATCTACTCCCAGGATTTCAATATTCAGATATTCCAAAATGCATACACTCATAACTTTATACCCACAAGAGACCCCAGACAGGGTTTCTGCAGCACCAGGAAGCTGCTGTGGAACAATTTATCCATTACAAACTTTGTACATGGAGATAATCTCTATGTAGAGAAACAAACAATTATCACAATTAAATGGATAGAGACATATTTTCTCCCTTACTCATCATATTAGGATTTGTGGCAATCCAATGAAACTAGGATTGGAAATAGGATCAGGACAGACAAAGGAAATTACAGATCCTGTCCTTTATTTACAGGATTTATTACCATAATATTTGGTAGGCAAGAATTGTGAATAAGACATTTGCAGTGGTGTCTGTACACATACACACATGAATACATACCTAAAACATGCTCCCAGGAGCACTACTTGGCTTCAAAACAAAGTGCATTTCAAAGAAGAAGTACTAGTTTAAAGAGAGATTTTCTGCTGATGCAATTTGGTATGACGGTAGCAAATTTTTACAAAAGTCAAATTCTTCTTCGTGGTCTCTGTGCCTCATACAATAGGAGCTTTCGCGCCTGCGCGGTAGCGTTCGGAAGATTCTAGAGCTCGCTGGCTTGGCGGAGGGAGCCCCTCCCCCCGGTCGTACTGCGCATGCTCCTCCCGCCGAGCCGCGGTCTCTCCTCAGTTCTGGTCCGCCGAAGAACATGGGACCTGAAAAAGAGGGGAAGGCAGGGCGGTGTGATGAGGCACAGATGACCACTCGAAGAACTACAGTTACAGGTAAGCAACCTGTTCTTCTTCTTCGTGGTCTCTGTGCCTCATACAATAGGAGACTGTATAGCTCACCTGTAGGATGGTGGGTCAGGTCCCAGACCCTAGAGGACAGAGGCCAGCACCGCACGACCAAACCGGGCATCTTGCCTGGAACGGCAGTCGAGCCTGTAATGGCGGATGAAGGTCGACGGTTGAGCCCAGGTCGCCACACGACACAGTTCCGGCAGGTCGACCCCGCAGGAGGGCCGCGGACGTGGCCACGGCTCTGGTGGAGTGGGCCCGAGCAGGTCCGGCGGAGGCTTCTTGGCCAGTTGGTATGCCAAGTGGATAGCCTGCGCGACCCACTTGGAGAGTCGCTGGGATGATACCTTGTGGCCTCTTTTCCGCCTGCCGTAGCAGACGAAGAGGTGTGGAGTCTGTCGGTAGGACGCCGTCCTATCCGTGTAAAAGGCGAGGGCCCGACGGACGTCCAGGGAGTGCAGGGCCCGCTCCAGGGGCGAGGTCGGCTCGGGGTAGAAGGCCGGGAGCACGATGTCCTGGTTGAGGTGGAAGGTGGACACCACCTTCGGCAGGAACGAGACGTCAGGCCGGAGGATCACCTTGTCGCGGTGGAAGACCAGGAAGGGGTCGTCGGAGCGTAGCGCCGCCAGTTCCCCGGCTCGCCTGGCCGAGGTGATCGCCACCAGGAACGCCGTCTTCATCGCCAGGAGCCTGTCGTCCGCTGTCGCCATCGGCTCGAAGGGCGGCCTCGTGAGCTGCGATAGCACCAGCGATAGCGACCACGACGGTAGCGGGGGCGATACCGGCGGGTAGAGATGTTGCAGGCCCTTCAGGAATCGCTTGACGGTATCATCCCGGAAGAGGGCCGCTGAGGGCGATCCCGGCGGTTGGTACGCCACGATCGCGGCGAGGTAGACCTTGATCGATGTGAAGGCAAGGCCTTGCTGTCGCAGGTGGAGGAGGAAGTGGAGGACGGTCCGGAGGCCGGCCGGGACGTCGGTTCCCGTCGCTCCTCTGCGAAGGCGACAAACCGCTGCCATTTATAGTGGTAGTTCCTCCGTGTCGATTCCTTCCTCGCCGCGGTCAAGACGGTACCGATGGCCGGGTCGTCTACGGCGATATCCTCCAGGCATGGAGGGCCAATACCGGGAGGTCCGGGTGCAGCACCTGGCCGTTGGAGTGGGAGAGCAGGTCCGGCGCTAGCGGGAACTTGAGGATCCTCCCCCGCGAGGCCTCGATCAGAGGGCCGAACCAGTGTTGCCTCGGCCAGTACGGTGCCACCAGAATCGCGTCGGCTCCGTCCGAGATGATCTTCGATACGACGCGACCGAGGAGCGGGAACGGCGGGAAGGCGTACAGGAGCTCCTTGTCCCACGGGATCTGGAACGCATCGCCGATGGAGCGGGGATCGTGACCCGCCCTGGAGCAAAAGCGTCGGCATTTCGCGTTCTGGCTGGTCGCGAAGAGGTCGACCGTCGGCTCGCCCCACCGGTGTCGGAGCATCCGGAAGGCGTCGTCGGCCAGGGACCACTCGTGGTAGGAGGAGGTGTCCCTGCTGAGAGCATCCGCCATGGTGTTCTCCTGCCCCGCCAGGTGAACCGCCAGCGGGTGGATCCTCAGAGAGACGCACCAGTTCCAGAGGGCGAGCGCGATGGTCAGGAGAGTGGTGGAGTGGGTCCCCCCTTGCCTGTTCACATAACACATGGCAGTCGTGTTGTCGGTGAGGATCAACACGGCGCGGCCCGCCACCAAGTGCCGGAACGCCATCAGGGCTTTGTGGATGGCGAGGAGCTCCAGAGCGTTGATGTGGAGGGACGTCTCGTCGTCCATCCAGGCGCCCTTGACCCGGAGGTCCCCGGCGTGGGCCCCCCAGCCCAGCAGGGACGCATCCGTCGTTATCGTGACCGAGGGCCTGGGCTGGCGGAACGGCATTCCCGACATCAGGTTCCGGTGGGACTGCCACCACAGGAGAGTCTGCCGGATCTCGGGGGGAATACGGTAGCGGCGGGACTGCTCGTCCCGGAGCGGGTCGAAGACCCTGACGAACCAGTGCTGCAGGGGTCGCGCTCGTAGCCTGGAGAGGTAGGTGACGGCCGTGTCGCCGCCATGTAGCCGAGCAGCTGCTGTAGCGTCCTGGCCGACACCGTCGGGGCCTGGGCGGCCGCCCGCGCCGCGTGCGTGAGCGTCCGAGCCCTCTCCGTCGGTAAGTAGGCCCTTCCCGGCACGGTATCGAGGGTCGCCCCGATGAAGTCGAGGAGGCGGGTGGGTTCGAGGTGGGATTTCTTGGGGTTTACCTTGAGCCCAAGCCGGGTAAGCCACGTCAGGGTAAGGTGAATGTCTTTGTAAAGTTTGTCTTTGCAGGACGCCACCAATAGCCAGTCGTCGAGATAGGGGTAGATCGAGACGCCTCTCGTCCGCAGGAAGGAGACGACGGGAGCCATGCACTTCGTGAACATGCGGGGTGCGGTGGAGAGTCCGAAGGGCAGAACCCGGTACTGGTAGCTGGTACCGTCGATCGCGAAGCGCAGGTACCGTCTGTGCTGGGAGCGGATCGAGATGTGGAAGTAGGCGTCCTTGAGGTCTATGGATGCCAGCCAGTCCCCTCGGCGTAGGAATGGGAGGATCGACGGTAGCGTGACCATCTTGAACCTCTTGGGAGGGATGTACTCGTTCACTCCCCGCAGGTCCAGGATGGGGCGTAGGGACCCGTCCGCCTTCGGTACGGCGAAGTACCTCGAGTAGAAGCCGGTGGTCCTGGCCGAAGGCGGAAGCCTCTCGATCGCTCCTTTGTCGAGCAGGGACTGGATTTCCTCCAGCAGAGCCGGGCTGGCCGGGGTGGAGTAGTAGACGCCCCGTGGTGGAATATCCCGGAACTCGATGGCGTACCCCAGGCGGACGATGGTAAGTACCCAGGAGTCCGTGGTGATCTCGCGCCATCGGTCGCGGTGTCTGGCCAGGTCCGGGTGATGGATGAGGTCTGCTGGAGGGGCGAAGGACGGCATCGGTGGTGTCCTGCGGGAGGCATCAAAGCGTGCCCTCCCCCCGGAAGACGACGACTTCTTCGACGGCGGAGGCTGTCGTCGGAAGGGCCTCCTCTGGGCGGGCGCCGCGGGCGGTCTCGAGGCGGTCGAGCGCGGGGACCGGGACTGGTAGGCCGAGGACGAGGAGGACCTCCGCCAGGACGATCTGGACTGGGAGGACCGGCGAGCCTGGGGGGGCTGGTTGATCCCCATCTTCCTCGCCGTCAGCCGGGCCTTCACGAGGTGGTCCATGGCCTCGTCCGTGGACGTGTGGAAGAGCCCCTGCCCGTCGAAGGGGAGGTCCTCTATTCTCCGGCGACTGTCCTCCTGGAGTCCGGAGGAGCGGAGCCACGCGTGGCGTCGGAGGGCCACGGCGCCGACCATCACCCTCGAGGTAGCCTCCACGGCGTGCCTCGAGGTGGCGAGCTGTTGGGTAGCCACCGCCACGGCCTCTCCGAAAATCTGCGTGGCAGACGCGCGGGACTCTTCCGGGAGGTCAGCCAGGAGGGGGCCCAGGCGGTCAAAGAGGTTTCGATGATAGGCCGCCAGGCAGGCCATGGTGTTGGCGGTCCTGGACACCAAGGACGCCGCCGAATAGAACCTCCTCCCGAAGCCGTCGAGTTTCCGGCCTTCTTGGGCGGGCGGGGTGGTGTGTGCCCGGTTGCCACCTCGCGTCTGCGACGACTCCACCACCACGGAGTTCGGGACGGGGTGGTTGAACAGGAACTCCGCTCCTTCCCTCTGAGTCCTGTAGAGGTGCTCGAGCCTATGCGGGATAGGCTGTGCGGACGCCGGCTTCGCCCAAGGCTGTTTCAACGCGTCCGCCAGGGTCGGGAGGAACGGGAGCGGCGCGGTCGATGGAGGCCGGGTCTCGAGGTATTGGAAGACCGGGTCCTGCGCCTGCGGGGCGGGCTCCGTCACCTTGAGGCCGAGCGCCATCGCCATCCGGAGGAGGATTGCGGAAACTGGCGCACGTCCTCCGCGCGATTCCGGGAGCGGGTCTCCGAAGTCCAGCGGCGGTGACTCGTGGGAGGACGGCGTGGATTCCGCGGAGTCCGAGTCCGACTCGTAGGACTCGTCGGACGGGGATGGCGAGCGCGCGGTCTTCTCCCCTTCTCTAGGCCGCTGCTGTGCCGGCTGCGTCGGCAGAGCGGCCGGCGGTACCGTCGGGGCCTGCACGGTCTCCGGGGCGGTACCGATGGTCTCGGGTGCGACGCCGCCTGCGTCGTCGACGTGGCCGAGGTTCCCGCTCGGGCCGGGGTGGCCTGGGGGTCGGCCTGGTCGCCGTGGCCGTTGTCCGTGGCGGCGGGGAGACCGGTCTGTGGCGGGGCGACGGCTCCCGGGGAGCGTGGAGCTCGGGGACCCACGCCTCGGCGATCGCCCGTGGCGGGAGTAGTGGCGCTCCCGATGCGGCGAGCGGGAGCGGGGCCGCGGGGACCAGTATCTAGGGTCCGGATGGTAGCGGTCCCGGTAGGAGGGCGAGAAGAGAGCAGGAGCCCGGGGGCTCGTGCCATCCTTGCTCCAGCGCATATCTCCCCAAGTAGCCGGGGGAATGAGCGCTCTCGCCCGCGCGCACGCTCTCCAGGCGCATCTCCCGATACCGCGGGGATGGAGGCCTGGCCCAGTGGCCCGGAGATCGGGATTCGCCACGCCGGGGGGAGGAACGTCTCCGACCCGGGGTGTCCACGTGGCGCTCCGGAGATGGATGGCGACTCGGCGGCACAGTCTCCACGACTAGCTTCGGAGGCTGGGCGGCCTCGACGGGTTGGTCGTCGTCCGATAGCTCCAGGATCTCCTGGGCCTGCGGCGTTTCCTCCTCCGGGACGTCGGAGAGGGCCGACTCTGCCGTGAACTGGGTAGGCGGCGGGGTCGGTGGCCTGGCGGTCTCCGGAGGGTGCCGCTTCTCCTTCCTCTTCCTCTTCTTTTCCCTGGCTACCTCCTCGGTAGCAGGGCGCTTCTTCTGCGCAGAAGTCAGCGGTTTCGAAGAGGAGGCCGCGGGGTCGTCTCGGGGCCGACTCGCCGAGATCTTCGGGATCCTCGGTAGCTTCATCACCGGTACCGGGGGCTTCGATACCGACGGTACCGAGGTCCCGGCGGCCGTTGGAGAGGAGGAGGAGGGTGGAGAAGTCCTTTTTCCATCGGAGCGGGGACGGTCTTCTGGGCGCGGAGAGACTGCTCCCAACAAAAAGACTTCAACCTCGCCGCCCGGTTACGGAGTGTCTGGTGGGTGAACTCCCTACACGCGGGGCAAGTTTGGACGTTATGCCCCTCACCCAAGCAAAAAAGACACTTCGAGTGTCGGTCCGAAAGGGCGACCTTCCTTCCGCAGGAGGCGCAGGACTTGAACAAAGCCGACATAAACCGCGGGGCAAGGGCGAGGAGAGGGGGAGAGTCCGAAGACGCCGCGCCGAGTCGAAGACCCAGCCGAGGAAAAAGCCAAAAACAGTCCAAAAGTCCAAAAAAACCGTCAAAACGTACCGAAAACCGAAGGGAGGTCAAGAAACAGTCCGAGGTCAATTTCGAATCCAAATCCAACAACTACGCAGCAAGAAATGCAAACCAACGAGAAGAACCTTCTGTACGCTGAGGCGGACAAGAAAGAACTGAGGAGAGACCGCGGCTCGGCGGGAGGAGCATGCGCAGTACGACCGGGGGGGAGGGGCGCGAAAGCTCCTATTGTATGAGGCACAGATGACCACTCGAAGAACTACAGTTACAGGTAAGCAACCTGTTCTTTTGTGGCAGTGGCAGCAGCAAGAATTCAGAGTGGGTGGGGGAGGGGGAACCACAAAAAATGGCCAGTGGGCTAAATACACCCTAAGGCTTGTGTAGGCTAGCAGGCTAAATGGCCAGTAGGCTAAATACAGCCCATGGCTTGTGTGTTGCCCACCCCTGCCATGAAATGTAGCCATGTTCATTAATCAACAGTTTTTAAAGGTATATTTAAGAAAACTACTATTCCCTCTACATCATTCACAAGGCATCTGCTTGTCTCTTCCCCATTCTGCCACCTCCTATTCCCTGCCTTTTGCTTGGGTTCACTACATCTTCCTTCTCTGTGCCTGGGCAAAAGGCAAGCAAATGGGAAGGGGGAGCCCTATCTGCAGGAAAAGAAGGTGTATGTAAGTCTTCCTGCCCCATTCTCCCCCTTCCATTCTGTTGCCTTTGGACCATGAACATGGAAGGAAGACACACATACCTGGGCAAAATGCAAGGGAATGGAGGGAAGGCATGTGTGCACCTCCTCTGCCCACAAGGCTCTCTCCCATTTCCTTGCCTTCTGTCTGGGCACATGGAAGGAAGGCACATGCGCCTGGGCAAAAGGCAAGAGAATGGGAGGAAGAGAAAGGGAGGCAGGCCTGCTCATGGGCTCCCCCCTCCCATTTGCTTGCCTTTTGCCTGGGCATAGAGAAGGAAGACAAATGTATCCAGGCAAAAGGTAAGAGAATGGGAAGGGAAGAGCCCCAAAAGGGAATGGGAGCGGGAATGCTCATGTGGGCAGGGGGTAGGGTTTTTTTTTTTTTTTGACATTTTGTGAGGGTTCTGTGCCCTGAACCCTCATGAAAGTCAAGAGGCCACTGTAATGGCATAATAACTATGAAATTCTTATGTGCAGTTTTGAATGCTTATTTTGCTTGTGATTGTTTAATCCAGAGGAATCTAGATGGCAGCAGTTAGACACAGAATGTTAGATGACATTGGAGTTTATCTCTGTGTCACAAAATTGTAATGTTTTGAGAAAGGAAGAGTATCTGTTATGCTCTTCTACTCATTTTCTCCATCACATGTAGACTGTCTGTAAGCTACAAAACAGGGTAAATGTTGTACAGTCTTTCCAACTTTCTGACCCCTCTGAAAATCAGCATTTCTGCCCAGTCAATAATTGCACAGTTGCAATAAAGATTCAAGGGCTCAGAATGTCAAAACAGGCTTGTCCTCCAAAGGAAGGACTATAGCAGAAATGGCTCACCTGCTCCAGTTGTGGTAATCACCTTGGCCTTGCTGCGGGCCCCATCTCCTTTAGTAGTATAGGCTGCAATGCTGACAGAATAGGTAGTTTCAGGTAAAAGGCCTCCTATGATAGTTTCCTGTAGGAAAACGAGATACTCTTCAGTTTTTTTAACTATTTATCAAGCAAGACAAAGAAGGAAGGAGTATCACAGTACTCAGGTCTGTCACACATTTGTGACTGATTTTAGTTTCAAAACACCCAACTCAGCTATTTGTTTGAAGTTAATTTTATCTCTTGTCTCTATCTTTTCCCTGTACTTTCCTTCTTTTGTTTGGCTTGTCTTTAGTATGTAAGGCTCAGCCCAGGCAGCCTCTGTGTCTTATTTTAATGTGCATATGGTGCTATCTGGCAGCATTGTATATGGAATTTTAATTGCTGTGAGCCACTGATGGGAGATCTTTTTTTAATCTAGAAAGTGGGATCAAAATACAATGAACAGGTTCCTCAAATCAACAGGTCAAAAGCAAGCAGTCATTTTTGAAATCTCTGGCAGGGAGGACTGCTACCCAGTCACACAGCCAGGACATGAAATTGTGTCCTCAACTTACTCTAGAGCTCATTTCAGTGTGTCTGATAGGGAGAACTACCTGCACTAGCATTAACTAGTGTATTTATTTTAGCATGACTTTTTGTGGAATAAAGTCCACTTCACTGGAAGTGAATTTTAATCCACAAAAGCCCATGCCGTAATAAGTTCATCTTAAACATGTTGTAAGATCTCCCCCACCTCCTTTTATTTTTATATTGAAACAGACTAACACACCTATCAGTTTGAAACTTGCCATGACACTGTTATCAGCCAAGGTATTCAATACAGTCTTATTTCTCAGAAGTAAATTAACAAATCCCACAGACTGCAGAAAACATTCTGTAAGAACAACAGAAATCTAACAGAATATGCCATAGAAAGCAAAAACCAAATAACAGGACGTGAGTTTTGCCTCCTCAATGGTGTGATCAGGGCTATGAACGATAAAGATGCTGGTGGGAGCAAATAACAACACTTGAGGGAATGAAGTTGGCTGCAACAGCCTTGGTTTCGGGAAATCCAAGGGTGGATTATTTGCCAAAAGGTTATTCTAGGTCTCACAAGCCTTTCTCACATAGGATTCAACTGAGAATGGTCTGTTTGAAGGCAAACATTAGTAGCACTCAGCATTTCAACATTTAATTGTCAGACTGGTACAAATGACTCCACATTCACAGAAGACAATATATGATATAAGTCAGAGCTGTGAAAAAATATGTGCAGTGACAGAGAAAAACTTCTTTGATTTGTCGAACAGCTTTCCTTGGTTGCCAAAGAATGCAAACATTTTTCATTGCTTTCATTTCATTGCTTTCAACCCCAAATTAACAAACCAGATGAACAAATATGAATGAGAATGACACCAAAATCAGAGTGTGAATTAAGACTCCCTTTGCCCCTGGAGTTTGTGTGAGTGAGCAAAACCAATCAATGGCAATGAACTGATATGAAGCAAGATACTCAAACACACAACTCTACAGATTACAGACACTTGCAAAAGAGGTACTCATCACCACAGTCCACACAAGAGAAATTCTTAGATAGGAAAAGAGCATGCCACTAGGATGAAGCAAGGGAGGAGGAGGAAAGAAAGAAAGAGGTGGACTTGGGAAAAGAAGAAATATCATAAAGTACAGACATAGGGCTGTCGCTGCAAATCCCCTTTAACAAAGTCCTTGTATCTAAGAAAGATGGGAAGCCACAACAAGGTATATAATTGAATTTCTCTCTCTCTGAAGGTAATTTTCAAGCTTGTTCCTCCAAATTTATATTTCAAAATTACTTCAAAAATTGAATTTAACTGTTTGAATGTGATTGTTTTATTATTACAGCCTCTGTTTCAACTAAAGGTCACAGCTGAGAGAGCAAGGTATTTTTCATGACTGGGATCAATGAGGTTTAAAGATTATAGATCTGACTCTACCATGTAACGAGCTGGGCCAAGGGCTGTAGAGAGCAGACTACTCCCCCCGCATCTGCCTGAAATTGCATCGCAACAAGCTGGAAATAAAGATTATGGAAAATGTCAATTGCTTTTCTGTATTTAGCAGCAATCTAAATGCCAATTTGCTCAGGATTTGCAGCTGGTGGAAGCTCCACAGAGCAACTCCTCAGAACTATTTGAGGATTGACAGGGATGTTTTGACAGCACTATGCACTCAGATTTCACAAGATGATCCTCAAACCCTTCTGATCCCAGCAAACACACTCGCAAATGGTACTTACGTGGTCAGCAGAGTCCTTAAACCTCAACTGATGGGGACAGGAAAGAGGAAAGAAAATGGAGAAAGAGTAAGGGAATGACAAACGACAAAGCTATGGATTATCATGCATACACAAGATTTGTCACTATCTGGATCCAACTGTATGTACTGCTTTTTTTTTGTAAATATTTCTCAGAAAGGTCACACAAAATACCACACCTAGTTACTAAGATTTCTTTCTTCAGCTATTTCCCCAAAACTCTGTAGAACAGTGAAGGCTATAAAGCTATGCAAATATACATGGGAGGAAGTACCATTGTCATAATTGCATTTATTTCTGAGTAAACATATACTAGAGTAAACCAAACGTTTATCAAGTTGCTCAGGGTATTGGTTATACCTAGTGAACTCACTAGATTGGCTTTGCATACCAGCTTCAGAAAGGGCATGTTGCTGTTACTGGCAATAAATGAATGAAGACTAACCAGAAGAAGCCCATCTGACGATAATATACTATACTGCTGTTATAGAAAAACAATATAATCTTAGTGGAATGAAGACTTAGCATCATTATATTTAGTAGCTGGGTCTAAACTTGAGGCAGGAAAAATGACTGATGTAAACTTCAGGATGATAATATCCCCCACCCTCCCCGCTGACCCTTCCTAAGCAGAATTCACAGACGCATGTACCTCTCCTTGGTTAAAACGTGTAAGCACTGCAATTATGGCAAGATAAACTTCCTTGGGAACCAGCCAGAGAAACAGTTTGCTCATCGCTGTAATAAATTTCCACGTCTGTCACATTAGCAGACTTACTGAAATTCTTGCTAAGAGCGCATTTACCTAAAATAATGCTATAAAGCAAGCAGATTTCTGGCACACAACATTTATTCACCTCTTAGCTTTCCACAGAAACATGCTGACATTCTAACAGAAAGAATATGAGGATTCACCTTCATCCCACTCTAGCAGGCTAATGATCTTATGTAGGTGAACTACGTAAGTGGCTCTTGTTTTTCTGGTGCTACTTGCTCTGCAGTAAATGAAGCTCTGCCAGTGAAGCTCTGACTAGTAAAAGTCAGAAGCAAGCTCTCCAAATTGTATGAGCACCATGGCTATTCAACTATCTGCCAGCAAAAAGGGATGCTGTAGATTGCATTTGTGTATGTGGGGGAGGCAGGAATAAAAAGCTGACATATGACATTAAGCTGATACCTGAACATCTTGTATTTGGGTGCTTCCAGAGAAGCCTTTTATTATGCAGTCACCCTGTGACATTCATGGAATTTATAGTGTCTGTGTTCTGATGATATTGGCCTGCATCCTATTGCTAGTCTTAACCAGAATAATTCTGTTGAACCAGTGGGGCTTCTGTAAGTTCAGAATTCAACTAGAGTTAATAGGTGGGACTACTACAAGAATACAAGCCATTATCTTCAACTTTTCGCTATGCTGTGTTTTCCCAAAACTATTTCTGTCTTTTTTATTTCCACATAGAAACCAGTAAAAGTAGAACAGATTGAATAGCTGCACAATGCCTTTTGAATGATAGTATTAAGACTCTTCATTCTGTGAGCATCCCCTAGGCACAGTCCAGCTTCGGAAATGGCTGTTTCTTTCTGCTACCTCCATCTCAGCAAAAAGCACTTCTTCTTGTCCATCTCCATTCCTAACAGTAGCTATGATTAAAAATGAGCATTTAATGTATTTAGTTAACATTTCTTTCTAAAATCACAGAAGTAACAAAAAAAAAAATCCAATGAAGAGAGCATGAGGAATTAATAAAGGAAAGGAAAAGAGAACTAGGGCATCAGTTTCATCTTAAACTTTGGTTGTATGCATTGATCAGTTCCAAACAAGCACAGAAGTCATGCAGAACGAGGCACTAGGAACTTCTAACCATCTCAAGTTTTCATTCTTAAAAACAAAAACAACCAAGAAGCTTTTGTTCCTTATGACTTGGAAGACTGTCTTGAAATGTGGTTGATAAAAGTATCGGAAATGGGAAGAATGGGTGATTTAGATTTAAGGGGTCAGGACACACAGTTTGAAAAAGACTTTGATGTTCCTAACAGAAATAGATTCATGCACAGCAATGTAATCCATGTTTGTTTGATTTACACAAGAAATAAAAGTTTTTCTGCTTTGGGGCACAGCACATTTAAGTTACACTTGCAGTGTGGTAGCTACTGTGAAATATAGTAGCACAGGACCCCATCCCATGTTGTGATACTTTTGTAGAAATCACTCTCCACCTGATTGTGGTTAATCATGACATTACATAACTTATCCTAAAATAAGACTTACACAATAGCTCTCCCATAACCCATGATCTGCTTCAGGGCCCTGCTGAGCAGGGTCCTTGCTCTGTGCAGCTGGACTGAGAGAGATGCATGGTGAAACACAACTGGGCTTCTTATGCCTTTCTCACCCAAGGAAGGAGCCAGACACTCCTTCCTCAGCCAAGAGAGGTATGGGAACCCTGGCTCCATGAAATCACATGCCTCTGTCAGCCAAGGAAGGAGACCAACACTTCTTCTCTGGCTGAGACAGGCATACGGCTCTGAGCAGCCAGGACTCCCACTGGATTTGGCTTGGTTCCAAAGCCCCACTGGGAGGGAAGATAGAAAGGGAGGAGGAGCTGGGCAGTGAAGCTGCCTCCTTCTTCACTTCTTTGCCCGACTTGGGGGTCAAAATATAGCTTCTGGTATTTTCTGTGTGTTTTGTCATTTGCATTAAGTCTGAGAATGCTTCCCTTGTGGATATGTGAGGAGTGGCTTTATTCATGAAGCTTCCTGGGAACTGTGCCCATGCCAACATAACCATTTTTCAGAGATGAGAGATGAGAAAAGTTGCAATCCAATGACATTTGGAGACCTACATTTTGTTTACCCCCCCCCCCATAAAGGAGAATATACATTACACTCTACACAATGGCATCTCCTGTTCTCAGGGAAGGGAATGGCAAGGGAAATGGGATTGCAGCTGAAATTCAGGGACATCAGTGGAAGCCATATTCCACTCCATGAAAAGAGTGTCCCTGCCTGAACCATCTCAGAAAGAATGCACAAAACAAAATCCTAAGATTCTGGCTAATTTAATTTAAAACTGCTATTTCCATTTCTGGGCATCCCATCATGACAGAAGAACACATGAGACTGAATGGTACAGGGCCTCCACCCAGTGTTGACATCCATTTGCCCTGTGCTTCACCTCCTTTTATTATCTATGATACAGACTTGTTTTCTCCCTCCTGCGTGATGTCCACAATCAACTCAGGTATCTCCTGCTATGTGATATGTGTTGCACAGACAGAGCGATGAAACAATTCCACCAAGCATTTCATTCCACCGCCCATCTGAAACAACTAGCTGGAATTGTCCTTATAAAACATGTTAAGAGCTATTTCAAAAAAAGAGGCCAGGACAGCCACACATCCTATAACACCAACATCCAGAGTTATGGTAGCATTTAAACATGGCCCTTTGCACAAGAACTGGATGGTACATCTTGTTGATTTTCTTCTCTTAGTCTAGACTCACAGTGGTATTAGCCGCTTGTTGCTCAACTCCTTAGATGTAGCTAATATGCCAAGGGAACAGAACTGTGCCACTTACCAGTGGCTTTGAGATTCTCATGAATGGAAAGCATGGCAGAATATGTTATTAATATAGTCATAAATATTTATGTGATATGTTTTATAAGTGTTCAAAATACTTTGCACACATTGCCTCAGTAGTCTTTACTAGGTAAGATGGTATTTTTAGCTGTTACTCTTGCTTGGGACACAAGCAATGATTTCATAATACAAGTTTTGGACAGAGTGGTGGTACTCTCAGGACAGGTTTTCATATAACCAGCATCCACCAATTCTGATTTATTCTCTCATATTCAAAAATGGAGCTACATAAGCATGAAGACTGAGGTAATTTATCTACCTAATGTACTGGACTTCTGACCATCTTGAGTATTCCTGTCAAAATGTTATGAAGAAAAAGGAAGGCCCCATCTACAGATGTACAACTAAGTCAATATTTGAGTCTCTAGTCTTATAGGCTGTGTTTGTACAAAACAGAAAGCCAGAATTCCAGAGAATTCTGGTTTCTTATGCTGCAGCAAAGTTGCACTGCATAATCACTCTTACTTTGCTTATTCCATCAGTGGAAATAGCTTCAGTAACAAATGCAGCTTTCAGTTATCCAAAGCAAGGGGCAATTCTTAGTGTTACATGTGAAATGGGCTCCTGGGTTTCTCATTCTCCTAATAAGCCACAATCTGAAACTAGGGTTTGAAGTTGGCTTACATGCTGTGACTTGTTTATCATGGAGTCCTGACAAACCAAGAATTTGGTTGAGACATAATGCTAAGCTATTTAGTCTAGTGAATTCCTGGTTACTGAAGCCATTCCCACTGGTGAGTTGGCAGCAGAAGTGAGTTGGCAGCAGGTAATAGCTAGCACATTTGTTCATCTATAATAATAAAAGAGAATCTGTGCTGTCTCCATTACTGTTCTGCAACTGTGGTATCTTAACATCTGAAGCTTGGAAAATATATTAAAGGGACTCTAGGGATATACATCTCAAAGTTATGTGTTTTTTTAAATAAATTTAAATCTGTCTATATTCCAGACTAACACCTTCAGTAGATGAATCAATATAAATGTATCTATACCCTACAGTACCATCTTCAGCCATCAAGTAGCAGGCTTCCTTAACATGACATAGCTATTACTCAGAGCAGTGTATTCTACTAAAAGGTGGTACTTTGTAAGCAGCTAATTATTGTTAACAGCAATAGCTGCAGCAAGACAACTGAGATCACAGAGAAACAAACAGGTTGGAAAGACCTAGATGCAGAACAGTTTACTCTTTGGATCAGGAAGCTGCATGATATGAAGTATACAGAAAAGCAATGGCCACATCCAGATCAAATGAGACTCAAGAACAACTTGCAAGACCTCAAACAAACAGATACAGAATGGTTGTACCTACAGATTGAAGATTCTAAAACAGAAACATGTTAGAAAGGCGCAGGATTTTGAAAAGTTCCATCTTGTCCTGTGTGCTATTCAATATTTACAAAAATAAAATACATTAAAAATCTATATAAAATCACTGGGCTATATTATCTGGGAATTGGGATGTCCTCTATTTGCTAATGACACCAAAGTTTCTCTCTTTCATCTGAGGCCAGAGGAGCCTAGAGGTCCTGAACGAATTCTTCAGTGCAGGAACAGATTGGATGGAGGCCAAGAAGATGAAGTTTATTCCAGAGAAGACTAATGTGCTGCTGATTAATAGGAAAGCCAATCCAGGATAAGATACATAAGCTGTTCTGAAAGGGAGTTTTGTGTCCACAGTTTAGATATGCTTCTTGTTCTGCTTCTGGATTGTAAAGTGACAGTTCTGGAGGGGTGTCTTTGCAGGGTTCTGGCTGGCATGCCTTACTTGGCAATAACATACATGGCCAGACATGTTGCAGTTACTACAATGCATTATATATGTTGCCTGCCCTCAAAAAGTGTCTGAAAGCTTCAGCTGGTGAACATTTTAACAGTCAGAGTACTTTTTTGCTTCTACTTTTTTTTTATTCAGTCAACACTGAATTCTGATCTTGGCTTTGTTTGAGCAACACTTTATTTGATTATGATCACAGTTTAGTGTGTTAGACATTATCTATAAATATCCCAAAAGTTAGGATAAGGATATTTTAAGGATCACCTTCATCTACATGGTCCTAACTATGCAATATGTTCTTAATCTGCAGCCTTGTTCTACATTCTGCTGTTGTGGAACATCCAGAAGACCAAGAAATGCTACAGAGCCTTCTTTTTTGTGGCACCCAAGTGGTAGCATTCTCCTTCTCAGGAGGCTTGACTAGCTTCATTTAGTTTTATTTATCCCTGTTGTATATTTGGTTTTATTAATGATGACTACAATTTTATTTATGATTGCAAGTTATTTGAGGGTATTTGAAATGTAAGGTATAAGTGGTTTTTCAATGAACAAAACAACAAATAAACAGCTTCTTTTAGAGGTTTTATGGATTGCTGCCTTTCCCCTTCTGTATTTTAGTGCTGTTATTCTTCTTCATCCCATGTACAGTTCTAAAATTGTATTTTGTTTTCCATTTTGCAGCTTATTTTCTGTAACTGTAATGTTTTCCAAAAGGTGGGAGTGATGACTATGATGACAGCAGTTGTACCATTACTAGTAGCAGTAATAGTAATGGATGATGCAGGAAAACAATAATATCCTATAGGCATTAATATTAAAACACGTCACTCAAATCAATACACACAAATGTAGAAATAAACCCATTGTATGAGTGAGCACATAGTTCCACAATTAAGTTCCACAGTTAGAAAGTTCCACACTTAAAATATTTATTGAAAAAGTGAGGCAGAATTATGTGAAGGAGGTCAGTGAGCTATTTTCATTCTTAACAGTTTATTTTTAAAGAATACAATGGTTAAACTGACATACTCAGCACACTAAAACCTCTTCTCAGATCAGAAAAGCCTCTACTTTACTTGCATCGTTCTGAAATCTGCTACAGTTAAATGTTTAAATTTATGAAACAGTCACCTGCAGATGAAAAACATTTCTCTGCTAAACCAGCCCAATTGCTTCTTAAGTATTTAGTGCGGCTGAGTAAGATGAATGGATTTTAGGAAGTCACTGGCCTTAATAAAAAAGATTCAGCTGCTGCCACTGCTTGGGAGCGGTAGAACTGATGCAGACAGAGCTAATGCTGCCAGCTGGTATTTATGTTGGCTGCCACAGCTTTGTAACATTTCATTTTAGGTTCCATCTCAGCTCTCTGTAGCCACTGACTCCCTGAGCATGTTTGCAGTTCTGGTGAGAGTGCTGTGATATGGTTTAGTGGGACTGGCCTTAATCTGATGGTTTTCTCCCAATGCCCAAACCATATATGCCTGGTGAAAGCACAATCATTCTTCACTTTGGCTGCCAGACTGCAGCTTTCATGTGGATCTCAGTAATGAAACTAAGTCCAGTGGTTACAAAAATCCTCTTGAAGGAGGAAAGGAGGAAAGAGGAAAAACTGCGATCCAGGATTCCTTCCTATTCTTCAGTGTGGCAATGGCTGGTTCCTAAGTGGCACTTCTGACCATGGGCTCTTTCACACTACCACAATTGTAGCTTTGTGACCCCACTTTAACTGCCATGACAACATCCTCTGGTATGTTACCCTGGAGTTTGTAGTTTGGTGAGAAGACGGAAGCTTCTGACTGAGAATTCCAAATATGTCTCTAAACTGCAAATATCAGGATTCCACAGGATGTTGCCATGGCAATTAAAGGGGGATTATAGTGCTATAACTGTGTAGTGTGAAAGGGCCACTCATCTCATCACAAATTCTTGCCAGTCAGTGTTCTGAACTAGATAATCAATTATTTGAATCTCAGAAAGCTTCCTATGCTTCTATCCTACCTTACTATATAGGCCTTTTTTCCAAGTATGGAGCTGGATAAACTTGGGGCATTCCTCCAAGTGTAGTCTATAGTGAAAAATATCCCAATTTTACATCACAGGAACTTGAATTCAGAATTATAGACAGATAAACAGAATTCAGTTTACATGCATGATTTTTTAATGATTGTAGAATATGGAATGTGATCAATTACAATCTGCATAAATAGTAAATTAAAAGCAAAGGAGGCTGGAATGTATATATGGATTAAAAACTCAAATTCTGTGTCCTGGATGCTAAATCCAGCCTTTTATGGCTTCTAACCTTTGCAGATGCTTCCCATATTCTTCCCTGGTGTTTGTTTAAAATACAAGACAGCCAAAAATTCCTTTTTCAATAAAAAGGAAGTTTGGACTCTCTAGTTTGCAAGTTTCATTCCAGATTCTGCACTTTCTCAGCTGATGCATGTAGAAGGCACATAGCAGTTAAAAAACCAGTATCCAATGTAAACAGATTACCCTGCACTGAATATGAACAAGGGCATTTAATTAAAGACCAGTTGTATACTAGTTTTCATTTTGTATTTGCCATATATTCATATTATATTAGATATAAAAAGCCAGTCATCACTTGATGTGAGTATTCTGAGTCTGAAGAAAAAAAATCAAAATTGCTAAAAATCTATAGGGTGCTGGAAGTTTCTAGAGTTTAACTGATAGAACTAAAGTTTACTCAGCCTGCAGCAAATCAACAAGTTTTGTCCTTAGAAAAAATACCTGTAAGTAATTTAACTTGATCCTGAAAGGATTTATTGCAATTGTTAGGAAAGATACTTCTTTCATGAATTCTAGTTTACTGAAAAATAGTGTAGTAAACCAAAGCCCGTGTAGTGGGTGGAGCATTGCATTATGACCCTAAAGACTAAGGTCTGATTTTTTCACTCAGTCATGGAAACCTAGTGGGTTATTTTGGGCACATCACACACTCTCAGCCCCAGAAAACCCTGTGATGGGTTCACCTCAGGGTCACTGTAAGTCAGAAGTGACTTGAAGGCACACAACAACAACATAAGACATATATACTTCTTCCTGAACCAGAAGATAATCAGTTAGGAAAATGTGTTCATAATTGTTCCCTTAATTGACTGTTGTTTCCAGAAAACTCATATACGTAAGTTTAACATGTGATCTGAGAGTTGATGAGTGGAATATGTGGCCTAAATCCAATTGTTAGCCCCAACCAGAGCAGACCTACTGATGTAAATCCCATTGATTCCCATTGATTCTGTTGGTCCACTCTCATGGGGTCTAGCAACTGGATTTAGGTCAATTCAGAATAAACGGAGCAAGTTTATTTGTATCATCTGTGTCTATAAACCGTTTTTATGTCTATCTGTGTGCAACCATTGCAATAAGGAGAATAGGCTGTGGCTGCAACTCAGACAGATTGAGGGAGATTAAACAGTAAGAGAATACTTCCATAGATGAGATGACTCTTCTGACAATATGAGCTGACCTGGCCTAAGGCATGAGTTCTGCACAGTATCTCAGGATAGAAACAGGAACTGTATGATCAAATAAGAAATAACTGAAGTAAGTAAATCAGAGGGAAACAATGTCTGGATGAGTAGTTTAGAGGTGAGGAGGGAAGCAAGACTAGTCAAATGAGCAATCAGGCAAGAGGTGGAAAATTCCCAGGATCAGGTAAAGCACTACTGACATCTTCATATTATGTTAACTCTACTGGATCATTAGCTGTAATGCCACCATCTACTGATCTGCAGCAATGCTGCTGCAACACAGCAGAGAACAAGTCAGTAGCTTCCTTGTCTTCAATCTGCTATAGTGCCACAGAGTAAGGTACCTGGGTCCCACTTCTAAATATTGGGTTTGAAATCTCTAACAGCCTAAAGGCAAAGACTGCAGAGTAAAGTAAAACTGGAGAGACCCATGAAATGACCTCTTCTTTGGCACTAACAAAGGAATTAGAAAGTAAATAAACATACAAGGAAAAGTAGGGGTTTGAGGGGGGATAGTTAGTTAAGCACACTGGTGTCAAAGGTGAGCCCACTATGACATGCCAGCAAATATCAGCTTTGTGGATAGTGTTGTGAATAACTCTGTGAACAATCATTTATATTATTCATAGGGATTTGAAGATTAAAAGTGTGCTTATTGTTTAACTTCCTAGGAGCTGGCCACGCATCCTGCTATAAAGACCCAGTCCATTGAGAACTGCAGCCCAGAAAAACACATCCAGCTGGTGATGAGGCTAACGGAGGGAGACTAGGCACACTAGAAAGGGCCAAGACATCAAGAAATATGAACATCACACCAACAGGATGTGTGGCCTACACAGATCATTGCATTTGGGTTTCATTGGTATCAAGAACCCTAAATTCACTGTGTGAACTATTACTATATTCAAAAACTAGACAGAAATCGATACTCTCCCTTCCCTTTTCTAGGATTTTTTTTTTTTTTTTTAAATCAGGGATAGGATGTGTGAAGAGAGGAGCCCAACACAGTGTAGCAGTGCCTGTTTCTGACTCCTGATCTGCTCTTAAGGCAATGCATCCAGGCAAGCTCTGAGATAAAGTCATGCTTGCATGTCCACATAGAGACATGGATTGACATCACTTGTCAGCTAGAGTCAAGGGTACAGGCCAGAAAAGTACTTAAGTGTAAAATGCTCTGACATGGCAATCAGTCACTAGGAGGAAGCAGCGGGAGGGTTATATGGTACAATTTTAACCCTCTGTTATACTCTTTTAAACCCAGGAAGCAGGAAGTTACGTGTATGGCAAGATGGCCAATCCTGCCCATTTAATATTCTTGAGCAATGAGTACTGGCGAGGTGAGGAGGAGGAGAACAAAAAGAAAAGAAAACAAACAACAATATACATCAACAAAGTAGAAAAACTGAGGACTGGTATTGCAAAAAGTCAAATACATTGCCTTAGGGAAAACAGAATCACCTTAAAGAACAGTTGCAATAAGACACCAGACAACCAACATTCTTTCAAGAAATAAGGAAGAAGAGTTGTGAATGGAGGCACAATCAGTCAGCTAAAACTTCTATACCAGTCTAATTCACAGATGGGCCACTCACTCCATGCTTGTGGGCTTTAGGTGCTCCCTGAACAGCTAGCAAAGCCTTGTTTATTTTCCCCAGCATCCTAGACAATCAGTCATCCATTGAGGACCAGAGAAAAGTATTGCTGTTCTTGTGTTATCACTAGCAGCACAGAGATAGCAATCCTGATTGAGACTACTGGGGGCGGGAGAGGCTTTAAACCTCGCACTTCAGCTGTGTTTCCCTGCCACTAACAACAGATGGGAAACAAGAATCATGGTCAAGATTCTTGTGGTGGTTGGGGGAGAATTTAATACACATGCACCCTGCTCATGTATCTAAGAGAGCTGTTTTCTTGCTTGTAATACTGGTGGGAGAACAGTGGTCTCAATGGGTAGAGAGAGGAGGCTTAAACCTGTGCACTGAGATGTGGGTAGGTTCCAGGGGAGTTATGCTATGTATTTGTGTATGCAAATACATGCGCATGCAGGTAAGCATCTGGGCTCCCATGCAGTCTCAGGGGTCAAAAGGTTGATCTACTGGTCTAACTTAAAGGGTACTGAAATGGAAGTTGCAGTGTAAGGATCCACCACAGAAAGACACCTTCTTTTAAAAGGTCTACATTGAAAAAAGAGTTGAAGAGGCAAGTAAGGTAGAAGAAGGAGCCAGACAAACTTGCTATTCTCAGAAATGTGATACAGTGTATGCTCCACATACACAGGAGTTCTGTTCCAGGAACCCTTGTATAAAATAAAACATGCCAAGTGTTGCATTCCATTATAGTCAATGGACACAATGTGTGTTCTCCCATGGCAGCCTGGGTGCACGCTCACTGCACCCGTTGACTATAATGGGAGAAGTAATGCTTCGCGCAACCTTTCATTCATCTGTGCAGAGGCTGTGGTAATGGCGGGCCCATGTATGGTCAAATAACTTTAAATTCTATCTGGACCCACACAGCTGTGGCATTACAGGGTCAAAAAAATGCCTATTATAAAAGTGTTTAGCACTGTAGCCATAGCAGAGCTTGGAAACATTACTTTTTTGATTACAGCTCCAGAACCAGTCATGCTAGCTGGATGATTCTAGGGGCTGTAGTAACCTTTTTAAAAGTAAAAATTTCAAGCTCAGAATTATAGGTAGAGAATGGGGAGATAACACTGGAAGTGAGAAAATGTTTTCTCACCATAAAGTTCATAGCAGCTATGATGATGTAAACCAGGCAGTGCTTTTTTAGCCTAGGAGACCTTTGTCTCACATTATTTCTTCTCTCGGTTCTTTAGAAGTGGACTTTATCTTCCAAAGTATGGGAGGGTGGTGTATTTTATTTTTTGCTGTGCTTTGCTCCCTGTTGAGAAACATAAATAATTCAAGTGCTGCATTCAGGATATAGATCAATTAGTCGATGCAGCTCTCCAGCAATCCTATTGGGTGCCATTCAAGCACTCTCTTTCACCACTGATCACCCCTACCCTGCAACTTTAGAAGCCTAGGAACTGCACATCGTTTTGGCATGTGGCTCATTGCAAATATGTGTTCTGTCTCAGCAGATGGAAAAATTTCAACAGACAGCCTGCAAGTAATTCCTGACCTGTTGTTTTCCTCTTCATTTTAGTGACAGTTACAAGTTTAGAGAAAATCCTGATAAGCTCAGAGTACCAATGAATTCCAGAAAAGATACCACAGAATGCTTTTTCTTGATATGCTAATAACATAAAGACAGGCTCAGGCCTCAGTTTGATCAGTTCACTCCATCCCAATTCTTTTTCATACTGCCTGCTTCCACAGAAGGTACTTTCCAAGCCCTCTGATTTGACAAACCATCCCATCCTCTGTGACAAAAACCAATCTTGTCAACATGTTTTGGAAAAGGGAGAACCCATAAACAGCAGGTAGAGTTAGTTACCAACAGCTTACTGAGTAATATCATACATTCCTTAGAGAATGACTTAACTTTTGAGTATTAGAAGGCACAGTAAAAGAACATCTGGTCGATCTCTAGTGTGTTTTGGCAGAAACAGCAACAATTGCTGTATATTTTTCATGCAAGACTTCCGCACTACAGTGTTAAAGTGCTGCTATTCCACTATCAACCTCCTATGGAATTCTGGGGTTTGTAGTTTAGAGAAGGGCACTTCGAATTCTCAGCCAAAGAGCTCTTTGGTCTCAGTAAACTACAAACCCCAGAATTCCACAAGGCATTGAAAGTGGAATAGCAGCAGTTTAACATTGTAGTGCGGAAATGGTCTTAGTCAAAATCTCCTAGATAATGGTTGACAGCAAAGACCAAAATTGGTGTATTTTCAGTAAAATTTCCTCTAGCAACTTTCTTTTCCAAGTTAATCTCATCCTCTAATTCATTAGTTGGTATCTGAGAATGTATCGGTAGCCTCCAGTTAAAAAGTATTCTGTGCAACATTCTACCTATTTCTCATAATCTCTCAAACATTTTCATTGCTTAGATGAGGGATGAAGAAACTGTTCCCTTCCAATGTTGCTGGACTATAGTTCTCCTGATCCCTACTCAGTGGTTACACTGATCAGAGCTGATGGGAGCAGGAGTCTAAAAACCTCTGGAAGGCTACAGGTTTCACAAGTCTAATTAAGACTTTTAACCATCTCTATAAAGTGAAAAAATATCCTAACACTGACAATCTTCTGCATGGGCTTGCATCTATCTCTATCTCCATATACATCAGGCTGTACCTGGGACTCTGCTACCACAACATCTTTAATGAGATGTGGTCCAACTGGCTCATTGTTTTCCATCTTCACATACGTGACTTGGTAGCCTCGGATTTGGCCATGTTGCTTGTTGGAGATAGGTGACTTCCAGGAGACACGAATGGCTGTTGAGTTCACTGATTCAACTTCCACTTTCCGTGGTGGGGCACCAGGCACTGAAATGCAGAAGGGGAAACTTAGTCAGAGACAAACATCCTATTAAAACTGCAGAATCCTATACCATAAACTGATTCCTCATCTTAATCCTTACTCTCAAACTTATTTTCCTAGGAAGATAAAAAGTATTTGTGTAAAAGGAGAAAATGAATGTGTATGCATGGGTGCATGGAAAGACAGGTATGTGCATATGCATCTATGTGTATCACACCAACATATGGAACACAGATTCCAAAAATGAACAGGGGGGTGAATGGCACATTCTGCTGGTCTAGGCTGCCCTGCTATTCAAATAGTCATACAAGAAGATGCAAAGCAGCTTACTTTAAGTACCTCCACTTCCACAAGACACACACATCAAAGAAAGCGTATATTACAGGAATTCACTGATTAAGAGGGAATCAGTTTATAATCTAATGCTCGAAGATTGGATGGTCCTTTGCCTAACCAAGAAGCTTATAGGGAGGCAGGCACCTTTGGGGAACATGGTTCTTGGCTGTGCATTCAGTTTGCAAAGTGCTTTTTGATAGTGAACTGAAAAAAGGCAATTGTCTGAAAAAATTTCAATTTTCTTGCAGGAAAAAAACATGCGCACAAGTCAGTTTATACTCTTACCATTTTGAAAAGCTACATACTTATTAATTTGGACTCTTACACTAACTGTGACAAAAATTCCAATGTTAAAAAAGCACCTTCTGCTTATGCATATGAGGGGCAGAAAGTGTGTTCTCTCCTGAGAATATCCTTGCCATTCAGCTACTCAGCAGTAGCTGCAAAGCACAGAGCAGTGTCCTGGTACTGTAGGACAAATCCATGGTGTCCAAACAGCATACAGTGCCTAAGTTGCCAGTGCAGCATGAGGCTAATTAGGAACAGAGAACTGGGTAGAACCTGCAAGGATTGTTCTACACAGACACACAGCAGGGAGGCAGGCATTTGCTCAGCCTCAGGCAACTGGTTATTTTCCACAGATCTCACTCTTAATTGTGGATAATTGCTTGAAGAAGAGTGCAGAGGGGAAAGATACATACATTAATAGGAGGAGATGATAGGGCAAATGGATAATTAGAAAAGGTTTGTGGGCCTTAATCCCATTTGCTGCACAATCTTGGAGATAGAGTATCTTTCCTGATTGGTAGATTGTCGTTTTTTTCATTCTTTCCCAAAAGTGAATGAAAAGCAGACTTGACAGCAGTGTGGTAAATGGTTAAAATTCTCCCTTCTCCCCAGCATTAGATAGGGCTGTAACAATGCTTGTGACATTTCTGTCATGGCAGTGTTATGATGTAGCTTACCTATAGCTGACATTAGTGGGGAGAGCCTTATGCTAAGAGCAGCTGCTGAGGGACCAAATTCTGTTGAGTCAGTAGAGGTCATTCCCATTAGAAGGAGGGTGCATTAGCCAGGGATAATATTCCAAGTTGCAAAAAAGCATTTCTCTCCCTACTTATGCTTCTATTTATGAAAAAAACCAGTGCATCAGAAGGTTCCAAAACCACTCATGACAGAAAGCTTAGTGGAGACGACCAATAGTGAGCCTTCAAACTAATGCAGAGAGCTTGCTGCGACATTTCTGGGGTAGCAGATTCCCTCCGGTTAAGGTTTTGCTAAATTAGAACTGATGCAAACAATTCAGGCAGCAGGACATATAGATGTGCCAGTGACCCCAGAAAGTAGTCAATGGAAATTGCTATGCACCACTTCCCAGAACTGCAGTGATGCAAAGGACACTAAAGCATGGGTGCTAAAGAATACCTATTATTTGAGAATAGCTCCCTCCCTGTGCTTTTTTTATGCTGTCTTGGCCTCCAAGGCCAGGATACAGCCTGGAAAGCATCTTTTGTCACCATGAGCTCTGGTACTTTCTGAAGAAGAGACTTAAAACAGGATGACATAACTGACAGGCCAGTTAATGCAATGGTGTATTTTGCTTCCAAATGTCCCTGACAAGAAAGGCATTTCGCCCATATGACACAGAAGGGAAACAGATATGCAGAGGCAGCAGATGTTCTATCCACCAGGAATGGGAATTATAATTTCATACCTTTGAATCTCATATGCAAAGGACCTCTTCTTTCTTTTTGATTACACTAAAGAGCCTATAAAAATGCTAACAAACCTAAACAAAAAGCTGCATTACTTATTTTTAATAGTTTTGTTTGTGTTCTTATGCAAGGGTGACTTGGAGGAATATCCCAGGTGAGCTGTTCTGAGAGCAGGAGAAAAGAAACCTAACAGCACTGCAAATGCTATATCATGGACAGAACCAAAATAGTCATTGTTACCTTCAGCCACGAATTGGGAACCTACCGTCTTCATCAGTGCGAACCCAGACAGGGATGCTTTCTGGCCCAGGACCCACATCTGTGTGAGCCCTCACCCACACTTTATATTCGGTCCATTTCTCCAGGTCGTTGATCTCCCAGTTGGAATGCTCATGTCCAATGCCCTCAACCACATGCTTGGTGTTGTCTTCTCCTTCCACTGCCTGGTATGCGATGGAATACTGTGTGATGACTCCATTGCGGCTCTGAGCCGGTGGTGGTACCCAACTTACCCGAATGGCAGTGGAGCTCAGTGGAGTACATACGACCTCTTGGGGTGGGGCAGAAGGGGCTAGGGATAAATAAATGGAGGAAGTGCGGAGATGAGGGGAAATGGTTGGACAACAAGCACAATCTACATGGAAATCTTACCCAGCCAACAGAATCTCTCCTGGCACAGAGCAAACCTGTTCAGCTTTCATTTGGAAAATATGGAATTAGGCATCTGAGAGGTAGCTGATTTACACAAAGGATCTACAAGGATAGTAATATTTAGCTTACAATAGGGTGCCCCAAGAGAAAAGAGAACCAGAAAGCACAAGACAGAAAGAGATGAGATAGCAATAGGATAAGAATTAAGAGAAAACAGGAGTATCAGAAAGGGACAAGGAAGAATCTAAGAACTGAAAATGATGGAAACTATGAAGGAAGTAAGAATAATGTTCCTTTGCTTCTTGAATAATTCAGTGATGTCCTACTGGAGGAAGGCTTCAGAGAACAGTCACGGCACAAACAACTAGCAGGCCTTTTGGAGAATATATCTGTTGCACCTGATATCTACTTAGCACCCGTGAAACTACTGAGTATTGTGAAGATGTCCTGGAAGCTCCTAAGGCAATGAAGAAAATGTATGCAGAGGTAGAACAAGATTTGCCAGGATGGTAATGCCATCAAATGAGGATGAGAGCTCATAAAAAGAGTCCTCTACCCCACCAACATGGATGAGGAGGGCCAGGAAAGTCTCAGGTTTTATACTAGAAGAAAGGAAAATTGAAAGAGATGTCCTGCTAAAGACTGCAAGGAGTAATTGACACATGGGCAATAAATGGCAAAAATGCACAGCACTTCTAGGAGTCTCACAAAAGAATCATCAATGATCTGAAAGTATAGCTAGCAAAATGAGAAGGCTGGGAAACTCAGTTAAGTGATTAAGGGTTTCTATCAGTAAGAGAAAGCCAGATGTAACCTTCATACACAAAGTCTAAAATGGAAGGAAGGATAAGTATTTGTTGCCATTTTCTTGGTTGAGATTCTCTTCCGTAGTGCATATCTAAGACATATGAGTTTGCAATCATTATCTTAACCTTACTTACCTTGACAGCAGAAGATACAATTACAGATGATAGAGGGGGAAACAGACTGTGTGTGACTGAGTGTGTGTGTGTAAATGCCTGCTATCCTAAGACAAGGATTAAAAACTTCTTGTTGCTGTGTGCCTTCTGACTTTTTGTGACCCTAGGGTGACTCTTATCATGGGCTTTTCTTGGCAAGATTTGTTGAGAGAAGGGTTGGCATTGCCTTTCTCTGAGGCTGAGAGAGTGTAACTTGCCAAAGGTCACCCAGGGGGTTTCCATGGCTGAATGGTAGTTTGAACCCTGGTCTTCTGGAGTCTAACACTCAAACCATTACACCACACTGGCTCTGTATTGCAATTGTAGCTCTCCAGATATTTTTGTATGGTAACTCCCATAATCCCTATCATTTTCTAGGTCAAAAATCCCTGGAAGGCTATAGTTCTCTAGGGTTTCAATTTGCAACTCAGTGAAAGAATTAATCAGAGAAGTCTGTATTAGTGAATTAGCCACAGCTTAGAAAGTCAAAAGTGCAGAGGGGGAAACTGAAATTTGTTATCACTGTGCTGCCATCAGGTGACAGGCAGTGAGTACAAATGATTATTGGTGAGGAAAAGCCGAGTGAGTTGTAAGCTCTAGAAAGCTGACTTCTGGTTGACTCCCCATTTAAAAAAGAAAAGCCTCTCTTGGGACTAAAATGGTCCAGTCTGACCCCAATGAAATTGCCAGCTAGGGGGCATGAGGGGCTATTCAGAACCACTTACTACTCAAAATAAAAAACAATGCATGTGGGAGTGCAGCAGGGAAGCAGAGCCCATGGAGGCCAATGCTGCCCAAACCTGCTATGGATATCGGTAAAATCACAACAGTTCTCTGGTATTTAAATCAAATACTGATTTGGGGGGAAATTCAAAATGGTGAGACAACATTCTCACAAAAAATGAGAAAAAAATATTATGGCTATCACAAATAACAGAAGAGAAAAAGACAGAGAACTAGAAGATGTAAGTTAATTCTTCCCTATCTATTATTCAGAACTATGTATGTCCAATAATCTGTCAGCCCGCTTTATAAATGCTTGTTCATGAAATGCCTGCATTGGTCTAATTGGTAATGATTAAAGAGGTTTCCTGCATCAAAATATTAAAATAAACAAACAAACAAACGGAAAGGGTGAACTATACACTGAAAAATTAAAAATCATTTGGTGCAGGGGAGACTCTTAGGGACTGTCACAAAACATTCAGCAGACAGTTAACATCATGTTTATTCATATTTTTTGATATGTGCTAGATGGGGACATTGTCTAATCATGGCATTTTTCCAGAACAATAATAATACCAAAGCCTGGAAAAGTTGTGATGATTTGCGTTATCCATCAGGATACCAAATTCTTTACTGCAATTTTGGCAACCAAGTTAAATATATTTCTTCTATCACAAACTGGCTCGATCTCATGTAAGCAAACCTTGTAAGGTGCTCCCTCCATGCAATTTGTAACAGTAAAAAAATAGTTGCCTGAAGTAGTATCATGGGATATCTATAAAGCCTTTGACAGATTAAAATGGAGATTTGTTGGCGATCCTGCACGAAAATACAGAGCATGAAAATTAGCAGAACATTAAAATCATTCAGGACTGAGTCTCATAACTGCCCTGGAATTTTAACTGTGTACTTTGTGGAAGGTAAGTTTAAATGTGCTACTGGCTCAGATTAAGCAAGACTTAAAATGTCTGTCAAAGCGAAACCTATAATAGTTGGAAGGAACAGGCATCAAAATATTGACTACACTGGGAGGCAGACAATGTTTGATCTCTGAGGCAACTGAACAAATTTGGGAAATTCTATTCTAATATCTACTTTTTTCAGGGTAGAAAAAGTAGTTTAAAAAGCTTTCACGATCAAGCTTTCCATGAATCTCGATCCTGGATCATTCTCTATTTTGTCAAGCAGATAAACACCTACGTTTTAAGAACTGGGAAATGAAGAGGTCATTCTTTCTCTCTTTTTCTAAAAGAAAGAGACCAACAACAGAAATGCAACTAAAGAACAAATTGTAGAACACACAGTTTAGCTTGTTGCAGATCCCTCAAATTTCACACTTTGTTCCTAACATGGTAATCAGATGGGCAAGAAACAAATTCACTTCTTTTGAGTTACAGGCAAAACCTGAAATTTTTAATATCACATATTTATCAAATATTCACTGAGGGTACTCTAAATGGTGTTAAGAGATGTTAGTAAAGAATAAGATGTAGAAAAAAAAGGGTACAATGGGAAGCAATATGAAAAAAGAAGCCTCTGCACTTAGTGACTGCTCAAAATAGAGGCAACTCGATTTAAGTAATGCATCACTAGTACCTCACTCCTGCTGAACTATCATGTATCAAAGCCAACAAATCGCTGAAAAGAGTGAGAGGTTTTTGGAACACATATGTAAATGTGGTGGGAATACCTAGCACTAGAAAGTTTCTAGAAACCAATGAAAAGTGGATATATAAAAATCACCGAATTGCAATAGAGCAGAATCCACAGCAACTAGAGTTGCTTAAACTGTTTGATACTCTTAACAGGATCTTTTGTTTAAAGATTTAATTATTTATTCTAGATATGATTGCTGGACAAGCAGAACAATAGACTGGAAAGAGTATCATCTCCTGTCGTTTGTGATCCGAGGTACCATGTCAAGTCCATTTTGCTAGAGGAAGTACAAATGCAGACATAACTTATACTGTCTAGACCATGTTTATTGTTTGTGTAATTAAGAAAACAGAAAGAGTCCTCTATAACAACACAGTCACCTCTGGAGAGATGCAGCTAAATAACACGTACAGTCCGAGGGTTTCAATGTGCATCTTTACATTGTGAAATGGCAGACCTATAAATCTTGCCCCTCTGCTCATGACAATTTTTTTTATGATGCTGATGCAAGGTGGTTTTGATTTGTGAGATCCTCCATCTGTTGTGAGATCATCCATTTGTTGCTTCTTTTGTTCTCTATTATAAATGAAATAGTTTTTCAAATAATTAAAATTATTTTCAAATACTAAAAAAAGACTTGTAAGCAACATTGCTAAGGCAAGCAAGAGATGAGGACAGCCAAGAAAGGAGTGGAAGAGGAAGCCAAAGTGAACAGAGGTCTAGCCCATGAAAGAGATGTGGGTTGCCACAAACAGGTAATGAATTTGCATGATTGCTTAATAAGAAGGGAACTTAGTTTTAAACAATCCTTTTCTTCAGTTACCCTTTAACAGAATTTTTGGAAACAAGGCCTCATTAAGATAATTTTGCTAATTAATCCCTGTTTGACAAAGCTCTTAGGAATAGAAGGAGAACTGGAAAAGGAATTACCAGCAAATACTATTACTGGAGCAACAAGTGAGAGATGGGCATTTCCCATGCTTGCTGATGGCTGGGTAAGAGTCACACTTTCACAATTCCAATATAAAAGATTCAGCTTAACATTAGCAGAGGTCAAAATAAAATCTAGCAAAACAAGCACAATACATAAGAAAAGTACATGGGACAGGAGTGAACACCAACATGCATGTGCACAAAGATGATCCACACATTTTTAATATGATCACCATGGTACAAATATTCTGAGGGGAAACATGTACATACTTGCTATGCTCAAGTAATGCTTTACATGGATGTGAATTGGCCTGCAATTTATGCTCACATGAATGGCTACTTGTATGATGGATACTTGGACTATGAAATACCCTAAGCTAATAAGCTATTCTTGCCTTGAGACCCCCTCTCCCATTAATTTTATCCTGCCACTGTATCAAGATTTGTTTACCATGGTATACTTTGCTGTTGAACTTCATAGGACTGGCAAAGCATACCTTCTTGAAGGTGATTTACCATGTAGGAAAAACCACTTAGTTAATGTTTCACATGGCTACAATGTAGTATGTAGTGTGATTCAAAGACCTGCAATGATTTTCTCTACTACTGAATACTGTACACACTGATGTGGGACTGGGATAAGGAATCTTCCACTTGTGGGTCAGAAGCAACTCCCAGGAGCTTCTCAAATAGGTTGGAAGTTACAACTTCTGTTATTTCCAGTCAGTGATCAGAGATGAGACATATATCCTGTACACAAATGAGCTGAGCTTTGCAGGCAGGAAAGTTAACTATACAGTGGTTTGGAGGCAGGGCAGCTATTGGATGGGATGAACTGATGTGTGCAGGTTGGAAAACTGTTCTGCGTACCTGAGGTGTGACATGCAGACAGGAATACTGTTGCATATAGGCTACGTCTGCATATGAACAGACATGCTGAGCACTGAGCTATGCTTTCTTTGCTTCATGGGAAAATGTCCAAATTGGTAAGAACTGAATATGTTCCCATTCTGTTTGCTTCAGCACCATTCACATCCTCAACCCTGCCCAGTGCTGGAATATAGTCTCCAAGATGCTATCCAAACTGGAATTTGCCCTTTAGGCCAAAAAGCATTCTCTGTTCACGGTTAGACAGAGTTGAAGCCATGTCATCTCTCTAACATTAAATACTACACAGAAAAATTGGTATCAGGGAGTTACACAGAAAATGCCCTTCTGTTCAAAGATGCCAAGTTAGCACACCATTATGAACAGTTCAAAAAGATTGCTTGACAGTGTACTAAATCAGTATATAAGCATGGGATAAACTTGGATGTTTCACTCCCTCCACACCAATCTAGAACAGCAAAAAAGTAAACATGAACAGGAAGAAAAGCATTAAAAGAATTTATCTTGAGGCATATAATTCTCTACAGTCTTACTGATTACCAAAAAACAATGTTTCTTAGAATTCTCACTATAAACCAGGTTTGCAAAATTGAATAATTCTGAGAGCTGCCTTCTGACTTAATGTTAACGTCAAAATAAATCCTGCTTTGAAGGCTTCTTTTATAGGGCAGATGTCAAATAGAAGGTTGATTCCATATGTATCTCTATTTCCTGCCTTGGAGATGTAAAGTGACATTCCTTCTTTTAGTACGGGGCTCCAGTTCAAAGCACTACAATCTGTTACTAGGGTTTAATGGCTTCCCTATCCAAGGATAGCTGTGCATGAGGGTGGGGTGCTTTGCCTATGCCTATGATCCTGACTGGCACTGCTACATCTGCACCGCCTTTAGTGATCCTGAAGTAGTGATGTCAGTTGCTTTGAATCTGCAGGGAGAGGGGGGAAATTTGGTGACAATGTGGTGGGAATTACTGGAAGGACTCTGGGGAGACCTCACAAATGGCATTGGGGCACAGGAGTTTCCACAGGTTGTGCACCTCAGTGTTAGTTGTAGACTGGATCCAGGAATGGTTGACACAACACAAAGTTAAGATTAACCTCCTTTATTCTCGGGCATTATGTCCCCTGTACAAGCCCCTAATATGGCCTGGGTACACAGAACCATCATGCCTGAGTCACGGTCTAGAGATCTCTGAATTGCTTCTGGCATCTGTGCTGCCTTGTTATTCTTATGTCTTGGGGAAGTGCCCACTTTCAATACATGCACAATCAAGTAAGGGGCTAATAGAACAATTACCAGTCTCCACATTTAGTGGAGACTCCAGCGTCAAATATTTATAATGCCTCCATCTGGGTATTGTTTCATAAATTTCATCGTATTCATCCTGCTGGCGCTAAGATCCTATTAGGTGAAGTACAAGTTAACCAGGCTGTTGGAATACTTGTGATCAATATACAAGGAAGAAAAATCATTCTAATCATGAGTGGAGCCATTCTCCCTCCCCTCTTCATCCTAGGCACCCTCTGGCTCCAACACAGAGGAACTGCCATTGCTTCCACTGCTGCTTGCCCCACACAGTCATGAAATCCTTGACAGATGGCACAAATGGCAATGTCTCTCTTCCCCCCTTTTAATGCTCTTTGCAGAACAGAAAGCCCCAAAATCATTAGTGAAAACAAGCTTATCTCAGAGCTCTTTGATAGCTTTAATCTACTTATATGCAGCACTTTGTGATGCCAATAAGGGTGCACTGGTCTCCTATTCTACCAGCATATGCGTTGAGAAGAGAATGGAAGCAATCTAGCTTGGGCCACTTCTTTATCTGGCCTTCTGACTAACTCCACTGTGGCCTGATGCTGTTTGCTTCAGGTCTTCAAATTCTAGAGGCAGAGGCCACACATCAGCTTTCTTACACCTTCTATCCACAAAAGTCAAGCAACAACATGACCCATACTACAGCACTTTACTCAGCATAAGTTCTCTAAGAAGTTCCATCTACTTGTGAATGTCAAAGCCCCCTCACCCTACAAATTCTTATAGGATTGCAAATGCCTGCAGTATAGTGATAATGCAGTGGGTGCAGCACTTCTTTTTTCAGAGATGGTTGGATATGCTTGGGAAGGGTGGGAAGAGGTGATCAATGGTGTCCAACTAGGATATGATCACATGCAGAGCAAGGGTGTGCATGCATAAGTGCAAATATCAGACAGTTTAAACCTGCTCACATCTGAATAGCAAGGGGAGAGGATGTGCCAATAAACTCACAGAGACACAGGGAATATATCCCATCAGCTTCTCCCACCTACTCCCTTATCCCAGCATATGTGTGAGTCCACCTGTTGAAATGGGAAAGTATGGTCTGAAAGACACAAGCATGAGACTTACCTTGGCCCTTCCTACAGAGCCATAGCTGGCCTTTCATTCCACTGGCCTCTAGCTATTTTCTGAAACTCCCAAGTCCCCCTTTCATAGAGAAGTGAAGGAGCTGTTGCTCCCTCGTTTACACCCAATCAGAGACACTTACTGGACTGTGCTGTCCTGGCTTCCAAAACTGGGGTGTAGACTCCCAGGCCCAGCTCAGAGCGGGCTGCCAGCTGGAACTTGTAGAGTGTATCAGGCTTGAGTCCTTCAACTGCATATGATGAAGTCTGGTCAAACTCCACTTTATGCTAGAAAAGGCAAGGGGCATGTTTTGTTTTCATTTGGGTGAAAATTAAGAAAGAGTCTTTTACATTATTTCATCCTGTTTCCGTAACAATCCTGAACCTTTGCATACAGATGCCTGTGTAGCAGTGATGTGATTATGCAATCCTAAGCACGTACGTCATGGACAAACTCCTACAAAATTGCATTTCTGTGGCAAAATCACCACCCTTGCACGAAGATTAACATTTCTGACCAATGGAAGAGCACCTGTCACACCTTTCAGTTTACCAAGAAAAAACTTTCAAGAAGTATCCCCTAGGCTCTTCATAAGTCCTCTTCTCCTAAGCTAAAATAATGTTTCCCCCGTTGCAACATGTGGTAATCTGCAGCCCTATTCAATCCTCTGTTTGCAACAATCTGCAGTATGCAGCAATAATACAAAAAGGACAAAGTTAAAACACAGACTTAAATTTATGCTTGTAATAGCAGTCCATTAAGTTTTGTCTTATATTGAGCTATTACATCTGGCTTGACCTAGAATTCTCAGAGCAAGTGGTTCTACATAGAACAATGTAAATTTCGCAGTTTCAATGAACTGTAACATACAACGAGGAGCAACAAATACTGACCACAGAATCCACTTCTAGCCAGTAGTCACTTCTGGAAGTGGGGAAGATTGCTCATGCCAACAAAGCAAAACTGACCCTCTCCAAACTCTAGAGGGTATAAACTGGTTTTTTCAGCTGATTTAGAAAACTGGATTAATGAGATGCATTGATATACGTTCTATTGAGATAGCATGGAAACCAATCTGTGACTGGCCTTCACTGCAGAATGTAAGAACCAGCCATTAGACAGATAATCTCTGAAGTCTGATACAGATATTCATGCAGAAATGTTGTTTCCAACATAATTTTTCCCATGGTTAGGGATCTATGTGACTTCTTCCTTCCCACACAGAAGACTGTGTTGGGGTTAGGATGCACTGACTTCTATGAAAATTACTTCTGTGTGAACAAAACATTGCTGCACGAATACTCTAACTGGGCCCCATCTAGCACAAAGCGGTGTTAAAAGAAGTGTCCCATACCCACAGGCAACTTTGGCACAGATCTTTAATTAAAAATAGATCAAGGCACTTCTCACCTGGAGCCCATCAGCTGCTTCCCAGTACACCAGTTCATACTTGGTGATGCGTTCCTGAGAGGCTGGAAGCCACGTTAGCATGATTTGTGTGTCAGACTCTGCTTCAGCCTGGAAGTCAGCTGGCTGGGCTGGAACTGGGGATCAATAAAACAAGAATCAAGGGGAGAGGAGGGGATTCTCCAAAAGCTTTGTGAAATTCTATTTCTTATCAACTCTAGGTTCAAGTAAAGATAGCTATGTTCTTTGTAGGCTAATGATCTGTGCCTATATCTCTTGTGAACTATTCAGACATTATTTTCTTATAAACCCCATGCTTATGCATTCACAGCCACAGTGCTGATCGCATAACTAATAACCTGTAATTTGAAAAGCTGTCCATCAATCTCCAGAAAGAAGCATCAGGTTAAAAATTTCCCCCACTGCATACATAGTCTACCCTGGCTAACACCACAGTCATGGTTTTGGACTCTTACTATTGGCTCCTGGAATTAGAGCAGAACATAGCACAGAGGGAACAGTGTTCACATCAATAAGCATGCATATATACTTACCACCCTGCTGAGTTTTGACTTGGATGATTTCAGAAGGGGGCCCATCACCAACAGAGGTGAAAGCCAAGACACGGATACTATAGGTAGTCCCAGTTATCAAGCTGCCCACAGTGGTGAGATGACTGTCATCAGTGTTGTGCTTCTGCCACATGCTGAGCGGCAGGTGGGGGTCAGTGGTATAGTACACTCGATAGCCCCGGATCAGGCCATTGGGCTCTTCAGGCTGTTCCCATTGCACCAGCATGGTGCTGGCACTCAGCATCCTTGCCTGCACTTTCAGAGGTGCGCTCGATGGCGCTTGCTCTCCTGTTCTTGCCTCAACTAGTTCACTTGGAGGACTTCTGCCAATGTTGTTTACAGCAATGATACGAAACTCATATTCTGAGAAGGGGCTTAGACCACCAATGCTGTAGCGGGTGGTTGCTACCCCATCCACTTCTTGGAAAGTCCCCTCCAAAGACTTGGGCTTATACTGAATGACATAATAGGAGATTGGGTCAGCATTTCCTGAGTCCCAGGTGAGAGTCACACTGGTCGCTGTTGTCTCAGTCACTAATGTATCTATTGGTGGCTTTGGCAGGGCTAGAAATAAAAAAGTATGCTGTTAGTTATTTGGTTAATGCAAACAGTGCAATATACAGAGTTACAAAGTAGATTTAAATTCTTACTAGCATTTTCCTTTAAAGGCAGAAATCATTTCATAGTCAGGAACGTACATTTTTTATATTACACATTACCATATATTGCTTGAAGTGCTTCTTAATGGAAGGGTAAACATAGCAATCATGTTATTAGATGTGCTCAAAGCACTTGCTAGCAGCTGGCTAAATAAAGGTAATTTAAGCAAGGATCTGCCGGGTTTTCCAAGGGGAAAAGGGTTCTTTAGTTGGGGTGTACTTCAGGAAGCCTTGTTCCAGGCCAACATAAAGAAAAATAGTTGCTCATCTGTAACGCTGTTATAAAAGCAACAGGAGTTTGAGCTGCAGGAGCATCTGGGTGCTGGGATTTTAAAGAATCCCAGGCAACACCAACTTCAAATATTGGGAGAAAATAAGAGTATGATAGCACAATTGTGATACAGCCAGAGAAGTAAATATGTGCCCAGTACTGTGTTTTCTTTTGTTGCCAACTGTCATCTAGTCAACTTTGACTTATGGAAACCCTATGAATGAGATACCACCATGCCACTCTATCATCAACAGCCCCGCTTAGGCTTCGCAGACCTGAGACTACAGACTATATGGTAATTATGTTGAGCAACTGGAGCTACTGCACATTTCCGACCAGAAGGTAAGCCAAAAGCCAAACTAGATATGATTATTGTCTTACAGTTTGCCCCATGGTGTCTTTTTTTTCGCTTGCTTCATTCTTTAAAAAAAATAATTTTATGCTATAACACCATCCACAGCAATCCCTCTTCCTAAAGATATAGTGGTACGCAAATTAACATTTCATATAAAAGTAATGAGAATAAATCAACTAATTTTAAAATGGCAAAGTTTTTTGTCACACAGTTAACTATAAAAGTCTGAACACCTCTATCTCCCACCTCAATATCAATAAATCAATAAAACAATTCCAAAACCTAGTAAAATTGTGTTTTTCTCTCTTTCAATAGGCCATTTTGAGCTCAATGGTGAAGTTTCTGATCAAATCTAATTGCTACCACAGATACCCCTTTAAATGATCCACCTGACAGCTACTATTAAAGAATCAATTAAAGATTTATAGGACACCTTTGCATATCTCCCTGGGGGGAAAACGGGAAAACCAACTCTGAAGTTTGTGTAAGTTTATCAGTCATATGATTTACTTCAGGAGGGGCATTCCCATTTCTTTTGGTAGCCATTCCTTCTCAGCTTTTTTTCCTGTTCAAACCTATTCTCCAATACTTATATTAGACCTAATAAACTGGAGAGGGACCTAAACACATCTGGCTGTACACAGGAGAAAATTTGAACTGGCTGGAGAGGGACAGGAGCCGGTTAAATGGTTTTCAAGTTAGCTTGTGGACGGCTTCTGCATGTGCTGGAGCGAGGATCAACCCAGGTGTAGTGGATTGATCTTCCTGCCAGTCCGAGAATGACCAATTTGAGCAAGACCAGGACCATGGTGTAAAGGGAGAAATATCTATTCTTTCTGCATTAACTTAATGGGGTATGAATGTATATTTATATAATACTTGAAGTGCTGTGCTCTGCACATCTGATTCCACTTCTGTAACTTCATAATCACATGGTGTGATATTTTGATTAGGCTAGCCAAAAAGTGCAAAATTCATTATGCTAGCTTTTTAAACCCACTGGCTTCTTCATCACACAAAGATGGTAAAAAAAAAAAATCACGCAGAGGAAAAACAGTGACACCATTAGAGTCATGCATCTTATCTCATCCATAAGAGTCGTTTAAGTCACCCTATGGTAACAGCCCTGCTCAAGTCTCATGGACTCAGGGCTTTGGCCTCCTTGATCGAGTCTATCCATGTGTTATGTGGTCTTCCTCATCCCCTATTGCCTCCAACCTTAATAAGTGTTATTGTCTTTCCTGGTGAGTCATGTCTTTTCATGGTATGTCCAAAGTACGACAGTCTTCAGTTTAGTTGTCTTAGCTTTTAGGGACAATTCAGGCTTGATTTGCTCTAGGGCCCACATATTTACCTTTTTAAAAGACCATGTTATCCATAGCACTCTTCTCTAGCACCACATTTCAAATGAGTTTATTTTCTTCCTATCAGCTTTCCTCACTGTCCAGCTATCGCAGCCATATACAGGCACACACAAAGATATTTCTGTGCATTGGTTGTTTACCTGGACTGCAGCTGAGTGCCAGGAAAATATTTATGATTGTGAAACAAAATTCTCTCTCACTGCATCAGCCTGAATCTCCCTAGCCTCCATATTGATTATCCTTTGGAGTCAGGTTAGTGTAAATATTGAATCACATTAGGTACATGGATGCTAGCCTGGGCAACAGGAATGAAAAGATGGCACTTTTTTAGGCTTTGTCAAGTGAGCTGACGGAGATATGCTGTCCTGGGTGGTACATTTTACACCACCATACAAAGCTGAAAACCAAATAACAGAAGAGATTAATTACCATCTTTCTTCATGGAGAGGTTAATGGAGAGACAACTGCCTCTTATGTCTCCATGAGACTTGTTCTATTATTCTTATATCTGTGTCTTCTATTTAGCACAGAATGAAAGTGTCTGTATTTTACAAGAAACATCATGAGAAGGATGGGAGACAAATTTTGGGTTACATGAACAAAGAAAAAAAATGTGTGCATTTGTCCTAAAAGGTCTTACATGACCAATATCTAGGCAAGTAGTCATTCTTAACTTGCAGGTAAAGGATAAGCCTATTTATGTCCAGCTACTGTATTGTTTGCCTACTGTTACCAATAAAAAATGTGAACATAACTGAGAAAAGAGCAGAAACAGACCGAGGTAGCTCTCTGTATCTATGTCACAACCAAAGTTTTAGTCACGGCCGCATTTCACCTGGTACTGTGGGAAGTTCAGACACAGGGCACCATGTGGAGCTTACCTTTTACAGTGATCTGTGCCGTTGCATGAATTACACCCAGTGAAGACATTGCTTCGCAGGTATAGTTGGCCGACTGGGTGATATTGGTCAGCTCTAGAACATTCCTCCCCATTGGCATGTCATCTTCTTTTGTCAACTCCACATCTCCAGCAATCCATTTCACATAGGGCATTGGGGACCCCACTGCTACACATGTGAGGTTCACGCTCCCTCCAGGCATCACCTCATGGTTGCTTGGAGGGATTGAAAATCGAGGTGACACTCGTCGCACTGAAACAAGGAACAGAGAACTAGTAGGGTCACAGCCTAGGCGTTTGGTGTTCATTGCTTCAATTCTTGAGGGTAGGGTAGAAAGATAAATATTTCTCTTAAGAGGTAGCAAACAAATCCAGGAAAACATAATCTTGTGAATGTTATTTACAGCTCTGCTAGGTTTGGTGCACATGACTCTTCTTTTTGAACCACTGGCAGTTTTATGAGGTGTCCAACAATAGTAGCTGGCAGTGTTTTTCTTCCTTCTGTTCACCAAGCCAGATCACTGATCCTTACAGGTATCCCTGTTTCAACTGCACCCTATTAACTAGAAAACAGGTTCACTCTTTGTGAACACAGTGTCTAGATGGAGCTGCCTGCTCAGTTGCTTAGTTTTCACAGCAAAGAAATCAGCAGACCAAACCTATCTTGCTGAGGCTTTAAAAAAAATTACTGCATGCATTACCACTAGTAAAACAGCTTTGCTATGATGATGCAGCAGTACACACGGCCCTCTCAGAATATGACAATAGGAATTAACTAGGTGGAAGTCTGTCCTAATGGCCAGAACATCAGATCCAAGATGGCAGCAGAGTGCCCGGGTGAAGGGCCCTCCCCACCTTGGGGGAATGTACCTCAGGAGACAGATTACTCTTTATTCACCATGCAGCACCTCCTCATATTACATTCCTCACCTGGCTTATTTGTAGGTAAACCTTCAGATCCACTAAAGCTCCCCTGGCTGCTGCTGCACTTCAGTCAGGGAAATGACATTGAGAAATGAGGCTCCTTCTCTAAGGCTAGTGTTGTGGGCCAATTTAAGTTGGAATAGAGAAACACAACCGAGGACTGTAAATCTTTGTCTCCTCTGGGCAAACTCATTTTAGGTTTTATTTAAAAAGGGGGAGAGACTGCAGTGTGTCTCTTTGTAGAAGCCTGTTTCTCTCGAACGGAGATGTCAGTGAGCATCTGTGGGGAGCCTTCTCCTCCTCCCTAATACCACACAGCTTCTCCAATTCACACAGTCAGCGTTGGCTGATGAGTGAAGAGAAGTAGCACAGAGGGTGAAGGTCTACTGAGAGGCAGTGGGGCAGACAGTTTTGTTAGCGAGATGGGAGAGACTTGCTCAGGAGCTAGAGCCCGCTGGGACCACCTCATGCTGGGCTTCCTTTTGTGCCATCTCCAACACCACAAAATCTTGTTAGAAATGGGGCAGCTGCTGACAGACATGCTGACAAGACTCAGCTCAGGCTGACAAGCTGACACTTCCCCTAATCAAATTTCGCATGAGCTCTCTTTGATGATTCATTCTCAAACCAGTAGACTTACAGAAATAGACTGAACACAGAAGCCCCCACAGCAGCATGTACAACAGAGTGAGGATCTGGGGATAAATTAACAATACTATCAACAGCGTATGCCTACTGCATACTGTCGCAATGACAAAACAAGGCTCATTAGCTCCTTATTAGCTGGGGGGATTGATAATGTGCATGTTTTCAAATGCTTCCACCTACAGTCTTGCCATTTGTTTCTTTTAATCAATTATTCAATCACAGATCAATAGTTACATGCAGGGTTACCAGTGAAAGGCTTGATACCTGACTGACAGGGAACCCGCCCCAAACAAGACAAATTAAAGCAAACCAGCACTCTAACACAGTTATGAGGATACCCAGGTACTTGATGGACATGACAATGAGTCAACATGATGGGGTGGTCGTCCAACAAAGCCTGGTTCGGCAAGAGGCAGGACTCTTCTGCCAACGTAATGAATATGGTACTGAGCCAGTTTAAGAAGAGACTGTTCACATTGTGGATCTCAATCTGGGGAAATCAACCGAATTCCCACCCACTCACCAACAAAACTGGCCTCAAAGAAAGGCAAGCATCAGGAGTAATGCTGGAGGCCTGTGTGTGCTAAACATTCATTGACTTGACATGCACCAGACAGGCAAGAGGCCAGGTATGGGAAATAAGCAGCTATAAAAAACTGAATGGAGGGATGGAAATGCACAGATATGCAGGCACAGGACAGAAGGAGGAGACTGACAATTCATGCTTAAGAGACCAAAGAAGTCAGTAGCATGCAAAAACTGCATTGTCATCCACTCCAGTGAGAATTGGGCGAGATAGCACCTACAACCACTTGTGTTTACTTTAGCCATTCTTAAAGGCATGCAAGAACAGGGGTTAGAATTAGAACTAGTCATCACCCAAACAACGCTGCCTGACATATCCCTCAGACATTAGTTCTCAACTGTCTCCTTTGTGGGAGTAAAAGAACCTGTCAGGGCCATGCTTGGAAAGAAAGAACACAGCTTGTGAATCTGCCGATAAGCTTTTTAGTTCATTCAGTAAAGTGCTATCGAGAAAACCTCTTGCCCTTTTTGAAAGCTGCTGTTTATTATTCTAGCAGCAGGGGAAGAGAAAAGGTTATTTTGACAATGTATCAGAGATGGGTTCTTTCTAGCCCAGCCATGGGATGAATGGTAATGAAAACCTGCCTCCCCGCCCCAATTCCTGCACAAAAGTGAGCACATTTAAAGAAAGGCTGCAGGCAAGCCCTCTCTCCAAGGGCTGGCTACATACACAAAGATAGGATCTGGGGATGGGGGGGCAGGGGAAGCATTCCATGAGACAACTCAGCCAAATGTCAATCTTATGACAGTGCATAGACAGGCATCTCCCTACAGCCAGCACCGACACTAAGCTGATGATCCCTTTCTTCTCTCCAGTACCCTGGTGTTGTAGCAACACTTCTAGATTGGTGACAGACAAAAAGGTGGAGGGACAAAGTTGTCCTAGTTCTTTTCTTAGTTTTTTGAGCCCTGTATTCTCTATAAATGCTGCCCATTGTCTTGCTGTGGCATTACCCCATTAATGATCCAGACAAGTGACTGCGGCTCAACAGAATGACCCCTAGCTGCTCCAAATAAGATAAGCATTCTGTAGTACAACTAACAGAAACTGATTCTGTTGGCTGTATGTCAGAAAATATCTCCTTCCTCACTGAATGATAGGTATGGGCTTCAACAACTGCTGAACTGATGCTTTTCGTCTTTCCCTAACATTCCTTTGGTGGTTCCTCTCTTCCATTTTGATTGCAAATGCTCATCAGAAGTGTACCAAATCAAACTGTAGTTCTCAATATGTGGGTGCAGAGGTGGGTGGGAGAGGAGTGGAGCAGAGTCAGGGCATTGGAGGCTCAGATGTAGTGCAGCTTCCCTTCTGTTCTTTCCTCTGCCATTACAGTGGTTACATACTGGCCTATTAAAATATGTAAATAAAAGAGGGAAGGGTGCTCACAGAGATGCTATTGTCAGTCCAGGAGATATTATAATCTAGTAAATGCCTGGCAAAGTGATAAATGAGGTACATTCCAGCCCAGGCTCAGCATATCATTCTATGGTAACTGGCAGCTTCTTTGTGTGCTGAGCCCAGTGGGATGTGGAGTGAATCTGTCAATCAGTGTTAGATTGCTCTGAGCTGGTGAGAGTGGAGCATACTGCATCCACAGGCAGGCATGTGGATCTAGTTTCCACTAGAATCTCATCTCTTCCCCTTCCTAGGAACTATACATCTGCCTACCGCAGTAACTTGCTGAAACCCTTTTCTGGTTTATAAAGGAAAACAAAGGGGCTAGAGTGGCTCAGATGCACTTCAATTTTCTCAATAGTTTTCCTTTTGCCACACGTTTTTCAGGGGTTGGGGCATTAATTCTTCTTGAATAAAAACACAAGCAAGCAACTTGGACATGTTGCCAGAAAAATATGGGAATCATGAATGGCTATGGGCAATCATGTCTAAGATTTCTTTTAGCAGATTACAAAACACCAAATTCACTGCCATTTATCCCGAGGCATGAAACCACGCATGGCTTGCAAAAAATGAACAATCCAAGAAGCTTACCCACTGAGAAGTAGGCATGCAGGCTGGACAATAATTTTGCATTTAAAGTGGAAAATAAGTGATACTGCATATCCTGAATCATCTCACAGCAGTGGACATGGGAAGACTACACCAGCAGAGACCAGCTCTACATTGGGGATGGGGGGAGAAGCAGACAATACTACAAAGGGAGGTAGAAAAGTGTTAATAATTTAGCATGCATTAGTGTGCACCCTCCTTGCATCCAGAGCAAATGAGCACGAATCAATCACCCTACTCCTCTCATGTTAATGCAGTTGCTTCTCAAATTTCACCAAATGCTGAGGTCATATCACTAAAAGTCCTCCTCCTCCCCCCACTTTTCTGCTTCGATCTTCCATAGCCACCAGGCAATTGTTTAAAGTTGGGGAGTTTTACTATCTATTAAATTATTGCAGCAAGGCTAAAAGACACACAGTTACTGGAAAAGATGAACAGAGAGAGTCACAGATTCAAACTGAAAGTGAAGGCCATCAGCCAGCCAACATTTCTCTAAAGTGAAGTGAGAAGTCAGACAACCAATTTTCATGTTACAGGGAGTTTTGTGGTTTGCCCCTTACTGGACAGTAGGATTGATGCTGTTAAAACAGCATTAAAAAGCTACTGGTGCCATTGTGCCATACCTCCTGGCTACACCATTAGCACCCAGACTTTCAACTCTTCACTTAGCTTGACTTTAAGAACCCACATACAATGCCACCTCATCTCCTACAGACATTACCTTTGCCCTCTCTATGCTACATCTTCCAGTCATATGTTACTTCAGGAATCTTAGTTGATTCAAGTTCAGAATTATGATACCTGTCTTGGCTTTTAGTCTTCCTGTTGGGGGAAAACCCAGGATTCCCCTCAACAGTTCAGAAAGAATAGTTATCATCAAGACAGAAATCTGATATGTTTGGTACAAATCTTGTTTTTAGTCAAAGTATGATTTTATTGAATCATTACTGCAACAAATCTTGATTTTGAGGGGCAATTCATGCAAATGTATCTCTTTCTTTGTTTAGCAACAGCTGTCTCCTTTACTCTGCATGCCAAAGACACTTGCCTCTTATTCCAGCTCTTTAATAAATGATATGTATCTGGCTCTGACACTCTGGACAACTATATAATTTTGTCATCTGGGTCAGCTTGCATACATGGTTTTGGATTCACAGGAAGGTTGGGCTAAAGTACTTATGTTGAGACTAACTGCTCCTTTTCCTTACATTGTCCAACCGTCAGTACTTTAGTTTGTTCTGCTCACCTCACTTGCTTTAGGTAGGTGGAAGTGGCACAAACTGAGAATATAATTAGTCATATTTGGATAATTCCTCCATCCCCTTTTCCTGCTTATCACTATCCTCTCGAACTAAATTTTTGATGGAAAGGTGGCTCCTGGAGCTTCATAATCTATTGACAGAATCACCAGCAGGAGGAAAATGACTAGAAGAAGGAAAAGTGCATTTAGAGTCTAATCTCTGCTTTCAAACAATGCTGCACTATTTATGTTCCCAATGCATTCCTGATTTCCAAAATGGGACCTAGCCACTTCGGGTTATATTTCAGCTATAACTTTTAGGACTAATTATTTGTGCTGACAACCTCATACAAAAAAGGATCTATCATTACAGCAGTACAGTGCCAAAGAGCCATCATAGTTCGGCCTGGTGACACACTAATAACAAAGCAAGGGAGAGGCGGACTGTGCCACTCTGAAATTTGCATTCATTCACTTCTGAAAACAACACAGCATGAAGGGGTGGGGGAAGAAAAAAAAACTGCTGTATCAAGATAAAATATCTCTTTAATAAATAACCTGGTAGCAATCATACAGCAATAATTAAATGCGTGGGTGAATGGTACACAGTTGTAAGTAAAGCTGAGGGAAAAAATCTAAGATGTAATTATCAATGCCAAACAAATTATAAGGCCTCGAATATCCTACTGGAATATATAATACCTTACACATTTCTTCCCATTAAGCATTCTGCTCAGGGGCATTTATGGTGTTAAATGACACCCATTTTTATCTGGTCAAGGGCTGTTTCACATGTGGCAATTTTCCTACAAGGCTGTGGGGAAACATGCCCATCTGGGAGCCTCTTTACAGAAGAAAATAGTCTGTCTCCTTTGCAAAATGTATGCAAATTTGGACGCTGGTGTGGTTTCAAAATATGTGCAAAGGGCAAAATAAGATAGTTGCATGATTTCCACATGTGAAGACATAAACATCTTCTTCTATTCCCAATCTGGAAAAGGATCACTTGTGAAGTAACCCTAAGTGACCATCTGTCAGCCAAAGCTGATGTTGCTGATACATGCTTGAGAATCCCGCTGGAATAAGAGATTTAATTTCTTTGGGTTATTTGACCTTGTAAAACATAGAGCACCAGGCATGGAGAAACTGTGAAACTTTAGGTTCTTTTCACCATTTCTCAGCTCTGTCCCTGCTCAACTGCATGTGATTTTGTCCTCAGCAAGCCTTAATTCAGTTTAGACTGGACGGAAGAAAACTTCCTCACCCCACTGCTCTCTAATATTTAGAGAAGGATAATGAGAACAAAAGCTACTGCTCTGGGACAATTGCAATAGCAGCTCATTAAACATGCTCTAATTACAATCCTAATGAAGTATGGTTGTCAGTAGAAGGAAGGGGTCTCTATTTAAGGGCATGGCCAAACGGATGCTTCTTAACAGTATTTTAGTGTTATTGTACTAAACCAGATGCACAAGAGTGCAGACACTTTGAAAAAGCAAGTTCTCTGCTATGTAGCTACCAGTCACAAGTCCTGGCATGCAGAAGGCTCTATCCATCAGTCCTGCAATCACCGCAGGTAGACAGGCACAGCTGCAGGGAATGAACTGTCACCTTAAGTCCTCTTTCAGAAACTGTTGTGTAGAATATAGAGATAACGTATACCTGAAGAATAATGAATATCAGTGATGGTTGGCTGTAAGTGATATATTTGATATTGTATGTATGAAATAGAGAATAATATGTAAAAGTAATAAAAATTAGGTTGAAAAAAACCCCCAAAACTGCTGCGTAGACATACACATAACTCACAGTGTTATTGACTCTATCATATTTGGCATTTTTGTGGATAAATAAAGTCATGAGTGTTACTTCTCTCACAGAAGGAATGTAACCAGGAATTTTTTTAAAAAAAGGTGTGGTTATACATGGGAATCTGCCCATGCTATGGAACTGCCGAGTCCAGCAACTGTTTTCCCTTAGTTCCAATGCCAAACAGCATTTTACAGTTTTCCAGATAGGGACTGGAGTTTCCTTTGAGGACAAATGTTGGAGCTGCTCTTGCCTGCCATCAAAACTGATACCTACCAATCACCTTTCATCCAACAGTACTGGATTGTCAATAAGAGAAACAGAGGCAAGGCACTGGCATATTCTACTTCCACTAATACAATTCTTCCCCTTGTTGAGGCTTTGTCTAGAATGAGAGATGTTCTAAGCTTCAGGCTTACAGACTATATTCATCTAAGGAAGAACTCATCTAAAGGAAACAACTCTGTATATGGAAGCTCTACTGTACTAGTAACATCAGCGGTACTTCACATGTATTGTAAGCACAGCTTCTAAGGCAGCAGTGAGCACCATTCAGTCCCTCAGATGTTGTTTGACTGCATTTCCCACCACTGGCTTTCCTGACTAAGGCATATGTGAGTTGCAGTCCAACACCATCTGGGGGGGGCTACAGCTTGCCCACTCTTGTTCTAAAGGGAAGTTGTCAAATGGAAGGAATTTATACCCTTCAGAAAAGAATTTAACAGTTTAAAAAGGCAACTCTGGTTGCTATCATATGCTTCTACTGTTCCACACCTGTTTAACTTCACTTAAAACCAGCTTACACTATGAGAGACCCATCCTATGCCTCCCATCTTGACTTGCGCTTCAAATCAATGCTTTGCATCCCACAACAGAAACAGAAGATGCACTTGAGTCTAGCAAAGGAGCAGGATAATGCAAAACGCTCTAAGTTACCTGCTGTTTAAATACATGCTCCCCACTCCCACCTCAAACAAAGAAATCTTTCTGGTGGGCAGCATGCAGGGTAAGGGTCTGTGCATTTTAAACATCAAGCAGAAAGGCATGCAAGCAATGTGGTCAATGCTATCAGCAAAGTCATAGCAAACAGGAAGCAGATTCCACTGGGCCTGCTGGGCAAGGCCTGGCAGGGAGCCAGGGGCCATCAGACCCTCCCTCTGCAGGGCTGGCTCTCCATCCCCTACTGGAAAAGTCCCATCAGAGGTGGCATACTGTAGATGGATAAGAAGTGAAAAGGACCAACCTTCTCGCTGATCTGAGAGATGAAAGTTTGTTTTGTTTGATGACATTGTGCGATGAAGATGAAAAGGGAATAAAAAAAGACAAGGAAAAACACAGAGAGTAAAAACAGGCCAAGCTGCATGTGTCTGCACAGCACTGAAACAACAAGACATGATGGCTGAGACCGGCCAGGACTAACCACTGTGCAAATGCACACGTGCACACACACGCACACACACACATTCATTCACTCACATACACACCCACGTACACAAACCTCTCATTTCTGTCACAGAACAGTGGATTCAGCTTCTCTTCCTTATCAGATTCATGTAAACCCAACCCTCAGTATGTAGAGGCATGAGTTCCAGACACACCAAGGCTTAGGAGATGTTGGTAAGCAATCCCATCCTGGCCATGCACAGACAAGAACAGAATCACACATATTCAACACACTTACATGCCCACTGCATTTTAGTACCAAGTCAAGTGCCAAGCTCTGTTCTAACTGTACAGGTGATGTTAAGCCCATCCACAACACACACAGCTCATTATGAGCACACGTGCCCCGTCATTGTGCAAGACAGAGGAAATAGCCCTAGTGAACAAGGAAATTCTTCTAGCAAAGAGAGGTTCTTTCTCCCTCTTTCCAAAAGAGAGTTAAAGGCAGCAAAGAAACATTAGTGCAGCATGAACTGATTTGCTGCATCAGGACCCTTGATGAATTCAACTGCAAAAGAAAGTTGGGCAAAGCATAAAAGCAACAGTCATCCCAAATCGGCAACACAATCCAGTACACTCCCTTTTTTTGTTCCTGCAGGAGAGACAGTAAGAGGTTAGTTACATTTTCCTGAAGGGCATGGAAGATCTTGTTTCTTTTGTAGGAATGACCTTATACCAGCTAAATTTCTGTGGCTCACTGCCTGGAACTGAACCCTTGATAAAAGAACACAGAACTCTGGTGGTTAGAAACTGCTTATAACTCACATTTTAAAGGCAGGGATGGGGTGAGGAGCTAGTCTGTCAGTAAAACACACCATCAATTAAAAACCCTTAATGGGATGCTATCCACTGTGGACCATACCACCAGTTAAGTTATTTGGGAGAGTAACAGAAGATGGAATTTCAGCTAGCTTTGCTACACTGCTCCTACTTGATCTTTAAAGACAGTATATCAGAAAAAAACAAGGAACCTAAACAATCAAATACTAACAGCACTGATATAGTCTGGAACTGGGATGGAAGGACGGGCTTGCACTCCTCTCTTAGTACAGTCCAGAGGGCTGAGTTTACTTCTACAAAGACTATAATCAATACTGCTACAGCAGCAGTTAAGAACTGATAGTGTGAATATAGCTGCCATTCTGGGATGTGAGTGTACTTGAGAGCATGTGTATGTATGAGTGAGAGGGGGAGACAGAAAGAGAGAGAAGACAAACCGATTCAGGCTGGTACTATTTCTGTAATTCCTTAGCTTTTTAAATGCACTTTGCATATGGAGTTAAAAGTTTATTCTTAAGGGATGTACAATCCTCCCTCCATATTTGCGGGTTTGATCATCATGATTTTGATTATTCATGAACGCACATACTTCCCTCCCTTCTCCTCCCTCCATTCCCTTGCATTTTGTCAGGCATGGAGAAACCAGGCAAGTGTGCCTGGGAAAAAGGCAAGGGAATGAGGGGGGAGGTACGTACATGGATTCTCCCCTCTGGAGCTCCCCCTCCCATTCCCATGTATTTGGTTCTGGTGGGAGAACGCATGCCAAGGCAAAACACAAAGGAATGGGGGGAGGCTTGTGCAAGCCTTCTTTTTCCCCTCCAGAGCTCCCCCTCCCATTTCCATGCATTTTGCCCTGGTGTGGAGAACTCCCACTGAGGCAAACTCAAAGGAATGGGGTCCTTTTCCACTCTGGAGCTCCCCACTTCCATTTTCATTCCTTTTGCCCCAGCATGGAGAATACACGCCAAGGCAACATTCAAGAGAATGAGGTGGGGAGCTCCAGAAGAGAATGGCCAGAGCAGTGGTGGGTTCTATTTTCATGAGGGTTCTGCTCCCTGAACCCTCGCAAAGTGGAGGAGCACTGTACTAAAAAGACTGAGAGTAAGATCTTATAGTTTTACCATTGGAATCCTAGTTACATTATACTGCTAAGAAAAGATTCAAATTTTTGGAACCTCAGCTTTGGGTAGGACTTGAATTTTAGTCTGTTCAGTGTTTTGGCAACACCACTTCAGAGCACAGGTGGAGCTTTCACGGTTGTTCCCCTCTGTCATATGAAAACAAAACACGCTTTTAATAATAAAGTATCAATGATCCATGTTAAACTGGGCTAGCACCCTTTTTGTTGACACTAGTTTTCTACGCAAAAGCAATATTTTATATGGAAGAATATTCAATAATGTGAGCACCATCCGCTTACTTGGCATAGCTCAGAAGTGGTTTTACCACTCAGTGAAAATGAGGTCTTAGATGAGACATAGGGGATACTCTTTGCAGAATTACCAGTACTCCATGAAAGGGCACTAATAATAAAATGTGCATTAGGAAAATAGGACTGTGCTCCTCAGTACGGGGACTGGTTTCAAATGGCAAGAAAGGCATATTGCAGTGATTTGCCCACATGTATTTGTACTTTAGATTACAGTAAGTAAGGTGCACTTATTAAACCACTAATACAAACAGATAACTTTCTAGCCTATCAGTCAAAATGAGCCTGGTGCCTGTAATTTGTTACTAATTGCTGGATTATCTGTTAATCTCTTCTTACACTAATGGATTATAGGAAATAAACATTTGTAGCTGATTTCACTCTGGAAAGGAAAGACTCTGGATGAGAGAAACTGCACTTCCTCATATCTAATGCTGAAACTGCTCTTGCTTTATCAGTAAATATGCTGACACTGACTGAATTGGAATGCTCATGTACTCCCCAGAGCCCTTCACTTCATCCCTTATCTCTGGCACAGGAGGAAGCAACTCTTCCTGCTCTTTCCAGAACACTAGGACTTAAAAAGTTTGACAGTAAGCAGTGCAACAGCTTGCATCTACCGTGGGAAGAACAATCTTAAGATGCAAAACATGTTCTGACACCTAAAAACATAAGTCCTGCTATCGCCTACAGAAACCAGGGCAGGTTTTGAGTGTTTCATGGGCATGTTTCATGGGCACCATCTGCCTGATAGGAACTACAAGGTCTGTCTTGCTTAATGAGGGCCGATAGAATCAAAATGGCAAAGGTGACAGTGAAGAAGCAATTGTAAGGCATTGTGCTTCTTTCAGTATTCAATGGAAAGACAGAAAGTAATCAAAGAGGTTGACCTCATTCTGCATAATGAAGGACTGCCTTAAACCATTACAAAAATTATATTAACCTGATGAAGGATGCAAAATACAACCATCTCCTCCATTGTATATCCATTTTCTAAAACACTACACACACACACACACACACACAGGTAATTTTGGCCTTGGGCACTCAGGAGGGAGTTCCAAAGGAAAAGTACCATGATTTGAAAGGGTTCTCTTTTCTGTACATTTTTTCATGATTTATGCATTCAGTCACATATAGGTCCCATATTGGTGGAAAAATAGGATACAGATCAAATATAAATAAAATGGACAGAGAAGGAAATCAAATATTTTTGTTTTATTTTAAGGGATGATTAGGAAAGGAGGCATATTTGGGCTGACTGAATTTCCTAGCACTTAATATAATCAAACCAGGCATCCAAAGTGGTTCAAAAATTTAATATTGACACAAAGAAAGTGGGTAGGAACTGTAGAAGGGGCCCACAATGGCCTTCTCTGCAATGGTACATCAAACCCATTATTTTCTATTGCAGCTCTGTGGCTCACTTTGGAGACTACATCTGGTGCTGGCCAAGGCAGGTTCATGACCTTATACTGTGTTTGTGGTATTACTAAACAACCCTTTTAAGCTTATTAAGACCATACCTAATCTTGTATCCCAACAGGAGCATCCTAGCAGATGTATAAATATGTTCAGTGATGTTTCCAGAAACCAACCGAGAGAAGAGATATTTGTCCTGCACACAGTCTCTTGAGGAAATTCATGTTTCCATAGAGCAGTTTTACCACTGAGCCAGAAATTTCCAAGCAATGTCTACTAATAGCAAAGAGGAGTCATCCTCAAACTTGACTAGTGACATTATTTTAAATAGCTTTACACAAAGAATCATTGTTAAGGGAAAGAATGTAACTCAGTAGCAAACTTTCAGCGGAGCAGTTTCCGGGCTCCTGAAATCTTCAGTTGGAAGATTCTGATAGCAGGTGATCTAAAAGACCCTGACAGACTGAGACTCTGGAGAGCCCCAGCCAGTCAGATTAGGTAATATTTAGCAAGGAGATGTATACAAAGTCTGATCTCATCTAGTATAGCTACTTGCACTCCTTTCTAGAGGTTTAGATTTTTGTTTCTTCAGGCTTGGGATGGTGTTTTGATATTTAAACAAGTAGAACTATACCCAAAGGTTTCTCGCAGCCATCAACTGTGGTTATAGCACCAGAAGAAACCTCTCTTCCTGGGATGTGCTTTTCCTAAATACCCTTTTCACCAGAGGTGCAGACCCTGAAGAATCTCTCAAAGTTACATTCATACTGGTGAAATCTACTATGTAAAGTCCCTGTATGGAGGAGCTAATTTTAAGGGGTACATGTGAGAGAAGCAGGGCCAGAGGGTGGGGAGCTGAAGTAGAAAGTGACCATCCAGAGAAGGCTAAAAGTATTTTCTCTCCACCTCCTTACTGATTCAAAGCAGGAGGGAGTTTTGAGGGAGATGAGCTGGGACAGCAGGAGTAGCAAAGTAACTATCAGGAGAAGGTTAAAAGTTCCCTTCTTCAATGCAAAGCAACTCTCTGGGGTTGTGTGTGAAGGGACCATTGTGGCTGCAGAATAGTTTTGCCCCATGTACTGTGAAACTAGCATACAACATTCATATTTACATTGCTACGGACAATAATCACAAATACACCCTATTCTGTTTTCTCAGATCTGAGAAACAAGGAAAGCACCTTCTCACTTCAACAATGGTACAAAGGATGGTTTGAGGAAGCCAGAGGAACTGTGGAAGTCTCTCACTGGAGTGGTTAGGGTACCTATCTTGTTTTGTAAAACAAAGCTACCTGCATAAATATTGTCTGGGAAACAGTACATATGGCAAATCTCCACAGGGAACTATTTATGTAGTAACCTGTCTTTTATATACTATGAGGCTTTATCTCAGTCCTGCAGCTTGAAGTCCAACCTTGTAAAGATTACGTACAATAAAAAAGAAGCTTGTTTCAAAATTTATGCCTTAGAAATACGATGGTTAATAGAAAATGAACCACACACACAGGGCTAGAAACATCTTCCTATCAGAAACTTGGCTCATGTCACCTTATCTCCAGACCCAGCCAACCAGCCAGCTAGCTGAACAACCTGCTCTTCCCATCAAGACTGGGGTTACAGTTTGCTGCACTTCTTAGAATCCAGTGGGAGTTCTACAGCTAAATAAAGGAAGACTCAGCAAACAGGGAATCAGGCAGGCTTAAAGGTGAAGTTTCTTTGCCTTGGCAAGTTGTGCATTCAGGTGAAACATCAGCCTTCCCAAGCCTGTTTGCAAAGGCTAGACATAGAGGAAGATACTTGAAATAGAATGGAGCAGTGAGTGAACATGTACAAAAGTCCACACAACAATGTAAGCATGAGTTATACTCAAATATACATTCCCCCTTACTTTGGGGGTAAATGACATTAGTTTTACCAGAAGAAGCTTGAAAATTATTTGTAAGAATATAGGAAATGCAAGGTCAAACACAATCACATTCCAAGTGTGAAATGGGTGTTTCGGCTGCACAGATAAAGAGTTCTGAGAATATTTGAAACTTCAGCTTCTTACAGATTTATGTGTCGAAATTGTTCTGCAAAATGAAAAGGCTCCTGCAGAAAATGAGCACTGAATACAATGGCAGCAACTGAGAGATGTAGAAGCAATCACACAGCAAGTCATCTTGGCCTTTTCAAGAATAACTATTCCTCAGCTTGGTTAAGGCAGCCTTCTTTCATAAGATTGTTTAGAAGTGGGGCTGAGAAGACATGGAGCGGGGAGGAGGAGTATGAGATAAAAAAAGAGGAGAGAATAATGATGAAAATATTACTTCTAAATAAGCACTTGTTGGGATCCAGGTCCTAGGAAAAAAATAACAGATGAGTTTAACTGCCAACCAGCCAAAGGAAGCACATGGACACACTTCCCTTTCCTACTTCTATGCAAGCCCCAAACCACACCTCCCAGGGATGCTTAACCGCACTGTCCTGATTAATGCAAGGTTTCACCAATAAGAATACATACTGTTCCATTGCAAAACTCAACAGAAAACCCACCAGCTTTTAATAAAGGACTGTGCTCTTTGCCCTCCAAACACAAAATTCAATATCAGATTTAGTACAAAAATAAAAGCTCCTCCTATTTTAAGCTCTGGGAATAATAGAGAGATAAGAAAATAGACTGGCAAAGTGGCTTTGTGCAATGAACTGCGGCTGATTCTCAGCAGGAATAGAAGCATTGTAATAGCTGCAGCAATTATCCCTGTTGCTGAGGAGGAGTTGACCAAGACAACTTATGAAAGCTAAGATGTTGTTCCAGAGCCAACGTGATGTTATTTGCTCACCTGTAAAAGAACAGATCAAGCTTAGGAGGAAAGACCCATTTACAGACACAAAGACATGCTCTTCTTTATTTAAAGCATAACACAAACACAAATAAAAGACTAAAAATAACTGCACCTCTTCCTCTACCATGCTCATTACAGATTTGCACAGAGAAGCCCTCACCCAACCACCCCTGCAAAAAAGAATGGTTCAGGACACGAACTCATGGACCAAATGGGGAGTCAAGATAAATCATTCATAAAGTAGTGTTAATGTACTCTCTTGCTGCAATGTCGCATGGGTCTTTTGAGAGGCAATGGCCATGGAAAAGAAGGGAGAAAAGGGATGGAGGCTTGCCTTCTCAAACTTTACCTCGCACATAAAGGTTGGCTGGAGCGGAGTAACGGGTCCCTGCACTGTTCGTGGCGACACATTCATATTTGCCTTGGTCCGACTCCTCACTGTTCTCAATTTGTAGGGCCCCTATGTAGAAACAAGACACCAATGATAGATGTTACAATAAAATCTTTTTAAAACATATGTTTTGGTTTTGTGCCTCTTTTCTATCAAGAACACAAAGACAGAAGTTTTTTTTAACATATACGTGGCATGACACTTCTTACAGAGTCCACCAAACATCAGTTACAACATGGCATCCATGTTTTTCTGCTAAAAGTCATCTGATGTTTCCAATCTGTATAGATGCATAGGAAAATAGGCGACTTATGTCTTTATAATCACATCTTATGTAAAACATTAATTTCTGCTAAGTACAGAAAGTTTCAGGGAAAAAACTGTCTTTTAAGATGATATTGCACTGTAACATCTAAGTCTTCTAAGCAACAAATAATGAAACAACACAGCCAGCTCTCTTCTCTAATTGTCAACTCCACTGTGAGAATTAAACTTGTACTCCCCAACAATTCATGAATAATCACACTTAAAAACAGAAATGATCACCAAATTTGCACCATAAGTTAGTCCTTCTTTCTTTGCCTTTGAAGATCCCTCTCTCAAAACAAACGAACAACTTTCCCATGTACTTAAATCAAGAGGGGGGTGAGCTTTTTCTGAAGTTACATTGCAGTACTGCGTTCTTATCTTGTGCTGCATTATGCCGCACAATATGTACGTTTACAATAGTGTATGAAGTTTGAAAGACAGGAGGAGAATGTTGGATGAATTTGCATATGGTTGGTGATTTGTGGAGAGAATGTGGGTGGGAGATGCTAGGATAAGGTGATGACAGTAAGGATGAGAGTTGGAAAGATAGGATTAAGACAAAAAAGACAATAAAGACAAAAAAAGGGTGAGCAATGGACACCAAATATGTGAGGGATGTGTAATACATTAAGATTGCTTGATTTACAAAACAAACTATCCATAAACATATTAAACTGTGTGTAGTAAATGTATATTATCTCGTGAACATAGCTATGACTACTGTTAAGAGCCGAAAAGTTCCTCAGAACCTAAAGAGCCCAAATCTTGAGTTTAGAGTATAAACGTTGACAGAATAGTCATTATAAAAGAAACAACCTTAGCACAGGTCTAAGAAAACTGGATCCAATGAGGATCCTGGTGGTGGCATACCTTAGGGAGTGTGGAGATGCTGTGATGAGATCAGCACAGGTGGTGATTAACAGTGTGAATGTCACAGAGTGGGAATGTCATAGAGTCACTTTCTTCTGCTCTCCCCTCTAGGGAAATTTGTCAGAGGCTACATATCAATGCTGCATGTGACTGGAGACAGTGTATGCAAGAGGAGAAGAACCAAAAGTAGACAATATCCCCCCTTTCTCTTTTTTTTCTCATTTTCTCTCCCCCCCACACTAGGGTTCACACATCTTAGGGCTTGACCCCTCTTCTCTAGTCCTCAGGGCAAGGTAGCATAATTGCAGAGTGAAACATGCGTGCATATGTTATCCCCATATTGCTAGACTTGTCATTTTTATTTGAATGGTATATTCTGTGCAACTGTGATTGATAACGAATTATCATGCTTAGCAACATCACTGGTGCTGCCTCTTGTGAATACCATCTTTGAATATTAGAAGTGCACCCTATGACATCACAATGGGTTCTCTTTAGGGCTCACTTTGAGTGCTAGAATCTCAGGGTCTGAACTAGCAATGCCATACGACACAATTTTGCCTTCTGCCCAGTGGTTTCTGGGAGAAGGGCAGGTTGTTGTTGATTGAACTCTAACTGAATTCAAGTTGAGAGATGCCTGTGGTTTTCAGACAGGGGTGTAGCCCTCCAGATACTGTTGAGGGACAATTTCCAGTAGACCCTAGTCTCTTCCAAGACCACAGGTTGCCCAGTGCTGATTTAAACAGAAACCAACATAATAAAACAAACAAGTCCACATCAGTATCACAGCACAACTTGTGTTAAATCCATGCAACCACATTAAATGTTAAACCCAGCCCGGGCCACATTAGGCACAATTATGGCTAAAATGGCATTTACCAGATTCTTCTTCCTTAACTTGACCAATATGAATTACTTCTGAGGCCTCTTAATTCGCTTAATATGGAAGGCATCCAGGTTATGGAGAAATGTAAGCACAGAAGTGAGGAAGGCAAGAAAATTAATGTAAGATGAATTTAAAAGCAGATGATACTTTTGTCAGAAGCAGAACCTGATACTTCCAAGGCAAAAAATCTTTTTTGTTGCTTCCTGAAGATGAGATGCCAGAAGTGGTAGAAGAGGGGTTTGGTCACAAACCAAACACATACACGCATGCACGCACACATACCTGAACCAAGAGAGAAAACCTGCCTGCTTGTCAGAGCCCAAACCCATTTCCTTTTGCCCAAGAAAACAGCACTATAAGAACAGAAACTGACATTGCTGTTTCTCCTCTTCCCACTTCAAGGTATGGAGATCAAATTCAATTTTCATATCACTGGAATGGAAGGAAAACTGATGTGAATCAACTGATGCCACCTTCATTATTTAAAAGGATAAACTGAGATTGTAGCCTAAGTCTATTTGTCAGGGAGAAAAAATGAATTTCACTGAACTTCTACTATGTAATAAAAATGATGTAGAGAGCCCTCCCTGTTGTTACATTAGGGCTGGTGGGGATTGGTGGTTAGAAGAGGGTAAAAGAGATTCTAGCCAGAGAAGCCCACTATTATCCATGATATTTTCCATGTTCCAGCAGGCACACTGTACTTTTGGATTTTACTATTTAGCTGTTCAGATAAGATGCAGAAGCAGTATCAGTACTGCATCAGTTTTCTAAGTTTTTTTTAAAAAATGTTATTATACAGGCCATGCAACTTTCAACTATGGTGATATGTACATGCTTATATTTCAGACCACTGTACCTATGTGTACATACACAAACACACACACTCTCTCTCTCTCTGTCTCTCCCTCTCTCATACCATTCCTGTACATGTACATGTTCCACAGTAATGGGTAAAGTAAAACTGAAAACAGTCTGGATGGACAAGGAGATGGAAAGGCCTAATGGAGAATATTCTGCACACTCTTCCACACTCTGCATTTCTATTGTGCAGGTCCTGTTGACACAACAGAACAATGTCCTGGTTTGGCAAGTTGTACCTTGCCAGGTAAGCAAAGTTATTGAAAACTGAGAAGACTAAGGGACACAAGGAGAAATGTGGTGGTGTATAATCATGTTTCAAACAATTTTCTGAACAATTTTTCTATGATGGCAGATGTAGGTCTGCAAGAACTTTCGATGTACAAGCAGATTTTAATCTTTCATTTCTGGTCAAATTCTAAAGGTGAATCTTATGCATAGTTATAGGCAAGTAAATTTAACTGAACACAAGTGAGAACCATGTCTGAGTAAACTTGCATGGGATTGCTCTGTTAAGGATGACAATTAACTTTTTAAAAGAGTTTAGCTGATGTACAGAATGGCAGACCAGTTTAACCACCTTTATCAAGAAAGCAAGCAAGAAATCAAGCAAGAAAAGGACCCATTGTAACAGTTTTCTTCGTGATGTCTCCTCCTTGAATTCAATGACTGGCATGGCTGGGACCTGGAAAGAAGCTGAGCTTCTGTGATATATACAAGGAATTTGCTGACAACGCTGTGGAACTGAACATTCCACAAGGGCAAATACAGGACTGTAGCTCCCAACTGATTTGCCATCCTTTTGGTGTCTCATGCATTTGGCCTTTATGCAAATCTCCATTCTGCTCCAGATATAGAAAAGAGAAACAGAGATTTGCAGGTCCCACAACAGGAAGCACTGCAGGACTACCAAAGGGCAGCAATCTCCTACAAGGGTGCTAAGGGAAAAAAACAGAAACAATAACAGATAATGGGTTTCTCAGCACTACTCTGCCAATTTTCAGGCTTTCTGTTTTAAAAGAATTTTCTTTCTGTTTTGCAGGTATGAAATTCATATGGAAGGATGTGTGTGAAATCCAGCCAAATAATGTAATTGCTTTCTTTTGCTTCCAGTTTCTTTTGTGAATTTCTTAGGCACAGAGGAGCTAGTTTCCAAGAAAATGGTTATTTAAAGTACTGTTTCTCCTTCAATATCTCTGTTGCTTCCCATGTTAACTGCTATGACAAATCTGTAGCATCAAAGCTCCATATACATAACAGCATTTCTACTTCCAGTAAAAGACCAGCTTAAGGCAGATCATTTTCCATTATGTTTATTCAAGTCTATTCTATGGTAACACAGAAAAATTGATGGTAACTTTGCTAAGGGGATGTATGTCACTTCTCCTAAAGAAGCATTCACTGTAGTCTACCAAGTTATCCTTCAAAACATAATATCCACTCATTCACTCTCTTCTCTAACCTGCCAAGTCACCAGCGAGACCCATGCATCTCTGAATGGTCTATCAAAACTCACCCTGACCTTTCTGCCTGGGTCTCACCTGAAAAGCAAAGGGGGAATGTTAAAAATGACAACATGCCTCGAGAACATAAACTCTCAGAAAAATGACAGCACCTCTGGATAGCATCCCTGTTTATGGCTCCAAGGCCCAAAGGAAAAGTTAGTCTCAGAAGAAAGACATCTGACTTCTGCTTTTCCAGGAGACATCCTATGGCCTGACATCCCATTACTCATTCATTCATTCAATAGGAAGAAAGAATACGCTTAATTTTCCATACATTCACGAATTATTAAAACAAACATCCAGCTAATTGTTCAAAAAACTTGAAATCTTGTTAGCTTCATATATTTCCAGATTAAACAAGTACAGCCCAAAAATGCAAAAAAACTTACCTTTGTGAAGAGTTCGCAGGCCAGTATATGAGCATACATTCCCTTTTCACAAAACTGTCTTTATCTATCATGGTTGTTATCTTTATCAATAGCTTGTGTATTTAACAAAAGGCATCACTCTGACAGAAATCCTGTATGAGGTGCTAAGAGGTAAATGTTGGCCCTTAAAGAAATGTCATCTTTGACATTCAGATGGGACACATATGTTTTAAATAATGTCAAGCACATTCTTAGAAATACCTCATTACGACTCAGATAGGGAGATTTATGTTTTATGAGATGGAAGATTCTCATTACAGAGATAGGTCTACTTTCCCAGAAAGGATGTGTAGAACATCTGAATGGTTCTGATGCTGAGTCATTAATGTCCTCACTTGTTGATAGGAGGAAACACATGGCAAGTGTGTGTGCAAGGAAAAGGCCCAACTTGCTAATGGCCACCATAATCTTATAGAGAAAAAGTTTTAATAACTAGTAACATCACAGGTGTCAGTCAGTCTTTTAGCATTTCAAAGAGAAAAAATAGTTAAAGAGCCCATTAGTATCAAAATGAGGTTTACATACTTTCCCTCAACCCAGATTTTCCACCCAGGCACCTGATGCAAATGTATTAGAAACAACAGCTCACTTTTGCTCCAAAATCACTTAATCAGAACTGAAAACATTAACCCCCAGCAACAGAACCAGTTCCAAAGAGTCGGATTATTAACTTCCAGCAGTGATTCAGTGAAGAGGGAGCAGGAAGAAAAGAAGGGGAGTATTGGACAAATGAGAGAGTGTAATTTAGTGGTGATAATAACTTCATCAGGAAATTCAGGGGTCAGTCAACAGCAGTAGCTGAAATCACAAGAGATCAGAGTCACACTACATAGTACTCATTACAACCTTAAAATTAATTCCCAGGACCACTTTGAATGTTTAGAGTTGAAAAATTGCTAGCCTATCTACAGCCATTGAACCTAGCAGACCTGGGAACACAGAGCTGTCAGACTGGAGGTGGGTTGAACAACTGAAGATTTAAGGCAGCCAGATGTGTGTCTGATTCACTTACTCACTACAAATCTTTATGCTATGGTGCACTGTGAGTCCATGTAGGGCTTCAGAAGGGGCGGAGATAGTTTCTTACATCTCCTCTCTCAAGTTTCAGAATAGAAGAACCAATAAATGGGAAAGGTGCACTTTCAACTCTCACCAGTCACTATTTATTGCCTGAAATTCCAAACATTTCCTTCTTTTTTTATTTCACTTTGTGTCAGAAATGGTAAAGTAAAAAAGATTTTTCTCTTCTCTTGTGAAAATGTTACATTCTTCAAAATACTGACCGTTTCAATCCTGTCTGGACTCAGTGCCCCTGAGGGTGACTGAATCTGAAGATTGAAGAACAGTCTGTGGCATGAACAAAGATATCATTTTCCGCACTGCAAACTTCCAGTTGAATAACCCCTTTAACCTGTGCATACCTGCAATGGACGATTCTACAAGGTGCCACACTAAAAAATAAACAACAAACAAGGACACATGGGAAGGGACAGAAGGTGAGTGAGTGTGCTGACTGCGTCTGGAGTGAAAGAATAGCTGGAGATGACATACTGCTGGAGAGGCAACATGGCAGAAAGGAAATGGAGTGATGTGACAACTGGAAGCACAGTTCAGCATTCTTACCTCTGATTGGTGTACCACCTGGTGAGGTAATTTGAATGCAAATAAGATTAGAGAGAAGCGTTAGTACAAAGAGGAAAGGAAGAAAATTGTAACAAAAAGTAGAAAGTTTTTCAAAGCTAGAGTCTGTATTAGCAAACAGGAATAATAATTAAAAAAGAAAAGAATGTGCAGTAACAAGTCAGAGTGATGCCCTCAGGTGGTTAGTAAAGCTCTCTGCCACCAAGAACATAAGAATCTGGCCCCATTTTTCCAATTAAGGTGTTCCTTGTCCTGTTCAAGTTGGCTACCAGCAAAACTTCTGGCATTCACTGCCACAGCTGAAATGGAGGAACCACTGGGAGATGGATGTCGTGCAAGTATCAGAGTGAGAGTGAACTATGAGTAAGCATAAGTGTGTGTGCGTGTGCGTGCGTGTGTGCGTGCGTGCAGGAAATAAAATGCCAAGCATACAGTGGTTGGTGAGAGACACATTCTTGGTTTAAGATTATATGGACCATTGGGGACAAAATCTGCTGATTACATAACTGAAACTTAAAAGTGGAGTGAAAAATGGAGGGGTAACTTGGATAAATCCTATATCAGGTTCCCCTGGCCAGAAACTGTTGTCCCGCAGCACTGAATTTTCATATAAAAATGTAAAAAACTTTCTTCTAGTTTTAGTTTTGTACAAAGAAGCACCAGGCATGTTCCGCATAATTTGTGTAATAATTGCGAGGAAGTGATTTCTACCCTCTTTATAAGGGAGCTGAAAATTTCGCATGCTATGAAAGCATCTTATAAGGAGGGCTCGGTAATGAAGTTAATGGCTCCAAAGCATCAAGTGGAAGCACAGTTACATACAATGGTTTGCTCAGCCTGCACCTTACTGTTAGCAGGGTTCAGATATACAGAGTGAGACCGGTGTATGTAATCTGACAGCAAACTCTTTTGAACCCCAGTTTTGTCCCCTTGGTCTTATTTTTTTGCAAATGAAGGCAGTTAGTAAGGGCAGGGAGATTCATGCAGACCTAATTTGTAGGCAGTTCATGGTATGTGTTGGTCTGATGCAGATTTTGCACATCTGAACACCAAGCACTTACCAAAGAAAACTGGGGAGTTTAAACAGACAGAAAGAGAGGGTTAAACAGGACACAGAGCGTCAAATCATGTTTCGTGTATTGATCAATAAATACCAGTAAGCATACGAGTGCTGTGTATCTGAGATTAACTGCTCCCCACATTCCATTATCCACAGCACTGATCACCCAATGGGAAACAATGAAAGACACTCAAAGAGTTTCTGTAAATACAAAGAAGGCAGATTTTAAGCATATTTAACTTGCCTCTTAAAGAGTAATTAAAATATTTACACTTGTTATCTCTTTCACTCTCTCCTAGTGCCTGTTCCTTCAGGCGGTAGCCCTAGCTTTTAATCAGAAGAAGCAGTTCCAGCTGCTTCGTTTAGCATTCTTCACAGCCAAAATGACATTACTCCATTTTCTCTTTATGGTTGGTTTATATTTGCTGATGCTTTTGTCCACAGATGACTGAAGCATCAGGAAGGCTCATGCCATTGCTACAATTGTGGGTAATCTCTGCCACAATAAATCTGCTTCCTATTTATCTGTTTTTCTAACGAGTTCTGTTCCCCTTGATAGAAAAATTCTCATCACGGAGGCCTGCATGCTTCACAGGCTATACTGACATAAAGAAGGTTATTGCTTCATGCCCAATAGAAAAATTTGCTGAGTGCTCACTTTTGTACCCGGTCTTCCAATTATTACTATAATTAAAAATTCACAATCCTAACATACTCATTCCCATCCTTTTAGTTAACAGACAGTAAACCTCTCTACCATAGAGCCTGCTAGGTTCCTGGCTAGCTGAACCAGCTTGTTTTATACTACTGCCAAAGCAAATCTAAAGTTAATCTTAAGTGTACCCATGTAGTAACTGAAAATTCGGTACGAAAACGTCTATGCAAAGCTAAAAGATGCAGCACACACAAAGAATGGATTCCCTAAAGTGTAGCTGACTCATCATTCTTTTGCGTTAAAGCCCAGCCTTTAGATCTGACAGTGTTAATATTACACTTGCCAGAGCTAGAGCTTTGAAGCAATGAACAAGGTTTACTTGGGCAAGCTGGTATGCACAGACATTTGTAGAGAAGGTGGCACTAGTAGAACTAATATGGAATTCTTCAGAAGGCTTCATGATTGTGGTCAGTATCTCTAAACAAAACTGTGAGCTATATGTCACAAAAGGAAAGTTTATGGCATTTTCCCAGGTAATAATCCCAATTGAGTATATTTTTAATATGGACCAGAGTTCAGAAGATCAAACTTTGTCTGGCTTTGGAGATAAGTTCATTTGGCATTCTATCCAGTAACAGAGTTATTAAGAGGAGCATATGTTACAGCATATGCTTTGCATTTAGCAGTTCTCAGGTTCAGTCTCTAGCATTTCCAGTTAGAGCTGACAGAAACTCCTACACAAAACCTCAGAGAGCCACTTGAAGTCAGAGAGACAATACTGAACTATATGAACCAATAGTCTGATTTGATATAAGGCAGCTTCCTATGTCTCAGTTCTCTAACCAGTTCTGAAAGCCCACTCCCACCAAGTGGATGGACATTTATGCTGGGCTTGAACCAATTTCAGGAATAAGGCATGTTGTGCAGCCTTGAAAGCAATATGACTTGTCTATATTACAGCCCAATAGTTAATAGAAATACCAGGATAAGTGAGGCTTGGTTTCTCCCATAGGATAGCTATGGACCTAATAATATTAAAGAGAACATTGATATGTAGAGCTTGACAGGTACAACTGGGCAACTTACCAGGCTGAAAGCAACCCTCCAGCCATCATGACACTGCTGCATTGTAACTGTTACTCAGAACAAGCTTGCATAATTCTGCCTTTCCCTTCAACATTTGTGCTATTCCACAAGATTTCATTGCTAATAATTATGGTATTTTATTGAACCTGTTCTGCAGGTTAGGAGTTTGAGGCACTATGCTATCTCTTATCTACAGAGTTGGTTTCTGAGATAGGTGCTGTGGGGATCCCCTTTCACTCTCATGGCTACTAAGCTGTGAAGTGCCTGAAGGCTCCATTCTAGAGTCACAGAATGATAGAGTAGGAAGAAACCACAGGGGCCATCCAGTCCAACTCCCCTGCCATGCAGGAACACATATCAAAGTACGCCCAACAGATGGCCATCCAGCCTCTGCTTAAAAACCTCCAAAGAAGGGGACTCTACCACACTCCAAGGCAGCATATTCCACTGCCAAACAGCTCTGAAAGTCAGAAAGTTCTTCCCGAGGTTTAAGTGGAATTTCTCTTCCTGTAGTTTGAATCCAGTGACCTTTGTCCTAATCTCTGGAGCAATGGGAAACAAATCCGCTCCTTCCTCAACATGACATCTCTTCAAATGTTCAAACATGGCTATCATGTCTCTTCTTAGCCTTCTCTTCTGCAGACTATCCCCTGTGTTACTTAATATCTATGCGAAGCCACTGGAAGAAGTCATTAGGAGTCTTAGGGTGGGCTGACATCAGTATGCTGATGACAGAGACATAGCTGGGACTGTAAGTGCTTGAATGTTGTAATGGAATGGATGAAAGCCCATTAACTGTAGCTAAATCCTGGCAAGATGGAGATTCTGTAGATAGGTGATTCTCAGGCCTGGGAACTGGGAAAACTACCTGCCTTGCATGAGTTTGCACTCTCCCTAAGGGAATAAGTGTTTAGCTTGGGACAACGTCTGGATCCACCTCTGTTACTAGAGGCTGAAATGAATTCTGTGGTTTGGAGAACCTCGGCCTATACCTGGTTCAAGCCTACTACTCTTCCAGAACAGGGATAACCTAGCCACAGTGATTCAGAGTGGTAACTTCCCAATTAGATTACTGCAAAATGCTCCACATGGGATACTCTGATTGGCAACTGGAAGTTGCTGCTAGTGTAAAACATATAATACCAGTTTTAAAGGAACTGCACTGATTACAACATATTTCTAGTTTGAACTGAGGATGCTCCTGATGACACTTATGGCTCTAAACGGCTCAGAACCTCCATACGTGGGAGGAGTTCCTCTCCCTACACACACTCGCCTAGGGATTAAAGTCTGCTGGCAGGAGGGATCCTCACCTATGTCTCCCCAGTGGAAGCAATACACTGTGGGAAGATGATGAAAAAGCCCTTCTCTGCTGTGTCAATCCAGGAAATGAACTAAGACATAACCAGTAATTCACAACAGTTTCCTGTTTCATCTCACCTTTGATTTAATATCCAGGCTTGCTTGCAAAACGTTAGCCAGAGATTCCTGGTCTAAATGAAATGAGAAGATTTCCTGGTTTGTTTTTTAGCTTGCAAAAAGAAAAAAGTGAAGGTGGCTGCACACACAGGAAAAGTCTGCTTTATATCTCAATTCCTAAAGGTCAAAAATTTTCCTATCTTTTAATCAAATAAATAGTCTCAATCCCATTTTTCTTGTTTTAATAAAATAAATGGTCACATTTTCCACACTTCATTTGAGGAGAGGCAGGTAACAAATAAATTGTATTTGTTTGTTTGTTTATTTATTTAACATCTAGTTGTTTTTTAAATTGTTTTTATTAAAATCTTCAATATTTATAAATACACAACAATAATAGCAATGTTTGATTTACAGTTTTTCCTAAAATACAGTTCTTCTAATATCTTTAGTTTCTATTATAGTACAGTTTCTACAAGGATCTCCTATTTACATTTTCAGAGATTCACCTATTATCTTTAATTAGTCCTTATCTGTATTCTAAGTATACAATATCCATTTCCCACATTCTTTTGTTTGGTTGACAACTGTATGCCTTAAAGTTTCCTCTGTATCTGTACATCACCCTGATGGCTTACCAGCAACTCAAGAAAGATTATAAAATCATATATTTTGCATGCTTCTTGCTTAATTATCAACCCCATTCCCATTCCATTATGATATCGCTTATTGCTTCTTCCTATTCTGGGACGTTTAACAGTGCCCAGTTTTGCTTCAAATAATTTTTAATCGGAGCCATTTCTCTTTCATTTTTCCCTTGCATTTCTCCCATCAATAAAAAGTTAAATTATCTAATGTCATAAATTCCATTAGTTTAATTAACAATTTGTCTGTTTCTGGAATAACCTTGTTTTTCCAATATCTAGTATATAATATTCTTGCCGTGGTGACCACGTAAAGTATTGCCCTCCAATACCTCATTGTTGACACCTTATCTATTTCATGTAAAATATTTAATAGAAAAATTTCAGAAGACAGTGGAATATTTATCTGTAAGATTTCAGTTATTGTTTTATGTATATCTTTCCATTATTTTTTTGCTTTGGGGCACAACCACCACTTGTGAAAAAAGGTACCATTTTCCTCATAACATTTCCAACAGTTGTTTTCCTGTGTTTTATAAATTTTACTCAACTTGGCAGGATCTAGGTACCATCTATACATAAGATGATTTTCTTTCAGATTCTGGGCTAATGTAAACTTTTGGGTGTTTTTCCAGCCCCCCCCCAATTTTCCAGTTTTATTTCATGTCCTATATTACAAGCCCATTGAATCACGGAGTCTTTAATGACTTCTGTTTCTAGTTCCTGATCTAATAGAATCCTGTAGATTTGAGATGTTAAGTTATCTGATTTCTCAAAAATGACTTTCTCGAATTCATTAAATTGTTTATTTATTTCAAAACCTTTGAGCTTTAAGTCCATTTTAAATCTTTCTTTCAGTTGTAGGTGAAGAAACCATTGACAGTTCAACCCATCATTCTCTAACTTCTCTCTTGTCTTTATTCTTAGATCTGTTTTCTCTTCTTCAGTTATTATATCTTTCTATTTGAGTCATCTTTCTTTACGGTCTTTCCACCTTCCAAATAGTGCCTTGTGTGGTGATATCCATTGTGGAATTCTTCTATAAGTCTTACATTTGAATTTTATCCAAATTTCTAACAGAAAGTGTCTTATGTAATGATTCATTAAGTCTTTGTTGATCTTTGCTTTGTTATACTATAGATACTCGTGCCATCTGAATCACAAATCTGGACCCTCTAACTTCAATATTCTTTCATTTTGTAATGTGATCCAATCTTTAATCCACATTAGCCCTTTAGCGAAATCCGAGAGTCCACATTTACCTCTTTCCTTCCTGTCTGTTAAGGTCTTCCATTTTATTCTTGGTTTCTTTCCTCCTCAAATAAAATTGGCTAAATCTTTCTGCCAATCTCGAAAGCATCTTTTGCTTATAATTATCGGTAAATTCTGGAAGAGAAAGTTTATCTTGGGGAGGATATTCATTTTTATTGCAGCCATTCTTCCCATTAAAGATAGCTTCAATTTTGTCCAGTTCTGAATCTCTTTTTTGATTTCATTCCACATTTCTTTATAATTATTTTTGTACAATTTGTTATTTTGCTTTGTGATCACAATGTTGAGATATTTTATCTTCTTGTCTCTCTAAATCCTGTTATCTGTAACAATTCTTCCATCTCTTCCTTCTTAATATTTTTATATAGAATCTTTGTTTTATTCTTTTTAATTTTACACCCTGCAACCCTCTGAATTTTTTACATTTTTTCATTAATTTTACCATGCTCTGTTTGGGGTCTTCTAGGAAGATTACCAGATTTTTTTTTTATTATTTATTTGTATCCCACCTCTCCATATGGATCGAGGCGGCGAACAACTTACAAATAGCATGTATTTCGAAACATTTCTTACATGCCCCCAACAAGCTGGGTACTATTTGGCAATTTTCTTTGTTTTTTTCTTTAGTCTGATCATTGTTGATCTGTCTTTCTCAGGGTCTGACTCCGTTCATGCTCCCATGATTAAAACGTTTTTCTGATTTTTCTCTTGAATGTATCCCTGTAATTCTTCTTCTATTTTCTTATAGAATTCACCTTTATTTTCTAACAGGAATAGACTCCAACCAACAATAGTGTAAGATCAGGAAATTGCACTTGCACTCTGATATGGTGGCCTTGATCATCACAGAAGACTTCTTCTGAGGGAAATTTGGAGTTTACATAAATAGTAACCCCTCTTTCTTTCTTTTGGTAAGCTAAAAAGAAGCTTTCCCCAAATTTAGGATTTTTTAGATATTTAATGTCTGATTCTCAAATTTTGGTTTCTTGTAAACATATCACATCCAATCAATTTTTTTCTAAATAGTGAAATACTTGTCAATGTTTATAATTTGAGTTCAGTCATTTCACATTCCATGACAAAAAATTTAATGATATTTTAATTTTCTTATACTTCTTCTCCTTCAGTTAATTTCTCTTCCATATCTAAGTCAAGTTGTTCCTCTTCCTGTTCCTCTTCTTGCTCTTCTTCCTCTATGTCTATATCTCTTTCCAACATGTCATCATTCAGTAGTTTCCTCCTTCTCTTTAAGTTTGATTTCTTTCTTTTTCCTCGGGTTCTCTAGTTCTTCTCTTAACTTCTCCTGAAGTTCATTTGCTTGTGAGGGGGTGGTGACTTTATATCTTTTTAGTTTAAAAGTAAATGAGACCCCTTCAGTCGTCTCCCATTTATACCTTACTTTATGTCTCTGCAACAGCTGTATTAGATGTTTATATTCTTGTCTTCTCTTTAATATTTGGAATGGTATATCTTTAAATATTTTCACTTCTTTTCCATTCACTGTTAATTTTTCCTTGTAGTTTTTCTGCCGACTTTTTCTTTTACTCTTGTGAAACAATTATATCTCTTGGCCAGTTTCTTTCTTTTGCTATCTTTGAATTCAGCCTGAAGATTCTATCAATTTCAGCCTCCATGTTATCCTCGGGTATCTTGATATATGCTGCCAAATCTGGAATTAATCTTTCATAAAGGTCTTCCCCCGTCTTTTCAGAAATCCCTCTCAGTTTAAGGCATTTATCCCAATATCTCATTTCTTGAACATCTATCTCTGTCCCATTTCGCCTCTGTTTGTTGTTCAATGTCTTTATCTCTGTTTCAGCATGTTTTGTCCTGTAAGTTTTTTATGTTTGATTTTATTGTCTTCATATCCTTGCTTATCTTTTCTATTTTCTTATTAAAACTTTCCAGTTCTTTTTTAATGTCCATTTTTATCTCAGCTCCAGTATCTTTCAATTCTTGCCTGATTTCTTGCTTAAAGTTTCGTAGTTCTTCTAGTATTTGCTGACATAGTTCTGGAATCTGTACAGGTTGCTCTAGAGAGGGTCTTCTGTCCACAGTTATTTGAGATTGTACATAAGATTCTTTCTGCCTGCCATTCTTATTACAGTTCTCTTAAGTGCTATATTATAAAATGCAATATATTACACTGTTAATATATAACAGATATTTATCAAATAGTTCGTGCTGTGAGGTTGATATCTTAGTTTCTCTTTTCCTCAATTTTTAGGAGAACTTGAAATATTTATTTAGCCTTCACTGTTTAGTGGCTATCCTTTGCCACTAGATGGAGCTCTTAGCAGATCGTGTAACTAAACAGCATTATGGCTTAAATTATTTCCTTATCTGTTTGATGGTTTAACTTATGCACTGTGTCTTTGTTTAGTTTTGTTCCTTCTCAAGGTCAACTGGAGCAGCTGAGTTCAAATGGCTAATCTACCTCCCTTTATTGAGCTCCTTTCCTCTCCCCCTTCCCTTTCCCCCCGGCTTAATCAGACATACAATTAATTAACCAGTTCATTAATCAAAAGAATCGATGGGTAGATCTAATCAATTAATCAAATCTATATTAATAAAATTAATTCACTAAATAGCCCTGTCAATTAATTTTCTAAGATCAAAATACTTAAATACGTATTTAAATGCTTGAATACTTCTCACCCCACCACCTTCCCCTTCAATAACAATCAACAGCATTCCCCTTCACTAACATTCCTTCTTTTCCATCAATTCCCCCTGAACACGCTTGTCATCTAACAATTTTCTAAGTGTCCACTTGACTTCTCTTCTCACCATGCGACGTGTTTATCTTCCCCGTATGAGGTTATTTTGCTCGTGCTGTCTTTGCCCCGTACTGTCTTGTACTGGTACTCCAATCGTTAATATGTATCCTTTAGTCCTGTTGTTAGTCCCACTGTTCTTTTGTATCCTCAAAGAAGCTATTTAAATATCCGCAAGTCCAATCATTAGAAACAATTTATTTAATATCTAGTTTTAAGTATGTGTACTTAATCTCATTTTCACATTAACTTCTCAACTGAATGTAACTGTCTATTCTGTATCTTGGATGTTGACCAACATCATTACATTGATATAGACACTGCCACATCTTCCTCCACAACAGCCTCATCAGTTCAACTTTAATAAGTTTTTATTGTATTTGACAGCATTATTTTATGAATAGTAGGCTCGAACACCAAGTGAGAGACAGACATCACAAAAATAAAAATAAATAAAATAAATAAATAAAAAATAAAATATTAACAGCAATTAACAGCACCAAAGCTTTACAGCACCAATCAAATGGGAACAGAGGGACAATGTTGCCTAAAATTTTTACAATTCTTTATTCCTAGCTATTCTTCCTTGGCTTGAAGAACAGGCAATATAGACTGGAATGTCATGCACCTAACGTAGTCCTGCCACAGCAGTATCACAGCTTGAAATTAATGTCTAATACAGTTGAGAAAAAACTTTTATACTGTGTCATATATGTAAGCTTTTTAACCTCCCAGCTGTTTAATCTCATCCATCTTTAACCAAATTCAAGTTGCCTATGTACAGCCTGAAATAAGCCTTATCCAACCTGGTGTTTTTAGACTGACTTGTCTGAAGACAGTTTATTGTTTTATGATAAAACATTTGTAACTATTTTATTTTGGAAAGCAGCTGCAGCTGGAGTTGTTAAAAACTGTCCTGTGCAACCCTGTAAAAGCAGTACAAGACTACAGAGGAAGAAATAGGAATACAATAGTTTTCTCAACACTAAGTGTAATAGTTTTTATGAAAGTGCAAGAAGCAGAACGAAAGCCTTATTAAAAATTTTTAAAACCTGAATTTGTTCCTAAACACAGTACAGTAGTAGTTGTTCAATAGTCTGTTCACATGTGAGATGAGGAAAGGGATGTACTTGGTATTATGAAGTAATTTATTTGTTACTTTTCTTTACAGCAATAAAGTCTGCAAAAAATGGGTTTATTATTAATGCTAGATAGAAGAGGCACATAATTTCTATTTCCTTCCTATTTTCATGAAGAAAGCTCACAACACTTATGAGGGACAAAAACTTTGCAAGTATGTGCTACTGCTACTTTTTTAATGTTAAAGACCTACATGAGTTCTCTAGACCTCCAGTGGCAATGGTGCAAAGGTGTTTAGCCTCCAAAGAAGTTTCTCCCCCTAACAGAATAAATAGCTGGTTTTATAAAATGCCATATAAAAGCAACTGGGGGCAGGATATCTGAATTACTTTTCAGTGGTGTCATAGGCCCTGTCCTCCAGGTACCCATGGCATTCCCAATTAGTTGTTGCTGTTGTGTGTGCCTTCAAGTTGTTTCCAACTTATGGCGACTCTAAGACAAACTGTGTTTTCTGGGGCTGAGAATATGTGATGTGTCCAAGGTCATCTGAGGGGCTTCCACATCTGAGCAGGGAATCAAACCCTGGTCTCCAGGGTTGTAGTCCAATGCTCAAACCACTATACCCACACTAGCTCTCATTTCATACAGCATTGTTAATATTACTGATTCTCCAAGCTAAAGAAAGCACTGCATCTATTCAAGGGCTGCCCTGAGTTTTGGGGAAGCTTCCTTTCTTCCTTGCTTCCTTTAATATCCCACATCTCTCCTTGGACTATTTACAGAAATAAACAAACAAAAGGAATCTGGAAAGGCTGAAGTCTAACACAGCTCAGCAGTAGCAACACTGCCTGCTTCACGCAGAGATCAAGAGCCTTATCAAGTCCAGACTTCATTTTTTATAAGAAAAGACAGTAATAGACTCTGTTGACAATCCTTCTATTCAGTTCTGTCTGAAAGTTACTTTCTTTGACATTAATGAGCCTTAGTTCATCATTAAAGGTGGGTAGGATCCAAATGCTTTGAAATTTGTTTGATTTGTTCACCATATCTCCAAATAATAACCTTGCATCGCTTTTCTGAGCATAGTAAATATGGAATTTTATAAACCTCATTTACTGTATAGTTTAATCAGTTATCTCTCAGGCCTGCAGCAGATTTGTTAACCATTGATTTCTAACCTTGGAAACTCACATATATGCTACAAACACAGAGCTCTACAACAAAGATTTGACTTACTGCTTGTAATGAGGGGAAAAAGCGGAGCACTGTAAACGTTGGCCCTGGTGGCAGTGTTGAACATGTTTTGTTTTTAAATGCAGGATTCACCCCAAGCTTGCTCAGCAGCAACCAACTACACATGATGTGAATATTGTTGAGAGCTCAGCATTTGCCTAGGGCTTGTCTGGCTCACCTGCAATCCTTCTAGACACAGATGCTGATTTACTAAGTATGGAGAGCAAGTAGCCATGGATGCACTTCCCTAGTGCCACATGCATAGTGCCTTTCACATCAAATCATGAAGGGTGATATTTTTTTTCAGCATAAGCATCTTGAGATTAAACTAAAGGTCACTGTGAAATTGCACAAACTGTAAATCTATCAGTGTAATTACCCTTCACTCCTCTATATGGGAAGAGCCAAGTGCAAAACTGAAGTCTAACAGGTGGTAGTTTGGGGCTAATTATAAACTTAATTAGGTAAAGTCTGCTGCATACCAACCTAAGAGCCATGCCACTACCCACACACACTTTACAATGTTTGCAAGGAATATGAAGCAGTGGTTTTGGATGCTAGTTGTAATTGAAGACTGGATATATGGATACATATGCTCCTTTGAATGAGGCATACACTTTAGTCAAAATATCACTTCTTCACAGCAGGACCCTGTAGAATCCTGTAAAAACAGAAGTTTTACACCAAGAATCTTTTTATTACTAAAGGGATCCACTACAGGAGAATATAATGGAATCTTTAAAATGCTGAATTCCCCTTTGAGTAATAAAAAGCCAGACTAATATATTTAAATTATTAATGATTTATATGCTCCATATTTTAATGTGCTAAGTGCTCCACAATCTTGACATTAGTCATCCTTGAAATAAATTTAGCCCATGACTGGTATGAGATTTCAATGGGATTTTAACTTCATTTTCCATGACTCATGACCAACAGGTTATCAAGTCCAATGTACCATCATGTCACAGAGGTGGTAGGAGAGCGGGACAGCACATTTGTCTTTGAACCAGTTGAGTAAAATCTTTAATCATGAATCATAACCTTGGTTTTCTTCAACCTGTTTTTCTAAGTAGTGCAACTAGTAACATGTGTTCCAGTTTCAGGGAATAAGAAAACTCACAATGGAGTTGAAGTGATAGCTTGCACGGTAGAGAAAGACCGAACAGTCAGTAAAATTCGAAGCCTTTTACCTGAACGGAGCTGTTTGATTCTTCCGTTGCTAGCAGCTGTGTCCACAGGAAGGAAGTCTTTGAACCAGGAGATTTCAGGGTCAGGGTTGCCGCTGGCAGCACAGAGCATTGTAGCAGTGCGGGCCTTTTCTACTACCTTGAGCTGTGGGCCCATGTCTATGGTTGGAAAGCCAGAGGGGATCTGGTTCTCTGCAAGAAAGTACAACAGAGACTCATGTTACTGAGACATAATGGAGAAGCATTCCAGCCAACAGAAAGCCAGCTTGCCATGTTGAAAACTCCAGCCAGTCATCACAGAGCACAGATTCTTCCTCTGGTGAGCTGCCAGAGCTAGGTTCCCCATCTTGTTCCTAGACAGGGAACTGTACAGAATGCAACAGACATTTGCAGCTACCCACTGTATTTCTGCATGTGCCCTTTAACAATGAAGACAGATCAAATATTTGGCAAGTATTTTTCACTGCACATTTCCCCATGTTGTTCTGCTCTTCCAACAGCAGATATGATTATTAAAAGACTACAAGGAACAAATGAATATAAAATTAACAAGTCAAAGTAATTGCACCAATCCATGCCAGGGTGCACATTAGGAAGCTGCCAGAAACGCTCCCAGGCAGTTGAAGGTACCTAAGGCATGCAGAAAATGAGCAATGTACACCCTGCCGTGGCTTAGTGCTCTATTATAAGATGAAAGAATCACAGTGATGAAGAGTTTTTTAAAAAAAATATTCTACAGTAGAGAGAGAAAGGGTAATTCTGTCTGCAGTAGCTGTACTATTCTCACAGACAAGTATGTCTCAGCCCATTAAGAGGCTTGCATTATAGAAAAACCCAGAACGCTACAGAATAGTCTTTCAGCAAACAACTACCAAGCGGAGCTCATTTTCTCAAAATCTAAGGGAAGATGTACTGTTCTCTGTTAAATGTGAACTGCAGTCAAAATAAGCAAATACATAGAGTGTCAGAACACAACTTACAGGTTTCTTAAAATATTAGAACTTAATTTGTTCTCATATGAAACTTTTTCACAGATGTTCAAACAAAATCAGAGACTATTACATATCTTCTTGCCAAACTGTTCAGCTTTGGCAGACTTTTGAACCTGGACATTTCTGTGATGGGGAGCCTTATTCCAGATGGATAAAGGCAAACTTGTCCTTTTACAGTCTATAGTTAGGCACTGTACTTCACAGCACTTCAACTAGAGGCTGCAGAAAGCCTGTAATATGCTGAAGGGCATCATCTACTCAAGTCCCAACTAAATGTGATTTGAGGATTTGATGAAATAAAACATAGCCATTGATGATATAAAAGTACAGCTTCACTGATGACACACAGATGATAACAGATATGGTACAGAAAGTAAATGCAAAGAAAGTTCCTTCAGCCAATGGAAACATACACTCCTGGGGTACAAAGGACTTCTCATGCTCCTGGGCCACAAAATCTGCTAGACAGGCAGCCAACTATCTTCCTTCTAGGACCAAGACAAAGAGATGCTCCCCAGTGTGATTTATATGCCGTCAGGGCCCACTTTTGAGAATCTACATTCTCACACTCTCTCTCTAGGTATACATACACACAAACAATAATGAAATATTATAAAACAAAATACAAGGAAACAACAAAAACTAAACTAAGTTAAAGCACTAGCATGCTACAAACTAACAAAGTAGAATAGTAAATTACAGTTGGCCCTCCACATTCACAAGGGTTTCCACTTAAAAAAGTGGAAAAATCAAATATCAAAATGTATGTGTGTCTGTGGGAAGAGGGCCAAGGCATGGTGGGGAGAACACACACCCAAGGTCCAAACCAGGTCAGGAAAAGGAGAGAGAAGGGGGGCAGGCCGTCATGGTGGCCTTATAATTCCTTTCTCTTGCCCATGTCCTTCCTTCGGTATGTGCGTGGGACATCAGGAGAGGGTTTGTGGTGCTGAGAAATCAGGCTGTGAATTGTCCTTAGTTGGCCAAGCTGGTGGAGGGCTGAATGAATTAACGTTAAGCAACAGAAAAGGAATACACTTCTACTTCCCACTCCACAAAATAATAGCTCTTATTTGTCTCATATTAGACTTCCTCTATCTTCTACTTCTCCCTGTATATATAGATTAAAACATTATCTACTACTAATAAAATAAACACTTAATTACATTTGATTAATTAATATATTATTATCTTAATAGTCTGCAACTATAGTGATTAACCTTTATTTGTCAAAACTTTTTAGTGCTTGTTTTTCTTCAGATGATTGTAAATATAATATACCGTATTTGCTGGCATATTAGGCACACCAACATATAAGATGCACCCTATTTTCAGACTGTATTCTTCAGGAATTTTTTTTTTTAGTAACCCACCAAGGCAAAAAGGAAAGGAAAGGCGGGAAGGCTGTGTGTGTGAAAGGAACTTCTTTCTCCCTTGTTCCTGTCATTTTTGCCTTGCTGAGGAGAAGCCCTCGTGGAAGTCAAACAAAAAGGAAAGGCTGGGAAGGGAGAAAGGAGCTCTTTTCTCCTCCATTCCTCTTGTTTTTCCCTGACTGGGGAGAAGCAACTTCTCTCCGGCCAGGTACTTGCACTAGCACTCCTTTACCCCCCCCCCACTTTTCTTTGCATTTAGGCCTGGCAGAACTTACCATATTTGCCAGTGTATAAGATGAATTCCATTTTCAGAAGGCATTTTTTTGGGGGGAAGTATGTCTTACATACTGGCAAATATGGTAATCTGTTCCCACTGCTTCTTGTACTCTGTAATAGAACTATCTCTCAGCAAAGTTGTTAACTTATCTCTTTTAAGAACCTATGATCAAGTTCACAGGTTGGGAGAGGGAGATCTGACTCTTCCTCATGGGCCCATGTCTAGGCTATTCAGCACAGAAAACAGATATGCCTGTTCCTGTTAGACACTACCCTTAGTAACATGGAAACTAAAGAAAAGCATCAGATACAAGAATGTTTATATCTTGCTCCTTATGCCTGCTCTGCCATATTACATGAGGATCACAAGGAATTCAAGACAACTAGAAAATTACAAGAGTCTTGTTAATCCTAGGGCCTCAGAGAGACAGAAGAAGAGGCAGGCACAGCTAGGCCCAGAAGCAGATGAAAGGTCCTCCCTCCATTCCATTGCCACTGCCACTGCCACTGCCACGGCATCAGAAGGAGAGGAGAGGAGGCAGGCACAGTTCCACCATACCTAGGCCCAGAAGCAGATGAAAGGCCCTCCTTCCATCCCAACTGCCACTGCCCTGGCCTCCAGGGGAGAAAAGATATTCGGCATCATCTGCTGGATTTAGGCCACTTCTGCACTACACTCTTATAGCACGATTATTCCACTTTCAACATCATACGGAATCCTGGGGTTTGCAGTTTAGGGAGGGTGTGCCCAGCCCCTCCCTAAACTGCAAACCCCAGGATTCCACAGGAATTCACGTTATAAGAGTGTAATGTGGAAATGGCCTTAGTCTCGTCCCCCACTGCCATCCCCTCTTCCTTATGTGTCTGTCTTATTTAAATTGCAAGCCTGAGGGCAGGAAACTGTCAAATTAACTAACAATTTGTGTGCTGGTCTGAGAGCCTTTGTGGCTGAAGAATAAGGTATAAATAAACTAACTAATTTACAGAGGTATACATTACAATGTTATACAGGATTATCTACTATATTATTTTGTTGTTGTGTGCATTCAAGTAGTTTTTGAGTTATGGTGAGGTCAAAATTATCATCAGGTTTTCTGAGACTGAGAGTTTGTGATTCACTCAAGGTCACCTACTGGATTTCCATGGCATAGCAGAGAAACAAACCCTGATTTCCAAGGTTGCAGTCCAATGCTCAAACCACTACATCATGCAAGGTCTACTACTATAATATATAATACTATACTATAATACACACACATGGTATAATGTATAATATAATACTATTCTATATAATATACCATATAGGACATAGGTAGGCCAAACAATTACATTTGTCAGTATTTTTCTGAGAATTCTGATCACTATAGATCCCTTCCCATTTTTAAAGGACAGGAATACATTGGTAGGATGGCATTTCTCCTTTTCTAGAAGAAACCTTTTAATTCTTTCTACCCAGCATCTTTTATGAATAACCTTCCCAACCTGCAGCTGTCTAATTCTGCTGGTCTACACAATGGTCATTTTGATTGCAAAAATGGGAGTTGCAATTTAAGACAAAGAGTGGGAAGACACCAGGTTGGGTAATATATGGCTTCATTCTCTATTTAGGGTCGGGGAGGACCAAAAGATGAAGCTGTTGTAAGCTGTTTTATATTTTTTCCCTAAAAGATCAGGTATGATTTTTGTAACTAGTGAAAAGGAGCATTTCTAAACATATACAGAGACACTAGTCTTTGCCACTAGATAACCAAAATTTCCTTGAAATAGCTGAGAGCAGAAATACTGCTTCAAGAATGATTAATCTTGATTAATCTGGCATATAAAAGGACAGATAGGAAGGTGTCACAGTAGAAGAACAGGTTGCTTACCTGTAACTGTGGTTCTTCGAGTGGTCATCTGTGCCATCATACACTAGGAGCTTTAGCGCCTGCGTGGTAGCGTTCGGAAACTTCTAGAGCTTGTTCGCTTGGCGGGAACCCCTCCCCCACGCCGGTACTGCGCATGCTCCTCCCGCCGAGCAACGGTCTCTCCTCAGTTCTGTCGTCCGCCGTAGAACCTACAGGGACCTGAGAAAGAGGGGAGGAAGGGCGGGTGTGTATGATGGCACAGATGACCACTCGAAGAACCACAGTTACAGGTAAGCAACCTGTTCTTCTTCTTCGTGGTCTCTGTGCCTTCATACACTAGGAGACTGTGTAGCTTACCGGTCGGACGGCGGGTCAGGTCCTACAGCACGGAAGCCAACACCTCACGTCCAAACCGGGCATCTCTGCGCGACCGGCAGTCGAGCCTGTAGTGGCGCACGAAGGTCGATGGTTGGGACCAGGTCGCCACACGGCAGAGTTCATGCAGGTCAACTCCTCGCAGGAGGGCCGCAGAAGTAGCCACCGCTCTGGTGGAGTGGGCTCGAAGCAGGACTGGCGGAGGCTTCCTCACGAGCTCATACGCCAGTTGAATAGTCCTCACCACCCATTTGGAGAAGCGCTGGGTGGACACTTTGAGGCCCTTCCGACGTCGCCCATAGCAAACGAAGAGATGCGGCGTCTGTCGGAAGGAAGCAGTCCTGTCCATGTAGAAGGCCACGGCCCGACGCACGTCCAGGGAGTGGAGAGACCGCTCCAACGGTGTCGTCAGGTTCGGGAAGAAGGCAGGCAGGATGATGTCCTGGTTAAGATGGAAACTGGACACCACCTTAGGCAGGAACGAGATGTCAGGTCTCAGGACCACCTTGTCTCTGTGGAAGACCGTGAAGGGCTCATCGGATCGAAGAGCTGTGATCTCACCCGCTCGCCTCGCTGAGGTCACCGCTACCAAGAAGGCAGTTTTCATGGTCAGGAGCCTGTCATCCGAGGTCGCCATCGGCTCGAAGGGCGGCTTTGTCAGCTGCGAGAGCACCAGCGAGAGGGACCACGGCGGTAGCGGCGGCGATACCGGCGGGTAGAGATGATGAAGTCCTTTCAGGAACCGCTTAACGGTATCGTTCCTGAAGAAGGCCGAGGCAGCCGATCGTGGCGGTTGGTATGCCACGATCGCGGAAAGATACACCTTCAGGGATGGAAACGCCAGCCCCTGTTGCCGGAGGTGCAGGAGGAAATGCAGGACGGTAGAGAGCCCCGCGGGCGATACCGGCTCACTCGTCTCGTTAGCGAAGGTCAGGAAGCGTCGCCACTTGTATTGATAGTTGCGACGGGTGGATTCCTTCCTGGCCGCGACGAGGACGGTACCGAGCATGGGATCGTCTAGTGCGATATCCTCCAGGCATGGAGGGCCAGGCGTGGCAGGTCCGGATGGAGGACTCGGCCGCCGGAGTGGGAGAGCAGGTCCGGTGTCGGTGGCAACCGGAGCAGGTCGTCTCGTGCGGCTTGTAGCAGGGGTGCGAACCAATGTTGCCTCGGCCAGTACGGGGCTACCAGGATCGCGTCGGCTCGGTCGGCGAGGATCTTCGATATCGTCCGGCCGAGCAGCGGGAACGGCGGGAACGCGTAGAGGAGTTCCCCGGTCCACGGAAACTGGAAAGTGTCCCCGATGGAGGCACGATCGTGGCCCGCTCTGGAACAGAATCGGCGACACTTCGCGTTTTCCCTGGTCGCGAAGAGGTCGATCGATGGTTCGCCCCAGCGGTCCCGAATCAGTCTGAACGCCTCTCCGGAGAGAGACCATTCGTGATGGGATGAGGTGTCCCTGCTGAGGGCGTCTGCCGTGGTGTTCTCCTGCCCGGCCAGGTGAACTGCCACGGGATGCGTATGCAGGCGAATGCACCATTCCCACAAGTCGAGTGCAATGTTGAGCAGGGTTGTGGAGTGAGTCCCTCCTTGTCTGTTGATGTAACAGACGGCGGTGGTATTGTCCGTCAGAACCAGGACCGTCCGCCCCGCTACGACGTGGCGGAACGCCCGTAGCGCTTTCAAGATGGCGAGTAGCTCCAGCGCGTTGATATGGAGAGCGGTCTCGTCGTCGGTCCATCTGTCGCGGACTCTGAGATCGCCGCAGTGGGCACCCCATCCATACAGGGAGGCGTCGGTCGTTACCGTCACCTTCGGTGTCGGCTGTTGGAAAGGCATCCCTGACATGAGATTGCGTCGCGACTGCCACCATCGGAGGGATGAGCGGACGTCTCCCGGCAGCTGCAGTCGGAGTGTCTGTTCGTCTCGCAGGGGGTCGAATATGCGGACGAACCAGTGTTGAAGAGGTCTCGCTCTCAGCCTGGCGAGATATGTCACAGCGGTCGTCGCAGCCATGTAGCCCAAGAGCTGCTGGACGCTTCTCGCAGATAACGTTGGGGCCGTACGCGCGTGAGCGGCGGCCCGGATCAGGGTTTGGGCTCGAGACTCTGGTAGGTACGCCCTGGCGGAGGTCGAGTCGAGCGTCGCCCCGATGAAGTCCAAGATCCTCGCCGGCTCGAGGTGGGACTTCTTCGGATTCACCCGTAGACCAAGGCGGGTCAGGAGTGACAACGTCATGTGGACGTCGTGGTAAAGTCTCTGTTTGCAGGACGCCACCAACAGCCAATCGTCGAGGTAAGGGAAGACGGAAGCACCCTTCGTCCGCAGGAAGGATACCACCGGGGCCATGCACTTGGTGAAGACCCTTGGGGCAGTCGAGAGTCCGAACGGCAGCACCTTGTACTGGTAACAGGTGTCGTCGACTGCGAAGCGGAGGTACCGTCTGTGCTGCGGGCGAATGGCGATATGGAAGTATGCGTCTCGGAGATCGATGGAGGCGAACCAGTCCCCTCGATGTAGGAAGGGCAGGATCGACGGTATCGTGACCATCTTGAACCTTTTGGGGCGGATGTAGTAGTTCACCCCTCTGAGGTCTAGGATAGGTCGGAGGGTACCGTCGGCTTTCGGTACCGTGAAGTACCTGGAGAAGAAGCCGGTGGTCTTGGCCTCTTGCGGGAGCTGCTCGATCGCCCCTTTCTGGAGGAGGGATTGTATCTCTTCCAGGAGGGCCGGACTCGACGGCGTGGAATAGTAAACGCCTCGAGGAGGAATATCGAGAAACTCGATGGCGTAGCCAAGACGGACGATGGAAAGCACCCAAGAGTCCGTAGTGACACACTGCCACTCCGCGAGATGTCGAGCAAGAGTCGGTCGGTCTCCGAGCGCTGATGGTAGGCTGAAGAGTGGGTATTGGTAGGTCCTGCCAGGCACGTCAAAACCGAGACTTTGTCTCGGAGGAGGACTTCTTGGACGAAGCCGGGCGTCGCCTAATCGTGCGTCTGGCCGATGAGCCGGAGGACGGTCTCGACTGTCCAGACTGGGCCGAATGCTGGAACGACGAGGTGGAAGATCGTCGCCAGGATGGGCGGAAGGTGGAGGTCCTGCGGGCTTGCGTGGCCGGCTGTAGCCCGATCTTCTTGGCGGTCAGCCTCGCCTTAACGAGATTGTCCAAAGCTTCGTCTGTGGACGAATTGAATAGGCCCTCACCGTCGAAGGGGAGATCTTCAATCCTCCTTCTGGTGTCCTCCTGGATGTCGGCCGGCCGCAGCCAAGCATGGCGGCGCAGGCCGATGGATCCCGCCATGACCCGGGAGGCAATCTCCACTGCGTGCCTGGAGGAGGCCATCTGCTGCCGAGCGATGGAGATGGCCTCGTTGAAGATCACGGAGGAGGCTTGGCGGATGTCCTCCGGTACCGCCTCCATCGCCGGTTGCAGGCGATCGAGCACCTTTTTCAGGTATGCCGCGAGGCAAGCCTGAGTGTTGGACAGCCTGATCTGCAAGGAGGCAGCTGAATAGAACCTTCTTGCATAGGCGTCCAACTTCCTGCCCTCTTTGTCCGGCGGGGTGGTGTGTTGCCTGCCGGAGCCTTTCGTCTGTGCCGACTCGACCACCACAGAGTTCGGTGCAGGGTGATTAAAGAGATAACCGGCGTTATCCTTCTGCACCCTGTAGAGGTGTTCCAACCGCTGCGGTATCGGCTGAGCCGAGGCCGGCCTATCCCAGGCGGCCTTCACCAGTCTGGATACCCGGGGCAGGAGAGGCAGCGGGGCCGCGGCAGGTCGCTTCTCCTCGAAGACGGAGAAGGCTGGATCGTCGTCCTCCGGCTCCGCATCGGCGATCTTAAGGCCGAGGGTAGTAGCCATGCGGAGCAGCATCGCAGAGAACTGGTGGACGTCCTCTGGAGCAGAATCTGGGATCGGGTCCCCGAATCCCAGCGGAGGAGACTCCTGGGAGGCCGCCTCAGACACCTCTGATTCCGCACTCAAAAGTGAGAGGAACAAACTAAAGAACCTTCCGTACGCGACGGCGGACGAGAAAGAACTGAGGAGAGACCGTTGCTCGGCGGGAGGAGCATGCGCAGTACCGGCGTGGGGGAGGGGTTCCCGCCAAGCGAACAAGCTCTAGAAGTTTCCGAACGCTACCGCGCAGGCGCTAAAGCTCCTAGTGTATGAAGGCACAGAGACCACGAAGAAGAATCAAATATTTCAGGATGTTACAAACCCATGGTATCAGATCCAGGAACAGACATCTTTCTATAATGTCTATCCTATAATTCACTATCGAAATCCCCATCCCCCCACTCAGCACATCATTTTCCATATCCTTATATCCTCTAACATCTATATGATGTTAGCAATCTATGTTATGACACAATCTATGTTATGACACAAGGTCACAGCCTCCAAACTACCAGGATAAAGAATGTGCTGAATATAGCTTGTTTCACCCATATTAATCTTCCCTGTTGAATTTACATATCTATAATTTGCATAATCTTTCCACACTATGCAGGTTTTCAGCACTGGTCTTGTCCTCTCTTTTGCCTCTCTATGAATGGTCAGTCAATGTACTGAACAAAGCTGGACTGTTCAGATAGTGAAGCTAAACATTGTTCCTTGATATCCTGTGAAACACCTAAACATATGCTGCACTTTTCCACCTTAGAATTCAACAGCACGAGGCAACATAATGGGCTGGAATCTGGCCTTCCATGTTCAAAAAATAAGGGGCTGTGGTGAAGATCAACAATTTTCTACAGAAATTTCTAAAGAAACACAAAAAGGCAATTGGAACTTAATATGAGCGTTAGTCATTCTGTGTCTCCCAATCCAGCCTCCCCAGAAGCCTCCTCTTCACCAGGGAACATAAAAGGCTTTTTTGTGCAGAAGGTATGACCAAAAAACTACTTTTTTTTTTTGCTTTCTATTGATTTTCAAAAACAAAAGATACACAGAGCTTAACTGGAAAGACACCAGACCCTAGCATTCAAAAAAAACAAAAACAAAAAAACAAAAAAAACAAAACAAGGTGCACTGATACAACTGCAACACATACTCCAGTTTGAAAATGAAGCAAAAGCAAGGATACACAAGAGTATCACGAGACACAGCTTAGCTTGCAAAGGCAGACAGAAAGAATTGCAAACAAAAGCCACTCTCTTTGAACTAGCCAAGTGTGCCTGAATTACAGCTGCACCTTGCTGTCTGCAATATACAAAAGGCAGTAATCCAGGGAGGCCAAATTCTTCCAAGTGATCCAGTGTAATCCCTAAAGCCACCTTGAGTGAGAAAATATTCTAAGCAAAGAGGCAGATAAACCAAATGGGTGTTAGTGTATCTGCTGATGAGTTCCCAGTAAAAGCAGAGTGCATATCTGCTATCAAGACTTACCCATGACTACATAAAAGATTATGATGTAACATCCCAGAGCCAAACTTGCAAAAAATATCTTTCTTCATGGTAGCTTCTTACTCTAACTTTTTAATAGGGTGTTGGTGATGGTGAGGTGAAACTGCCAGAGGTTGACTTTTCCAATCTTTACCCCAATGATTAGCTCTGTGAACTCACTGACATTTTCACTATCACAACTTAGAAAACTTATTGCAGTGTACGTTGAAGCACCTTTAATGCTGATCAGAGTGCCAAATGTTTAAAATGTGGCCATGGTTTCACTGCATCATTTGCACATATACAGTGGATCAGCTGGAAATCTGACTACGAAATGCCAAATGAAAAAGACATGTAATCACATTCTGTTCAAAATAATTTGGTATTGCGGATACACATTTGGGCTAGAATTTAGAAAGAAAAAAATAAAAAGGAGCCAGAGAAATGTAGCAATTATACTCTATCTAGAAGGATATTTTCATAGTGACATGAGAAATATATTTGATCTTTAATGTATTTTTTTAGGACCTGTGAAGATGGTTTGTGCAATATCTGTTGTGGGATGCAGCTATTTTCAATTTAAGTAACAGTCCCTATCCACACTTGGTTATTTAATTTGAATGATGTGTCAAATGCATTTCTTCATTTTCATTAATAGAGAGCATCAGTCAAGAGCATGCACCATGATGCAACAAATGTCAAATTATTTTGACCCAGGTACAGAAGCCACAAGACAGTTTTGTAGGTCATTACAAATGGATACCTCTACAGTCTTTTCCCTCCATCACAAAAAAAAAATCAATGTAGGTTTGTTTTGTGCAGAGAGGCCAAGTGTTCAGGTCACAGAGACAGGTAGTCAAGGGAGAGGGAGAGAATATATTAGTCTGCACTTCTGAGAAGAACTAGATAGTCATCCCCCAAACTTCCTTTCGCTGAGAGAGGTCATCTACTTCAGGATACTTTCTAACTACTCCTCAGTCTATCTCATGTTGTGGGCAGTCAATTTGCTTTTCCAATATGCCAGGGACTGGTGCAATATTTGTGCCAAATTATTATTGTATTTACATAGTTTCCTAGACACTTGCTCGTCCTGACAGTCAACAGCACATAGACTGGCACCAGTTTGTGGACCACCACTTTGAGTAAAACTGCTTTAAACTATTGATAGGTTTGCTACTCAAAAAGCTATCTGGAATGCACGCCACACACATCAGGTTGGACGACTGATGTGAATACGTGCTTTTGGATGTGTGTGTGTTTTGGCGGGGGGAGAATTCAGATACATACATGCTGAATTAATTTTTCACAAGTATTTGCATGCTCTTCTCTATTGGTTAGAGTTTTGACAAAGGAAGGGGGTATGCTGAACATGACAAAGAGAGAAGAAATAATTCATCATCTTTCTCCACATTCTTCAACAGTTCTTAAAAGGCAGAACACTACTTAACTATCTAGTTTCACGACCCTGAAAGAAAAAGTGCAATTCCTAATCAGCTTTTTAGAAATTTCTGGAAGGGGAAAGAAAATTCACTGAGCTTTGATTCATTCACAGCTTGCCACACTGAATACAAGATCCAGGATCATTCCTGACTTTGACAAGTCATTACAAGATGTCCTACAGGGCCCTCAGATTCAGAAATGATCTTGTTATTCTTGTAACCCCCCAAAAGCTAGGGTTATGATATGAAAAAACTGTGATATGCATGACAATTTGAAGACTGTTGGATATCAGCATTCTGAGATTATGGGGTATCAGCAGAAAATCTAGGAAAATTCTTTAAGTATATTATGGAGGAAAGACAAAGTACATGGAATAAATAACTGGCATAAAGCAAGCCAGCAGGCTCACTGCTTAATACACTTCAGGCTATTACACAGAAAGAGTAAATTACAACATAACGATCAACTGATCTTTATATTGACAAAAATGGATGAGGATCAGAATAAGGAAAATGGTTAGTTGTTTGGCGTACTTAAGTAATCAGGGTGAAAGACAATTAAACAAAGAACAAAATATAAAAGGAACAAAGTTTATGTATGGCCTATTTAGAAAAAAAAAGACGACTGCAAAAATTAAAACAACTTCCCTGGGGAAAAAAATTCTGATGGAATTGTTTTTCTGCTGCTGTTTTTCATAATAGTCTGCAGGAAAACTAGGTTAAGATGGTGGCTCCATTCATCAATTTGTGTAGGAGAGCACATATTTATTCTACTGCAGGGAAACCATAACTTCCACATGTTCAATCCAAATGTGGGAATAACAGCAACAAAGAAAAAAAAATTAAGTTCTACTGGCATTCACTGAAAGAGAGGAACTGAGAAAGGAAATATGGAGTGTATTAATAAATAACAAAGTATAGTTCCCATGACATGTATTAACTTCCTTACTTAGTGCAAGGATGTTTGTGCCATCACCAAACATTGCTGATCAATGTTAATAATAATATATTTGCCATATATTCTATCTAATTCCGGTCTGATCTCAAGGAAAAGACACTGTCCCCAACCACTTGCACTGGATATGCAGTACATCTTGGTGTTCTAAGACAACATCTTACGCATCTGAACAAATGCTTCATAATCCATGCTATAATAAATCTGTGAAAGGCATCTCATACTCTTTATTGGTTTAAAGGTGACTCATATTCTTTGTTGTTTTAAAAAATAAATAAATCATAGCACAATTTGCCAAGAAAAGTGCAATAAAATGAAAAACAATTTCAGTGCATATAAGGGTGATGTCCCACTGCCCCAGGTAGAACAAGTGAGGGCCTGCTTCTGCCATAGCTAAACACACTGCAACTGCACACAATGTTTTATGAGGTCCATAAAGCAAGGACTTCTAAAGCAATTTGGCAAAGAAAGGCAAATAATTCAGGTTACTCATAGCAACAGAAAGAAACACAAATAGGTAGCTGCTTCTAATGACAGCCCCGCCAGCCGATTGTGATGTGGCACTCCAGAGGGACATATGGAAGGTACAGCATTTCAAAATGCTCCATTCTGAGTTAAATAAGAAGCTTTTAAGAGGGTCCTCTCTAAGGAATTTAACCACATGAAACAACAGACAAGAACAGAACATAAACAAATATTTGGCACCTGAAAAGTACCTGGAGCATAACTGTTCAGGAAAAAAAGAACCATCTTAGTCAGCCCAAACTTCTGCATACTGCTTGCATTAAAAAAGGAAGAAAAGAATCCCCAAACAACAAAGGAAAAGTTGGCATACCCAAAGACTACAAGTCTGTTAATAGGAAATATAGTTTGCTCTTTGAAGTGCCCCTGGTCCAAACCAATTTGCTGGATACTAGGAATGAATGATAGGAGATGACTCATGCTATAATAGTCCTGTGCTCTTCAAATACACCATCCTGTTCTGGCCATATTGTCATCAACAATATAATGGGAGTGCTAGATCACTGGTTGACCTAGCAAGGAAGTCATAATGTTCTGAAATGAAAAGGGTGAATGCCTAACCTAACCAAAGGGAACACATTAGGAACTAAATTGGATATGGCACCATATAATAAACAAGAGATAGCCCACTGTATATTTCTTGTGTTCTCTCTATTTAAATATTTATGCAGGCAACTTCACCTAGTAGCATCAGAATTGTTTACAAAATGTAATTGCACAACAAAATACAACAAGAAGGGCAGAATATACATAAAAGAGGCAGCTATACCACTCACCATGGACTATTCACAAACCAATTTAAAATGCCTGGACAGACAAAGGGGTTTTGACCTGATGTGAAAGAGAATGTGATGTTAATGTCACTTGTAAGGTATTCCACAATCAAGGCACCACAATAGAGAATCTCCTACTTTTATTTTCACTTGCTAATGAACCATAGATACTTGGAAAAATGCTGGTTTCATAGACTAATAGATTCAACGTAATGCAGTTGCATAGTTATAAATATGCCATCTTCCATAGTGAGTCACCATCATTATATTTATGCCTATTTCCCCCCTAGTTTCCCCAACCTAGTGTCCTCCAGATATTTTGGATTATCTTTCATCAATGATAATGTTAGAGCACCTGATATTTCATATAGATACGTTCACAATACAGTAGTCCCTCCACATTCACAAGGGTTAGGGGCACAAAACCTTTGAGAAAGTGGAAAAAATGCAAATAACTCCCCCCATTCCCTCCTAGAGCTTCAACCATCCCATTCCTTTGCCTCTGGTGCTGGTGCGGGAGGGGGGAGAAAAAGACAACCTAGAAGGCTTACTGGCAGAGAAGATGGGAGTTCTGGAGTTCTAATTACTTCCAATGGCCATCTTGAGAAAGAACACCTGACCAATGAGCAGTCAATACACAGCAGAATGTGCAACCACACGGCAGAGAGACCACACCTTCGGCAGCAGGAGGGGACTTTGCTCACTCAAAAGCAAAAAGTTCCATTTTAGACACAAGCCTCACAAGCCTGGGGTGAGGAATGCAAGGGTTGGGAAGAGGAAAATGTGGGGGGGGGGAGGCAAGCACATGCCTCACGAATAATCAAATGTGAAGGGAGGACTGTATTTTGATACATCTGTGCTGTTTGGGTATCTGACAGAAGTTACTTCTTTCTTCATGTTAAGTAGGATCCAGACATCTAAACCGGGTATCTTTAACCTTTTCTCTGTTTTTCCACAAGGATCTCCAGACTCATCTTTCTGTCTTTTCTGTATTTCCTAGTATCAGCATTTTCTCATGCTGCAACTTAATGAGTTCAACTTTGACATACTTCTTTCTATGGTTCTAGGTTATTATTTGTATCTTTGCTTTTGAGGTTAGTTTTAGTATTATTTAATTAAATAATATAGCCCACCCTTACTAGTCTACCGGCAAAGCTCAAAACTTGCACTGTTGCACTGCATGACTGACCTCTATGCTCTTACTAACTTTCTGCTTTTTGGCATTCATTTTCACTCAGGATAATCTATATTAACCCAGTAATTACAAACCATCAAATTGTATCAAGTTCCAAGTGTGAGATACAATATGAAAGTGAATAATATCTGCTAATCCTCTCTCTCAACAAATTTCTTGTCACTCTTTCTCCTAACTGTGTATCAAATACCAATTACAGTTATTTTCTATGAATCCCAAGTGTATACATCAAAGGATAATCATCACTTGGCAAACGATCAAGAGGAATACGAGGCAGGTCATCTGTGACTTTCCTGAGGTTTAGGAATGAAATTTTCATTATGCTAGATTTCTATTCCATTGGCCCTTCCCTCCAAGAAGCTCAGTCTAGCTACCATTCAGTCAAGGTAATGATCATAGTCTACTCAATGGAAGAAGCATTATCTTGATGGCCAGATAGGTGCTGCCCACCTTATTCGCAGATACCATGTATCAATTATTGAAATTTACCAACTCAAGATAACCTTCTAAGCAGTGAAGGAGGAGAGGATGGTTTGCCTCTGGTTTTTCATTATGTAGGAACTTGCAGAGGACTGATGTAATGCAGCCAAGCTTGCAGGTCAGAACACCAGGACTTTGGGATTAGTAGGGACAATGAGCCAGCGTGGTTTGACTTGGACTACTATCCTGGACAGCAGAGTTTGATTTCTTGTTTAGCCATGGAAATCCACTGGGTGACCTTGGGTATGTCACACACTGTCAGCCCCAGAAAACCATGTGATAGGTTCGCCTTAGGGTCACAATAAGTTGGAAAAGACTTGAAGGCACATAACAAGAATGGATGACATCATTTGCCACCCTCCCTCTTTTGTATGTTTTCCTCTTTCCTCTAAACTTAGATGCAGTAGAATGCAGGAGGTATTTTTCAAACACATGCTGTTGTGATTTTGCTGTTGTTATGCAAAGTATTTGGGGCTGGCTTGGTCTTCAATGGAATAAGGTCTATTGCTTTACAAAAGACCTGCTCTTAGGGAAGATGAAAATGGCTCAAAATGGTTGACTGATGAGGATCAACAATCAATACATTGGCTTGCTATCTGACTTTTCCTTTGGTGACATGGCTAAGAGGACTATCAGACTGAGCATCTACTTAAAATGCAAAACTGCACCACTGACCAGATTGTATGGGGGGACAGTGTGATATACAGGCTAGCTCGGAATTCAGAGAATAGGCATAGAGGTTTTAGAAGCTTTAGTCTGAACGCTGAAAAAACAACAGCAAACCTTGGCAATTGCCAAGACTAAAGAACCATTGAATTTGCAGTAATATATAAGCCATTACTTTTCAAAATTGGCATGTGCTGCTATCCCATTTGCTGGTAACATAAAACAACAGTTTTCCTGAGCTCACTGTCCACTCCTCCCATGTTCTCATTCAGCCAGCCAACACTATGACATTGTGTCCATGACAGTTCATTCTTATCACCGATCCTTACCCAAACATTTCCAGGTTCCCATTCATCACCTCATCCCATCCTTCCCCCCTATACAGCAAAGCACCTAAGCACTAAAGTAAGACTATAAACATGGCATGGAAAGTACGACCTTATAGATGGCAGCTGTACTTGTAGCTGTAACTACAGTCCAAAAAAGTAACTTTTTTAAGCTATGGCAATTTCTCTTAACAGAAGGGACACTTCTAACTTCAGCTCTTTCTCACTAAGGTGTATTTTGCTTTCAAGAAAGATGTAACTTTCCTCTATCCAAGGTTACAAACAGGCCAACAGACTTATTGTGGACAACTCAGGTTCACAGCATTTTCAGACCTTCAGTGTTGCTACTTGTCAAAAGTTGAATACATCTGTTGCCAAATTGACAAAACTGTTCCATACATTTAGAAGAGTGATTGCCACTACAAACTGAACACTAAATCAAGTTAGAACTGGCTTCTCCTGCCGCCCAGAATGGAGTACAAAGCATGATTTGAAAAATATGTCATTCTCAATGGGGAAAGCTAACTCTGAAGGAATTTAAATTTGATCTGTATATGTCTACAACTGTGACAAAACCAGCAATTGAAAGACAAAATAAAATAGACTGAGTTTGTACAAAAGGAATGGCTTTTCTACATCAATTTTCCAACTCGTCTGCTAATCCATCACGGATTTCCCAACTTATTCACCTGCGCTGGTATGATATACTATTAGTATAGAGATTTTCATTTTTAGAAACATAATCAATAAGGCATTTCCATATATCATTAATGCAACCTGCTATTAAAATTAATGGATCATTGATTTTGATCCATTTGAGTCTGGTTTATGCTCAATGCATGAAAAATGGTGCAGGAAATACATTAATCTGACAGCATCAATCTTCCGAATATCTGAAAGTTTGGCCCCATATTAACATTATACATTGATGCTGTCACTCAAGTGGATTTAAAATCTGTTTCTGCTTCATGCTGCAGGGAGGAATGTAGGCAAGCAGATTTAGGGCCACCTGCTATCTCCAAAAGGGTCAGAACATGCTCAGTTTTGCTTTATTCCCAGAAATTAACATTTATGGTATCTTTACCTTCAACAGAATCATGTGTATGAGATTACCTGATTAAGAGAAAAATATATGGACATATTTGATATTAAAATGGAATTTAGGTTATGTTGATAATATTCACTTAAAATGTAAATGATTTCTGATAACATCAATCAGCCAAATCATACAATTTCCTGTATCTATAAAAGGCAATAATATAGCTATTACATGAAAGCAGCACTTTTGCAAATCAAGCATCATGTAGTGTGGTGGTTTAGAGAATTACCTGGAGATACCCAGTTCAAATTTTCAACTCAGTATGAATTTGATTGGCTGTATTCACTCTGTATGCTAAGTCATGATTTGTGACAATCTCAATATATTAAGAATGAAATGTGTGTTGCTACTAGTGTGTGACCAGCTAATAGAAATATGTATGTTGTCCAAAACCTATGTCCTGTACAACAAGGCTTATCCTTAGTTTACAAATCCTGGTTTGTATGGAAGCAACAAACTCAGTCTACGCTTTGTATAGCCCTCCACCTGCAAGACTGAGCAGCCCTATTCACCATAGCTAGTGGTCAGGAATTACAAACAAAAACATCTGGATGGAGCAATATTCCCATCCCTGGCTTAACTAATCACTCTAGTAGAAGGAGCCACATGCATATATTTGGAGGTAGCATGCAGCCCATTCACAGCAAGAGTGTGTTCATTTCAAGTGAACATTGTCAAAGGCTTTAGGTTCATTGCTTCTTATACCATATGTACATTCAAGTATTCTATTTATTTAAAATATAATTCCATAAGCAGCACCTTGAATTGTCCAGGAAAAGGAAGCCAAGTACAGTTGTTTCAACAGTGAGGGGACACGATTACAATAACCAGTTCCAGTCAGCTAAAAAGCCATAACATTTTGAAAAAGCTAACGTTTTTGAATACAAGTTAAAGGCAGCTCCAAGAAAGCACTGCAGTCAGTTTTCTAGTCATGAAACTCAGGCATGTGTAAGTATGGATTATCATACTTACATACTGACATAGCTAGTGTGCCAGCATAAGCTGGTCATGGATACCATCCCTACGTCAGGTCAAACTTTCATCCAGGAACATCAGCACTGTGAATCTGTGTTTTCAAGGTACTACCCCATTCAGCACAGTCTGAATGTATAAAGTCACAACAGAATGGTTATTTGTTGTTGCGCACCTTCAAGTTATTTTCAATTTATCATGACTCTAAGGAGAACTTCTCACAGTGTTTTCTGTGGCTGACATGCCCAAGGTCACCCAATGGGCTTACAAGGACAAGCAGGAAATTAAACCCCAGTCTCTAGGGTCATAGCTCAATGCTAAAACCACTACATCAAACTGGATCTCAGAATGGATATATTGGACTGTTAAATGTTCCTAGCTTGCTTATCAGGTAATGTAAGGGTCATTACAGAAAACCAAGATTATTATACTATTTAAAGAAAAAAATTGGATGTCAATGTTGTTGTTTTTTAACAGTTAGCACAGTGGTTCTCAACCTTCCTAATGCCGCAGCCCCTTAATACAGTTCCTCATGTTGTGGTGACCCCCAACCATAAAATCATTTTCGTTATTATTTATTTATTAATTATTTAGTTAGTTAGTTAGTTATTTCCAACATCAAATAGATTGGAAAGACTGCCCTAAATCACTGCTCTGGATAGACTTCTAATGCCTAAAAACTGGTAACCCTCCCCCCTTTTTTTAAGCACAGAAAGCATCCATCAATGCCAGAATTAAGGCAGTAGTTCTAGTTCTGAATGTTGGGTTTCCACAGTTCAAAAAGCCAGTCACTCCCAAAGGCAATGCTGAAACAGCCCACATTTTACACGAGGCGCAGGGAGGAAAGGACAGGGAGAGAGGAAAGATGGCGGCGGCATAAGCAGACGCGTTTTGTTTCCCTCACTCCCTCCCTCCCTCCCTTAAAGGGAGTGCAGACACTGAACATAGAAAAAGCGAGGAATGCAAGACAGTCAGGGCGAAGAACACAACACGTGCGTGTGGCAAGCGCCAAGGGTCCACGCACAACAAAAGCGAGAGGAGAAAGTCATCCTGGCTATTTCTGCACTAGACTGTTATAGCGCTATGATTCCACCTTCACCATCCTATGGAATCCTGGGGTTTGCAGTTTGAACTGCAAACCCCAGGATTCCATAGGATGGTGAAAGTGGAATCATAGCGCTATAACACTGGAATGTGGAAATGGCCAAAGTCCACAGGACGGATCAGAGCAGTGCTTTCGAGTCAAAAAACAAAACAAAACAAAACAAAAACCAATCAAGGAGCCTCGGGGGCTCTTGCTACACAAACCGAAGCCCTTGGCTGACGCCCCCTGCTCCTTTCCTGACCAAGTTCTCGGTCTCAGAAGGACTGATCTCCCCCGTCGGATGGCAGATCCGCCGCAGGAAAGTTTCCCCCTTTGCCTGCCGGACCAAAGGCAACAGCCACTCCGACAACTCCCACGGAGCAGCGTGCCCAGAATGAATGGGCGACCAGGCGATCGCTGCTGCTGCAGCCCCGCCACTTTGGGAAGCAAACGGAGCCCAGCTGTTCGCTCGCCCTGGCAAGTAACTCTGTTCGTCAGCATGAATGAGCGTGAGGCGAAGAGGGTGAGGGGAGGGGGTCTTACCTCCCAGACATCCCGCTGCAGCACCATAAACCCTGAATGGGAAGCCCTGTGTGTGTGTGGTGCAGGCGCGAGCGTCCAAGCAGCGCTTGGCTGCTCACTCACCCCGGCAAGCAACTCTGACTCCGCAAGCCAGCATGAAGGGGAAAGGAACACTGAAGGGGAAGCCCTCCGTGTGTGTGTGTGTGTGTGTGTGTGTGTGTGGTGCGGGCGCGAGCGTCCAAGCAGCGCCCGGCTGCTCACTCGCCCCGGCAAGCAACTCCGACTCTGCAAGCCGGCATGAAAAGGAAAGGGAACACTGAAAGGGAAGCCCTCTGTGTGTGTGTGTGTGTGGTGCAGGCGTGAGCATCCAAGCAGCGCCTGGCTGCACCCGACAGCATGCCTCCTCTCCCCTCCCGCCAGCGCGGGGTCTCCTCTCCTCACCTCTGCCTTAACCCTCCGGCTCCAGCTCTCTCCTCTTGGTGTCCTCACCTCCGCCTTAACATTCAGGCTCCAGCTCTCTCCTCCCGCTCTCCGCACCTCCGGCACCACCTAAGGCTCCTCTAGTGCTTTCCCACCAGGCAGCATGCCTCCTCTCCCCTCCTCCCAGTGCAGGGGTCTCAGAAGCACTGCTCCCATTGGCTGTGAGGCCACCTTCTTTTAAAAGGGGGAGGGGCAGGACTGAGGAGTGGCGACCCCTGTGAAATGGTCGTTCGACCCCCAAAGGGGTCCCGACTCCCAGGTTGAGAACCACTGAGTTAGCAAGTCTATAAATCTACTGTACTGTAAGAGAAAAAAATATCACAAGTAACACTGGTCTTGCAACTCTTGCTGAAATTTAGGCATGGGAACTTTTCTGCATTAATCACCTTGCCAAAACTATATAGTCAAGGCAGAGAAACAAGCCAACAGAAAGCCAATGATCTGGATACAAGCATAAATAAAATAAGAATCTTGACAAGTGATGCTTTATAACATTGGCTTGATGCAACTGATTAGAGTTTAATGTGACATCTTTTTTTTATTACATAGACAGTAAGTATTGCAGCTTAGTCTTCTGTTCATAGTACTGAAACATTACCCACCTTTTTCTAAAACACACACCATTAAAAGCTGTGGCTAGTAATTCTATCCAGAGCTTTAAAACAAATCCCTCATGATTTTTTTCCCTAAAAACCAGCAAATTGGAAATGGAATCACATCAGAACTTTCAGATAAGGCTGTTTCTTTCCCTTTTCTGCATCAATAAAAAACCCAACACGGCAGATCAGTCAGAATTTCAAGATAATACTTTAGAAATTGCATTTCCTGCATTTCAGCTGATGCTGCACAGTCATGATGTTCCTGTAGTGACGCGGAAAATGCACACGTATGGAGACACGTACATACACCTACAGGCCAAGTGAATGGCAGTGTTTTTACTAACAAAACACTGAACTGCTCTGCCATTGCCCTCACACTGGCACAAGAGAAGAAGCTGGCACAGGTCCATCATGCCTAGGCCCAGAAGCAAATGAAAGGCCCTCCCTTCATCCCAAATGCCACTGTCCTGGCCCTGGAGGAAGGAAAGAAGATGTGAAACAGCTCCATCATGCTTAAGCCCAGAAGAAGATGAAAGACCTTCCCTCTATTCCAACTGCCACTACTGCGGCCTTGGAGAAAGAGAAGAAGAAACAATATTTGCTGGACTTAATCCCCTCCAACACTGCCATCCCCATTCGCTTTTGTATCATGTCTTAATTAGATTCTTACACCATTTCCGCACTACAGTGTTAAAGTGCTGCTATTCCACTATCAACCTCCTATGGAATTCTGGGGTTTGTGGTTTAGGGAAAGACACTTTGAATTCTCAGCCAAAGAGCTCTTTGGTCTCAGTAAACTACAAACCCCAGAATTCCACAGGGTCTTGAAAGTGGAATAGCAGCAGTTTAACACTGTAGTGCGGAAATGGCCTTAGTCTCAGCAGGGAATTGTTTTGTTGTTTTTACTTGTAAAGTGCCACGTACAGTGACTATGTTATATAAATAAATGATTATGTTAAATTACTACTACTAGTAATAGTATTATTAGTAGAACTCTTCTGCAAGACAGGCATTACACATGTCAGGGCAAAAGCAGAGAAATGTTCTTCTTTAGCCACGTGTTGTCACAGAGATTTTAATCATACTCAGGATGATGTTACTGCTATATGTCTTCAAGTAGTTTCTGACTTGTGACTCTAAGGTAACACTATCATAGGGTTTTCTTGGCTAGATTTGTTCAGAGGGGACTTGCTGTTTCCTTCTTCTGAGGCTGAGAGAGTGTGACCTCCCCACTGGGTTTCCATGGCTGAGTGGGGATTCAAAACCTGGTCTCCAGAGTCATAGTCTAATGCTCAAACCACTACAGCACACTGGTTCTCAATCAGTGCTGATATGATACCTAAATTAATTCCGTGTGTATTCCAGCACACTGTGGGAAATTAGGAAACATTATGGACTGCTTTCAGTCAAAAAAGTGACTTAAAAGGATCCATTTTTCTTACAGAATAAAACTGTTTCACCCCATGAATTAGTATACGGTCAGCCCTCCACATTTGTGGTTTTCACTTTTGCAGATTTGATTATTCATGGATTATTAGCTGTCAGCTCTGCTGCTGCCCTATGCCATTTTTAATAGGGACTGCAAGCCTCATGAGACTGAGAAACTGTGAACTCAGCTATTAAGTCCCTATCAGAAATGGTGTGAGGCAGCAGTGGAGGTGGCAGTAAGCCCCATCAGCCACCCACTTCTGCCTTGTGAAAGAACCCTGATGCCTCAAATGAATCCATGGTGGGTTGAATATGGTGATCATACTTTTTTGTGTGTTAAATGTGGTTTGGGAGGGCCAAGAGTTATTCATAGTTTTTTCACTTTCACGGGGGTCCTGTGCCCCTAACCCGAACGAATGTGGAGGGATGACTGTATATCTTTGCTTCTGAAATGATTATTAGGAAATAGACATCTTGAAAAAATTCTAGGTTCTTGAGGTTTTGTGCTTGCTTCTCCTTGTGGCAAAAATGCACCAGAAAGTAAGAAATCTCAACAGGGCACATTTTGACAGTTAAGAAAAACATCAGTTTAAGACAAAACTTCTAAAGAGTCAGTATCTTGCCAACTTAACTTTTCAGGACTGCTGCATATAAAAAGTGCACACATACACCTTTCTGGCTGACTTGCTCACTGGATGATGGTAAATGAATTGATTTCATGTATGTGGAGTGCAGGGAGATACATTACAGAAGAAATGTCAAATGAGGTAATCATACTGTGTCTTTGAAGGGAGACTCACATAATATATGTACTATTTCTGATACGAATTATGTCAGTATTCTGTTATGTTGGCCACATGCTATTCATTTTATAGACAACTATACCACTGCTCAGAAGTGGCCTATTCCATAAGAAGCACTGGGGCTTCCTTTTGCCTGTCAGTGTACATCCACACAGGCAATGAGCAAAACTGCTCTAATAATCAGCAGCTACCACCTTGAGAAAGTGTGTGTGAATTATACATATTATGAATTCATTTCTGTAGCTCTCCTCATCCCATTTAGACATATTTCCATCTTCTACACGTAGGAAGAAAAGACTTTAAATGTGATGGATTTCACTGATGAAGCAAACCAGGAATCTCAAAATTCATCTGTTTCCTGATCCAACGTTGTATAAATTCATGCAGATGCTTTCCAAGGAAGCATTTTTTTTCTTTCTCTCTTTGTCATATTCCCTTCTTAAGGAGCCAGTAGTACTGAGAAACCACTGTCCATTATTTTGTATTTATGTATGAGGAAAGAATGAATTAATGAATACTGTTATACATTCCATATTCTCTCCCACTTCCCAATGTTTGAGCTGATTCTACTCTGAGTGTCATAAAAACGTCATCTTTTCCTTCCCTCTGACTGTCAAAATCCAGAATCTAAAATACACAATATCTGTCTTGTTCTGCCACGTCTAGCACACACTATATTAATGAGCAGGCATTTGTCAAACAGACTCATCTGCCATACTTGCGTTCAGGACCTAAGGGAAGTTTAATGGAAAAGGATCATGCCATTTCTATAATCAAGCAGTCTCAGAGTTGTCTATACATTGGGGTCCCATCCATTATCAAATGTCAGTGGCTGAATTATGGAAAAGTAATCCTGCATCATTTCTTGTAATGTATACTGATGTCCAAAAGCACTCAGCCCAGTTAGACCTCAGGGAGGGAAGATGTGTACCTGTACTTGCAGCATTATTCAGATCAGAAACAAATATCCCCAGCTTCTGGAAAAAAACACATATTCTTGGGTCTGGCTAATTATAAATAGGTGCAGAATTCTTAACAACCTAAGTAGCAGTGTTTGGGATTTACGCCAAATTAAAGACAATTCATTTCCTCTTTCAATTATTATAAAACTTAATTGGCTTGTCCTTGATTTAATTTCATCTTTCATGCACACAGCCATTTAAGGCACATTCTGAACTTTGATGCACAATTATTACACACCTTAATTGTTCTGTCCTTGGTTCAGTTTAATCTTTCATGTACACAGTCATTTAAGTCACATTCTAAACTTTGATGCACATGAAGAACAGTTAATAAAGAAGTTCTGAAATCAAAACCAAAGGGCCTGTATCTAAATCCTTCAGAGTAGGAAATCGAGATCCTTAGCGGAATCCAGATCCAAGATCAGAGGGAAACTGTCACACACATTTTACTTTCTAGTACTTAAAAGTGTGAATCAGTTCCACCCTTTCTTTTCAGATACTCCTACGGTGTAGAGAAGGACAGAACACAGGCAATCAGGGAAGTTTTCATTAGCATTTTCACTGAAGTTCATTGACTATATGATGTACAAAGAACTATCTGAACTCCTCCTGAACTAGTTCACTGTCATACATAGGAGCCAGACACTGGATAGTTTCCTTCCCCCAGGGCTAACACAGGAAAAAAAGAATAATGTCTTCAACCAGCAAATGAACATCTGAGCATTTTATGAGCAAAGTACTTTGTATAGAGAAGCACACAATATAATTTCTATTTTTCTAGTTGAAATTACTTTTGTCAAAATTATTTCTTAACACCTTTTTCTAGGAAAATACTGGTTAAGTGAAACACTAATATAGTATAAATGCCAGCAAAAGATCTAGAATTACTCAGTATGGTATAAACACACCAGTATTAGTCAATGCTATAGAGAGGTCAGATGGTTGTCATCCCATAACGATTCTCAGACAGTTTCCTGATAGTAGCTGAAACAATCAAATTTGGAAGGAGAAAGGGGGAAAACCCAATGTAGTTGAAAATTCTTAATTTTTTGTGTAATACTTGAGATATACTGAAAAAAGAGTTTTAGCTTAAATTTTACCTTTTAACATGATACACTTAGTGGGAACGGAAATCCTGGTGACTTTTCAGACTAGCAAGATCTCTGGGTTTAGTGGCGTTTCTTAATGGGCAGGACTATTCCATGATTGTGGGCAGATATATCAAAATTCTAGACCTTCTGTTACTCCCGGTATGGCACCCTTGGAGAGGGCTCCCCGATATCACTTTGATATCATTTAATTCGGCCGTTGCTGGACTGACTCGCAATTACCTCATTCCACGTGTTCGCAGGTTCTCCAGACAAGCACGGACAGAGAGCGGCCGTTAATGGTTTGCATTCCATTCCCTATTGAAGCCAGCAACTCAAACCTTGCCCACAGCTTTAGGGAACTTCCCGCCACAAACGCCACAATAGCCACATGGCTTTCAGTCAGTCATCAACATCCCAGCCACAGTATTGTCTTCACACGCAAATCCAATCATGCTAAACTTGACCTTTCCAAATCCTTTGTCCAGCACCAAAATCCCTTTTGTTCTCCCCCGGACTGCCATAGCCGAACGGCATAAACTTCCCTATAAAAACCCTTCACTTTTAACCGGTCTTCGGATCACTTTGGACTGCCATCCCGCCTTGCTGCCGGTTGTCTAAGGGACTCCCCTCAGCTCCCCAGGCTGAGCTTTCTTCCCCGGAACCCCTCTTCTCTCCAGGACTACAAGACAGGTCATATTGCCTTTCCCAACAAAACTCCTTTTCTCATTCCAAGCTAGTTAGTTTATGTCTTGTCTTTCGTGTTTTTGCCTCTAATAAAGAATTGTCTATTAACTGGAAAACCTTGTCTAGCTACTCTCTGACCCGCCGCTGTATACATAGGGTTAAAGATCTCGTTACGTTACCCTGCCTCTTGCTAACCAAACAGTGTTCAGGTTAATTTCCACAAAACTCGGTATTTTAATTGGCAACCTGGGCGCCCCTCACGGGACCCTCCAATTCTCAGGGTAACACTTCCAACTCATAAAGATTAATGGCGTCATTGGAACATCTGAAGCCTCAAAGAGCAAGCAGAAAGAACTGCATCTAGATCAACAGTCTCCAGCAGAGCATCCAGTTCCAGTTGCTGCTCACTGTCTGCCCAATGCAGCTCTGTACTTGGCAGACAGCAGACATTTCAGAACTGTCAAAATGCATTGCCCAATATTGGGAAAACGTGTGTGGTGAGGGGAAGTGGAATAACTAGGAGGAGGAAACAAGAAATCAGAGCTAGAGAGGAAGGATAGAAAGGAGGAATAATGGAAGGAAATGTTGACCATTCTGGAGAGGAACAAAGAGACTGGAGGGAGAGAGGGTGAAAGACAAAGAGAGAAATCTCTCCTCTACTGCCCATATACATACCGACTAAGCATTCTAGAGGAAGGAAGAATGGAAGGAGAGATAGACAGAATCTAAACAAAAATATAAACTTTGGTTTTCCATGGTATGCTATCTGGGTAAAACTCAGATCTAGAGCAGAAATGAAATGGGGATCCCTCTAAAATGTGTATGATAAAACTTATATTACAGATCTGGTGTTTTTCAGAACCATAATGACACAAAACCATGGAGTCAAGATGTAGATTTTTATAGATTTTTATGATTTTTACAAGAAATCCTCCCAGCAAAACATTATCAAATCATAGATCAATTCAATGTCCATATCTGAGTTATTTGATGGGTTTCTTAGCATCTTAAGCAAAACAAACAAGCAAGCAAGCATGAAAACCTCTAAGGTTCTGTGCCATACATCCATACTGTTGTTGCTCTGTGCTTTCAAGTCATTCTGACTTAAGGCAAACCTATTATAGGATTTTTTGGGCAGAATCTGTTAGAGGGGATTTGCTTTTGCCTTCCTCTGAGACTGAGAGAATGTGAGTTGCTCAAGGTCATCCAGTGAGTTTCCATGGCCAGGTGGGCATTTGAATCCTGGTCTCCTAGTGTCCTAGTCCAACACTGCCCCATGTTGGCTCTCTTACAATCATATTACATTTTAGTTTTTATATGTGACTGTGACCTGAATGTCTTGCTTTTGACTTAAAGGTAGAACCTTCTAGTGTGGTTCTCTGAGAGGCTTATAGGATGGCAGGAAGCTGGAGACGGCATGAAATAGATATATTATTATCCATTAGAGAGTGTGTTTAAGCTACTCTTGCAAAAGTTATTATCATATCTAGAAACAGCTGAATTATGGATCAAAAAGGCAAGATGCAAGAAAACACAGAAAACCTAAGTTCCTATGACAGAACTAGTCAGGACCGCCTGGAAAAATGTGTTTCAGTTAAAAGATTATTTGATCCAACTTGGGATGTGACTGTATCAACACTACAAGAGACATACAATTTGCACTGAATAATCTTTAAAAAAATTATTCTATTATTATTTTTTATTTTTTTGAACAAACTAGAATGTTTTTTTTTACTCAAGAATATTTGCTAGTCCCTGTTATTTGAGTATATTGTGTCCAGCATGTCAACATGTAAGCCCATATTCCCCAAATCAGGACTTAATCTGGTGCAAAAATGTCCTATTAATTACTTATCTTTCTCAGTAATAAATCACACTGACTCAAGTTAACCAAACTTCATTTGTTCTACCAAGAACCACTCTTTGAATACTAACTTCCATATATTTCCTTTCTATAGGAAAGAAAAGGAGATGTTCCTCAAAGAGCCTAAGGATCCTAAGCCAGATCTTGGAAAAGTTATTCTTTTGGACTACAACTTCTAGCACCCCCAAGTCAGTATGGCTACTGATCATGCTGGCAAAGGGATTCCAGGAATTACAGTAAAACAAACAACAACAACAACAACAACAAAACATTAAAAGATTTTCTGGGTTCTGTCCTAGAATATGAGAGGGTGCCATTTTTTCTGGTACAAGTATGTTGACTACACAAAAGTAGAGAGCTATCTATACTAGATGTGATCAACCCAGAAGAATCACAACAGCCAAGGTTGCATACTGTCAGTATCCATGGTAGTTCTTGACTGGAATTCATGGTCAGTTATATCCATAATGATCTGGCTTTGAAATCCACACCCTTTAACTCACTGAAGCAGACTCTGATGGATATGAACTCCAGGGTGAATGAGTATGAATAATGAGTCTCTTCTACTGAGATTGACCACAGTTGCCTTATTCAGAAGCACAGTAGAAAAGCATGAGAGGTTCATCAGAAATGTGTCCACCCAGAAAATAAGAGGTGCAGCCCAACAGCACATGGATCAGTGATCTGCTGAAAAGCTTGTAATGAACAATTTTTTGTCAACGTCACCTCACAAGCAGACTTGCCAAACAGCTTGGAAGTGATGGGCATGTATCCAACTTGGAAAGAAGTGCAGTACAGTAAAACTCTGCAGGTCATCTTAGGAAAGCTGATATGTTTTTCAGCCTATCAACAGAGTAGAAAATAAAGGAGAACTATAAACCATTTTGAAAAACCCAAGTTAAAAAAAAAGGCAATAACATGAAGACTAAGAATTTCTTCCCTGACTTTTACTCTCTTCTCTCCTTCTTTAACCTTGTAGCCTGGACCCTGGGACATATGTTCTCAGCATGCTCCGGCCCTGATGACAAGGAGCAAGACGAAACTTACTCTGTGCTATTTCCTAATCTAATGCTGAAAGGTAATTTAAGTCTATGTGCATGCTGATCAGACTCTAAGAACAAAATCATGTCTCCAAAGGAACAGAATACAAAAGCCTGATTTACCAAATGGATCAAACACCCACATCACTATAAAATAAATCATGCAGGTGATTTCATAGTGATTGGAGGGGAAAAACTTTGCCCAGTACTATCCCCTCCTACAGCCAGCTACATGTTCTAAACATTACAACTGAATTTATTCACTATTTTCAGGCAAAGTCTGAAAATTTAGGTCGATGGTTATTTTCTTATTTCTTCTGAGACAAGCTTTGCTTCTCTCTTTATGTGCTGGCAAATTGAGACAAATACTGTGTCTGGACTTAAAAGGACTGGACAATTTTATGACATCTAATAACATTTGTAGCTATAAAAGCTAAGAACAATAAGGGTAATGAAATCATATGCTGCAGGGCATGAGCAATTCTCCTATTCCCATCCCACATAAAGAAATGCGTAGCTAACCAATGGCAGTGAAGGAGACAGTCAACTCCTCCTTCAACTGAGGCACAAAAGAGAGAGTTCAGCTACTTGCATGTGCAACCCCCAATCTTTCATGCAAGGAAATTTCACAGGCACCTATTACACCACTGCTGAAGGGCTTAAGTGTTTTCTTGTTCTTCCATATAGCCATGCTGCAATTTCCACGCCTCCTGTGTACATTGATAACCTTTCTTGCTCTCTTCCACTGATTATCAACTATGATTCCAGGACCATCCATGTTGGGTGCCATCTCACTTTATAATCTTTTCCTATCCTATTACCTGGCATAGAATGAAATTCCATTTAGCCCATCTGGCTCCTCACACAACATACGAGGGCTTCTCACTTCCCATCAACTTTTGCAATAAGATCCTGCTGCTTTTAAGACCAAAGGCGAAGGGAATGCAGCTTCCAGAAGCTGGCTGCCCAATAAACTTTTATGGAAGCTATCATTTTTAAACGCCTAGAAGCGGACAGCTCCCTAGAGCTTGGCAGCAAATGACCCATGGTTATACCTCTTTCACATTAGGTTTGAGCAGAAAAGGAAAAAGCAAAGGCAGCAAGCTAACCCTGGCACTGCAAAAAACGAGCCTGAGGTTTTGGGAAAGCAATGCATACTCCTTAAATCCTGACTGACAGCAAACGTGGTGTAGCAGTTTGAATGTTGGACTACGACCCTGCAGAACAAGGTTTGATTTCCTGTTGGCCGTGGAAACCCAGGTGACCTTGAGTGAGTCACACACTCTCGGCCTATGAAAGCCCCATGATAGGTTCTCTTGAGGGCTGACATAAGTTGGAAATGACTTGAAGGCACAGAACAACAAATCCTGACTATATGTTACACTTGAACCCCACTTTCATGGACGGTGATACAAAGCAGAGAAAATGGTTTCTTTTAGAGGTGAAAAGGAGACTGGGATACACTCACTGATAGGCATTTCCACAAAACATGTCTAGGTTTTCACACACACTAAGCTCCAAGACATTGTTTCCTATTACCTGTGTCTATCTCATTCTCTTGCTATCACTTTAATTCCTACTTAATTAATGCTACCTGGGCTGCACAAATTCTGACATGTTAGGCAGTTATTTGAGTGTCCTCAAGTATACTCATCTTGTTTATTGGGTCATTCTTTTAGCTGAGGATATAGCAGTCACTGACAATATTAAAAGAGCTGTAGCTAAAAAAGGGTTAGAATGGAGATAGGTGAACATCTTTTATCTTCTGACTGAAAGTAATTAGCACCCTTTCTGTTCAACATTCAAGAATTAAGGCTGATCACTCTAAAAAACCTCAAGGGCAAATGCCAGCCGTTCACAAACTATTCTTCTGTCTCTATCACCCTTGCTTCTGTCTTCAACAATCTGAAGATGGATGCTTCTATTAATTTGGGATGACAACTGTTTGGGGCCAATGGGCCACATTTGCCCACCCCAAGGATACCGGAGGATATTGGAGAACCATATCCCCCATTGGCTCTGTGGCCCATTTTTATGTTTACTTTTTTTGCTGCCAAAAATGCCTAGGAGGTATGCAGGTAATTTTGCTGAGTTTTTAGTCCCTCAGGTCATACCAGGCCAAGGAGAAGCTCTTCTTCCAACAGGAAGTGATGCAGAAGTCAACATCTACCTTGCTTCCTGTTGGAAAATGGGACTCTCCTGAAACTAAAATGGCACAGGAGTGCAAAAATATGGCAAAATGACCTCAACATTCTCCAGGAGGTTGAGGTGGCATTCGAAGCTATTTTTTTGAAAATTTTCAAAAAATTCAAGGCCTCAAAGCCTAGAAAAATAATCCAGACTTGCTCTTTCCACACACCCACATTGATCAGGGCTTCTATATCAAATATTCATCATATTCTTACTTAAAATAAATGCTATACTGCAGAGAATTTCTAAGGTATAGTGGGAATATGAAGGATGGGATTACAAAAATGGTATGTGAGAGAGACTGCATTTCTCTAACCACACCTTTGTGGATCCTGCCAGATGGAAAAGGGGCCACTCAATGAGCAGAGTTTGTAGATGGTGAAAATATGGTTCACAACAGGGCTTCTGTGTTTTTTAATTTGATCTCACCAAAAATTTTTTCATCCACTGACTTTTTGTTTGCTGAATATATTTCATCCACACACAAAACGGTAGGAATGCATTCAGAACCAAAATAAACATAGAAGAAACATAACAAAGGGGCCAGACCAATAGTGGGGAAAGACAGTATTCATCTTTGAAAACACTCGGCTGGCAGTAAACTCAAGCACCATCAAAATGGCTGAACCAGCCAGTTAGTAACCCTTACTATAGGTCAATGGTGGAGTATGTATGCTGCCTGTAGATAGGCTGGGGCATCTGGCATATACACTCATACACTCCCAGAGCCATAGTTCAACACTTAAACCACTATACCACACGGGCTATAGTCTCAAATGCACTCATGAGAAGCAGAAGCTTGTTTTCTAGCATTCTTGTTTTGATTCATATGTCAAATTAAAATAAGTCAAATACGGCAAAACTGTCATCATCATCATCATCATCATCATCATCATCATCATCATCATCATCATCACCATCACCATCATTATTATTATTATTAAAAATAACAATGTAATAGTAGGACAAAGTATATGATATGCCAAATTTGATATAATACAAAACAAAATATCTAAATATACCCTATTAACATTTAATTCGACAGGTTACTGTTTCATATTTATCTTATATATAAAGTAATTTGATCTTTATCATACATAGATAACTTCGTTTGGTTTCAAATATAGTCAAATATATTAAATGTATTATTTATTCCTTCAAATCTCTTAAACAACTTCTCTATATAACGTGTTATATTCAATTCAACTTTCATATGTAAAGTTCTCTTCCGTTAGGTTACCCCATCTGCAAAACCATCATTTTTAAAGTTTTTTAAAGTTCTGAACTCTTTGTGTTTATGAGACATGGCTAACTGCCATAGTTTCATTTATCATACAGACATATCTAGTGAGCTTCCAGTTTTCCTGGCCATTTGAAGGCAAACACACACACCCAACAGGAGACGGCTGCTTCTCACACCTCCTGTTTCTGGGGCTCCCATAAACATCAAATTTGCCACTATAGAAACAACACAGTTTGGTTTGATCCAAAAGGGCACTTCTCATGCTGACTTAGCATATCTAATCCTGCCAAGATACTAATGCCTTCTGGGCACAGATAACACCAGAAATTTCTTACCTATTCCTGGCACCAATATCTGTTACCAGAGATTAATTGGATCAGGAGGGAGGTGAAAGGAAAAACTAACGTCAGACCTAAGGATTGATTCATCTGACAATATTTTACTCTTCTGTATTGACCGTGTGCAAAATGAAAGTAAAGGTCAAGATTCTCAGTGTTGCCTCTTTACAGAGAAGAACAATCTGATTGGAGAGAGTGACCACTAAAAAGCTATGAAAATATACTCCTCCCCTGGCTCCCAGTATCAAGCAAAGCCACTTGGGGTCTCCCCACATTCCGCATCTTGCTATCATGCCTACTTATTATCAGTTTTTGAAGAGCCTGTCTCCCAGCTCCATGCCGCATAAGGCTTTGCTGCAAGATAATAATTAAATTCATTACTCCTTACCATTTTAAACCATTCTTCAAATAATTACTGTAATTTGATAAGCAGAAATCACATAAACCTGCTGAAGTTTTATCTCTCCCATTTGCTGTCTGAAGGGAAATGTGTGAGTAATTAGTCACACGATAACAGTCTGGGTTATGCAAGCAAAACAAAATTAATATGAACCAAACTCTTAACAGTAAAATGAATAAAAATAAGAAATAAAGGAGGGAAGCCGTGGGGAGGGAGAGCACAAAGCTGCCTTTGGGGAGGAGGGTGGTGAGAGAAGCAATGTAAGTGAAATCTCTCCCAGAGCTGTTTGCCCAGGCAAAATTCACTCACAATGAAGCAGGCATGCCAAGAACAGCCAACCTGCAGCTACCTTTCTCAGAGGAAAGTCACGTCAGGTAACCTTGGCAACCAGGCGGCCCAGAGAAGATGGGAGGAGAATGTTTCCTGAAATATTCACGGGACCATGACAGAACATTCATTAGTGCTCTAATGTCAGAAAGAATCAGTGGCCCGGACTGCTGCTCTGCATTCCCCCAGCACTCTCCTCACCTTGTTTATGAGGTTCCTGACCTTTCTTGCTATGAAGCAGCGAAAGTCAGCAAAGCACAATTCATAACACGGAAAGAAAAAGGGAGGAGAAAACATGAGCTGGGGGGAAAAGATTACCCTTCCCTGGTCTTCCAACAGATCAAACACAGGAGCTTGGCACGTGTGTGTGTGTGTGTGTATGCGTATGCATGAGACAGAGACAGAGAGAGAAATCAGAATAAGGGCATGTTAATTTATTTCTCTGTTTCAAGCATACACACCTAGCCTCACTGGCATGGAAATATGAATTTCAACTACGCTAACTGAACAAATAGCTGTTTCCAGTACTAAAAGTACACAGATCCCCTTGTAATCACATCATATTTAGATTAGCATTTTCTTGCTCAAATACCAACAGGCCAACCTTCTTTCTGTAGAAAAAGAGGCAGGCAAACTTGTGATCTCCAGATATTTTGGGCTAAACATTTGATAATTCTCACTTTGCACGATCATAGTTAGGGATTATGGGACCTGCATGAGGAGACCCCTGCACTAGAGTAGCCACACTTCCTCACGCATAGTTTAGCTAGGCACTGTAGCTAAATCACTGATAGTTCTGAGTATCACCAGGGCACCAGCATTAAAAGCTAGCTCCAGATAATTTTGAGATAAGGAGTAATTGCTCTGAGTGTTTTACTGTCCCCACACCTCCTTGTGTATTGTAAAGTAGTTTAGAAAAGTTTATCTCAGTGCTAAGTTTAGGAAGAGAGAAAACAGTGTGAACGGGTGTTAATGCCATCAAGAGTAATTATAAGGTAAAAGTGAAACTGAAGCAATATGAACTCTACCCATTTAAAGAGTCAGTAACCCCACACAGGACCAAGACAGACCCAGATCTCAAACTGAAACACTTTGTGACTGCAAATGGAGAAAGGATTATGTTATTGCTTCTTCTTACTGCCTTTGTTCCCAACCGCCTAACAGCTTTTGGAAGAAGCATGGCCTAAACCTTCTCTCTGCACAGGCCTTTTCTCTACAACAGCTGAAGCAAGCAAGATGTGAGTCTAATGGGGTCACTGTTCTTCCTCTGCACGATTTTTTAAAATATCTTTGTGTGATCAAGACAAATTTAAAATTTTGCACGAGGAATTTGCACCTTTTGGCTAGCCTTAACAAAGGTGGAAACAGATGTGCAGACCACAGCACTTCAAGCATTATATAAATGTATAATTATATTCAATTAAGCCTATGAGGAAAGAACAGGTATTTCTCTCTTTATACCATGGTCATGATCTTGTTCAAGTTGGTCATTCTGTGGTAAGGTATCTACAATACTGGGATGTATTTTTCTCTTCTGGAAATAAGCAATATCACTGATAAATACCTTACAGCAGAGCTTTCCAAACTTTTCATGTTAATGACAGACTTTTTAGACATGAATCATTTCGTGTAGCGATGGGCCAACCGAATCCTCAAATCCTCGAATCCTGGGCAAGGATTCAAGATTCACGAATCTGAATCCCTGTGCCAAAATAGGCAAACCGAATCTTTCAAATCTTCCACCCACATAGATAGTTGGAGACCAGGATGCCTGAAAACTTAGGAAACCGGGACACCTGAAATTTTGGGAGACTAGACACACAAGGGGAGATTGGCAAGTAGGTGAATTTTTCCCTTGGAGTAACAATGGCCTTTGCTAACAATTTCAGAAATTACATCTGGGGTTGTATCCTAAGATATTTAAATTGAACGTTCAGCACTTGACTGGAAGGGACAGGCTTAAGATTTCAAGGACAGCTGAAACATTCCTTTGCATGGCTCCATTGCAAAGCTCTTTCAGACGCAATTCTGGGGTTTCTAGTTTTACAAGGTGTCACAGCCTTCTCTGCCAAAGTGTGCTGGTGCATCATCAAACTACAAACCCCAGGATGCCAGACAGACCTATTGAAAGAAAATCCAGTTTTGACCTGGATTATACTGTACTGTACCATGTGGCCCTGTTTACACAGACAGGAACATGTGGGATTAATCCACATTTTCCTGTCTGTGTAGAAAGGGGCTTCATGTAATTTTCAATCTGGAGAGATCCTGAGGCAAAACCATGACAATTGTCTTGACCAGATTTCTTCAGAGAGAGGTTTGCCTTTGCCTAGGCTTTTGCTAAGGCTGAGAGAGTGTGTCTTGCCCAAGATTATCCTTCTTTCCCTTGCTTTTTAAACTCTTTTTTAAAAAAGGATTTGAAAGATTCAAGATTCGTGGATTCCCAGAACCTTCCAGGGATTCGGATCCGGATTCCGAAAATTCCGGATTCGTCCCACCCCTAATTTCATGACATAGTAATTCAGTAAGTAATTCAGTTAAGTGGAGGCAGTTCCTCCACCCATTACGTTTGTATGACACACCTACACACTGCAGCCAACACACTAATGTGTCGCGACACACAATTTAGAAAGCTCTGCCTTACAGAGACTTCAGAACTGGGTCTCCTGCCCAACTCTGGGAAATATGGCAAGGTATCTTATAAACCTTTAATTGGTTCTTTAATAGTAGCTGCCAGGCTTATCATTTAAAGGGGATCATAGAATCATAGAATCATAGAAATGTAGAGTTGGAAGAGACCACAGGGGCCATCCAGTCCAACCCCCTGCCATGCAGGAACACCGTCAAAGCACTCCCGACAGATGGCCATCAAGCCTCTGTTTAAAAACCTCCAAGGAAGGAGACTCCACTACACTCCGAGGCAGCATATTCCACTGCCGGACAGCCCTGACTGTCAGGAAGTTCTTCCTGAGGTTCAGGTGGAATCTCCTTTCCTGCAGTTTGAATCCATTGCTCCTTGTCCTGGTCTCTGGAGCAGCAGAAAACAAGCCCTCTCCCTCCTCTACGTGACATCCTGTCGGGGGCTCTGGCCTGGCCGGCCCCACCGGAGCCGCGGAAACCGCCGCGGACGTGGCTCCCGAGGCGGAGGATGACCCGGACTCCTCGCAAGTCATGACGGAGGCCTCCGGCACTGGGATCGGCTGCCCGGACGCTGTTGAGGCCACCGCCGCCGCGGAGGAGGCCGCGGACTCTCCCGCCGCCACGGACGGCCGCCCCGGGGACGCTGCAACCGCCGCCACCGAGGACAAGGCCGGAGGGGCCTCCGCCGCCGCGGGAAACCGCCCGGATCTCGCCAGCCCTGCCGCCGGCATGGAACTCACCGGGGACGCCGCTGTCGTCATTGGGGACGCCGATGGAGCCATCGCCGCGGAGGGGAGCCACCCGGACGACGCCAAAGCCGTCGGCACCGGGGGAGGCCGACCGAGCGTGCGCCCGCGGTGGGCGGGGCCCAGGCGCCACTCTGGGCCACCGCCTACCCGTGGGCCCAATCCGGAGGAGCCCGTCGGCCTCCCTCCCATGTTCCTGAAGCGGCGGCAAGCCAAGGAGGCTGCCCGCTGCTCCCGCCAGCTGCTGGAATGTTGGCTGCAGGCTGAGGGCTCGCAGCTGGCCGATGACGCTCAGCTGTGAGCCCGGCTGAGGGCTCCCAGCTGCGCAGCAACCCCCGGATTGGCCGGCGCTGGCACCAGGCACCAACTTAAGACCAAGAGGGAGCCGAGTTCAGCACAGAGCAACGACCATCGGATCTCTGTGGGTTGCCCGTCCGAGCCATGTCTTGTTCCAGTCGAGTCCCCGTCCAGCTAGCCGTCTCTTCGTTGATCCAGGTGAGGAAACCCTGTCTTTTCGTTCTGCGTTTTTGCCTGCTGTAAGGCCTGCTTTGCTTTGCTGTTGGACTGCTGGCTTCTGAGGCGTATCCCGGTGTATCCCTAGCCTGCCCGGCCCTGCCCAGCCGCCGACACATCCCTTCAAATATTTAAACATGGCTATCATGTCCCCTCTTAACCTTCTCTTCTGTAGACTAAACATACCCAGCTCTCTAAGTCTATCCTCATAGGGCATGGTTTCCAGGCCTCTCACCATTTTGGTCACCCTCCTCTGGACTTGCTCCAGCTTGTCAATATCATTCTTGAATTGGGGTGCCCAGAACTGGACACAGTATTCAAGATGGGGTCTCACCAAAGCAGAGTAGAGTGGTACCAGTACCTCTCTCGATCTAGACACCATACTCCTATTGATGCAGCCAAGAATTGTATTAGCTTTCTTGGCTGCCGCATCACACTGCTGATTCATGTTCAGCTTGTGATCTATGAAGACTCCTAGATCCCTTTCACACGTACTGCTATCCAGCCACGTGTCCCCATCCTATATTTCTGTATTCCATTTTTTCCAAGATTTCTCAAAAATTATAGCAAGCGGTTCCGAAATGACCTCTGCCAGCTCTTTTAATATCCTAGGATGCAATTCATCTGGCCCTGGAGACTTGAATTCATCCAGTGTGGCCAGGTATTCCTGTACCATCTCTCTACCTATTATGTGCCTCATTTCTCCTGCTTCCTCCCCTGCTCCCCAACCACCAGGTTGAGTGCTTGTATCCCTCTGGGAAAAAACTGAGGCAAAGAAGGTGTTAAGTAGCTCTGCCTTTCCTCTTCCCCCTGTGAGTAATTCACCATCTTCTCTGCGCAGCGACCCTATCGTCTCCTTCTTTTTTCTTTTGCTGTGGACATATTTAAAAAAACTCTTTTTATTGTTTTTAATGTCTCTGGCCAGCCTAAGTTCGTTCTGTGCTTTAGCCTTTCTGACTTTCTCCCTACATCTCCTAGCTACTTGCTTAAATTCTTCTTTGTTGGTTTCCCCCTTCTTCTCTTAACACTTAGCTCAGCTGAGAGTTCTTTAGTCAACCATTCTGGTTTCTTCAGATGCCTTCCATTTTTCCTCCTTATTGGCACCGTTTTAGACTGTGCCTTCAGTATCTCCTTTTTAAGGAACTCCCATGCCTCCTGAACTCCTTTCCCTTTCACTGTTCCTGACCACGGAATTCCAGCCAGCAGCTCCCTAAGTTTACAGAAGTCCGCTTTTTTAAAATCTAAGATGAGTGTCTGGCTACCCTTATCTTCTCCTTCCCACTGAATGACAAATTCCAATAGGGATATCTGTGATAGCTCAGTATAATAAGGTGTGGCAATCAGGTTTGATAAAAAACCTCCACTATTAAGCTCAAAGGCTAAATGAAAAAGAGAAAAACAATTTTAACATGTTTTGGAATCATTTTATTAATACACTGGGATGGGGGGACGTGCTACACTTCAAAAGTATTTAGATTTTTCTAGTTGACTGTGTGAGAAAAACTGCCATTTTAAAATTAATTTATATATTATGACTATTTTTATATGAAATGTTACTTTGTGTACCCCTATACCATTGCAAAAGATGATTACTATGAATGATGTTACAACATAAAATCAACAGTTAAAAAAATTAAGCAAGCAAACAAAAAGACACTATGAGACAAACAGTAAGACAATCACCATGTCTAGTTTGGCTTTTAGCATATTTTCCAGTCAGAAATGTGCAATGTCTCCTGTTGCTGAACATACGTATCCTACAGTCTATTTTTGAACATGAAAGAAGAGTTCCTACCATTATAGAGTCCAAGATTGCAATATTCAGTGCCCAAGACAGAGATATTGGAAGACTGGGGGACTCTAAAGGTTTTTAAAGTACCTCACCAAAAATCTTTACTAGGAGAAATTTTAGACAGGAAGCTCTAAGTGTAGGAGAAACCTTGAAACAAAAAGCAGGAGTGGATGGAGGGTGTTTTTTCCCCCACTTAAAGACCACATTATCTCAGGGACAATCAGCTGCATATCATGTTCTAATGGATGGCGTTGGGCTGAAATTAGCAATGGGCAAAGCCAAAACTAAAAAAGGATGAAACCTACTCCCCCTCCTTCTGACATCTCACTTTTCTTCCCTGGCATAATTTTTTTACCATCTTTGCATGATGAAGAAGCCAGTGGACTTCAAAAGTTAGCATGATGAATTTTGCACCTTCTGGCTGGAGGGGAAGTGAATTGGAGTGGAAGCAAAAGGAGATGGGAAGAAAAGACATTTAGAGATAAAAAAAAAACACACAGAGAGAGAGAAAACCATCTAATTTCCTGGTTCAGTGAGATTCTTTGTTCCCAGAGATAGAACTGAGAGTTTGTTATACAAATTCACTGAGAATTCCAAAATCTGTATGTTACTGAAACTGAGCACCACTTTCTCTACCCACTGATACCACCCACCCCTAAAGTTAGGAGCAAAGAGAGCGTGAAACTTTTTTTTTTAAATGCCAACTTAAAATTTTAAAGCAAATGTGATTCATGTTCTATACTGCAGCTAGCAAGGGGTTGTTGATTGGAGATAGTGATTTATAACAACCCTGAAGCAAACTTCTCAATGTATACCATAGGCAATGCTCTGAGGGGTTTATAACAACTCTGGAGTGTTGTCGGCATTGTATTAAACAGTTATTGTAGGGTGGTCTTATCTATGAGTAAAATACATGAATCTCATTCCATTCTGTGCTGAAACATGGCAAGGAGCACTCATACCCTAGCTTGTTGCCAATATAAGTAACAGAGAAGCCATCACTAGTAACATAAAATAACTGGGAAAGCCTATGAATGAAAAATCAACTTCCAGCAACATTTTTCTAGTGGCCAGTTTATGAAGCACCTCTAAGCAACTACTGATGAACACAGAGGAATGCCATTTATATTTTCAAGTTTTTATGTGTTTCCTCCCTCCCCACCCAAGTTGCTTTATAGAAACATATAGAATTATCTTTAGGTATGTGAAAGTATCTCTTCTGGTAAAACTGCTGTAATCTTCCCTGAGCACATGAGATAAAGAAGGCTATAAATAAATATTAGGGAACATGCATAATGGATTGAAATATGCTACCACGAATATTGAAAGAAATCATATGGATAAACAGTGAACTAAGATGCTGAGTTATGATGCGTATATATAACTAAAAGAGGACTAGTAAGAGGGAGTGAGGAAAATATTCGGAGGACCGAATATTAGAAGATATCACTCCTGAAACCTTTTACCTTGAAAACCTTATGATGAGACAATCCAAAATGAAACAAGAGACAGTAGCTCAACAAACTACAAGAGAACAGCAGAGGACAAGGACAAGTAGCACTGTGGCTAATAATGTAACTGGATTCAGGCCAAAAGGATGTTCAGCTGTTGGTGTGCTCGGAGGTGAAAGGAAAATCTGGAGCATATTACAGGAACATGGAATGTGAGAAGCATGAATCAGGGGGAGCTAGACATTGTAAAACAAGAAATGGAACATTTAAAATTGCAGTACTTCGAATGAGCATGCTAAGATTTTATCAGGAATGGGACATTTTGAGTCAGATAATTACACAGGGTTTTACTCATGCAATGAAAATCTAAGAAGAAAAGAGGTGGTATTAATAGTGAAGAGAAACACAGCAAAAACAGTCAAAGGATATAATGCAAAGGCAGACTGAATAATACCAATAAGACTTAAGGGGAGATCAATCAATATGAACATAATCCATGTTTATGCGCTAACTACAAAGGCAGAAGAGGAGAAGAACCCATCAATATAACCATAATCCAAGTTGATGTTCCAACTATAGAGGTAGAGAAGAAGAAATTGAAAGATTCTATGCTTGATTGCAGGAGGAAATTGATCACACACCAAAAAAGAACAAGTTAGTAATTATGGGCAACTGGAATGCAAAAGTAGGAAAGAGAACAGAACTAAACAACGTAGAAGAATATGGCTTAGGATCAAGAAATGAAGCAGGAGAGCAACTGATTGAATTTTGTGAAGCCAACAGTTTGTTCACTGCAAACAGATTCTTCAGTCAACCAAAGAAGTGACTATATACATGGATGTCACTTGATGGCACCTATAGAAATCAAATACATTATATAACTGGAAGCAGAAGCTCCTTTCTCCCTACTTAAATAAGACCAAGAGCAGATGGTGGTATGGATCATGAACTATTAATATAAAAAATCAGAGTAAAGCTAAAGAAAAACATTAAATCAATCACCTTATCAAAATACAACCTGAAAAAAATCCTTGTATAATTTAAAGATAATATGAAAAATAGGCATGTACTATTAAGCCTAACTTACTGGGAGTCAGAACTCTGGACTGAAACCAGGGACATTTGTGAGGGAAGAATCCAAAAAGATTATCTGTAGCCAATAAGAAAAAAAAAACTGTTTCGGATGACTGATAAAACTCTTCATGACAAGGCAGCTTGTAACAATAAGAGGCTGATAGACCTGAGTCACAATGTAGAAGCTTAACAAAAATCTTAGAAATCAAGAAGCCAGCTTTGTAGCGTTCTTGTCTGACAAACAGTTTGGTTGCCCTGTTATCCGGCACCTCGAAGGCCCATGCCTAATAACCTTAATTTGCTACATCCTGACCTGGGAAAAAAGAGTAAAAAGACAAGGCTGAAAACCCCTCAACAAAAACCACTGAAAGTACCAGGCATGGAAAAAGGCCATAAACATCCCAAAGTAAAAAGAAAAATAACAAGATGCTGCTAATTGTCTTGATTTATTATGAGATGGAGATAAACGACCATCCAAAGATACATGCTCACAGAACCTGCTTCCCCCTAAGACTGATGTAGCTGTGGTGTAATTTTCAAATAATTAACATATAGAAAGGTATAAATTTTCATTGAAATCTTTTTTCGGTGTTCTTGCTCTGAGGAATTTATTCTGGGGCACCTCTTTGCTTCAGCAAACACAAAATCAGATTTCCCTCCCATGTATATGGATTATTGGCTGTTTCACATGCTGGGGAACCAAACCCTCTTTCAGGATAATATTCAGACAGTTAAGGACAGCTGAGAAGCAAAATTAAAAAGGGACAGAAATAGGGTCAGAAGCTTGAATACAACTATTCAGTGACTTGTGTGCAGTGACAAATAGAGCTACTCTAACAATCAATGCAGAGAAAGAGGATATGACAACAAAAAGGTAGAACAAAAGACCTCTTCCACAGGATACAAGAAATCAAAGGGAAATTTAAACCCAAGACTGGGGATGCTATATGACCAGCAGGGGAATACAATGCATGCTCATGAAGAAATAAAAAGAAGATAGAAGCAATACACTGAAGAACTATATAAAAGAGATGAAAAGATGAAAATTTATTCAAGGAAGAACCATCTGAAGATGAACCTACAATTTTAGAAAGTGAAGTGGAAGCTATACTCAAAGCTTTTGGGAGAAATAAACACCAGGAATAGGTGATATATCAATAGAGCTGTTAAAAGCACCAGAGACAGAATTCACTCAAATTCAAACTAAAATCTGCCAACAAATACAGAAAACAAAACAATAGCCTACAGATTGGAACCACTCAACATACATCACAGTACCTAAAAAAGGAGACATCAGGAACTGCAGCAACTACATGATCACTATATTAATCTCCCATGCAAGCAAAGTGATGCTCAAAATTTTGCAATGAAAACTTTTACCATATATGGAGCAAGGAAGGTCAGATGTTCAAACTGGGTTCAGAAAAGGAAGAGGCACTAGGAATCGTGTTGCAAGCATATCTTGGATAATGGAGTACACCCTTCCCCAAATCAGAATAATACCAGCCTGTGCTTTATACCTTACAGCAAAGTCTTTGATTGCATAGGTCATGAAAAACCATGGCGCTGCTACTTCAACATTTGATTATCCTAATGCATAACCTGTATTCAGGATAAAAAGCCACCATAAGGACAGAATACAGAGAAACAGATTGGCATGATAGGCAGGCAAGGCTGCATTTTATCACCCTATCTGTTTAACTTGTACACTGAACATATGATACATAAAGCAGGATTAGACTCTAAGGAAGGAGGCATGAAGACTGGAGGAAGGAACATCAACAGCTTAAGAAAGAGCATTCCAAGCTTTTCATTTTGGTGACACACTTTTTAGACATGCATCATTTTGTGACAGAGTAATTCAGTAAGTACTTCAGTAAGTGGAGGCAGCCCCTCCACACGAGCATGGTCTGCCACCACTGCCACCCTTGCTGGGGTCTTCTGTGGCCTGGGGCGGCACTAGTGGGAGAAGTAGCCCTTCCATCCAGGCTTGGAACCCTGCTGCTGCCCTCACAGGGGTCTTCTTTGGCCTGGGGCAGTGGCAGCCCCTCCACCCGTTATGTTCACATGACACACTGCAGCCAACACACTAACATGTTGCGACAAACAATTTGGAAAGCTCTGGCTTAAGATATTCAGATGATACTATACAACCAGCAGAAAATAGTGAAGATTTGGAATGACTATTAAAGAAAATCAAGGAAGAAAGTGCAAAGACAGGTTTATGGCTGAACATTAACAAAACAAAAATAATGACTTAAGTATGCTTTAAATAACTTTAAAACAGAAAATGAATACAATAAAATAGTCAAAGATTTCCTATACCTTGGCTCAGCCATCAGTTTAAATGGAGACTGTAGTCAAGAAATCAGAAGAATAATAGGACTTAGAAGAACAGTTATGAAGGAACTAGATAAGTTCCTCAAAGATACATCATTGAATAACAAAGTCAGGATTGCCCATGCCATTGTATTTCTGATTTCTATGTATGGTTGTGAAACCTGGACAATGAAAAAAACTGACAAGAGAATATTCTCATTTGAAATGTGGTGCTGCAAGAGAGTTCTGTGGATAGCCTAGACTGCTTAAAAAAGACAAAGAAATGAGTCCTAGAAGAAACCCAGATGGAATTCTCCACAGAAGCCAAGGTAACTATGCTGAGACTGTCACACTTTAGACATATCATGAGAGGACATGAATCTCTAGAAAAGATAATCATGCTTGGCAAAGTAGAAGGCAGCAGCGAAAGAGGGAGACCGCACTACAGGTTGATAGACTCAATCAAGGAAGCCACAGTCCTGAGTTTGTAAGACCTGACCAAGGCTGTTGATGACAGAGTAATCTGGAGGTCTCCCATTCATTGGGTTGGTATAAGTCATTAATCTGTCGACAGTTAACAATAAAATGGAAGGAACAGGAATGGAGTATCCTTAAACAAGGCATGCTTAGCTGGAACACTAAACAGGAACACTCTGCACTGCTACATTTTATTATAGATGCCTAATGTATAAATGACATGTAAAACTTCTAGCACAGTAGTGACAGCACAGAAGGCAAAATTAAAGCACATAAATGAAAAATATGGACAAAACTTTTGTGATGCCCATCTCAGCTGAGCAGAGCCCAAACAGAAGGCATTACCTTACACAGAATCATAGAAATGTAGAGTTGGAAGAGACCACAGGGGCCATCCAGTCCAACCCCCTGCCATGCAGGAACACCCTCAAAACACTCCCGACAGATGGCCATCAAGCCTCTGCTTAAAAACCTCCAAGGAAGGAGACTCCACTACACTCTGAGGCAGCATATTCCACTGCCGGACAGCCTTGACTGTTAGGAAGTTCTTCCTGAGGTTCAGGTGGAATCTCCTTTCCTGCAGCTTGAATCCATTGCTCCTTGTCCTGGTCTCTGGAGCAGCAGAAAACAAGCCCTCTCCCTCCTCTATGTGGCATCTCTTCAAATATTTAACAACTGAACTAATCCTCCTAGAACATGCCACAGAAACGTCTGTTATAAAATTCCAGTTTACAGAAAGCACTTTTTAAAATATAGGGGCTGTATCTTTAACCAGCCTGAAGACAAACAGTTGCATTTGAGAGACTTAACGCTGCTTGACTCTGCTCTAGGCATGCATTGCCAAGCGAGCATTTGTGTGAAACTTGGTTGTACCCTTCACATTCCTTTTCTCCCCTTAGAGCTTGCAGCAGCCCAGCCATTAAAAGTACATTCAGGTCTAAAGTACCATGCATATGAAGCAGTTTACAAACTTACTTGTGATTAATTTTAAATGCAACACTTTCCAGGGGAATCAATCTTTATGCTGCAGTTCTCTTGCTAGTTTTTAAAAGATCCTAAAATAAAATACATCCACTTTCTAATCCAAAAATAGAACAAAAGCAGCTGAATACGGTAAGCAAATCCCACTATTAAAAAAGGGAGGATAAGAATAGGCCAAAAGCTTCAGATGCCATGAATTCAGCAAACAACAATCATGGACAGTCAATTATTATATGATAATGAAAGTGATACATTAATTGTGGTATCATAACACCCAAACGCACACAGCAGTTCCTTCACTAGCCAGGCATATTCCTTCCCTGCCCCAATATAGAATGCAACCTTCTGTTACACAGCACTTGGTTTTTCTCCCCATTGCATCCCTCCACCAACTCAGCTTGAAGTCATTCAGTAGCTATCATTTCCAACTATCATTTCACACTATAAGCAGTTCTGAGTTCACTATCTACAAATGTGTCAAAGCCTCTCATATCTAATATACCGCAGAAATTTCATTATTTGTCATGTGAACTTCCTTAGGTAAGAATACACTATGTTTCTCCTTTTAGTTTTAATGAAACCAAATGAAGTACAGAACAGTAAACCCAAATGTTATTCTGCAGTGGAGTTCGGCAACCTATAGTTGCAAGTTTAATTTCATGCATGGTTTTATCTTCTGCAGGATTGAAAGGGTTAGAGAGAGAGAGAAAGAGAAGAAGGGAGGAGTAGAGTGGTAAGGAGAACGCCGAAACACAGTAAGCAAAAGAAGGGGTGGGAAAATGATTAGTACAAGGAGCTCTGACAATGGAAGGAAAAACAGTGAGGAAGAAGCTGAATCTGAAGAAAGGACCAGAGAAGAAACCTTCTGCAAGTGATGAATTGAGTTTTTTTAAATCTGCTTCTCCCCCAAAAACCTGCTTGGGATAGGTGTGGGAAGACAGAAGGAACTGTTGGAGGGGGGATACTTTAGACTCTGGATCCAATGTCTGCTTCCTTAAGGTTCAATCTGTTGTTGTTTGCCTTCAAGTAGTTTCCAACTTATGGGAAACCTAAGGTGAACCTATCATGGGGTTTTCTGGGGCTGAGAGTCTGTGATGCACCCAAGGTCACCCAGTGGGTTTCCATGGCTGAGTGGGGAATCAAATCCTGGTCTCCAGGGTCATGGTCCAAAGTTCAAACCACTACACCATGCTGGTTCTCAAGGGTCAATCTACTCTTCTCTACTCTTCTCTTTTTCAGAACAGGGTAATGCCACTGTCTTTGTTCCAAGAGGGCATGTATGGAGGATGGTGGAATTTAAGACCCATGGTGCACTGGTGTAATATTTTCTTCTTGGTGTCCAGTGAAACATTCAGATGTTGACAGATTAAGAGAACAACACTCTGAGTGACACATCTACTAATATATAAAAGTCAAAGTTTGTCTGTTTGTTTCTGTCAGGCAAGTGAAGACCTCATATGATTGGCTGTGTCAGGCAAAGACCTCATACAATTGGCTGTCTGTGAAGATTCTATGGAATCCTGGGGTTTGCAGTTTAGAGAGAGGCCTTTAGAATTCTCAGTCAGAGAGCTCTTGGGCCTGGTCAGTTGCTATGGGGATGTCAGTGTATTCCCTCAGGAACCCAACCCCTATATGTTAATAACTCTGAAAACAGATTGGATTGGGGAATACAAGGAAAAGTTACAGGTACTGGACAAGACAGTTTGGAGAATTAGAGACACAAGATCTCAAATTTTTCTAACAAGTATTACTATAAGAAAATAAAATCCTAGGCAATGTCAGGTATATACACTAGTTATTTATAAGAAACACTTAGAATTTATTCTTTGTACATTATGCAATACAGGCAAAGCATTCCAATACTGGGTTGCAGAACTCTTTTCGATGGGAAGTTAGGCTGCTCTTCTCTTTGCTCTCCTTTTGCCAACAAGTAGATACTTTTTTCTGTTTAGAAAGATGCTTGGCCAATTATGTGGAAAAATTTCATTGTGATGATTACAGCAGATATCATGAAGCAGGAATATGGTAATGGAAATGCTATGTACTAACGTGTAAAATGGCTGAAAAATGCAATACAATGATATAACAATGTTAAGAGATTTTGGAAATGAAGTCTAGATCAGTTTGGAAGATTCAAGAAATAATTCATGTGAAATAGCAATAATAAATGGTTGTTTTAATTGTGAAACTTTAATAATAAAATGATTTATTAAAAGAAAGATGCTTGGCCATTAACTTTTTGTTGCAGAAGGATTTTCACAGGAGGGTACTGTTATGTTTTAAATGATTTTAAATTATTATTCATTCACTATTTTTAATCTGACTTTTTTCTTTAAAAAATTACTATTATAACTGATTATAGCTGCATTCTGTTTAATCGGTTATAAACTGTGTTCAGTTTTGCAAAGGGAGAAATGACTTATCCCTCTTGTAAATGTTTAGTGGCTAAAGGCCTCTAAAACTAAATGGTCTCCAGCCACCATTGGCTTTACAACCAACCATTCCCTATCCCTGCAACTTCAGCTCAAAGTCTCCTTTCTTTATCCTTCTGCTTGCTTTTGACTTACAGAATAAGCATTCTGGCCAGGAACCACACCTACTTTTGTTCTGCAAAGCATTCAGGCTTCTGTTGCAGTTAAATAAAAGCTAAACACAGAAGCAACCATATTGACACATCTCTGCGGCTGCTCAGCATAGCACCTGCTGGGACTCTGATGATATAGGAGAAATGGGATGTATCTGCTAAGACCAGTTGAAGGCATCCATTAGAGGTACTTCCCTAGGCTACAGCTGGCATTTGCTGTTCGTAACAAGCAATCACACAATTACATAGCCAGATGTGTAAACTGGACTCCAGTGCAAAAAAAAGGGAGAAAAAAAAATGACAGCTCGGTGTGACAGATGCTGCAGTGTGGTTTTCCCAGAAGAATGTATTGCAAAGTATTCTTTGAGTCCTGGACATTCCTGATAGAAGGCTCTAAATACTTTGCTCTTTCGTCTAATTATGGAGACTTTCCTTCTTTGGAATGACATTTGATTGCAAGCAATGATCGCTGCCAGTGTAATTACCCAGCTTTTCCATAGCTAAAACCCAGCAAGAGAGATGCATGCAGGAGGGGAAAATACATAATGCAGAGGAAGGCATGCCACGTCTTTATATGAAGCCATAATCTTAAGGCTTTACAATTCTATTTATTGCACTGTGGAGGTATTTCTCTGGCTAGTGCACGATTTGCTGGGTAATCATCAGAAGGGTCTTTAAAATCCTTTGTTAACAATTGCTCCATTGTATACATCACACCATATTCTAACAATGCACTGTGACAATTATATCTTTAGGGTTATGTTCCAGACATGAAAATGGGGTTACTCAGCTGGCTCTTTAGGTAATAAATATTTGCTGATACGAGAGACTGCTTACCTATTAGTGTACATATAGGTCCCTTTACCTATAAATATTTTTCCAATATTATATAAGTAAATAATAAAGTCTTTGATCATTTTTAATGGTTAAGAGACCACAATCCTATTTACAAATAATTCTGCAACAATCTTGGGGCAGGGATGTTTGTCTTGAACCATGCAGAAGTGAGAAAGAAAAATCAAATCAAACAGAACAAGTGATTCCATACATTTGCAACACAGGCTAGTGTTTCACAAATGAAGGTGTTGCCTTGTGTTCTTTCTGTACAATCTGTTGATGTGCTCCCACTGCAAGATGCTCTTGTCTAAAAATACTGACCACATCTTTCAGCTCAGTGTGCTAACCTCCAAAGCAGGTTAATGTGTAGACCAGAGTAACTGTATTTATAGATACACATTAAGTTGTTTTATTATTTCTCCTTAAAAAGGCTTTTAAAGTTTGCCTTTAAATTTCTGGTGCCTCGCAAAAATTAAGCAGAACAGGAAGAAGTAGAATAAATTATATTCAACTACAACCTTATCATTTGGGCAATTACCCTACCGTTTTCTGGTGAGCTTGCTCAGGGCTTATTACCAGGTTTTGCCACTGAATGTATGCTAAGGATAGTGAACTGATTTCAGATGAAATTAATTTGTCACAGATCAGCTTTGCGTTACCCACAGGGAGATCTGACTTTGGCCAATCTGGTGCGAACACTGAGCCAGGTGCACCAATACTACAGATGGACTTGGAGATATATATGTATTACACAGACTAAGGCTCAAACAGCTTCTCATAACTGAGGATAAAGTCCCCGATTTACAGGTATTTGACTGACAGTGACACCAGTGTAACTAAGTTACAGGCTCATTCACACCATCTGGTACCTGTCAGTTCTTCTCTGAAGTTTGTTCTTGGCTAAGGTGTAGCCAGACAGTTTGGAGGACAGATGCTTACCTTTAGTTTGTGCCAGATGTGCTGGCAGTTTGGTGCTATATTTTCTTCTCCATCTGACAACTATAGACAAGTGACAACACTTTCTGTTGGCAGGTGCACCAGCCATAGTCATCTCTGCTGTCAGACCTGCCAGTTTCTCTCTGACTACCTTAAAAAAGGTACAAACGTTGACAAGCAGGGCATTATAGAAGCTTGTCATCTTATGCAGACACTGTTGTTAATCATTATCACTTGACTTACAGGCAGAACATATGGTCCCAAAACTTGAACTCCTCAGGAGTTATATCATCAGGAACACACTGCTTCAGGTAGACCTAATCAGCTTCCCTCCATACAGTGTGTCTAAGAAACCATTTCTTGAACCCTGCCCCTGCGTTATTCAAGAAAAGTGTAATTCCATTCAATCAAAGTGTTCCTCAAAACAGCCACATGCATTTTTTCTGTTACTGAAAAAAAATCTAAGCAGTCATTAGCCAGTCTTCATCTACAACTCTTAGCCCTTGAGGTAAAGAATGGTTTGTTCTCTTTTCATTATTAAAGCCTAATGTGACATTTGTACAGGCAGCATTAAGAGACAATCAGCAGTTACCATTAGTGGCCATTATATCTCCACAGCTCCCGTCATGCAGACAGAAGTACTCCTAAGACACAGATCAGAGGAATCTGGGAGAGACTAGTTGGCTTGAATCTATTTATAATAATAATGCCCTACAGAAAGGCAGCACACAAGGATGGAATTCCGAGTGGAATCCCAAGAGGAGCAACATATTTCTCTAAAAGTCACTCTCCTCTGGAGAGGATGAAGGTGCACAAGTAGTGGTTCTCAGCCATGCACCAGTTTATTTGCACTGCCAAAAGGACAGTGCGCAGAGGAGGCCCTAGCTGCTTCTGTGGCAGGAAGGGAGCTTCATGCAAAACACTGTATTTACTGTTGAAAGCCTCTCTGCTCTCAAATCATTCGATAGGATTAGAAACTGCTTGTACTCTCTAAAGAGCATGGGATTATTAAATGCTGAAACTGTTCACACTGCCATACATGGCACAAATAAAAGAGAAGGCCTAGCTCTTAGCAGCTTACCAATTAGACAGGCAGACAACACAATGCTCTGGGAGCCCAGGAGGATGTTGCTAACTTAGTCTGGCTTTTATTGACACACGCTTGCACTTGTGGGCCGCATAAAGAGAGGTCTGTGTAAAGAGCAACCAGACATCTAGGGAACCAAAATGGGGCTGCATGCCAGAAAATATATAAAAAAGAAAGGAACAGGGGAAGAACTGTGAGGCCAGCTCCAATGATAATGCTACAAATCAATAGCAGGGAAAGAGTCAAGGAAAAGATGGGGTAGATCTTAAAGGCTTCAGTTGTAGAGTTCAGCTGCAAGACTCAGTCATGGGGTGCTTGCTCATCTTAACGATGAATTTATCACCTTCTGGTTCTTAGAAGGGCTCATCATATTCACTGGGCCCAACACAAACTGAAGATCTTCGCCCTTCACCTACAACACTGGTAAGCACTGTCAGTGAGGGAAAATTCTTACGGAATCAGAAATGCAAAGCAGGTGGGCTGTGAATGCAGAACTCTCTTTGAAAAAACAGCAATCACATTAATTTGCATTTTGTGAGAGGGAGAGAAGGACCAAGCCGACATGTCCCATTACCTGACTGGCATTATTGTCATTGCTGTTTTAAGTAACCCCTCAGCGCATAGAGTCCTCACAGGTAGACTTGCGAGAGAAAGTACATCCATTTGCAGTTTTGGCTGCTCAGAAAGCTACATACACATGCAGAAGAATTCCCTCTATTTGTACGACTCCTAGATGGTTCCATATGCTTACACTGCCCACTCCATGAATGTTCAGCTGTTTTAAACAATCCTTTGGACATGAGGAACATGCATCCCAGATTCTAACTCCTACCAGCCTCAGTTAGTATAGTAATGAATATGGATGATGGGCGTTGTAATTCAAATCTATAGGCTATATGTTTACCACCTTTATTGTAGTGGAAAGGTGGGATATGAATTATTTTAATACATCATTATATTGCTCTGCTGTCTTCACAAAGAGAAGTAATGCCAAACATGAGGAGGAGGAAGTCAACACAGGGCTGCTAACTGCTGTGGTGACCATAGCATACCACCCAACTTAAAAGAATCAAAGCAAAAACAAAAACAAAACCACTATAGTTATTTTTATGGACTAATTTCTTCTGATGAGGAAACAACAGTAATTGAATTCAGGGATACTGTCAAAAGCAAATAGGAAGTAGAAAAGGGGACTCTTGAATGTTTAGTCAGGGTGAAAGATCTCTTCACTTAACAATATTGCCCATTTAAATTCAGACTGAATGCACATATATATTTGACAAGATTGTGTTCATCAACCAGCAAAGTCCCCCTGCATTAGATGAAAAAGAAGCAGGCATCCTTGCTTTGCTTTATTTTCCCTGGTTGTGAGGGATTTCTAGCCAATCATACCTGTTTAGTAAATTTGTACATGTTCATTGGCTCCCAGATCTCATCCTTCCATTCTTAATTGGTGAGCAAATGATATCACTTTAAATTCCTAGCTATGCCACATTTGCTTCCAGTAGAATAACCAAAACTTTGCATAAAAATCTGCAATCTTTCTGCTCAAGATAGCGCATTAACAAACACAGCTGTAGGAGTGATACTGGGAGAGTCCAGCTTTCTGATGTGGTAAGCCAGAAAAAATCAGTACAGAAATAGGCATGTACCCAAAGGTAACTGTCTCACACTTTAAATAAGTAAATACATTGTACCACCTTTGACTTCAATCATCAGATCTCTCCCTCTGATTATTAAATATTTTATGGAAAGAAATTACAGTAAGAATGAGAAAATACATGCATATCATTGTACGGGCCCTTGGGCAAAACTTGATGTCGCAGCACTGTTCCTGAAATATGCATCTACCTGCCTCCAATGTACAGAGACAGCAGCAAAGTGAGCACTTCAAGCCTCCTTTTGGAGAATCTTCCTTAGTACAGGAATGCCTGGGGCAAACCGTCAAAGACACAAGACCTGCTGAACGCAAAGCAGTAACGAACAACAGTGTCCACGTCAGGTTCTTGTTCTTAACAATGTGCACCAGCAGGCCACATGGTTATGCTAAGAGTAGTCTGTGTCTTTCAACCATCTTAAGTTTCAAGGGAATTATTCTGCTGACTTTAGGAGAGCTGTGAGTCAGCTGTGCTGCATCTTCAACATACCCTTTTTTTTTTAAACACAAAGCCATTCAGAGAAGCGGTATCTGTGTTGCTAACAGAGCTGTCCAGTATGTATATTTTCCTAGATACATCAGAATGATCTTTGAGGTATTATACAAATTAAGGAGGAGGACTGAATCCCTAGAGTACCACGAATTGCTGCCTGATAAAAAGTACAAGTCCCTAAGTTATATGTAAACTTTCAATAATTCAGAATTTGGATGAGCTTAACGTGACACCACCACTGCTGCTGACTTTCAACTTATTCATCTAAGAAGAAAGGACTGCATATCCCCCAGATTTTTACCTTGGGCCATTGTTTCCAGTGAATCCTTTTTTAAAAATGGTCTTGCATTCAAGGTATAAGTCTCAACCAAGGCACATCCGTGCATCCAGTGTCAATGGGTAAATTTAAACAGAATGCTTTGTAGGGGTCGCTTTAATCAGTTAATCACAGTGGACCCAGTTTTAACTGGCAAGGACAAATATTAATTGCTGAGGTCATATGAAAGGCTGTAAGACTAGTTTCTCATATGTTATAATAATAGGTAATTATAAACAGGGAATTTCAACAACATGTGTCAACTTATGGTTTTAGAGAAGTAACATCTCCCTTCTACACTTTATTAAATACTTTAAAAAGGACTGTATGTTGAATTTTTGGAGATATACATATTTATTTAACCGGTTATGATTACTAACATTCTTGAAAAGGTAGTCCTTGCTAGTATTTATATTAGCCTTATGCTTCTTAACTGTCAGAGCTTCCCCTAAAGAATACAAGAAATGCATAGTTCTCTAATGCTGCAATCCTTTACATACTTATGTGAGAGTGAGTCCCATTCAAACAGACATACATGGAACTATTCTGCAAAAGATCACTAGCTCTCTTATAGAATTATGGCTGCTTGAGCAGAAGCCATGACAGTTAAACCAGTTTATTTGCACAGTGGACATGTTCTCTGATAATATCCATTACTCAATTTTCCTTTCAGGCAGCAAGATTATACAAGAAACACCACTTTGGGCTGCAACTTGAAAAGAGAAAGAAGGTGCAATTAGAAGACTAATCAGGATTGTCATGCTAGCTCTATCCAGCAATTAGGAAATGAAACGTTAATTATCACCCCTCATACCCTTTACCATTTTAGTCCGGCTGTTCATATATTGATAACAGTAGATACAAGTGCAAAGAGGAGGCTGGGCTAGTTGATATTCACACCATATCAAAGAAGCACATTTATATTCTTTGCCACAAGAATCTATTTACCTTGATTGATGACTGAACTTCAATAAGTCTTTTAATATTTTGGTCATTAGCAAGGGGGCTGGCACAATGTCACTAGAGTACTATTGCGTTTCATATCAGGCCTTTTATTAGCTGTGCACCATAATATGTTTGAACTTTTAATTGAGGCCTTTTAAATAATGATGATCAACATATTTCACTGATGATTTATGGAAATAAGGGCCACCCGCTAAAGGGTTTTACACTTCACACTTAGCTTTCCTTAACAAAGGAGAAATCCTAATATTCAGGATGCCAAAAACTCAGCACTCTGAACTTTCATCTAAATGCTACTTTTTTTCAGATTGACTTTTAGACAATGTTTACAGCTACAGCTTACTGATCAGTTCTTCCAAACACCGGAGGGCAATTTCTCTGCTATTCCTAGCAGTGTTTTCACAGTGTTATCAGCAGAATTTCTTTTCGCACAGAAAAAATACACGCACACATACCTAAACCATTAAAGCTTAAAAATAGCTTTTCCTAAAACAGAGAAAATATACCGTACTTGAACCCCAGAAGACAAACATAAGAATTGTTATGGGCATGTGAGACATGAAAAATGGACTTTAAAGGTAGGATTCTTAAATAAAAAAAAATCTTAAGATGTGATGAACTTGTGGGATCCTATCATATCCCTAATTAACCAGAGACCGCCTCCCACCTATTCCACAATAGAGTTGTGCTTGAACAGGTTTCCTGCTAGTCACCAGAAGGTCACAACTGTTGAGAAATTCTTCTCTACTCATATTCTTTACCTCTATAGAGAATACACCATTTTTCCTTCCATATCATATCAGATTGACCATGCTGTTCTTAGTGTATCTCTGAAAGTTCTCTCTCACACCTCTATACTTTTTACATACAACCATATATCCTATTAGTCTGATTTCTGTGCACACTACCACCACCCCCCTTAAGATAAAGTTGCAAAGGCAAGTATCTTAAATTAAAAGCATAATTACTGAGGTATACGTTGCTGCAAGCTATACTTCAAAGGACGAAATTGACAAACCACCTCTGAGTATCGCTTGCCTAAGAAAACCCTATGAAATTCATGGGGTCACCATAAATCTACTGGTAACTTGAAGGCACACACACACACACACACACACACACAAAAATTGCTCTATCAGTAAAGCAAGCACCTCAAAAAGGTCTTTAAAGTAATGTTAACTGTATAAACAGTTGCTTATATGACCTCCTTGTGAGTTGCCCAGAAGCAACTAGCTGGCACCAGCAGGCAGGGAATGCTGGGCTAGATGGACATTAGCTCTAACTCCATCACACCTCTTCTGAATGATTCAGTTGTGAATGTTATTGGGCCAAATAAAATGCAAGAGAGCAATGTAAATTATAGCTGACTGAAGGTACATCTGATTGACCAATACAGGAAATGCACAAACATAATTTAAGTGTCATTTCAAAATGTTGTTCTAACTTTTGAGATCAGCCAGAAAAACATTTTCACATATGTTTATGTCTAAAAATGGTATGGAATATGAACATTGTAACAGTTAAACAAAACAGCCTACACATACTTCCTCTGAATTACATCTATATATCTCCTTTGCCCTCCTTATCAAAATTCTTAGCAGAGCATCTGGTACAACTGTTAGAAGGCTCAAGCATCATGGAAAATGGCCAGAATACAGATTCTTTTAGTAAATACAAAACAAAACAAAACAGTTAAGGCAGCCCGAAGCAAAACCAAATTATTTTTATGTTTAGCGTGTCATCAAACAACTAATAATGGTATGTTCTGTCAGACTGCCTTTTACCGTATCCAAAATATCAGTTTGTTCAGTGTAAATCTACATTTTAAGCAGATACCCAAACTCTGCCTAGAACCACGGGATAATTGTGACATGCCCACTTAAAAGGCATCTTTGGGGATGAAGCAAATTATCCATTCCCAAAACTGAAGTCGTGGCAATGGTATGGATTATTTGCAAACAGCTATTTTTCTTCATTCTTTCTAAACAGACATTTTACAGCCCCATTTCTATACCTAAAACAGGCATAATTTACACCTACCATATCTCAACATAAGACAGTATACATAAGAGAAACTTGCCTCAAATGCAGTTCTAAGGTTGTATATAAATAAACAATTAGCTAAAAGAAAATAATTGATTTAAATCAATCAGTCAAAGACATCTAATAAACCATTAGGGTTAAGTCTGTATTGCTCCTCAGTTACTTTCTACCTGTTTCTACAGTATTAAGCTTAGGATGTCTTAGGACCTTTCCGCACTATATTGTTATAGTGCTATCATTCCACTTCCAACATCCTATGGAATCCTGGGGTTTGCAGTTTTGGGAGAGGCCTTTAGAATTATCAGTCAGAGAGATGTTTGGCCTTGGTAAACTACAAACCCCAGCATTCCACAGGATGTTGAAAGTGGAATAATAGCACTATAACAGTGCAGTGCAGAGAAGGTCCTTAAACAGAATCAAAGACCAGACCCTGTCTACACAAAGGGAATAGATGAGGTAACTTCTACCTCACCTTCTTTAATTGTGCTTAACAGGAGAATCAGCCAAATAGTAATTGATAACATTTCAATAGTGTGTTCAGAAATGAAGTAATTAATGAAATGGCAATAGCAGTGAACTTATTACACTAAGGAGACAGTGGGAACCTGCACTCTATTCCTGCTGTACCAGTTGCCTGTCGAGTGGCTGGCAAGAATTAAAATTGTGCTGTCAGAGACTACATTTCGCATGATTACATCACCTTAAAACTGATCATGAAGAAAATAAATTCAGATGTGTGTGTCAAGGATGGGGGAGATTCTGCAACAAATCTCAGGTAGTAAACCGGTGGAAATCTTTAGGCCATTTTGAAAGAGCTGAATTCCAAAGTGTAGGCTGATGTCCTTCGATGGGAGTAAACCAGCCCTTGTTGTACACAGAAATCCCTTTACTCTTTTGGGAGAAACAGGCATTCTCTCTCACTCTCCCCTAGGCCAAGCTTTCTCCCTGGTCTTGGCATTGCATAAGTGTTTGCAAAAGATTTCTCACTTTTATTATTAAATTAGCAGTTTTTCTTTTGCCACTCAGACAGGTCTTCTTGTTTTTGTCTTCACTGCCTGAAGAGAATAGTTGATCCATGTCCCTTTCTGTATCAGCAGACTGTTCTCCTGTTTCCACTAAGCCGTCTTTGCTCCCCATCAAACAAGGGCCTGGTTCCCTTCTTATCCAAACCTGCAAGCAGTCTTTCAAGTGTGTTATTTATCTTTCATACTCTGATGAGAAAGAGAAGGTACAAAAGAACTCTTACAGTGGCATCTTTTGTTTTCCCATCTCCACATATTAACAGAATATTCAATGAACTCATTTAACATTTCTCAGTGATCTATAAATAATCCTTTGTCTTTTAAAAGAAGAGCTAAGGGAAGAAAAGTGACTACATAAAAACTGCATATTTGTATTCACCAGCTCTATTCCCTGTGTGCACCCAGCCACATCTATGTACTTTATTAAAACAATTACAGCTCACATCCTTGCTTACTCATTTGCTCTGCAGAGTGGAACTGCATGGGCGTGGTAAGAATCTTCTCTAGGCTGACTACAGACCTATGCATATTTAGCAGAACACATTGCAAAATTCTCAATTTTGTCATGTATCTTCAGGTCATTTTTGACCTATGGTAATCCTAACATGAACCTATCATGGGGTTTACTTGGCAAGATTTGTTCAGAGACGGATTTGCTTTTATCTTCCTCTGACACTGAGACACTGTACTTGCCTGAGGTCACCTAGTGGGTTTCCACGTAGGGATTCGAGCCCTAAACTCCAGAGTCAGAGGGCCTTTCCACATTACACTGTTATAGTGCTATTATTCCACTTTCAACATCCTATGCAATCCTGGGGATTGCAGTTTAGGGAGAGGCATTTAGAATTCTCAGCCATGAAGCTCTTTGGTCTCAGTAAACTACAAACCCCAGAATTCTACAGGATGTTGAAAGTGGAATAATAGTACTATAGCAGCATAGTGACTACGCTAGAAAGGGCAATAGTCTAACACCTAAACCAGTATGGCTCTCAATTCTCAAATAAAACCTGCAAAGATGTTTCTCTCCATTCTGGTATCAAGGATATCCCCTGACATTAAAAAAGTGTAATGAACCGATGTTAACGAAACCTTTGCCACTTGTTCTATTTGCTGAAGAAGTTCCCAAACCAAGCTGTTATTCCACAAAAGACAGGTTTCTTAACTTTTTGCCATCTTAGAAGCCCTCTCAGGAACTAAAAACACTTACTGATATCCCCTGAATGTGCTGATCATGGGAGTGGTGAATCACCTGATAAATAAGGAAGAAGGCCTGGCCACAAAATAGCCAGTATGCACCAAGGACAAAAGACAAACCTCAGTCTATCAAATTAACCAATTACATCTTAATTACTACTACAACAAATACATTTTAAATACTAGTGGGGGAAGCAATATAATTCTTCAATTTATATGAAGTAGCATAGGATCCTTGCTCAAGTCACTTCATGTACTCTTCTACTTGAATGACATTTTTCTTCTGTGCTGGACTCTGATTTCCAACTTATCACGGTATTCCTTACCACTAGTATAAGTTCTCTTGTCTTTCCAGCTCTAAGTTTTTGTTGTATGGAGCAAGGAAAATGCTAGAGGAAGCCTAATAAAGATAATACAGAGGAGATTTTGCTTACGAAAGGACTGTTCTAAGAACAGGGTTTCAGCTTTTTATGGAAGGTGAAGGGTAGCACTTTCCTTGAAAAAAACAGTTTCACAATTTAGGTACAGTCCAGTCTTGGCTCTCCAAATGGTGACTGTGGCCTGGGATGCTTTCAACCTATTCATACCAATGCATCAAATATCCCCATTCTTGGCTACTCTGAACATGCATTTGTGTTAGTAAGAGCTAATTTTTGCAAGCACATGATGTTTATTTCATAACAGCTTCAATGGTTCTCAACTGATTTCCAGGCACAACTGAAACTGATAGTGATTAACTCTAAAGCTTTAAACGGCTTGGGCCCAGGATACCTACAAGACTATCCCCTCTTATATCACCTTGTTTACTCTGGTAGAGGAGAATCTGCTGTGACTTGCAATAGTGGGCCAGATGTGCCCGCCTGGGCCAGAATATAGCATTCTTTGTGGCTGTGCCTAAATTGTGTTAACCACCTGTCTCAGAAAGTTCGTTTGATTCCTGTCTCCTTGCCTTCTACCATCTGGCAAAGATGTTCTGGCAGGCATTTGATCCACTGAACTGAGAAGTTTCCACACACACTGACCACTTGTTTTTAAACTGTTTTTACCTACTGTACTTGTTTCTATTTTATTATCTTTACTGTTTTAGAATATTATTAATTTTTATAATTTATTTTTTCCATAAGTCACCCTGATTGTTGTGACTAAAGTGGGAGGGATAATTTTGTTATTTATTTGTAGTGGGAGTCATGTGGCCTTCCAGATGTTGTCACGCTGCAAACTGCAGCAGCAACAGCCAGCACAGTTAATGGTAGGGGATGATGGGAACTACAGTCTAACATCTGGACAGCCCATGATTTTTTCCTGTTGGAAATAAGCATTTCAAGTTCAACAGCAGTCTAGCAATGATTCCAGTTTCTGTACATCCCTCTTCTTCATATCTAATTAAGAAGTCTGCAGAACACAGATGAATCATGGACTATGTTTACACTTCTGCATATGAAAGATGGAGGAACAGATGTTTCCTCTGAATCAAGCTTTACCTAAACTTTCAGGATTCTGTCCAGAATGGCTAGAAGATCATGACACCCTTTTGTACTTGGGGGGTTTCTTTGGGGAAGCTTTTACGAAGATGTTGCTGCTTCTCTTCCTAAAGAGAAGCATCCATGTCATATATCTGGACAAGGCAGTAGGTTTCTGTAAGTGATGCAATGCCTTGGAAGGCACAACTTTAGTTTAACTTCCTCTAAATAAATACTTGTTTTTATCCAAATAACTTCAAAGATTCATATCACTGGAGCTTTTAAAAAAGGAGCAAGAGTTCAAAGATAACAGTGGGAAGTGTCTGCCGTAGGAAGAAGTGCTAGTACTGAATGTCTCAATGTGCATCTTGATTTGAGAAAGATAAAGGTGGGGTTTTTTTTATTTTTTTTTAAGAATGGAGCTATTATCCTTGATTTCTTCAGCTGAAAACTACCACCACTTATTCTCTACCTAGGCTACATCAAACTTGGCATTTTAAAAGCTTGCTTTGTTTTTTTTTAATCTCAGTGCTGTTTCGAATTTGTTTTAAGATGAATGCTTCTTTCGCTCCCATCATGAGTTTCAATGCCTGCATTTTGGTGCCTTTGCTGCATTTTCGTTATCTATAGCTCTTATTTGGCCATTATAAACTGATTCAGGCAGAATGCCTGCATTTTTTTTTACAGTGCTACATTTTAGAGGAATTTTAGACTCTTAACTGCACAGACAGGAGTGTCACTAGTACTCCACCTAGCTTCTGGCAGCTGCTCTGTGGTTTCATATACCACTGTCAGAAAGCATTGCTGATCACCTTTGTTAACATGAGAACAGAGCCTCTTTTGTTCCTGTTGTCCAGTGATCATGTCTTATTCATTTCAGTTTCAACAACTTGGCATTTGCTACATAAACTGCTTTCCAACTCACATGTGATGGTTCAGGGGAGGAGTTAATAGCAATCATTTTCAGCACGACCTGAAAAGATTCCTGAAGCAGTGGGAGGGGGATCTTTGGCATTTTAAAGGCTAGCTACTCTACTACAGGCATGAAATCCATAGGCAACAGCCTAATTCGCAAGGATACTTAATTCCTACCAAAGTCTGTAATCTTTAATTGATGTCACTCACTGCAGAGAAAGAAAAAAAAAACTTGCCTATGTCAGATCATTTTACAGTCAGACCTGACTGATCCTGAGGATTCAAGAAGTCCCTGGATTCTTGTGGTTGCTTTTTTGGAGAGACAAGAGGAATGAGACATGTACCCAATGGTTTTTGATGCTGCTTTGAGAAGAGACCAAATGCTTGCGTGGGTTTCTGTGGGAACGTGCTAAAGGGTTTTAACAAATTATTTTCTGAATACAAATTCAGATTCTAATAATCTCTAGGCCACTTCAGCACTACTCTGGGAGGACCCCATTACATTAGTGTCACTGAATAAGAAATGGAAGCACATAAAAAGGCCTTTCGAAGGCTGTATTTGCTGCTGTAATGTGAAATGATGAGGGGAAATGATTTTAAAAGAGATCTATTATTACCCATTATGATGCCTAAATAAAAGAGCAAATGCCATTGGCATTACCATGCAAAAAAGGGGAAATTAGAGGAGGTCATATTATTGTGCAGATTCCAGTACTAATGTTCACCTGACTGTCTGGGCTTTACTGAATCTTTCTTGCTTTTGCACCACTTATTTTCATTCTCCCTGAGAACAGTTATGTCCCTGGTGTGCCTGGCAGCAATGGGAATACAAGAAAACATAGAAGAGCCAGTGAAGCTGCCATATATGGATTCAGCCCCATTGGTCTACCTTGCTCAGTATTACCTACACTGACTGGCAGCAACTTTATTTAGGCAGCAATCTCTTTTGAGGCCTGCTTAAAGATCTCAAGCAAAGAATGTGTTCTGTCAAATAAGCAACACTGATTTCTTTCTCCCCACTAAATGTGAATAGGAATTTTTTTTTTTCCTTTCCTGTAATGGCAGTGCTCTATTGGACATACTTTCTCATATTGTCTACCTTTATCTTCAAATTCTTGAGATTCCTTTTAAGCAACAACTCTCTTCAGCGGCAAGGTATCCATTCCATTTACGTCATGGCACATATCACTATCCATATTCTTGTCTTTTCAACTGTTATGGACACGTTCTTGACTTAGACCATTTACGCAAGAGGCTGTTCTAGCGCTATGATTCCACTTTCAACATCCTATGGAATCCTCCCTAAACTGCAAACCCCAGGATTCTATAGGATGTTGAAAGTGGAATCACAGCACTATAACAGTCTCGGGCAGAAATGGCCTCAGACCACAGATATTTTTATTCAGAAGTTTTGGAAACAACAACAATAAACAAAGATTGGCTTACAATCTGAACAAATGCCCAGCCATTCAAAAAAGCAGATATATAAGATCCTCCATAAACAAGCTTTTCACAGACATGGCCCACAGTGGTGAAAAAGAACATTCAGAGGCACAGTTTGAGAACCTTGTTTCTAAAGTGTGTAAAGAGGCAAGAGTGCAGGAAATGATGGCTGGAACCCTCTAACACGGTCTATGCTTCAGTATACTTAGCTAGGTATCAGAGGCACTAAGAAACCCTGTTAATTAATTGCGAACATGCATAATGAGACAGCAGCAAGAGTGCATTGGTGCTCCCTAGCCAGTGAACAATGAGACTGATGAACATCAGTTCCATTGAGCATTGGTCACTTTGCCAGCTCCCCAATGTAGTAACGCAACAGCAGCCCCTTACGAGATATGGATGCCACAGAGCTGCCCAATTCCAATCCCTGTAGACAAAAATTCATCTATGAAGACATAAGTCCCCAACAAGATTCTGAATATATATATATATTTTATTACTCACATTTATATCCTGTCTTTCTTCTAAGGAGGTCAAGATGCTATACATTGCTCTCCTCCCCAGTGTTACCATCACAACAACCCTGTGACATAGGTAGGCTGAGAGATAATGAGCAGGTCACCAGGTCTGCCCAGTCTTACATCAACATTCCAACCATCACATCATGCTGCCTCTCAATACATCAACTGTGCTGTACAAATCTCTTAGGTCAATGTGAAGGTGTAATAAGCCCACTGTGCTACAAAACAGGAACACAGAGCATCAGGGCATATCAGTGTGGCTCCTTGAAATGTTAAGGGAAGAACAAAAATAGCTGGTCTGGAAATGGAGAAAGTGAAAGAGACAAAGAGAACTGAAAGCATAAGACACAGCTGCTGGAGAGAGATAAAGGTATCTGCAAAGCAGAGTTGAATTAACATCACCAAATGGGGCTGGGGGGGGGATTCTACAGCTCTATTAGAGAACAAAAGGTCAGTTATTAAGGAAGGGTGAAAAAAAAAGTGTTGGTTTCAAAGATCCCACAGTCCTGCAATGTGAAAGCAAGAGTGGTATGTGTGTCTAAATGTGTGAATGAATGCATTTTCCACAGATTTAATCCTCATAAGGTAAAAGAAAATTGGGCAGTAAACTACCATCACACCATCTTCGTTTTTATGGAGAAACACACATTTCATTTGGTTTGATATACCAATTTGTGAACTAACCTGCTTTAGAAAATCCTCCAGGTTGCTTGAATTTGGACAAAACAGAGAACTGAGTTCTGGTCCAAAATGAGCTGAAAGCTTTTTAACTTCTCTGTTTTTGTGCGTGTAGCAGCAGAGGAGTTTAGGGTTAAGAGAGGAGAGGGAAGGAGGGAACCCAAAGTCCAAGGTCACACAGATTTTTCCCTATAAAGACAAACTCTGGTCTATAATTATGTTTGAATTAAGCCATTCAATACCATTTGCAACTCTGCTGACAGTTAATCAACTCTGGGGAGCTCTTTTTAGCATCCAGGGTTTTCTAATATCCTGGAAAGTTCTGCATAGTTTGCTGCCTGTTCACACCTACAATTGAGTTACCCCAAGTTAGGTTGGATTTTATCCATTTTCTCTAAGCGTTCCACCCAATACCTGTAAAGACCATTAGATGGTCCATATCCTAAACTTTCATTTTTTTTAAAAATGTCTCTAGCCCTTTTGCAGCCTAGATAGAAGGCTGTGAGACAGGAGCCTATAACTACCTTTTATGTTTCAGCTAATGAGTGAAGTATTATAGCCTCACTGAGGTGTAATCTGACTCAGTCTCAGGTGAATGGTGCAGTTCAGGGTGGGAAACCCTAGTCTGTTGGCAGGGAGTGCAGCCTTGTCTTGCCATGCCATTCTCAGCAGGGCAAAAAGAGAAGAGCCTGTATGACTCCAATTGCTTCTTTCAGGAAGTACAGAAGGGCTTTCCTTGAAAGTTTCCCCTATGAAATACAGTATTCCCAGAACTGTGCACCCCAGGTTCTCTCTCAAATCTCTTTTGCAAAGAATTCCTGCAAAGTATTTGTGGCTGAGAGGCAAGCAGGCCACAGCAGTGGTGCAGATTTGGCAATTGCTGAAGCTGGTGCAGGACCTCGGACAGTGTTCTGAATGACTGGCTGTGTGTTTCTGTCCATGTTTATGAATGTTTGTGAATTAGTGGGATCTACATAAATTCAGATTTAAAGGGTGTTGGGATTCTTCTCTCACATCCCTTACTCCATTGAGTCCTGATTATATTGATAAAATGAGCTCTAATAGAAAGCAAAAAAATGCAAAAGTTACACATCTTTCTATATACTGAAATATTTTCACTTTTCTGCTTCCATCCCCTTCTGTATCCTCAACCAATTCCCCTCCATCCAAGCTCAATTTGAGGGATTATTTCTAAAAAATCCTATCATGCAGGTGGAGAGCACCCACCCTCCATTTTCAAATAATTATAATAACCATTTCAAATAATATTAATAATTTGAAAACTGTTATCTCTTTAAAGGCAGCAATTCTAAATATCCTTAGCTGTGAATAAGACCTATCAAGCTCAATGCGCCTTATTTCTGAATAACTAAGAGCCACACCGCAGTATACTGTTATAGTGCTATTATTCCACTTTCAACGTCCTATGGAATTATGGGGTTTGTGGTTTACTAAAGCCAAAGAGTTCTCTGGCTGAGAATTCTAAAGGCCCCTTCCTAAATTCCAGGATTCCATAGGATGTTGAAAGTGGAATAATAGCACTATAACAGTATACTGCAGAAAAGCCCCATGTTTAGGATTACCCTGCAGGTATGATACTTTGCTCAATCATAACCACTACATGAAGTAAGGCAGGAGCCAGATACAAAGCCAAGAAAGGGTTTGGCTCTCGTACTATTGCCAGAGCTGTTTGTCAGCCTAGAGCTACTGTATAGCTCATGGAACTTCATGGCCAAACCGCTCCCACCAGCCCTTGTCAGCATAACCAGTGATGAAGAAAGCAGGGAGGGTAAGTCCAATAATATCAAGAGGTCCATGTGATTCTCACCCCTGGTATAGTGGTTAGAACAGCATGCTCAGACACACATCCTACTAAGGTAAATGGATGTTATGTCTAAGTCTGTGTGCACAGCAAATGTATGCTTTTATTTATATACAAATATGCAGACAAACAGAATCATAAAATCACATAGTTGGAGGTGGCCCATACACAATCGAGTCCAACCCCTGACTCAATAAAGAAACTCCAGCTGGAGCATCCTCAGCATGTAGCTGTCTAGCCCCTTTTTGAAGACATCCAGAGGAGAAGAACCCACCAGCTCTCTGATTAATGGATTCCATTGCTGAACTGCTGCTACTATCAAGAAGTTCCTTTTAATGTTCAATCAAAATCTACCCTTTGGCAACTTTAAATCATTCAGCCTGTCCTGCCTTTGGGGCAGCTGAGAAAAAAACCCTGCACCATCTTTTCTGTTGCAGCTCTTTAGATATTTAAAAGGTGCAATCATGTCACCTTTAGCCTTCTCAATACCAAAACAGCACACATACCCATACATACAGTGTGTACATTTATTTATTTATGAAAGGAATACTATTCCTCACTCCTGTGCAATTCATTTTCATGTTATGCACATGACACAACAGTAGAGAATGAGGTGATAATGGCAGCAATGGAATGATGAGTATTGAAAAGATTTATTAGAAGCAAAATATGTGAAGGTGGTCTTAAGAGGACAAAATCATGACTGCCATACTGCGTTGGCACTTCTTTTGCAACGTGTATTTTTCCTTACTCAAAGGAACACCTTTCAAATGTAGTCATGGTATACAGTGTTGTGCAATTATATAGCATATAATATTTTCACACTAATTTGCAACAAGGCAACAGAAGATTTTTAAGAGCACCAATTCTATTCTTTTTTTTAAAAATTAGTAACATTCAAAAGGGATCTCAGTTACATGCAATAATGTCCCAGTACAGCAAAAGCAGAAAAATAAAAATACACAAGGAAGAAAAATACCCACATTAGTCATACATTTCTATACAAGCTGACAAATTGTCCAAATATAAGTCTATTTGTAAATTTTGCCTATACAACAGTCTTTCAAATGTTGCAAGTGTTCTTGGATCTCCTATTCACAGAATCACAGGTGGAGAAAAATTATCTTTCCAATAACCAAGTGTAAATCTTTTAGCAGTCAAAGACTGTGAAAAATCCACTTCTGTTGGCCATTTGTTAATTTCCAAGAAATAGGTAAATACTTCAAAAGAACATATACATCCCTGAATATCAAGAAACTTTTATAGCGTGATTGCTCCTTCCCAAAATTTTGCACTATGGGACAAACTCCAAAATACGAGCATTAAGGAACCATTAGCAGTATTATATCTCCACCAATCTGTGAATTTAGAAAGCCCTTTCTTGAATAGACATTGTGGTGACCAAAAGAGCAAGTCTACTGTTTAAAACATAAATCACCAACTCAAGTATAAGATGAAGTTACTCAAAATCAATTTAATCTTGCTTTGCACCAGCAAAGCATGTGGCCACTTTACATGGTTCTCCTCTCTCTGTTTATCACCACAATAACCCTGTAAGGCCAGTTTGGCTGAAAGGTAGCAATGGACAAAAGGTGATCAAATAAGCTTTGTTATACAGAGAGATTTTAACTAGAGTTTCCTGTTTCAGATCCTGTACTTTAACTGTTAGACTATACTGGCCTTCTCGTATCAATGCTTACTAGAATTGGTCCTCCACATGTTGGGTTTGACTTTCACGGATTCGATTACTTATACTTTCTGCCACCTCTGCCTCCCCCCCGCCCCACTTCAGACACTTATTCCCTCTCAGCACCTCTGATCAGGTTGCACAGCCATTAAAAATAACATTTCTGGTTCTTGTCTTCCTCCATCAGTCACTGCCTGGCCAGCTAAGGACATCTCACAGCGCAACTTACCAGTATCACAAACCCTCTCCTGCTGCTCTCCACACCAAAGGAAGGAGATGGGCAAGAGAGAGGAAGCACAAGGTCACCATGCCAATCCTTCCCTTTTCCCACTCCTTTCCCTGATCTGGTTTGGATCATGGTTGCTCATTCTACCCACCATGCCATGTCTCCCCCACGGCCACATTTTGATATGGTGATGTGGATGATCAGGACAGCAGCAGTGTTTTCCTACTTTAAGGGCTTCATCACACTGCACAATTATAGTGTTATGATTGCACTTAAACTCTATGGCAACAAGTCATGGAATTTTGAGGTTTGTCATTTAGGGAGGAGTATTTAGAATTGTTGTCCAGTAACCTCGAGTACCTTATCAAACTACAAACCCCAAGATTCTACTGCATGTTGGCATGGCAGTCAAAATACAATACCATTGCTATAATTGTGTAGTATGAAAAGGCCGCAGGTGATAGGAGAGTCTGGGCTGTACCTATGCAGGAGTATTAGGGATGGACTTCCAAATAGGTTTGTTGAAAGTCCAACTGAAAATGTCTATGAGCTCTCTGCTACCTATACGATATTTAACATTCTCAGAGAATTTCAAACAGTTGGTGAGATAGGACTATTTTTTGCAAATGCCATGCTGATTCTCCCTCAGCAAAGTTTACTGTGTTCTGTAAATTTAATTTTACTGATTGTTTCTAATAATGTACATGGGACAGACAGCTTAATCACCTATTATCCCTGGATCTATTTTAAAAAAACTGTCAGTATTTTAGCTACCTTCCTATCCTGTAATATTGAATGTGATAAAAACAATAAGCTGCAATATTTTGTTAAAAGGATTAGCAATTTCATATTTGAGATCTTTAAGAACTTTAGGCGCATGTTACCCAGACCCAATCATATTGATTTTTTGGTCTGTGAACTAGCTGTTAAGATTTTATTATTACACTTATTACCTGAAATCTTCCCCTCAAAATATTTGTTCTTGCAGAATGTTTGTCCAGTGTCTTCCAGAGTGAAGGCTCATGTGAATAATTAACTTTACTTTTCTGTAATATCCTTCTCCTCCTTCAATAATCCTTTTACACCTTTCTTGTCTAACAGTCTTATTTAAATGACAAAGGAATTTCCAACAAAAGATTCAATACGCATCTGTAATTAGCACATCCAAGTCTTGGAGAAACAGTTATGAACCAAGCAGGAAAACAGATGTTTGACACCTGAGACACAGTAAAATGGCCTGAGCTTCTCAATTAAATCCACAATAAGCCTCAAGCCACTTATTATGAATTATACAATAAATGGCTACAATACTAAACCAAATTGTGCAATGGATTTTTGAATCGGCAGCACAATTAACGGAAAGCATTACACTGCAATAAATATTAACCCTCACAACTTCTTATTTTCTCCTTAGTCCCCATGCTTGAAAGAAAAAAGTTTATATCTTCTTACTCTGTTCAAAGGGGTCAGAAGACATTTGGGCATGAATCTGTTTCCGCATTTCATTGCCTGAGCTATCACAAAATCTTACTTAACTCAATAGATTTCCTTTGAAAAGTCAGTGTGCAAGGAGGCCCCTCCTTCACCTTCAAGATCACTGTATCCTTTCTGAGATCATGGTTTGGCCATGACCTGTCATTCAGACTCCTCACTCATCTTGGCTTCAAAATGTAACAGGAGCAAGGCCACAAGGAACGGCTGTGCCTCCAAAATGAGAAATGGGAGAACCCAATCAGCTCACTCCAAGATGGGGTCACACATACCAAAGAAAATAACAGGTAACCTATTACTTGTGCTAGAATCTCATTTCAGCAAACTCCAGAACATTTTTGAAGTAATTTGACCATAATCAGCAGTAAAATCAAAGAGTTAGCTGAAAATGACATCAAAGTAGCAAACAGATCATCCCTCTCCAAACAGTAACAAGAAAGAAAAGGGCAAACTATTCTCTATGGAATCTCAGGTCACACTGTCTGAGAAATAACTCAGTCTGAAGCATCATGGGCATCTCAACAATCCTAAGCTATTAAGCCTTTCAGATGGATTGAGAACAAGGTCTTCTTCTCTTTCTCTGGAAAAAAAAGTGGGTATCTGAAGTCCAGGAATCAAAAGCTGCAAATGAGTCGGGCAAGCAAAACTGGCACACAGAACTGATAGGCTAGCCATAGCAGAAGCAGTGAGGCACCAATCCATCACAGGGCTCTAACTGCAGAACAACAACACATCTCAATATTTCCAGAAGAGCTGCTGCAGCAAAAAATGACAAAGAATCTTGTGGCATCTTAAAAGACTTAGCGGTTTTATTATGGCAGAAATTTTCATTTCATAGTTCCATTTCATCAGACATATGAAGTATTTTCAAGTGTATACACAAACACGCGCGCGCACACACGATTGTAGGCAGTACAGGTGGAAATGAGAGCAGCGAGGTCTCAGAAAAATCAAATGCAAGAAGTATAGACTGACAATTATGATGAAGCTTAAATATATGTTTAATCATTACAGCGGCCATTTACAAAACAAATGTTGATGGTAACACACACATCCTGGCATTGACAAGCTAATTACAGACCTTAAGCAGGCACCAGATGCAACATGGGAAAAACAAAGTATAGAAACAACTGACTGCCAATCTTATGATACGGTTCTCTGACTATGTGGTGGATGGATACATATTGGAAAGAAATGCACATCCTGCATCTCAGTAATGACAGTTAAATTTTCCCCCAACAGACTGAACCACATTCCTATGTGACGTGGTAAATGCTCAGTCAGACTTAGGAGTGATACAGACAAACAAAAGCTATGACACTAATGGAGTCTCATATATATAAATTAGTTTCTGTAAGGTTATAGTTTTTTAGAATTAAGGATACTGTCTAATTAAAGGCTTTGACTTCTCTTTCATAAAATACTGGAAATGCAGAGGGCCACTTCCCATGTTTGTGGTATAAAGTTTGTTCTATCTATTGTTCAGGCTTCACATGCATCACATGAATATGAAAACTCTCATCACTGATTTACTACACTGGATTCTCAAAGTATTTTAAAGAGGACAGATTTGGAAGCTGGAATACAACGCCTTTGCTAGGTCTGCAATAGGAGATAATTTCTTTCCAACCTGGATGTGATGGTCCAATGCATAATGCATTTAGCAACTACGGTGGTTTCTCTCTCCCTCAGACATCCTTAGTGTACATACACAGCACACATACAGTGTTAACTACATTAGTACTGTGCTGTTACTAGTTAATCATTTGTTCACCAATGTAGCTATTACCATTAATATAAACTTAATGTAATAGCTGGGATGAGTGATCTTACATTAATAAACACCACAAGCCATACTCCATATTGCCATTTGAATTTCTTCATCCTTAATGGGTCTTCAGTTTCAGCATGTGAAAAAGAAGAAATCAAAAGGAAAAATGTGAACAAACTGCTTAAAATGCAACACAAGAGATCACTCAATCCTTTTCAACACTATTACTGGAAAGAGGAAAATAGTGCTCTAATAATTTCATTCATGTTGTATTGATTTCAACAGTGATGTTTTTCAGAAATGAGAGTAATTTGAGCTTGTTTGCAGCAAAAACGGGGAGGGCTAAGGGAGAAAAGAATAGGTTTATTAGGGTCACAGTGTGCCAAGAACCATCTGTCATAAGGGCTAATTATGGATAAAATATGGACCTGATTCTCCTGAGCTCAGACATTCATAAATATTTTTGTTAACCCTTCATCAAGGGCTCATATTCTGTATGTATGAGGAAGGTATCAACAGAAGAAGAGTGAGTGGGGTGTGGAGGGAACTGTAGGATATCACACCACAGCAGACTTAGTGAATGCAGCTTGTTAGTTTCTGTTGTAGTGAAACTTATACTTGTCCAACTATGAATTTAAATTTGTCTAGCTCCTATTATAAGATGAGTGTTACTTTCTTTGAAATGAAATACAAAATGACATTTTGCACAAGTGCAACCAAGGCATATGTTGTGTTCAATAAAATATACCCTTTGCAGTTTAGCATCTCATAAAAAGTGCTGTTTTCCTTTTAGTTCTAATATTGGACACTGAACACAGCTCACACAGAGCTATGGAACATCCTTCCCTAAAGTCTGGATTTACAGGTTCAGGGAACAGTGCAGCTCATAAGTTTTCAGCCAATATAGAATAGATGAGGGAAACCTAGAGAACAATGGACTTTTGCAACCACAGAAGATATCTAAGAAAAGCTTCCTCTTTCATAAGGCATCAATTAGATAAGGGAACAAAAAGATTAAGGGAGATCTCTTATCTGTGTTTACATCAAAAGCTGAGGGTAGGGCTATTACAGGCAAGGGATGAGATTCTTACAGAGAATAAATAAAAACAGGGAAGTCCCATACTCATCTCATTTGGCTTCAGGAGCTTCCCAAACTTGGTCAGATAAACTCAGAGACTGTATAGCAATTTTGCATTTGATGTCTTCCCTAAACTGTGTCCTCTAGTCTGACAGTTCATGGAAAGAGCTTGGGAAATTTACTTTTTTTGGACTGCATTACACAGAATTCCCCAGTCAGTTTGGCCACTACTCTTTGTAATTTGGCCAAATGTAAAGCAATTACTTGAGAAGTTCCACCAGGATTTCAACAACTTCCACCCCACCATCAAATCTGAGCCTGGAACAATCCACAAAACAAACCCACCTGCACAATTGGGCAACTGCACAATGGGCTTCTAAGCACCACACTCTATCAAAAATCAACCAATAGCTTCAAGTACTCTAGTTTCCACTTGGAACACACTAACTTTGATAAAACTGCATCCGCTCAGAGTCGAAAGACAGAGAATAAATTACCTTGGATTTTCAACTGGCATTTCTAAAACTACAATACCCACCTAAGGAGATGAATAAATAAATCAACTAGGCAAGATCAATAGTCAAAAATCACCTATGACAAGACAGATCAAAAACACAAAATGACAGAACACCCCTAGCACTCATCTACAGTCTTCAGCTTAGGCCAATCAAGCACACCATCAATGATCTACAACCAGTTCTGGAGAATAATGCAGCCCTCTAACCAGCTCTGAGAGGCAGGTCTTTATTGGCCTATGGACAGCCTCCAAATCTTAAACAGCTACTCATTTACAACAGGATACATAACATGGATGATAATACAGAGACAAGACCCTGACACAAATCCAGATGCCAACTCTGACCCCACATCTACTCTGGGACAGTATTACAGGAGCCAATAACATCACCAGCAACTCCAAAGGGGCATTCACTTGCTCCTCCTCCTATGTGATATATGCCATCCTATACCAGCAATGACCCTCTAAACTCTACATTGGACAGACAGGAAAGTCTCTGTACAAGATTTGTGGACTCAAATCTGACATTAGATATAGCAGTACTGAAAACCTGTTGTAGAACATTTCAGTCTTTCTGGACAGACAGTAAGGGATTCATAGATTGCAGTCCCTGAACGAGGAAATTAAAAAATAAGACTATAAGAGAAACAGCTGAATTGAATTATATCCACAAATTCCAATGTACAAGCAGAGGTATAAACAAAGACAATTGCTTCATGGCACATTGCATATATTAGCACAAGAGTCCTCACAACAGCAGATATAACAAAAGGAATCTTCTCAGATAAACTTTTGAACCAGCGAAGTTGACTTTCGGTAAGCAGATTTATTGCCTTCACAAATCAACACTGACCATTATAGAAAGCTGAAAGAACCATATCACTTTGCCCAGCCCTTTGCAAATTTTGGGCAACGCTCATGATTTGCATCTATTGGGATCCTATTACAATCTATCTCACCCCCACAACTGTATAAATATGCTTTATACTTGAGGCCTTAATACCACTGATATTGCATCTGAAGAAGTGGGTTTATAGCCACAAAAACTCATGCTAAAATAAAAACCAGTTAAACATAAAAGTTCTGCCACATTTCTTTTTTTCTCCTCTTCCCTTCCTTTTCTAAATTTTAGTTATTTTTATAGTTACAAGGGTGTGGCTTCAGTAGTTTTATAGTTACAAGGGTGTGGCTTTAGTATGGAGAAATATCATACATTTGAAAGGGCTAACTCATGCCATGCTTAGTGCTGTTGCCTCTGGGATAGCTAAGGTGATGGTAGAGAGGGTGGGAGGATAGAGTGTTTTGTACCGTAGGCCAGTAATTTCTAACAGTCACATGCTTTCTAATAAAATAGTAGTTACTCTTGTGAAAACATTAAACTAAAATGATACTTCTTAGAAACTGTCTGTATTTTGGCAACTAATTAAAATGTGCCTTACAATATGCTGCCTCGGAGAGTAGTGGAGTCTCCTTCTTTGGAGGTTTTTAAGCAAAGGCTAGATGGCCATCTGTCGGGAGTGCTTTGAGGGTGTTCCTGCATGGCAGGGGTTGGACTGGATGGCCCCTGTGGTCTCTTCCAACTCTACATTTCTATGATTTTCTATGATTAGAAGTCTAATGCTAACTATTATTTTTTAAAGTAACCTTTTAAAAAGTCTTAAGATGTGTCCTTGTTTACCAAGGAAGGAAGGAAGGGAAGGGAAGGGAAGGGAGGAAGGAAGGAAGGAAGAAAGACTGACCAGTGACAGCAGAATATCAGATTAAGCACCAACATAACAATTTGTGGGGCTAGTCTGGATGGAAAGGCTCAGCAAATTCTCCTGGGATGCAGATGCTATGCAATGACCTAGGATTTAGCCTTGACAAATGCATTATTCTTCTACATTTCCCATAGTTTAATTTACTTGTACTCTCTGGCATTAATCTGTTCTGTGCAAATTTGTCCTCTGTAAAAGCTGTTGCAGTCTGGTCAAAAAATGGTTTCATTCTCAAATCCAAACTCTCTGTAAAAGCCTCAAGTCTACAATTTCTGGTCTTTGGAGACCTTTTCTGTTAAAGTGCTGTGAATAATTTCTTTCTGCTTTTTGCCACTGCCTGCTCCAGTACCTCCTCCCTGAAGCACAAAACATTTTTCCTTTCTGAATTCTCACAGCATTTTCCTTCAGTTCACAGCAAACCAGACAATGGTGAGCCGGATAAAATTGCAAGTTGATTTTTTTTTTTCTGATAAAAAGTCTGTGGCTTCACCAGAAGGGCAAAACTTCAGGTAATCTATTCACTACCCACCATGCAAAGGTAGGAGATAGAGAGCAATAGAATGATTCACAGCACTTTTAAGAGTAAAGCTCTCTCAAGTACAGAACTTTGACTCAGGGTGTTAACAATTAGCTACAGTTTTAGCAGATACCGCCCCCCTCCCCCAAATTTTGACCCTACTTAATTTTCTCCAGAAAAGCCAGCAGCAAAGTCTACTCTGGAAAAAGACACCTTCCTTCATCTCACACAGTCAGCAGCAGTTAATGTAATCCAGGTTCCTAGAGCTTCTCCATTCACTCATAATGAAAAATGTGAATGGAGCAAATCAGTAACAAGGACTGTATTTCTGCAGCAGGACTCCTGTGTGAACCTGGCTGGATGCAGGTATGGCCCTATACACATATCCTGCTTTGGCAGAAGCAGTAGTTTTCTCTCGCTGTGGAAGCCTATCTCTGTCCAGTCTGTGGAAGTCTTCACTGTGGAAGTCAAAATTCTCCTTCTGTCTCCAATTCATGTCCTCAAGCTGCATACCAAACCAGTGGGATGTCATACTCCTACACCAGACAGTCTGCTACAAGCAAATGCCTGCCAACCTTCTTGTATCTACTTTAAAGGGATCTGCAAAAACTGGTGACCTGCAAATTCAATGCCCCTTGAACTCCTTAAAAATTCATGGGGGAGAACTCCCCCACACCGCTGCTGCCTTTCATTGAGTGAGCTGACTAGCTTATATCAGTAACTTATCTGATAACCATTCAACAGCATATCCACAGTCATTGCTTGTTAAAGACAGAACATAGCTGCAGGAAGTAAAAGTATAAACAGCAATTTTGCACAGCCAAATACAAAGTTTATGTGCAGTGTTCGACTCGCGCTTGTATTCTTAGTCTAAAGATGGTGCAGCCCTTAGGGCTTGTAGTACATATCAGGGCAGCCTGTGATCCTGTGAGAACTTACATGTGGCCCACCACAGATGCTGAAGACAATCACCCAACCTTTGCCAAATTTCTTCACAGAAGCTTCACTACAGCAGGTGTGGTTGGTTCTCTAGCATCTATTTCCCAAAGGGTCTATCATCATGCTCTCTGAGTGTGGAAACCAGAGCATCTTCTTGTAGACAATTCTGGCAGATGGCCACAGGGGACTCTTTAGATATATTACTCCACTGGGGCTCCTGGTAATGAGGAAATTGGCCTGTGCTCCAAAATTGGGGGTGGGGGCAAAACAGTACATAGATGGACTGTCAGCAAAACGGGGAGCTGTCTGAATCAGAAGAAAAATAAAGGAAAAATGTAAACATTTCTATAAAGTGTCTCCTTCATCAAAGGCAATAGAGGAGGACCCAAAGGAGAATGAGTCTTTTATTCTTGTTGCTATCTGATGACTTCGACTGTCACATCACTTATTTCTATGTAGGTGAGAAGGACTGTAGTGTTAGACTTGAGTAAAGTAAAAATAAATACAACAACAATGAGGAAAGAAATGTAATGCCATGATTGTATAGTGTTCAGATGGTAATCAAAAAGAAAAGGAGAGTACAGAATAAATGTCATACTTTCCAGAAGAGATTTATCCCCCCTACATTTTGCTGTGCAGTCTCAACTGGTCATCTAATACTGACTGCAGATTCTATAGACTGTCATTAATTTTGAACATTCTCTTAAACAGTGGTCACCTGCAAACACAACTAAACAGGAAAAATGTGCAATCTCTGACTTGCCAGCAGTAGGACTCTATCCCATCTCTGTCCCATCCATGCCTGGTATAGGTCAAGTTTATGTCTAAATTTAGTGAGCAAAGATTGTTCTAAATAAATGTATTACATATTTTAAGCTATATTCAGTACTTCGTACCTGAGGCACTCTTATATCTTTGACAAATTGCTTAATAAAGCATTAATTTTAAAAAGAGAATGGCTGCCAATCCATCTAGGTCAGCGGTTCTCAACCTGTGGGTCGCAACCCCTTTGGGGGTTGAATGACCATTTCACAGGGGTCGCCGCTCCTCTATCTCACCCTGCCCTCTTTTGAAAGAAGGCGGCCTCACAGCCAATGGGAGCGCTATTTCTGAGACCCCACGCTGGGAGGAGGTGAGAGAAGGCATACTAGGCACATGTGGGGATGTTTCCCCGCCTTTCCCTGCTGGGCGGTAGGGCGGAGGTGGCGAGAGGAGACCTCGCACTGGCAGGAGGTGAGAGGTGGTGTGCTGGGCGCATGTGGGGATGTTTCCCCGTCTTTCCCTGCCAGGTGGGGGGACAGAGGTGGCGAGAGGAGACCCCGCGCTGGCAGGAGGTGAGAGGAGGCGTGCTGGGCGTGTGCGGGGACATTGCGTCATCTTTCTCTGCCAGTGGGGGGGCAGAGATGGGGAAACCGAGAGGGGCTCGTGGGTGTAGTGTGGTCGAGGGGCTACAGCGGGTATCACACTCCACTCCCGAGCCCTCAGAGGGACGAAAGGAGGAAGGAAGGGGCGCCCATGCGACGTGGGAATGAGAGTGTCCGAGCAGCCGCGCTCCCTTTAAGGGAGGGAGGGTGGGTGAGAGTGAAACAAAATGCGTCTGCTTATGCTGCCGCCATCTTTCCTCTCTCCCTGTCCTTTCCTCCTTGTGCCTCGTGTAAAATGTGGGCTGTTTCGGCATTGCCTTTGGGAGTGACTGGCTTTTTGAACTGTGGAAACCTAACATTCAGAACTAGAACTACTGCCTTAATTCTGGCATTGATGGACACTTTCTGTGCTTAAAAAAGGGGGGAGGGTTACCAGTTTTTAGGCATTAGAAGTCTATCCAGAGTAGTGATTTAGGGCAGTGTTTCCAATCTATTCGATGTTGGAAATAACTAACTAACTAACTAACTAACTAACTAACTAACTAAATAAATAAATAATTAATAATAAATAAATAACAAAAATAATTTTATGGTGGGGGGCCACCACAACATGAGGAACTGTATTAAGGGGTCGCGGCATTAGGAAGGTTGAGAACCACTGATCTAGGTTTTCTCAAGATCCTGATAAGTATCCTACAAGAATGTCTCTAGAATATCTACCTTCCTCAGACTTGCGTCTGAATGAACACATTTGAGAATTTCATGCTACATGTTTGAAAGTGAAGAAGTTGATTTTGCTCTCTTGAACAAGACTAAATATGTCTCTTGGATAATGGACTTAAAATCCACAGAACCTCTTAATTAAATTGAAGATTTCTACCCTGCTCCTGAATCCTTCCATCTGTATCCAGGTCAGTGCTTAATTAGAATGGTTTTTACCTTTCTTTTATCTTTGAAATGTCTGATTTTGTTCTGTCTATCTCATCCTGTTTCCTTTAATAAATATTCTTCTCAATTAAGTATTCCAGATTGTGCCCTGGGATTATTCTTAGCTTGCCACTGTTCCTTCTGGATTTAAAGATTATACTGCATATTATAACAGGATATTTTTAGCAGATCATGAAGTTATAATGTTGACTTTAAATATGTAAGTGTGGAACAGTCATTATTTCACACCCAGATACTCAGGCAATGCTATCTGTCGGGTTATAAATAAGGTGCTAATATGGTGCCAAGTCCTTAAGATTATCTACACCCCAGGTTTGAATTTAAATGGAAACAAACTGATGAGTTGATAGGACAATCCCTATCTTTGTAAGAAGTGCAATCAAGGCATGGTTGGGGTGGACCTGGTTGATATATTACAAGATAACCATAGACTATCTGTTCTTATTCCTAAATTTCACACCATTTCCTCATATATAGCTCATTCCTGGTGAGTCAACCATATATGCAGCTTCCTTTCCCCCTTGAATTATATTTAGAATGCTACTGACAAATAGACTTTATTGCTTTAATCTAGCCCCACCACTTAAAAGGTCATGTATACATATTGGCACAATTGTAGGATCTTGACTAGACACATGTTAATTCCATATCCAAGGTACATGAGTGACCACAAATAAATATCTGGCTAACACAGGTGACAATACATAAACATGTACATTAATCCATGTTGATCTGGGATGATTTCTAATTAATTAATATTTGGGAATGTCCATGAATCTTGATGGGAACCAGAACACTGTACAGAGTACTACACAATTCCACTGCAACCTAAGAAATACACTTACTCTGAGCCATCCTTGCTCTGAGCTATCCAGGTCATTAGGGATCTCCTACTAGGAATATGGCAAATACATTTAATTTGGCAAAACAGATCTTCTGACCATGATGGCCTGTTTGAAAATATTTCCAAATATTTTCATTCTTTTTTAAGTTTAACTGTTTTGAATATTTTAAGAACTTTACTACCACACATTACAGTCAATCACATAATTGCATTTAGGATGTGTAATAATTACAAGGAGTACATACCAAACAGACAGCTTGCAGCAGTTTCTCTCACAGCTGTGTCAGAATATTTTATTTATAGAAAACACACTACAATGTGGGCCTCAAATTCCACAGGCCACGTACAATTTTCTTCTAAAAGTGAATGTTATTTTTGAGATACGGCTGTGTAAAAACAATAGCATTAGATTATACTCTCTTCCTGTTAAGCACACCTGAAGTATTTTGTCAAGATGTTATATACTCTAAGATTTTGGCTGTTTGTAGGAAAAGTTCAAGTCCAAAATGACCATTCCCCCTTATAATAGCTGTATTGTTTCCTTTTACTAGGAAAAAAAAATAGATCTGAAGCATTATATGTATAACAGATTGAAAATCTTAGCTTTTTACTTGTTAATTAGTATTTTCTCTCCTAACTTTTTCAAGAGTAAAAAGAGGAGAGCTTTTGAGTGAATCACAAATGAAATAAAAACATGGCTTATTCATCACGACATCCAGCAATACTGAAAATAATGCAGATGCTTTCTGCTTGAATCCTCAGGGCTGCTTCATGATTTGTGGTTTGTACTCTATCCTATAATCAATACCTATGTGAATCCCCCCTCCTCAATTTAATATGAGTGGTTTTCTTCACAGAGACAGATGTTTATAAACTTACAGGAGGACAACAGGCCTCCAGATACAGTGGGACTACAATGCTTCCAGCTGATGGCAAAGTATGCTACTTGTTGCATTCCAACCATATCTGGAGAGGCACACTTCACTCAGCACTGATGTACTTTAAAATCCTGCATGTCCCTACATGGAATGTGACACCTAAGGAAAAGAGTACAACCATTTTTGATCCTTTTCACAAATGATTTGACCTGTGGGTTTTTTTGGAACAAAAACCACACAAATGCAAAGACGAGGATGTCACTTTGCAAGATGTCATGGAGGGAATTATTTCTAAATAACAAGATCTAAATAACTATATCAAAGGGGGAAGTACAAACATAAGAGATTTAGTTATTCAATTGTAATGCTAAGATGGGTATATATTTGCAGCATGGATTTGATTAGGAGTAAGAAGGAAGAGGGAGTGATAAGTACTCCAAAGAAGGTAAGTATCAAGCAAATAAGAAACCTGAAAAGGGATAGACTACCTGAAAAAATAATTGTGGTAACTATAGCAGTCCCCCAAAATAATTTAATACTAGAACACAGGGTCACCTTCCTGGTCAAAAGGCTGATGATAATCTTCAGATGGAGAATGAAATCATGGAGGCGTCTGAAGGAGAATGTGTTGTAGTACTTGGTGACTTTGGCTACCATTTGCATAGTCTGCATAAAGGCATGCTTCTGTCACCAACAAATTTCTTAATACCTTAACTGTGTCCTCGAACAACTGATCATGTAACCAATCAAGGAGAACACTCTGGACTTAACCCAAAATAGCATCCAGCTGATATTGCATATAGATTTTGGGAGGAACAGCTATGCCCGTGAGTTCTTGCTCTCAGACATCCAACTGTCCCACATCACCCCTCTGACTGCTGTTCACCTCTCAAAATACTGACTACTGTTTCCTTGTGATACTGCACTTGTGATATTGCACTAAACATCAATGCTGCTTATAGACAAATAAGACAATCTTCATGCAGTACAGGAGCATAGCTCTAGTTAAGATAAAAGTATTTCATTTCTGGCTACCATTTGTATATTGTAAGCAAATGTTTTATGCATACAGAAGTATGCAAATCATTCAGTACAAATGTTACCCATCTTAGGTTCAGACTCACTACTGGTGCCATTTATTTTCACAGACATCACAAACAGCATTCTGGACATCACCTTCAAATATATGGACAATTCTGTTGAGGTCTCTGCGCAGGCGCAATAATCCCAGTGGTGTGAGGCACAAAAATCATGATGATGAAGAATGCTATTGTCCTTTGAATTCACCAACTAATGATCTAATGAATGCAGTGAGAAACTACATTCTGCTTCCAGAATGTCCTGCTTCCAGAGCATGGACTCTGACTCAGAGTCTGAGACAGGGGGCATGGCAGGACCTGCTGTACAGAGAGGGGTTACAGTTCAGAGGGGAGGGATGATGAGAGGGGGAGTGTTGTCATGCCCTGCTTCCAGAGCCCTGTGGGGACTGAGATAGGACAGAAACTGAATTTTGTATTACTCCTTTCCACTGTCAAGGGAGAAAGGCCTTCTGTCATTAATTGTTCTGTGGACAGATTCTTATCAGTTGTTATTTTTAACACGGTCTAGTTTTTTGAATGAATATATTTTCTTTCACTTTTAAACCACTCGCAAGGATCCCCCATCTCCAGGAAAAATTTCCAGTTTCCTATACAAGTCTTATTTCTTTGCTGCAAGAGAACAGAAATGTGCACTTGGGGTGGAGCAGATTACCCTACCACACAATTTCTACCTCCATGTGGTAGAACAGTTCTGTCTCTAAGCACCTTCTGTGAGTAAAATGAAATGAGACATTTAACAATGCATTCGCACAAGGCATACAGCACTGGGTTTACACACAGGGACCCTGCCTTACTTGTATACTTCACAATATTTTGTACAAAGGAGTACAATTCCAGTTTATAAAACATGGGCAATTGAGTTTACTAAATGCAAGAGAAAATATCACAAAGGTTTATCTGATCATTTATTAGATGATAATCCCACAGCAAGAACATCCAGTAAGGATGGAAAAGGTTCTACTCTAAAAGCATTTATGTGAACAGTATATGAGTAAAAGAGTGCATTTGTCATATAATAAATATGCAATCTACTTTCACCCTGATGACTTGATGACTTGATTTCAGGAAGTTTTTGCTGACTAATTGTTCTGGAGACAGCAAAAGCAACTGCTGCTATTTATTTTGCACTTTAAAAAGCCCAGCTCTTGTTCTTCTAAGCTCTCAGACATGTCTGTCACCATTCTGCCCAACCTTAGCCACAGCACTGTGCTCAACTGTTCACCTCTTGCAGTTTTTCAGACAATAAAATCTGCTCCAGTGAGCATAATTCAGATTATAATTTGCAAGTGGTGAACACCACAGTTTATGACTACATGGAAGCAAAGCACTTCTGAGCACAGTTCAAGACCAATATGAAGTACCAGGGCCAAAAATCTCCTCCATTTCTCATTTTACTTTCTGAGCTAACAAGAAACCTCTTAACAAAGCTGTCTGAATCAGAATAGGTAGCATATCTAAAACCTTTGGTTCAATAGTCATCAGTTACCAGGAGAATTCCATAAATGAAACAGATCTCCACACAACCCCTGGGTCATGTTTGAGGGCTCTGACTACCCAAACTCTGGGAAGAGGTTGGATTTAGAGGACCTCTAGGAGGAAGACAACCAGCATTAGATGTCTCTTCCTTCTTAGGAGTTTTGTACACAAAAGTAGCTTGTGATGCCAGTATCTCCCTGAACTGAAGAATTTTTATTGATCTCCTCACACTCCAGCATGGAAGTCACAGCAGAATCCTGATCTCTCAAGCACTACTAGAGTCAGCTCCTTTATAAGAAGAGGAGCTAGCTACCCAAAGATGGCTGCAGGCATATTTAAAGCTTAGTCTGGATTTGCTGGCTGTTAGAGCAATATTCAAACTTGCCAAGGTTGCCATCAGCCTGCATGGGCTTTTCTGGGCACAATCCAAGGTGCTACCTTTTTTGCTTTCTCAGAAAATGACCTCTGCTTTGTCTGGTGCCTGCTATCTAAAACAACTCTCTGCTTTCTTTGATTTACATCACTAAAGCCTGAACTCTTCTCCTCTTGACCTTGCTTTTTGGCACCTGATGTCTGACCATTACATTATATCCATTACATCCTGCTAGAACTTAACCTTTGCATGGTTCCAGTTTGTTCACTGCATCTGAAGTCAAGATTGTGGTATTGTCTTGCTTCTCTTGAATCTGCACACAGCACACAGCCTACAGCCTCAGTCCAGCCAGAGTTCCTCCACTGCCTGGAATGCTGTCGACAGAGCAATTCAAACCAGATAAGAGCTATTGCCAATGGCAAATGGTTGCTGGGTCGGTGTGAAGCATGTACCCTACAGTCAAACTACACTCTACACATCTAGCATTTATTTCCTGTGTCCAGGGTTCATATCTGGATCAGGACAACGGTATGTAGAGAAGTTGTCTTCAGTTGCTTTCTTCCCAAAATTTATCCCCTATGCACTTGGGTGTTCCCCCCCCAGTGCATCTCAACTGGCACCACTAGCAGTATTCTTTAACAACTGCAGAAGAAGAGATTTTGGGAGAGAAGCAGCTGTGGAAAGGACTAAGCTTCTCACTATGTGTGGTAAAGGCCCTGTGCACTTACTTCTGAGTAAACAGAAAAAAACAGGGAAGAGCATAATACTGAATAATAATGTGAGTAATTTTCTATTTAGGCAGATGTCTCTCTCTGTATAGGGCATGGTGAGTGGTTAGGTAAAGCTCTGGGATAAGTGTGATCAAGGTCCCTTCTTCTAGAGGTTAAAACAGTGAAGAGAGGCTGCAATTCATACATTCTTTCATTAAATATGTACATTTACTGTATAAACTATAGGATCAATTAGTCCTGTAGACTAGTGCTTCCATGTCATTTATTTCTGGTAATCCAGGTTTTCACTACCTAAGCTTGAGTAGTATTTTGCTTACCAAGAGAAAGGTCACAAGGAATTGAAAAGTGTAGTAAACCTCCATATTGCAATGAGAAGATAACACTCATTGGCTTCTTCACTTTTAATAGAGGCCACAAGAAGGGCACCATTGCAAAGACTGCAAAACCAATCATGATTGGAAAATTTCCTACTGGCAAGAATGAGTCAACATTCCATTAATCAGCTGTTGATCTTTGTAGTTATCTGTGACAGCAGAAAAGGCTGCAGACTTTAGTTCAACAGCCTCTGGTTTCAACAATGATTTGAAGATTATAAGTGAGTGAAAGTTTCCCTGGATCAGATATATGATCTCAGGATTACTATGAAATATATAGAACAAATTTCTGGCATGTGAACAATGCCTCTCGCCTCATGTTTACCTAATTTTGTATTTAAATGGTGCTGGATATTTGTTTGCAATAAATAGTTGCAAATTACCCCAATTTATTGAATGTTCAGTAGTTACCAGACAGATATAAGACCTCTCCAGAGATCTCAAGGGAGTTAGTTCTCAAATTCTGCCTCAAATCTTTTATCGAAAAATGTGTACAAAGGCAACACCTTAGCAAGACCCAAAGCATAACTTTGATATAAAGCAGCAGCCCACGATAACAGCACCCAGGGGATGTGGCACAGACGGCAAAGTCCTATAATAAATACTTTCTGAAAGCTAATGCCAGGTTTGATCCATACTATCCCTGGGGCTGCTTATCATTATTATCATCAGATTATTATGTGCCTTGTTTTAGAGGAAACTGGCTAAAGATGGCTGTTAAAACTATTTCCAATAATGGATTACATGGCTTATATTTATGGTGCTATTTCAGTCTCAATTCTGATCAGCTTTTGTTGATTTATAACACTGTCACCTACTTTAAGAGCCTGTAGTCAATTGCATTATACAGGGTATAATGAATAGACTCCACCAGCTTCCAATCAAAGGCAAGCAGTGTTGTAGAAAAGTATGAAGTAGAGCTGCCACACAGAGGGTTCCAGATGGGCTACTGCACACATAGGAGGCACATATGGAATAAAGTTTGCTGCTGATCAACCAAAACTGATATTTAACATTCTGCTAATTCCTTCTAATAGGGAAGGCTCTGATTCTGTTGAGGATCATTTGTGTTTTCTGCAGAAGGAGCATTAACAGATGGTCTGACTATCTGAGCTGCACACAGAAGCTGTGACATACAGCCTCCAAAGAATACAGCCCAGACTTGAAACCAGCAAAGCTCCACAGCAAACAATAAACACTATTGAAATATAGCAAGCTAACACTTTCACTGTGACCTGTTTTCTAAGTATCCACATAGTACACTAGAATATTCTCCCAAGTGTCTTTCATTTGTAATAGTCTGTGGATATTTATTCCCAGGTTCACCTCACTGTTAAATGCTGAGTAAGGAATAGTACCTGTTATGGATGGGCATGTAGCGATAAAGTGATGGAGAAAAAGGTAAGAACAAATAACTTTAATTTAAAACCACCAACAAATGACAGAGAAAACACATTTCTAGGAGACTATAGCTTAAATTTAGAACTTCATAGGCCAAAGTTGTCCCACAATTTTTACATGACAGTGATTTCTCCTTGTGGCTCCTATACACAGACAAGACTTTATCAATGGGTGTAAATACCATATTAAGCTCAGTAATAATTGTTAAAACCACAATACAGGAGAGACTTACATTAGGTCAGCATGGTAAACTCTTTGTTGATCTATTACTCATTCTTCTTATGTTACTTTCCTTCTGTTTCCTCTTACTACTCACAAATATACACAGATATTATTATTATTATTATTATTATTATTATTATTATTATTACTACTACTACTACTATTACTACTACTACTACTACTACTGATTTTAGTAAGCTGGAAATGGTTCTTAAGTATTTATGCATCCTTTTAGGGAATGATCATTTCTGCTTCCCCTACCCAGTAGTGTTTTTTCGAATAAATTTGTAATTACAATGGAAATTCATTTATGGATTGCTAAGCTTTGCTTTACTGCTATATTGTTCTAACAATACTTTTTCATGCAATAATGATTGACAGATGTGACTCTGCTTAGTCTCCTTTCTCTATCAGACACTATTGTAACCTGTTGGCACTCATACGACATTAACCAAAATTAGATACTATTTTGACACCTTTTAATGTCATGCCCTAAATGCAAAAGGACAAAACCATGTGTGACTGACCACATTATTAAATATATAACTATCAGCTAGTTCACCTAAAAGATCATGTGCTTGTAAAGTAGAAAATGTGTCTGGGGTCAACTGTGACACTTCAGCTTCTAAGTGTAAATGTACAACAAATTAGTTGAATTAGGACTGTACAATTAATATGTTTCTGACATTGCATGAAGCAACACACTAGTGGTGCAAATCTCAAGTGCTAGAGAGCTGTATATGCAGTGTGGTCCAGGGAATACAATAAGGACCACATCTGAAGATCCAAATTTGCTCATGCCTTATGCATATGAACAGACACACCAACTGTGGAGGAGCCTCTGTATCAGCTTCTGTTCTGACTACTGTAAAATAAGACAATGTAGACTGAACAAAATAATGGCAATGCGTGGTTTAAACAAACCAGCGCAATATGCACTTTGCAGTTGAAAAGCAATGAATAGTATCAACTTCAAACACTGATAGGATTTATTACAAGTATACCAAGGAGCACAACACATTTGAATAAATTCCTAGTTAGTGGTCAAGCCAAATTATGGTTGCACAACACTCACTGTACTGTATCCTGCCACGGGGACCATAGACATAAGGAGCTGACCTAAACAAGAAATGTGAAAAGCCTTAGCAGATACAGCAAAAAGTTAATGTTGCAGTAGAAAGAGCTGGTGGAAGCCTTGCTTGCATGCAAGGAGAGGATGCTGCAATTAATCTATATTCTGTGCATGATTCTGCAAGCATTCTTCCTCTGTCTATTTGTTCTGCACTCCTCCCTACTGTGCCTTGGGTCTCCCTCCCCTTCATTTATTTCTACTCTCCTTTGGAGGATAGGAGCTGCCAAGCCAATGAACTATGCACAAGTAATGTCTGAATTATCTGTGGCTTGAATGATAAATTCTTTTGGCAATTAGGTTGCCCTAGGTTTCCAAAGCACCTTGTCTCAGCTCTAGCCATCTGAGAGTATTGTTTTATACTGGTTTGTGTTACTTTGTTATGTGTTTTTTGGTGACGTAATATGAAAGCTTCATGTAGCTCTGAAGGGTTGTTTTAATCATAAGAATCCAGATGGTGCCTCTGTAGTGTAATAAAACATTCAAACTGAGTCTAGGTTAGACTTATTGCTGTACACCTCCCTAGCAATGCTGTATGATGCAGAAGGACAATCAACTCTCTCTCTAAGGAGAACTCTTATAGGAAGAAATTAAAGCAACTAGAAAGATAAGTTCAGTCAGTTACAAATAAACAAATACATCTCATAAATTCTGGGAGACATCAAGTACAATCACCTCCAGAATGCAGAACACAGAATTCTGATATGTGGAATTCAATGAAGTACACAAATATCTTCCAAAGTCAAAACCAGCAGCCATAAAGGAACCAGCTCTAGGTTTCATTTTTCGGAGAAAAACTGTTTAAAAACAAATCTTTCGAACATTGATTTCTTTTTACAAATTCTCCTTCCTATGTATCTGCCATTCTCTATTCTCCTGTTCTGTCCTTATTCTAATTCACATACTTGACATCGACCCTGTGATTGTGTGTATGCATGAGCCTTCAGAGAGCGAGCATGGTATAGTGTTTTGAGCACTAAATTATGACTCAGGAGAACAGGGTTCAATTCCCTGTCTGACCGTGGAAACCCACTGGGTGAAGCTGGGCACATCACACACTCTCAGCCCCGGAAAAAAAAAACATGAAAGGTTCACCTTAGTCTCACCATAGGTAGGGAATTACTTAAAGGCACACAACAGTAACAACAATGTGCATTCAAGTGGCTTGTCAGCCTATGGTGGGGCCATACATTTCATAGGATTTTTTAAAGCAAGGAATATTCAGAGACAGTTTTGCCAGTGTCTTCCTTTGAAGTACAGCCTACAGTACCTTGGGTCCATTGGTAGTCTCCCACTGAAGTACAAACTAGGGATGACTCTGCTCTAGACTCAGAAAGAAATCAGTACTCAGTGAATTTTTCAGGGAATTGGGGGAGCTGTGGCTGCTACATTTTGGCAATTGCACACATCAATCTCATGCAGTGTGAGAGATTACCATAGCATGAATTGCCTATACTATCTTGTCCTAGAAAGGCTGTATCTGGCATACCAATCTAAGATGGAAAAAGCAACCCCACTACTAAATTAGCCAAGTTCTATGAAGACCTCTGAGAAACTGTGAATCTGGTCCTTTAGAAGGAGGCCAGTCCATCTGAATCCAACACTTAAAAAAAACCCTAGAATAGTGTTTTATAATTTACTTGGATGATGATGATGATGATGATGATGATGATGGCTTATTTTTACCAGTCTTGACTGCTTCAAAAAAGCAGTCAAGACTGTTCTCTTCCGACAGGCCTCCCACCAACTGTCCTCTTGTTCTTAATAGTTAATGTGTTTTAGGGGTTTTTAGATGGGTTGGTGGGTGGGGAGGATGGGTTATGTTTTAATTGTTTTTAATGTATTTGCTGTACTGTTGTAGTACCGCCTCGATCCGTCAGGAGAGGCGGAATATGAATTATTATTATTATTGTTGTTACTACCATTAACAGAAAAATAATTTTCTTAGATATGAATTCTGAATAGAATTTAAATGTTTTGTTGAAACCTCAACAAAGACCCTGATTTTGCCATTATCATGAACTTAAAACATGTGACACATAATAAAGAAGGAGTACTGTACAAAGTAAGCTTTATCAGTACATAGCTGGAATTAGGGACTGTGACTTGCACAGCAGGGAGATGTTGCTAGAAGCACCTATCGTTTTTTGAAAATAACACATTTCTGTCAACTTTCTAATATATCTAACTAAGAAATTAAGTTGAACTTAAAACGGTAAAGAGAAGAAAATAAGCACCGCCTTTCTCTCCATGTCATTTTATTTCTGAATGAATATTGTAGGGCTATTGAAAAGTGATAGGACTCCAGTGGTTTCCACCATTTACTTTTTGAAACAGCATGGCATACAGAAGAGGCTGCTTCCCTCCTACTTCAAGAAAATACCAAACTCCTGAAATCAATGTTACAGAGTATAGTTCCAGAGACTGGAACTATACTTCTTCTGGATACTGATTTTCTATTCCATTTGATTTCAGCCACATTTCTACAATGATCAGGAAACAGAAGTCATGTCACACAAAACAAATCACAATCCAAGATTTTTTAAAACTACTCCTGGGTGCAATACAAGTGAAGTGGGAGAAATCCAGCACTGTGCAACCAGCATGCTGATTCATTCAGAATGAGCCAGAAATTATTAGTATCTATTTCACTGCGAGATTTACACATGCCCATTCTCTCTCTTTGGAAGAGCCCCTGAAAGAAATGGATGGTAGCTCCACAGAAACCCAGTAGGGTTTTCTCTGTTGATAAGTTCTAACAGATTTGGAGTATCCTATGCTGCTGCTTTCATCACAATATGATTTTGTTAAGTGCTAGCATTAAAACTCTAAACATAGCCATTGTTTTGGATTGGGTCTTTAAGATAGGCATCCATCAGGATAAGACATGGATTTGCTTTTTTAAAATTTATTCTGATTTTCAATGCAACGTTTCTATATCCATCAGAACTTATATATCCAAGTGAATATGTTTATTTTTGTCATTTAAACCACCCTCTTGTTTTTTAAATCTTCCTTATAGCTATGTTCTAGGAATAATCTACCTAATAAGAATTTCAGTTTGGTCTGTAGATTCAACTGTGTGCTTGTTCACAATCCTCAACTACCTTCTTGTACCTGTACTACAACTGCATTCATGATGTAGAACAAGAGGAACGCAAGTGCTGTGCCTCCAGATTTCCTATCCTGATTGCTAAGTGATCCTATCAACATGTTCCACCTAGACAGAAAAATTACACAAGCGGGGACATTATACAAGTTGCTCCATGACCATGTTTAAGAGATTGGAAATCAGCAGTGTTATCTTGTGCTTTGTCTCCCTGCCTTCCCTTGGTAAGTGCTTTGCAAAAAGAGGGGATTTGGACTACATTCTTTAGAGTGAAAGGCTAGTTTGAGTAGAAGATCCCGAAACAGTACCACCTTTCATTGTGTATTATAAACCCTACAAAAACAAAACAAAACAAAATGTAAAGTGAAGCCCTCAAATCCTTGTTCTTTGTCATTGCTGCTTCTGTGGTATTGTGCTATTGCTGCTTCTCTCTCTTCCATCCTAGTGCTTGAAGACTTATGGCAACATTGCAGGTACCAGACAACAGCTATAACAGCTAGGAAGAGAGCTTCCTCCTTACTCTTGTTGCTACTAAAAGGGACTCGCTTAAGAGTCTGGGCTTCAAAAATGTGGTTTAAGGAGATATGTTTCAAGTCATGCTCTCACTGATGTCACTGGGGTTGTATTTGCTGTTATTATGGTGACCCTAAGGCAACTCTATCCCAGGGTTTTCTTAGCAAGGTATATTCAGAGAGGAGTAGCTCTTGCCTTCCTTCACCTCCATGGTAGAAGCAAGGATTTGAACCCTGGTCTCCCTGAGTCTTAGTTCAACATTTAAACCACTACCACACTGTTTTGAGTTGCATTTGACACAGAATAAATCTAGCATATTGTGATTTTTAGAGAAAAAAAAGATTGATTTACCAAATTCAGTTCTGAAGCAAACTGGAATTCCAAATCAAAGCAGCAGTCCAAGCACCAAGGAAGGAAGTGAAAAGTGACATATATCTTTCACCATTGTTATTATAGTCATGAAAATGAAGGGGTAAACTGTTCTCCTGTTCAGATTACAACAGAAATTGCAGGAACGCAATTTGGGATACTCCTGTGCTTTATGTTTGTGCCACACTGGTATTCTAAACTGGACCACTAGTGTCACCAAACCGGTGACATTGATATTAATTCTGAACAGTTCAAAAATATGAATCATCTAGCAAAAATTGTTTTTCCCCTTATGAAGATTCAACTGTGAATCTTTAATCCTTGTCTCATTTAAACACACATTTCTGAGGCTCATCTTGCCATAAAAGTAACTATATAGAAAATTTTTCTTTAGTATATTATATTTTGACTTTATAATAGAGTTTTCAAACTCTGTTAGTTGCCTGAACACATTGTTTCTTAACTAATAATTACAGTGCTATCTTATCTCGAAGTAGTGCAAGAACTGGGGCTTACAACCAATAATTTCACGTACACGCTTCCTGTATAAGAGAGCTCTTTTGTTCCTAACCAGTCTCTTTCCCAGTTATCCTACTCATTATAATTATGTGAGGCTGTGGGCTTGCCTTATGTATCAGAGGCCACACTTAACAGAATCACCATGGCTACCACTAGTCATTGGTACAATTGAGTAGCTGCTTAATCATACCTGGTTAATAATCTTATTACCCAAGTGCCAGCGCTGTCTTTAAGTTCTACTTGTCATGAGGACCAGTCAATTCAAAGGAAGTACTCACTCCCTATTGACTTGGCAGGCATCACACAAAGCAAGACCACTCCTGGTTATTCTGCACTGATGTAAAAATTCTAGGACATCTAATTCACTTGCTTCACAAAAAACATTAAGGAGCCTTTCTACAAAATTGTACATATGCCCCACCCCTCAAAACATGAATCTGCCTTCAAAGGCCACTAGGAAGAGTAGTTCAGTATTTTATTTCCCTGTTCCTATTTCTGGATATAGAGTTGAATTTATTACCCACAGAGCCTGCAAAACATGCACTACTGTGTGTCAGCTGCATGGAGTGATGTGGTTGAAGTTCCCATCCTAGGTGAACTGCAGAGAGTGAACTGGAAAAGTACAGTGGACTAGAAAATCAGAGCAATATAAATATGCCTTTCCACATCAAATACAACAGCAGGAAGGATAAAAAATGTTCTGCCTTTTCAGCAAGAACAAGGAGGGCAAAGCTGATGAATGTAGATGTCTTGTTGTTAATGTTTTTGGAACATTTCAAGTTGCTTGGAAAATGGCAAGTCTTCTATTACATAATCTATAGGGAAGCAGATGACTTAAGTCATCTGGTAAACTATAAACAAGGAAAAACTCTGGTTAAGGATCCCACACTCTCAGCAATACTCATTTGTGACTATTAAGTGACTCTATGAATGTGAGACTTCCAAGATCCCCAGTCATCAGCTGCCTGCTCTGGTCTTGTAAAATCAGTGCTATGGCTTCTCTTATTGAATCAATCCACTTGTAGGATGGTCTCCCTCTTTTACTACTGCCTTCCACTTTACCAGGCATTACTGTCGTTTTCAATGAGTCCATTTCAAATTATTTGATTTTCTTCACTGTCCAGCTCTACCCCTCCTCGCTTGACATCTCCAAGGTTTTATTAACCTTGTTTGAAATCTGGACCTCTGCACCAGAAACACATTCATATACGGTATTTTCAAATTCTATATAAAATAATTGAGTGGTGGGCCGACAGGCTAGAAATATGATGGATATTTACTCTTTAAAAAACAAATGTCATTGGATTGTTCTGTTTATAATACCAAAGAAAAAAAATTACTCCTCGCAACCCATTAAACCTGTTTTCACCTTTCCATCTTGCTCACCAGGTCCCTCAAACTCCATGAATACAGATTGGAAAACACAAAACCACTTCGCTGGTGAACTGCTGAGGAAAGGTTTCAACATGACTGGTATTAACTGTGCAGATCTCCGACCTTCTATTTATATCTAGGATAATTGGTGAGTAGAAATATTTGCATTGCTAATTTTATTCTATTAAGAACAAACCCAGGGTCTCCATAATACAATTTAATGGCTGCACTTAAGTTGCTGCCCCCTCCCATCTCTTTCTTCTTATCAAGTGTTTCCTCTCCACAGATTAATAAGTTCCCAAACAAAGAGCTCACTGTGTCATTGCTCCATTATTACGGAGTTTGGTGCAACAACAGAAAATTGACATTAGCAACCCTAATGAAGGAGAGAAATAGAAAACTCTGAGGAGGCTGTAAAGAACAGTAGAATTTATGGAAAATACCACCAAATGTTTTCACTGCAGATAACATACATACTGTAATCCATGCAAAAGAAGCTTTAATAGAAGAGGAGTTCTAGAATGTGTGTGTGTGTGTGTGTGAGAGAGAGAGAGAGAGAGAGGGAGAGAGAGAGAACAAAGTATGTGAATAAGCAAGATCGATTTTTTGTTGAGAGGGGACATCATAACTCTTTACTCATCATAACCCTTTAACCCATTACCTTTTTATCACTGTTCCCTAGAAAAAGAGTGTTTCTTTTCTGACTCACTGCATGATCCCACAAAGACTGAAGTGTGGATGAGAAAAACCCTCCACTTGAATCCTGTCCCTGTCACAAACTTGCTAGGTGGTGTTAGGCAAGGCACTATTTTCTCAGCTTCCCATCTCCAATATGGAGATAATAATGCCATGATTGTAGTTGTTGCTCTTGTGTCCCTTCAGGTCATTCTGGATTTATAGTGACTCTAAGGTGAATTTATCAAGGGTTTTCTGGAGCGGAGAGTATGTGACATGCCCACGGTCAGCCAGTGGGTTTCCATGGCTAAACCAGGAATCAAACCCTGGTCTCCAGAGTCACAGTCCAACACTGGAACCACTACAACATGCTGGCTCTCCATGAATGCTTACAAGAGATGGTTACAAGAGAGTATATGTGAAGAGTTTTGACCACTGAAAAGTGCTAGATGCATGCCAAGTGTTATTGTGACCATCCTTCAAACGGAACAACTGATGTTGCTTAGAGAAAGAACAAGCAAAGTCTCATGCGGATTAAGGCAGCAGGTTCTCTGTGATACCACCTTTGAAAACAACACAGAAATGTGAGTTTCTGCAGAACAGAGCAGCAAGGTAAGTTACCCTGTTGTTGTTGTATGTCTTCAAGTTGTTTCCAACTTACGGTAATCCCAAGGGAAATCTACCAAGGGGTTCTCTCAGCAAGATTTGTTCAGAGGGGGATTGTCTTTGCCTTTCGTGCAGCTGAGAGGGTGTGACTTGCCTAACGTCATCCAACAGGTTTCCATGGCAGAGGAGGGATTTGAACCCTGATTTCCAGAATTGTAAGCCAGTGCTCAAACCACTACACCACATTGGCTTGCAGGCAAGTCACTAAGACTGGTTATTTCAAACACATTACTCCAGTGCTGCATCAACTGCACTGATCACCAGTCACTTACAAGACCCAATGCAAATGACTAGTGTTGGCTGTTATAAAGCACTAAACAGTTTAGGACCAGTTTCTCTGATGGAGTACTTCTCCCATATGCTCCTACCCAGTTGTTAAGATCTTTGAAGATTCTTTTCTGAGAGTCACCATCCACAACAGTGTGCCAGATAGCTACTGGGGAAAAAGTCTTCTCCGTGGTAGTCCCTTGATTATGGAATACCTTCAGAGGAATATCTGCCTTGTATCATCCCTCAAAGATCTTCTATTTATCTTTTAGATGGCAGGCAAAAATGTCGTCTTCAAGTAAATAATCTGTTGCCTTTATTGCCAGTTCTACTGCTAGCTTTTTAATATTTTTGCATCTTTAATAATGTAATTGGCTGTAGTATTTTGGTTCTCACTACTGAATATAGCTTATTTTCTACAGTTTTTACGGCTGTAAAACTTTTGCAAGGAAACTGGTCACTTGTGCATCTGACTTTTCTGGGTGAGGAACACTGCCAAGTCTCCTTTGGACCATACTAAAATACTCAAAAGAATGGTGGGGTCAAGAGGAAGCATATTTGACTTACACAGAGAAGTAGGTATAACTAACTATATGATTTCAGGCATAAATCCCAATGATATCTTTGCTCAAGGCATTTTGCCATCCTGATTTAGTCATATGGATACAGCAGGTTCCCTCTAGGAGCATTCTCTCACAGGAATAATGTCAACATAGTTATAGACTGTTAATATACTAATATCAGCTAATTCAATGAATTTTAACTGGACAATGAGGTCTCATTTACTCTTCACACCAACTGCACCAAGTTCAACAATAGAAAAACCCTAACATAAACATTAAAATGTTATCATTCAGGATTCTTTGCGCATAGACAGAAGTAGCTCGTTAGCAGTCAGCATGTCTTTGATTTCTGGGATCCTAAGCAACCACCAACTTTCAGAGACAGTAGTTCTCAGGCGTGCTGTCTTCTGTCCTGCTAGTCTTCTCCTGGCAATCTCAACCAGTACCTCCACCACTAGCTTTCTAATAGCATTATTCCCTTCTGCAGCCTTTCAAAAATATGCTTACCATAATTATGCTCACCACGATTATGATTGTTTGCCTCCACTAAGCTTCTGATGAAGACCAGCAAAAACCCTGTAGGCTGCTTTTCATGATACAAGCTTAAAATATTTTTATAATGTAATGTAGCTTTCAGATAATTTTCACTAGAAATATTTAATTGAATTCTCATTTTTATCCTGTGTCCTCTTTATCACATCTTCAGAAAAATGCCTAGTGTCTGCCTGATGTTTTATTGCAATTCAAAACCCAGAAAGCCATGCTTTCCTGACTAAATGACACCTATTCCCAGAACCTCTTATATGGTAACCCCAAATTCTATTAGATTGCAAAGTCTTGCTCCCATGAACTGCAACCTTGGAATATCTCAGGAAAAAAAAGCATGCCATTTCTTTAACATGTTGATTATAAAAAACTCCAGAAACACATGCTGGTGTAATCTATCCCCTAGGTGGATTCTCTTGATTTACACTTCTTTGCCTAAGGCAAGATTTCAGAAAAGAAACCCAGCTGATACAAAGAAAAATGGCCTGGTATCAGTAGTATGGGAAGAGCTGGAAAGACTGGGATTTAAGAGTTTTGGGAGGCAATATGAAAAACAAAGGGATAGCAGGACATAAAGTTCTGTCAGAATATTTACACAGAGATTTGGGGGTGATGGCTCTCAATGGAGTAGTGGAACAATGGGCCCTAACCCAGTGCATTTCCACAATCAATCAGTGGAAATTTGGGTTGGAGGCAGAGCTGTGCCCAGCTGCCATCTGGTAGTTGTTGCACAGCTTGAGAAAAATGGCAGCATATAGAGGTACTGAACACTTCTTTATGCAATGTCAGCCACTCTACTTAAACTAGTTTAACTCCACATTATGCTAAGCCACCAAGAGAATTCTTGCCAAAATCATCACGTGGTTATTCTCTTCCCAGATTATTTCCAACAGAGGACTGGGTCTTCAGATTCATTTCTGTTACTAGCCTTTATTGAACAAGGTTCTGGAGTACTCTGCTATACACTGGAGAACAAATTTGAGTGGTTTGAGTACTGGACTACAATCCTGGAGACCAGGTTTGATTCCCTGCTCAGACATGGAAACGAACTGGTGACCCTGGGTGCATCATCCACTCTCAGCCCCACAAAATCCTGTGACAGGTTCACTTTAGGGTTGCCATAAGTTAAAATTGACTTGAAAGCACACAACAAGAACAACAACAACAACAACAACAACAGCAAGAAACCTATTTTATATCAAGATGGTTTTTGCCCACAGAGTCTGTGAATTATAGATATTCCTCTATCCAAGAACTTTAGATCTGCTTATAACCCTAAAAACTTAATCTGAATGCTGTGATTGGCTCAAGATGTACTTGTTTCTATTAAGAATGCCTGGAATCAAAGTTTTGATTTCTTAAACAGGGTAGGAGAAACAAGCAATGCACAGGCTGCATGTAAATCCCCAAGACCAGATGAACCCCAGAGACACCCCCTCCAAACTGGGGGGATATTGGACCTCCAGAAGCATCCAGGTAGCATGATTCTATTCTTCAACAAGATTGTTCCTTTCATTTTCCTTTTGTTTTTTTAAATCTCTAGTTGAATTAAACTAGAAGAGGTGATGGTGGTTTTTTTTAAATCCAGACATGACTCCCTGTTACCTCTAATTTCATTAGAAGTGATTGGTGCAGCTCAAGTGATGGTGGAAAATGGATCCTGAAACCTCCGAAGTGGCAAGCAGAAGCAAATAACTGATAATATAACAATGATTTCTTTCAGGCCAAACAGAGACATTCCACGGGAAAGCTGGATATTGTATTTTTCTTGGATGAAATAATGAGAATGAAGATGATAGAGCACTATTGCTGTATATGCAATTTTAATTTATAGAGAAACAAACAACAAAGAAAAGTTCATTTCCTAAGGAGCTTACAGTCTATATTTAAACAGCAGCCACAATCATATATAATAAGTCAGAATTGCTGCTTATCCTAGTTTAATTTGAACAATCAGTGTGCTCGAACATGCAAGCTTGCTTGTTCCCATTTTCGTTCTTATTCTGCGCAAGTGGATAAAATATACCATGTTCATGTGGCATCTAAACCTGAGATCTCATTGATTTTCTCAAATGAGCAGGATTCATACGTGAGGAATAAAGAGATGGAATCACTGGATATATCAGCATTCTGCTAATTCAAAGGAAACTAGAATAATTCTTACTTACTGTTATATGTCAACAAAACCAAATCAACTAAAGCTTGCTGGCTTTGGACAAAACAAGGGTTAATTAAAAAATGATAGTAAATCTCTTGAATTCTTCTTTACAGTGAGAAATTGCAGAATAAACTGCAAGGCAAGAGGAACTGAAAGAAAAATGAAGAAAGGTTTTGAGAAGATGCTTATAAAAGAGGGCTGTAAGGACGTGGGTGTCACTAGGCATTTAAGACAATATTTTCTGCCATGAAACAATCTTTTGAAGGCTCTGGTACAGTAAAATATATTAAATCCTGAAATACTATCCTTGCCCTGAACTATAAGCAATATGACCCCATGTCCTATATTTTGCACTTAAACTGAAATGTCCCTCCTCACCAATAGAAAAAAAAATCTCAAATGTTAATGCTAGTACATGCATTTGAAAAACATTATACTTCAGATTGTAAGAGGTTTCTACTTGATGCCTATCCTCCCACAATCAGGGAACCAATGTTAGCTGCTATTACAATATAAAAAACAACCTTCAGCTTCAAAACAGCATAAGGTTTTATTTCTATACCAGAAGAATAGGTCCATTTGGAAAAGGCAACTATACTGAAAAGCAAAGCTTACCTGCCTGCATTCCTATTGCTAAACCTAGCATGGAAGAAGTGTGGGAACATTTCTAAACATCAAAAACAGCTTGGACCAGAGAGAGCACTGTGAACTGTAAGCGTGACAGAAGAAGTAAAATAACTATTGCCAGTCCCTAAAACAAACCAAAACTACAAGGAGAGCAAAGCTTAAGATGCAAACATGTGAATGTATTATGTGTGTGTTTTGGCATGAGACAGAATGTAGTAGTGGTACTTCTGGACAAACAGCTCTCTTAAGTATGTGATAAATAAAAGCTCCCTCCACATGTTAAACACAATGAGATGGTGATAAGAGTTGTCTTTTAAAGTTATAATTAATTGAAATTGGCGGGCTGGAGATACATACAGAAGTTACATTAACACTCTGTAAATTTCAGAGGTTCTGCATGAACCAGTCAGGTAATAAGAGCAAAATGAAAACAATAATAATAATGCTGACACAGACAAGGCTAAAAGGCAATGATTACAAGCTTGGGTACAAAGTTACAAGCTCTGGAGCTTAAGAGCAGTTGGAGTTCGTATTACATCTGCTGTACCCTAACCACACTTAAAGAGATTTTCACTGTACAATTCTCCAGCTGTCTGTGGTATAGCAGAAGCAAGCATGCACTCACTTAATGCTTCAATATAGTTTCAGGTGCCATCAACTGGGCAAGCTTGACTGATCTGTAATGAAAAACTGTCCAGCATTAGCTCTGGAAGCTTGGTCATATAGGGCAATGTTTTTCTCCCCCTCAGGTACAGTGACGTTAAAGATGCTATAAACTACTCCCTCCACAAGTTCAAGGCCAGTTACAATTGTCTATTTCAATGTACAGCAAGAGCACGCAGTAATATGACTTTTATATTTACAGCAACAGGCTGATTTTTGGCACATAACAGTTTGTCTTACATTATCGAGATGAACTGCTCTACATGTTCCCTTCTACGTAACATTCTGCCCACTGAACTTCATGTGACTGTCCTCAGAGGTCTTTCATCACGTATCTCCCAGAATGTGAAATGGGATCAGTGACTAGAGGAGAGAAGAGCTTCTCTGCTGTGGACCCTCATTTCTAAAACTTTTTTGCCAGGCAGATGGATTCACTTAGCACCTACATCGATGTCTTTTAGCCACCAGGCAAATAATTTGTTAGTTTCCTAGTATTTACGTTTTGATTTTGTGTCCTATCCTGCCTATCCTACCACTGTGATTGTTTTTAGCAATACTTTTGATGGTTTTGTTTTTTTAAAGAGTTAAAGGAAAGCCACACTGGAAATTTTCAATTGAAAGGCAGTATAGGAATGTTTTTAAAAAGACTGTTAAATTAAACTAATGACAGGCAATTTGATGTCCTCCAGGAATTTTGGCCTACAGACTTAACAATCCCTCTCCATGCTATCTGGGGCTCATGGTAGCTGCAACCCTAAGCATTAGAGCAGAGCACTCCAAACTCTTCATGTTGGTGACACACTTTTTAGACATGTGTTGTTCCACAACACAGTAATTCAGTAAGTGGAAGCAGGCCCTTTACCTGAGCCTGGACCGCTGCTGCCCTTGCCAGAGTCTTCCTTGGCCTGAGGTGGCAGTGGTGGCAGCAGGAGAGGCAGCCCCTCAACTCAGATCTGGCCTGCCACTGCCACTCTCACTGGGGTCTTCCTTGGCCCAGGGCAGTGATGGCAGGAGAGGCAGCCCCTTCACCCGGACCTGGTTCGCTATGGCAGTGGGAGAGGCAGCCCCTCCACTCATTACATTCATGTGACACACCTACACACTGCAGCTGACACACTAATGTGTCACGACACACAGTCTGGAAATTCTGATCGAGAGGAAGACAGGCTGTGCACTACAGGTATAAGAACCCTGCTATTAGGGCCCTGCTTGCTGCTTTATGGAGAGTAACAACTCTTTTGCTTAGTAACTTCAGAGGAATTCGAAAAAGGAAATCTCTTTTGCATATGCCTTATCAATGATTTACGAAAGATCCTGAGCTTGAACTGAATGGGCACCTGAATAGTTACACAAGACCATTCTCAAAATGGAACAGTTTTCTACCAAGCTCTTTAAAATGACTACACTGTATTCTGAGTTCCCAGTCATTATTGTCTTAGCTTTCCTGGATGCTCACTCTCTGAGGGAGAGAGCAAAATGGAAAACGCAGTATTTGGTCACTAAAACCTTACTAATACTTTCTGCCTAATGAACACAAAATATCAAAAGCTCATGATGGTGTTAATGACTCACATGCCTGTCACCAAGTGAATAATTTCACTGATTCCAGGCCAACAGACTGAAAGTATCCCATTTCATAGAGTTTGTGCCTGTCCAAAACAAAACAAAACACAAAACCACATCGATCTGCTCCCTCACTATTGTTCAGAACAGCACACAAGCACCTGAACTGCATGCTGGTTTAACAGTTTTGTTACCATAGTTTCTAGCCCGGACTTGTGGGATATCAGATATCATTTGATATCAATAATTTGGCCTTCTTCACCCATTCCTCTCCACGTGCTTGTGAGGCCCCCAAACAAGCACGCACACAGGCACGGCCGAAAATAGCCGAAATATTCAAAACCGATCCAGGCAGGCCAGTAATAGCCAGACTGCTGCTTTAGGAGACCTCAAGGCAAGTACCCTCTTTAAGATCCATTATGTATGCACACTACTTACAAAGGACTCCCTGCCACGAGCAGGCAGCTTGAGGAGCCGAATACTCAACTGTCAAGCACTTCGTATTTGCATACTGTCTGAGCTATTGACAACGCTGTCATAACTCAATCATATAAAATACTGACCTTTTGGAGGCTTTGTCTCCAGCCCGAAACCCACTGTTATCCCCAGGAACGGACTAGCCTACAGCCACATTTTCCCCTATAAGACCCCCTGACTTTGAGTGCTTCTTCGGATTGCTCCTGGCTTCCATCCAGCCTTGCTGTCACTTCGTTCGGCGAGCCTTCCCCTCAGCTCCTCGTGATGAGAATCTCCACTTCAATGGATTTTCTCTTCAGACTACCCGGGCTTCAGGACAGGTGTAGTATTTCCCATACAAAACCTCCTCTGAAAACTCTCTATCCAACTCCTACCTTTATTTCAATAGTTCTCTGTGTGAGTGTGGTTGCATACACGTGTTTGATTGTGTTGTACATCAATAAAGAAATTATTCTTAATTACATCTGTTTGCTCCTTGACTCAGCCTGACCCCATAGACATTGGGTCCAAGATCTCACTAGGTTGCCCTGCCTCTTGTATTGCTAGCGGTGCTCTTGCTAATTCCCATTTCCCATTGTGAGCACACTGAGGTGTTCCTCCCGGGACCCCAGAAATCAGGGTAACAGTTTACTATTTACATGATAAAGGAACAGCCTTTTGGAGAACTCTCAATGGGGGAAAATATTTGTCTGACAGTAAAGATAGAAATCAGACTAAATACCTTAACAGCGCCAGATCCCACTTGATCTTGGAAACTAAGAAGAGTGAGATCTGATTGGTGCTTAGATGGGAGACTGCCAACACATACCAGCTGCTGTAGGCTATATTTCAGAGGAAGGAAGTGGCAAAACCACCTTGGTTGTTGTAAGTTGACAGGCGACTTGAAGGCCTACACACACACGAATGTACCACTCCATGCAAATTAAAGAAAACTGCCCCCAATCCTCAGTAAAGGATATATCCCCTACTACTGCCAGTGGTGTGGCAGTAGTAGGGGATAGTTCCTTCACTGAGGATGAAAAAGGGGCAAAAAGCTCCTTTTTGCTTTTCCCCAATTAAAAAAAATCAAGTAGGGAATGAATACTTTTGATACAACACCAAAACATGTTAAAACCCTTCTCAGCACTACAGAAAGAGAACAAAGAAGATGAGAACGAGCATTGGATATGTGCATAGAATACTTTTGCTGCTGTGCCCAAACTGAAATAATCAACAAGAAACTTAATTACTACACTGTACCACTCATATGGAATGTGTTGTTATCCACAGTCTCAGAAAGAATCTCAACAGTCTCACTAAAGAGATTATAGGAAGATCAAGATACAATTGTCTGACATCAAATTTGATAGTCCCCTATCTACAGATCCTACAGCTGAATAAGGGAAGGAATTACACAAATTACCAAGAAAATTCCCCATGGATGTACACAACCAAACTCACATGGACACATTCCAGGAACCTGAATCTGGCATCTGGACATACGGGCACAACCCTCAGAATATATGGAACCAATATTCCAAGCTGTGTGAAGGATACAGATGACTTCCTGAGAAAAATACAGTTTATCCAATATCTCCTAGAAAAGACCATTCTAACCACTGTGGACACAGAATTGTTCTACACCAATATTTAATGCAAGCCATCAAGAATGCCATTCAGAATGGAGCTACAGCATACCTACCAAGCTGAACCCTGAACAATCTTACCATCAACCTGAATCTGGAACAGTCCACACAAGTTTACTTTCTTAGGATCACTGTACAACTACATAATGAATATTTAAATACAATACTATATTGAAAACCTAATGATCATTACACATTTTCTATACCCACATACTGTATTCTACATTGTTGAGGATTTCAGTTTTGACTCAGAACACACTACAAAGTCTCCTGTCCACTACCATTTACAGCCAAGCCCTTTGATATAACTCTGTCTGCTCTGATCCACAAGAAAGAGACTCAAAACTCATGAATTTACATCACACATTTCTCAAACAATAATACCCTCCTAATGAAGTTAAAAAAAAATAGCAAGGCAAAACTAGTATTCAGGAATAATGACAAGATACACCAAAACCAGGAAATGACAGAGAGCTACTAGTTGTCCCTACAGCTCACAGTGAAACCACTCAACTATATCATTAACAAGCTCAACAGATTCTGAAGAAAACTACTGACCTCTCACAAGCTCTTGGTAGCAGGCCTTTGCTTGCTTATAAATAGCCTCAATCTTTAATAACTAGTGATCTACAACATGTTATATAACATAAAGGACAACATAGGGCCACGTACCTGTTACAAACCTAGATGTCAACTTCATCTCTTTATCTACTTTGACAGCAATGTTACAGATCTTTAAAATGTTACCCACCAAATCACAAGCATTTATTTTCTCATCTTCCAATGTAATATACATTGTTCTCTGTCAGAAATACCATTCTGTACTCTGCATTGGACAAACAGGACAGTCCTTATATAGGGAACACAAATCTGGCATTAGAAATGGCAATACCCAAAAATCAGTAGGAAAACATTTTTGGTTTTTTGGCATACAATCATAGACTTCCAGTCAGTTGTTCTGGAGTCCAAAAAATGTCAGTGAAGATTATAAAGAGAAATAGCAAAACTGAGATGTGTTCATAAATTCCAATCCATTGGCAAAAGTATGAATGAGGATACTGGATTCTTGGCACACCACATATGTTAATAGGCTAGTTCTCATCATAGGTATATATGTAACAAAATAAGCCTGCTCAGATATGTCTCTTTATCTCAACAGAACTGACTTTGGAATAAACATATATTATTGTCTTGACCCTGCCAGACTAAAAAGCCAGCAGTTTGCAGACCTGTATCATTTTACACAAACTTTAGCAGGTTTATGTGCATGGTTGTGTTAGCAGGTTAATGTCCATGTTTCCATCTTTCTGCATGCCATTACACTCTGACTCTACCCCACTCATGACTATATGACTGTACTTAAATGTGGCTTGAAGACTGTATTATATCAACACATTTGAAGAAATGGCCTAAAATCCACAAAATCTAATGTTAAAATGAATCAGTTAGTCTTAAGGGTGACATCAGTTTTCTTTCTATTCCTAGTTTCCTTTTTATAATGAAACAGACTAGCATGGCTCTCTTTAAAACCACTTTGTTTGGGAATGTTGATGCTTTCTAGCATGCTTCCAGCAGTGCTATTTTACTCCTAAGGAAGGGGATTTGTATTGTTAAAAGTGGGGCATTTTTTTTCCTGCCACGCTACTAAGTGTTGTTGGTTGGTTGATGCATCAGCAGTGGTGGCATGGAGCCTTGGGGATCCCTGTGGGGCCCAGAAAAACAGTCATGAGAGGTGTGTGCATGCAGCCAATGCATTCCCTACCCCTGGTTTGAGGAACAGGAAAAGAGTATCCTGGAAGCAGGAATGGACGGCTGGTTAGAATACTGAACAGGAGCACTCCACACAGACATTTTGTTGCAAGTCCTGCTTGTTCTGTATGAATGGCAACTTTTTCAGTAGAATTTAAGTGTAATTTTTATATTCGATAGTCTTGATTCCCCCAACTTTTAAAAAAAGGTTTTTTTAACCGTTGTTTAGCCAAGCAGTTAATCATCTGCATAGCTTTGCAAAGATCATTACCACCGTCATCACCACCCTAAATTCATAAGGTACAATAATTCCACCTCATCTGCCTTCACCCCAGTGTTCCTGCATAAGCTTCTCACTCCCAGCTGCACATAGCTCATAAGCATTTAACATTCCCCAGTCCCTCACCTAACCAGGAAGTGAGACACAAAAGAGATCTACGGTAAGAAGAAAATATAAATAACAGTACATTTTCATGTCATCCCCCTCCAAACAGTTTGCATTAAAAGCATTCGTCCTGTAATATCTGTGCTGAAGTAATGCACTGAAATTCACAAACGCTCTCAGGGCATACCTAGTATTTTTATGCTATGGAAAGGGAGTATTGGGCACCTTCCCCAAGGAGCTGTAGGCATTCTAATACTGAGAGTTAAATGAATGGTTCTAGACACAGGAGAATCTGGGCATCAGAAATACTGATTCCTGCTAGTCCAAATGGCAGTCTAAAACCCTAAGAGGGTAACCACAGTGTAGTAGCCCAGATGAGAGACTGACATGAATTGTTGTGCACATTTGTGTCTGTTTTTTTTTTATACTAAATTGTCAACACAAGAAGCTACTGGCTGGATGCAGTCAAGCAAAACCACAATACAGTCAGAGTCAGCCCTCCACATTTGCAGGTTTCACTTTTGCGGATTTGATTATTCATGGATTATTTGCTTTCTCCTCTGCTGCCTTCCTATGTAATTTTTAATAGGGACTGCAACCCTCATGAGACTGAGAAACTGTGAACAAGGTTTGTAAGCCCCTGACAAAAATGGTGTGGGGCAGCAGTGGAGGTGGCAGTAAGCACCACCAGAAACCCACTTCTGCCTTGTGAAGGAACCCTGATGCCTCAAAGGAATTCACGTTGGGTTGAATATGCTGATCATACTTTTTTGTGTGTTAAATATGGTTTGGGAGGGCCTAGAGTTATTCGTGATTTTTTTACTTTCATGGGGGGTCCTGTGCCCCAATCCTACTGAATGTGGAGTGATTACTATATATAGGAGATGAAGCCACACACAATTTAAATAAAAAGCACAAAATGAGGAATGGAAACGAATTTATAGGTGGTACTAACAGCCTATCAAAAAGGACAGCAATCTCTTAAGAACATTCCTCTCCCCAAGAGAAAAGCCTTTTCTAGGGGGCAGAATGGGCCTTCAGACAAATACTTATCTGGCCTATTCCTAAAACATTACCAAATAAATCTATTATTTTCTGAGGCTGACAAGAGAAGGACCAGGGCCCAGACATGGGAATCCAGAAAGAATATTCAGTTTCAAGAACTTTCATGCATACTATCAAATACTTTTTATGTATACCTAAAGGTCACTTTATAAGTGATGCTGAGCTTTTAATATTAAATGCAATGCAACCTTCACTTTAGTAGAACTGACTCTATATGATTATTTCAAAACATCCATTTCCAAATTATATCATTTTCCAGTGGTGCTTTGTGTCAGTTGTTGGTACTGTTGTTATTATTAATTTTATTCATACTGCTCTTTTCCCCCAAGACTGGGATTCAAGGTAGCATGATTACAGCATAGTTAAAACATACAAAAAGTCTACACTGAAATAGAATTATACTACCAGTATTAATAATATTAAATCAATTCAAAGCATATATTTAAAAAAGATAAACCATTAAAACAACCTGCACAATATAGCATCCTCTTATAAGCTGTTTCTTTTAAAGGTTTCAGTTGTAAAAGCTTATCTGAATAAAAAATCCATCACTTGCCAACAGAAGAACAGCCAAGAGGGGGATATTCCAATTCCCTTATGGAGGAAATTCCAACTTCTAGGGGCAGCCATTGAGAACTCCTTGCCTTGTGTTTCCCCTAATCATATCTGTGGAGGTGGTGGAACAGAAAGGCTCCAGGCAAGCTCATAGCAGGAGTTACGGAGTGTCAAATAGCCTATACCCAAGCTGTATAAAGCTTTATCATTCATAACCACCACTTTGAATTGTGCCAGTAGCCAGTGGAACTGTTGCATCAGGGAAGTTGTATGAACCCAGTAAACAGTTCAGCAACAGTTCAGCAACATCTGCAAATATCTTGAGTTTACTAGGCTGGTATCCAATGTTTTAGCATGCTCAACTTTTGCAACTACAGGAGGGAAAAAATTGCATTGAACACCAAAGCCTTATTTACAGATGGAGAATAGACTGAGCTCACAAATAGACTGAGCAAGGGTTTTCCAGATAAAGAACAGCAGGCATCTGGGGAGACAATTCAGATTTACTTCAGACAGTCCAGGACCATAATTTGTTAGGGTCTGAAAGCCACCAAGGTGTAAAACAGAAAGTGGGCATGCAACCAGGAACATCTGTGCAGACATATTAGGCTGTTACTACAATGTCTGCTGTGTTTTCCTTCTTATGCTCCCCGTCCCCCACACGTAGCCAGAGGAGTGGGGAGGGAAAGAAACCCATCTTTTATACAAAACTCCTAAGCACAGACACTGCCCTTGCTCCCTCCAAGCAATTTGTGGCCAATTATACACTGAATGGTAAAGCCTCTCGTCCTGTTCTCTTTTTTGCTCTCTTTGATACAGAAGTTCACAATACATATGTAATTGCTCTAATTTTTTTCCACCTCCTTTAGGGAGAAAGAATATTTCTCTTTTTAAAGGATATTAGTAACCCTCTGGCAATTCCATTTATCTCTTCAGCACAGTGATTCTGAAAGTATCAGCTCTCTTTCACGTACACAGAGGAGGGGGGAAAAAGAAGGCCAGTGAACACCTTCTGAGACAATGTGCATTGCAAGTGTACATTACACACACACACACACACACACACAGAGTTCTTTTTCTTCTTTGTCTTTCTTGTTTCAGAAACTGAGCCAAGTCCAACACAAAACAAAAGATGACACTTTCATAAATATTGAAGTACAGATACCCTATAATAATGCAGAGTTAACAATGTGCATTTTTTATTTATGCAATAAGACAGCAGGGATGTGCTGATTTATTTGCTTGAGCTAAAAGGTTTGGAGGCACTGCTGATATATCTAAGCAGGAGGGGTTAATGCTAAATTTTAAAATAAAATCAATCAGGAATGAACACTGTTCCCTTATCTCATTTTCATGCATTCTCGCTATTGCCTGCTCTCAAAACACAGAAATGGTCAGGTTTTACATTGTACATACCTTCTTGCTTATTACATAATTAGTAACCATGTCAGCATTTTCCTGAAAAAAAAAATACAAACTGAAAAACAGCCAGTCTGCTTCTCTGCATGTTTTAACTTCCTTTCTTAGAGGCTGAATAAAATAATCCCGAGGAACAGCCAGAAGTCATGCTCTTTTTGATTTATTATCATCCACAGACTTCCCCCAAGAGAGCAGTAGACTTCCAAATACACTATAGTATTCTGCTTCCTCATATTCATCCATATTCTGGTACTTGCTGTGTTTTGCAACAATACTATATTAAATCACCTTCCCACATCAAACAATCTTGCTCTTTCTTTCCACCCCCCCCTTTTTAAAGGAAGTAGCTAGGGACATCCAGATGTTTTATCGCTAGGTCACTGACAGAGCTACGAAAGGTATAATTTGGATGACAACTGTTAGAAAACCTGGAAAATTCTGGGACTTTTAGTCCAATAAAATACCTTTCTGAAATCTTGACTATTGGCCATTCGTCTCGCCAACAAAGGGTTCAGTGACTTTGATACAGTAAAAAAAAAAATTGCTGGAGAAAGGTAAAAAAATCAACTTCACACCAGGCAAACACATTCAAAAGACTTGCATAAAATAATGTTTTGTTTTGTTTTGTCTTGTTTTGTTTTTTGGTGGAAACTTCTTGATAGATTTCAGCTATTTCTGAATGGCACTGTTGAAGTGTGAATAGATTTCTCTTATTTGAAATAAATAAAGCCTACAAATATAGTATGCAAAGCTATACGTGAGGTGTTCACACGGCTACAAGTTTGTGTCACCCACACACTCCTGTTCCCCACTTTCAGTCTACAAGCCCAGTTCATGGAAATGTCCTGACTCCACAGGGTATCTGTGTGTTTCAGTTTGCTGTCCAGTTACCAGAAAAGAGAGAATGCACAGAGCTATCAACCCAGCCATGGTTTATACCTTGACTGGTTGAGGCAGATGTTATATACCAAGACCATAACAAATTCTGTTTGCTTTCAAACCTTATTCTGACAAACTGCCATTGTAAATACTTGAAGCCCTGCTGCTGCTGCTGCTGCTGATACCGCTTCTGTCGTTGTGTGCCTTCAAGTCCTTTCTGACTTATGATGACCCTAAGGTGAACCTGTCACAGGGTTTTCTTGGCAACATTTGTTCAGAGGGGGTTTATCTTTGCCTTCCTCTGAGACTGAGAGAGTGTGACTTGCCCAAGGTCACTCAGTGGGTTTTCAGGGCTGAGCAGAGATCCAAATCCTGTTCTCGAGAATCATGGTCCAATGCTCAAACCACTGCATCACACTGGCTCCCATTGAGGCCTACAGTGTTTATAAAGAGGAGTACAGAGGATCTCCTTAGGTGAATAAGTTCTGAAACAGAGCAAGGTCTAATGCTACTTAATCCCACATAAACTGAGTAGAAAAGGCAGCAATGCAAGCTTGTATTAACAGAATAAGGTGCAATGTTTTCAGACAGTAGGACAGAGCAACATCTCTAGATGTAAACAAGTTCAGAAGGCCACTGCCATCACACTTCAGTTTTATTCATTCCCCCTACACTCATTTTTAGGTATTGTTTGTATGGCTCCATTTCTATTAGCTGTACAAGGAAACATTTTGTGGTTATTTCCCCCACAAGACTGCTAGTTACTCTTTGATACAAAGAAGGTGTAGCCATACTCCTTTGGTACTGAGAGGTAGATTGGGTGTGGCATTTTATTATAAAACACATTATAGGTTTGGTTGGCCAAAAGGTAATAGGCAGATGAGGGCTGTCAGATCAGTGGCTGGTGCCATTTCACTCTATGGAAAACAAGATGCATTGTTACTAGAAGTGAAACTAAACAGCCATCAGGAAATGAAGCATTTGTAATAAATGTCCACCCTGCCTATGTACCTCCTGAAGGGAAGCTGCAGATGAGCTGCTATAAAACAGAAGTTCAACCTCAACTCAGTGAGGATGAGAAGTAGCTTTGGTGTCACGGAGCCAGTGTATCTAGCTATTCCAGTAACTTCACTGAATCTTATTCTGAGGGAAAGCTGGTTCTGAAAAACATGAACAAAACTCTCTTTTCACTCTAAACACTGGGATAATATTTCTGCCTACAATGTTGGGAAAAATAATTTACAAAAAGCATATGGAGGAACAAATGGTCTGATCTACCTTCTGTCATGGCAAGTTTGCACTGTATAGCCAATCACACCTACTAGAATCTTATATGATTTCCACACTAGCCTGTTATAGCGCTATTATTCCACTTTCAACATCCTATGGAATCCTGGGGTTTGCAGTTTAGGGAGCGGCCTCAAAGGCCGCTCCCTAAACTGCAAACCCCAGGATTCCATAGGATGTTGAAAGTGGAATAATAGCGCTATAACAGGCTAGTGTGGAAATGGCCATAGTCTGTGACTTATTTCAGATAGGGCAGCTGGGAAAAATCACACAAAAACCTCACTTCAAGTTATACACTGTCTCAGGCAAACTATTGTCCCTACTCTTCTTTGTACAATACAAATGTGGATTTAACCAATATTTTCCCCACTTAATCTCTTCTACGGGTATACGATTTGGGCTGGGTTCCATAGGCACCAAAATGCTTACTATCATGCACTTGATACTGTTTTTCATTGGTCATAACTTCCAAACTTCTGCTCTTTTTTTTCTGAAATGTGGCTGGAAACTTATCTATGGGCACCTTTAATTTTGCTAAATTCAGGCAAATTGCTCAGCAATCTAAACTAATCCTAGAAAACCAGCAGGCTTAATTTTGCTGAAAGGGTGACTGTGTGGATTTTTTTAAAAATCCTATAAACATTTGTTGATTTCCCCCCTTTATAGTAAATAAGACAAATACCAGAAATGTGGGGGGGGGGTAAAAATTGCCCTCTGTGGACACTCATGCCTTGGTTTCCAAAAGATGCTCTAAACCGAAAAAGGGAAAATAATATATGGTCAGAAAACATGAGTTGCATCAAATCTGTCACCTTCAGGATGAGAAGCAAGGTGCCTTTCTACACCTAAGTCAGACATCCCAAGGCCACTATCCTTCTGCTGAATGTCACATATATAACAATGAACAATATGACAAAACTGCTAAGCAGAGGGACAGACTCCCCATGGGACACAGAACTAGATTTCAAGTGCTGTGCATCCAACCAAATATCAAATGTACCATCTACAAGTTCAGATTACGCACCCTAGAAGATGCATTAGTTTGCTCTCACATACAATGGATTCCTGGTAAATGGTGTGGAAACATACCTGCTTTTCCAGCAAATTGATATTCCATTCTAAAATAGGACTTCATTTTCTTATTCCTAATTCAAAATGCAGGCAATTCACACAAGTTGCTCTGAACAGTGTCTCTGGGAGACCACTGTAAACAAACCCCAAGAGTGTATTCAGCAAACTCCAAGGTACATGAGTACTTTTTATGGTCAAATTTGTGATTTTATGGCAGACAGATCAGAAGAAGAATCATTTATTTATCATGGTAGATGCAGGTTAAAGTAGTAGTACACCTCTGACTTATGCCAACTCTAAGGCATGTCTATCATGGGGTTTTCTATGGCTGAGTGTGTGTGACATGCCCAAGGTCATCCAGTGGGTTTCAATGGTTGAGGGGGGAATCGAACCCTGGCCTCCAGGGTCACAGTCTGATGCTTGAACCATAACACCACACTAGCTCTCTTATTTCGCTACTCGCTCACAATATTTCTTCTCCACAAATGCATGCATACCTATCTAGATGCATGTGTGTTCACTGAGACAATGTCTGTTTCATATAACAGTCGAACGCTACTCTCTGCTAGGAGTTAACACCATTTCTTCCAGAGAAGTGATGTGATCACTTTTCTGAAAGTGCCATCTTTCACAGAAATAATATCTACAATAAAACAAAGAGCTGGAGGCTTCTCTGTGCCTTTGCAGCACTCCAAATAACTTTCACTTGATAAATACTGACCCAAACCATTTATAAGCCAGGTTTCTCACTTATGTCTCTTTAATATCCTCTGAATTCAGACAATGAACACAGTTAGAATTCCTTCTGTCCAGGCTATTTCCTATTTTGTGCTGCACAAAACAACCACCTCAAAGTGGATTTTGCCTTTTGTTTTTGCTGCTTATACCGCAACAGAAAAATGTGTGCTGTTGAAGGAAGAGTGCATTCATTTCCCCAGTGCCTTGTTATCTATTATATTTGTCTTTGCAAAATAAAATCCAGTGACATTTAAACACAGAGCCAAGTGGTTCTGCTCTCTACAACTGGGACAGATTTTAATTCACTTCACCTTTTCTGGTTTTTGTACTGAAGCCACTGAGATATGAGGTGTGCTGGCTCAGCTTTTTTCCTCTTGGCTTCCCTTCGCTGTTGGATTTGCCTTGAAAGGGCAGCATGGTGAGTTTAGATTATAAACCAAGGGTGAGAAATCTATCTTTGGGCCACATGACGCTGAAATGTACACAAGTCATGATCCCCCCTACTTTCTTTCTCTCACATACACATGCATGCACGCACACAGACACAAACAGACATACACTCTCATTCATAAACCATACAGATATCCATTAAACAGTCACAAGTCCACTTTCACTGGAAACGAAAAGAAAGAAATAGAAGAGCATACTATATTCTACTTTGCCTAGGCACACAAAGGATCACAAAAGAAAGAAGAAATATCCTTTTATCTCCACTTTCTTTCAGCATCAAGGTAATCTGTGGGACAGTTATTTGAGAAAACAGTTACCAGTTCCAGGAATTGAGTGACTTCCACCACTTGGAACAGGACTCACTTAACAATTCAGGGTACTTTCTCAAGAACTGTTATTTAGTCATGCTTTGCTTTATGTTTCTTTGTAGTTTCACCCTGTCAACACTACTCATAAAGAATCAAGACTGGTGCTGAGCCAAAAGAAGAAGAGAATCAAATTAACAGATACAATTGAGCACATGCAAGGAGCAGATAGTAGCAGAGAAACAGACTAGTTCAGCCCCTTAGGTTTCCCTTCTTTTCACCAAGTATTAGAATCACAGAATCTTAGAGATGGAAGTGGTTACAAGGCCCATCTAGCCCAACTCCCTGCCAGGAAGCAATACACAACTAGAGTATTTTTGAAAGATGCCCATCCAACTTCTGTTAAAGACCTCCAAAGAAGGAGAATGTATCACCTTTCAAGGCAGACTATTCTACTGTCAAATGTTTTTTACAAAACAGAAGTTCTTCTAATGTTTAGATGGAAATTTCTTTTCTTGTACTCTGAATCCACTGGTTTGTGTTCTAGTTAAAATGAGTCAGAATGATCTAAGCACAAATAATAGACTTTATCGTACCAAACAAAAAACTGGGGGACACCACACGTTGGGCACCCCAACCTCCATGAAAGGACAGAATTTTCTATTTGCTCACTAGCCTTCATTGTGCTCTCACTCAAAGCTGCTCACTGGTACACAATAATAGGCAGCATTCCCAACCAATGTGATTGTACACTATTAAGAGGAGAACAGATATGTACAACATGGCCAAGGCGGTGAAGAAAGGTGCTCAATTAATAAACTGCTCCAAATAGCATGTATGGGGAACAGGTCCAGCTGACCTAACAGCGTGGGAGTAATTATGAATGCTGGTAGTACAACTGAAGCAGGGTTTATCTCCAGAATTTGCTTACATTATAAAGGCACAGGGCCATGGGATATATGAAGCTAATTAGAAAGAAAGTTCCTTTCACCATGTGTAGAGTACCTTCCCCTCACCATGGGAAAGCATGCAACCATACAAATGGGATTACAAGAAAGCCATTTAGGGCCATGACTCTAGAGATGTTGAACTTTCAAAGTTCCCTTTTAAAACTATTACACTGTGTTTGTCTCACAGAAAAGCAATTCTTTGTTTAGGATACTGGGGCTAAACAGAGAAAAAAGAAGGAGGAGCAAATGTAGATATAGAGCACCAAGAAAGGAAGAGAGACAGAAACTGGATCTTAATAGGAATGGAAGGGTTGATTAATGGGGGGAATGATAGTGATATAAAACAAATGAGGAATACAATGTTGCAGGAGAGGAGGCATTGCTGGAAAAAGACACAAAGGTAAAAAGAAGCAGATGGCATTCTTCTTAGCAAATTCCATTTCTCAACTGTTCAGTTGCTGAGATATCTGGTAGGTAGGTTGGCAACTGAAATGGTCAGGAATTTTGATATCAATAGTCTGTGATACCTATAGAATCAAGGTCAGGGATCCTGCAAGCACTGCATACATTTTTAATTATGACTGAACACTATTGTTTAGCAAAAGGCAAGAATACATTCAAACTTGCAGGTTTAAAAACTGTACGAAGGTACTATAGAATTATTTGTGTAGCTGTTTGCTACAATTACCATCACTTCCATCATTTCTAGAAGCTAAAAAGTTTGACTGATGGTTACAAAGAACAAAGCAAGCTCTCTCATCTCTAACAAGTAGACCTGAATGGAGCTCTACTGCCAAAAGAATGAGGTATTGACAAATTGTTCTCCATTCAGGAAGCTTTGATTCAACATGTTATTTCCCAAGCTATCAGGAAAGGATGCACAGAGGCTCCTAAAATGAGCATAAAAGATACAGCGAAGCTGCAAGAAGGCTGCCATTTTGGAGAGGTCTACTGAGGAAGATCAAGGTGAAGAGTGCTTCTCAGAGATGGACAACAAGCCCCCTGTGAGTGAAAGTTATGACAACTTCAATATTCATCATGCACCTATGTAATCTTACATGCTGGCTGATGCCATCCCCAACAGCTCTGCCTCCTCACAGTTGTGAGTAATGGGAAACCTTCACCTATTCAGCAGATATTCCAGAGCATGCTGCCAATTTCCTGTGGGTTTAGATTCACTGTGTTCTTCATTGTGTAGCTGTTGGCCTTAAAGGTCTTTGAACTGCTTGTTTGACTCTGGCTGCAAGGAGACAAGCTATTCCCCCCTCCCCTAATTTATAGATATGTGAGGGAGGTGGATATAAATGAGGGTCCTTACTTGTTTGCCTGTCTCCCAAGCTATAACATGATCACTGAAGAAAAGTCTTTCTCTGGAATACTTCCATCTCAATCATGATATGACACAACTCATTTGAAAAAGCCAATAATGCTTCATAAAACAGAAGGTAGCAGGAAAAGAGTACATTACAGGTGGAATGACTCAGTCAAGGGAACTACCACCACCATGTGTTTGCAAAGAACTGAGCAAGGCAGTTGATGAGGTCTCTCATTCCAAGGATCCCTATAAGACAGTATCAGCTTAATTGTAACAATCTATATGGACAAATCACAGGTACCAGTTTGAACAACTAGAATCCTTAAAGCATTTCCTTTTTTCTTTTCTAATGCTTTATACATTTTGGTGGGAGGTTACTTGTGCTAGTACTTGTACATGTTACTTGTAAAGAAAATGGTAAGATAACATATAGTAATGGATTATTCTGGCATCAGCCATATTGCTTGCCCCATAATACTCCAGAAATCGCATCGTTTTAGGACACTGACAAAAATCGTGGATTTCTGCTTCATGCAATGAGCTCTTTATTACTGGGGGAAATTTTATCTCAGTGAACAGAGAGGTACATAAACAGGAACTGATGGGTCAAACTATTTCTTCATGTTTACATTATTAGCTATTCTGACGGGCACTGGATCTCCAGCACCTCAGGCAGAAGTCTTCCCTAGCATCAGCTACATTGTCACCATAACTTGAATTGCTAGGTACTGAATCTTAGATTTCCTGCACACAAAACATGTGTCCATCTACTAAGCTAAAGGAAATAGCTGAGCAGTTAGCTGACAAAGAAGTAAAGAGAATTCTAAAAGAGGTTAGAGAAATATCAGATATGCTGAACAAATTCTTTGCATCAGTCTTCAGTGAAAAAGATGTAACACACATAACCTACACTTTAACAGATTTTTTTTCCCAGGGAAAGTGTCTGAGAATTGAAGCAGGGGTGTCAGGAGATTAAGTTGTAGAGCTTACTGACAAATTAAAAACTGCTGTTGCAGTGTTTGGGCAGCATGCACCCAAGAGTTCTTAAGAACTCAAGGGTGAAATTGTTGATTCCCTTTAAAATGCAATGTTTCCTAAAATGGACATCTATGCCAAAGGATAGGAAAGTAAGCAACATAACTGCATTTAAGAAGGGGAGGATGGACCGGGCAAGGGTTGAGGAAATTGAAGGCTAATTAGCTTGATGTCAGCAATGGTTCAGATAGAATTAATAAACATATAGAAAGGTGCATATTTCTGAAGAACAACCAGTATGGATCACCCTTCCACCAGCTTTTGGAGCTCATCCATTAGACAGTATACACTCAAGACTTTTGACAACGTTCCTCATCAATCACTCCTGAGTAAACATAACAATCAAAATTCTCTTGAAACAATGTGGGGTGTACACATATACACACATTAAAAAATACACCAGGAAATAGAAGATGAAAGTAAATTATAAGTTCCTACAATAGACCCTCTCCTCTGTAAATGAATTCCCATTGATTCCAGCCAACATGACCAATAGTTAGTGAATACGGGAGTTAGAGACCAACATCAGGAGAGTCAGGTTTAGAGTACTGCAACAGAAAAATTTATCTGTATTTGGACTCATACTTTTTAATCTTTTCACAAACCATCTATATGTAGGTTAAATCAAGTTACAATATGACACCAAATTATTTAAGATGTCAAAAACCCAACTGCTAAGAGCTCCAAGAAGACCTCACCAGACTGGGTAGACATAAATGCATGAACCCTCCCCCCCTCTCACACACACACACACACACACACACACACACACACGACAGGAGAGATTCAATCTGAGTAAAGTGAATATCTATCTATCTATCTATCTATCTATCTATCTATCTATCTATAGTGTTGCAATTTTTTTTCTCAATTTCACATATACAGACATGGAGTCTGACCTGGCAATGATTAACCAGGAATAAAATCTTGGGGGTCATGGTGGATAGTTTGATAAAAATGTTAATTCAGTATGCAGCAGCTGTGAAATATTGCAAATTTCATGCTAGGGATCATTAGAAAAGCAACTGCAAATAAAACTGTCAGTACCATTATGCTCATATATAAATCCATGGTTGCAGACACATTTGAAATACTGGTGAGTTTGCACATAACAATAAACCATAATTTAAGCCTATGTGTATGATCAGGCATGTATCTGTGCAAATTGCCAGGCATAAGCCTTCTACTTTGCCCTCTCCTTCTCTTTGGAAAGTGTGGGGAGGAAAACCCTCTAGTGTGGGGTGTGAACCCTGAGGCTATCCAGATAATGTTGAACTCTGACTCCCATAATCTTTATTACTGGCTCTGTACTGCTGAGACTAATAGGAGTTGGAGTTGTCACAAATTGTCTACTCCTTCTGTAGACAATTACTAAACAACTTACAAGCCTCGCTTTGGTTTTGTGCTTTGTTTAGCAAGCAGGACTTTATTTTAAACCAAAATTCCTTGTTCATAAATAACAACAAACCAAAAATCTAATAAAATGAAAATGAGGCCAAGTTTATTCCTGCTTCCAGTTCATGGGAGCTTGGGAGGGTGGGAGAAGTGGGAGTACAGGAGCACTCTGCACAGTCTCATTCCTCTTCTTCTATAACTCTAATTTATGGTTTATTTTTATATGTGAATGCTCCCTCTCAAAGTGATTGGGGAAAAAGTGCAAAAAAGAAAAACTGAAATGATTCAAGGGCTTAGAATGGCTTTCCTACATGAAAAGATTAGTGTGCACTTCGGGTTTTCCGTTTTCAATTTAAGAAGACATCAGGGTATGGTTGAAGAAATTAAGTATTCTCCCAGTCTTGCACTGTTCAAACTGATGTCATCTAATGAGTTTTGTTTGATGTAGATAAAGAACAGACAATGCAAAGTATTTATTTATACAACAGAGCTGAAATTCTGACTGGGCAATTTCATGGAGAACAGTCCAAATTTACTGGGGATTAGCTATATGGCACTACAAGCCAGCTGTGGAAAGGTTTCTCTTCAAGCTCTGTCTGTGGCTTACTGGAGGTATATGACTGTTTCCTGCAAGAAACAGAACACCAGATCACATGGATTCTGATCCAGCATGACTGTTCTTATATTCAAGTGCCTCAGTTTAAACCATAAGTGTGAGAAGGCCAACCTGAAAGGCATGCCACTATTCAACTGCAAAAATACAGAATCCATAATATTTTCACATAAATAGTTTATGCATACCTAGATAAAATTCATTTTCCGTAACCGTCTGGAAAATATTTAATTGCCTAACAGATTATACCTTAGTGTTTTCTTACACTGATTGCTATGTATGCTGAAGTCAAAATCCTCTACACTTTTAGCACATATAATTACACCAGCTCCCACAGCTAGCACATAATTGCACCAACTGCCACAACTGACTGTGCCACAAGGACTAAGGCCCTGAGCTTACTCACTATATAACAGCCAAACACCTCCCCACTGACTAAGAAGAAAGTGTGAGAGAGGGCTATGTTTGTGCTTGTGGAAGAATGGTTGTACAAGGACTAAACTAATGCTGCTTTTGTCTATAATTTAATGCTGAGTTGTTGTCTATGTATTTTATTGTTCTATTTGCATATTACCTTGAGCAGTCACTGAAAAGAGGGGTATTAAAATTAGTTTAAATAGATTAATAAACTTGATGTGCGCTGCCTGGGATCCCACCCCAGGAGGAATGCAGGAAATAAATAAATAAATGAAATGAAATAAAGACAGCTAAGACAACTAGCAACTTATAGCTTGCAGGTTGCCAAAGCAACAAGGTAAATGTAAAAGGAAAGGCAGAAATAGTTATCTGAATCAGCCAACATCAGAGATAAGATTTAAGATGCATGCATGCATGTTAAAGACACATTCTTGGGATGAGAAATGTATGCATATTTTGTCACGAAAAAATTAATAAGGAAAAAAAGGAAAACATTCTGAGCCTTACTCCCCTCTGGCATCTCACACAAATATTCTATCTGCATTGTCACACACCTATTCTAAAATGGGTTTTTCCCTTTAAAATCTCAAAACTCAATCTTAGAACTCAAATTAGCAAAATCAAATCAAATACTTGCATCAGCGTGATTGGGAAGTATATCTTTATTTAGATTTTCTAGAAGAAATGTATCACTGGAGGGAAGCACTGATATGCTGACCGCTGAGGCTTTCCTGCATTGTTTGGAATTTTATTTTGAGATATGTAGGAAAGCTGAAACCCCAAGCTATCAATGGTTTCGGCCATAAGTCATAGCATCATTTATCTTCATTTATTATTCCTACAGCACTTAGTGTACTAAGTGCACTACAATAAATAAAAAATTCTTTGTGGAATGGGTCATATCAAAATCCATAATTTGGGTCCCAAAATCTACCTTTGACTTATACACAAGGTCAACTTATACATGAATATATATGGTAATAACAATTTTTAAATAATATGTAATGCTAGCAATAGAAAAAACCAGCATAATCTACATCAATCCCCAATCCTGCATATCAGTGTTTATCCAATCTCATACCAAAGACAACAAACATGACTTTAGTGCTCATCAGAAGGAAAACAAAACAGGGGCAAAATATTTCTGTTTAGGGATGGAGTTTCCTGGCGTAAGTGGCCATTCATACCCACTTCACTTCTTGTCTTGCTGGTACTGTCACCATCTTTGATTAAGAAAATCACTAGTTTCAAAGACTGTTTAAGCAGGATAATGAAAACATTTCGCACCATAAAGCTAGTGCTATACAGTGTTATACAATGGTCAGAATCATATTGGTGCAGCATACTGACACAGCTATACTGCTGTGGATGGTGGCAGTAGGAGGAAAAAGTTGGTGCACACAGCAGCCATGAACAAATAAAGGGCTGAAGAAATGGGCAGCCCAGAACTAACAGATTTTGTCTGCCTTTCCTTGTCACCACCATACACCCCTGAAAAAAGATGTATCTATTAGCATCATGCACCATCAGGACTCCAGCCAAAGTCTGCTGCATTATCTATACTGCCTTATTAGCTACCATTTAAAGAACAATTGATATTATGCTATTAGGGCTAACTTCCACCTGCTATCCTCCACTGGAAGACACATCTATGCCTGCAAGTAATTCTAATCCAATGGTAGGTTTTAACTCGTGATGGAAAGAATATTTTAAAAAATTCAAAAATGGTCAAAAACTGAGTTTCTAGTGTGCTGGGAAACTGATGAATGGAATCCTTAATGTGTGAGAATATTTGCTGTGTGACAAATGCACGTGAATTTTTTTGCTCAGAAAAATCACATTTTCTGCATTTCTGTGAAGAAAATGCTGTTTTCTACACAGAAAATGTTGTTTTCTCCTTTTTCTGTTTCCAATATCTATTCATGGCACTGCTAATACTATACAGTTTGCCCTCCATATCTATGGATTCTATATGGATTTTATCCATATCCAGATTCAACAAACCACAGCTTGAAAACATTCAATTTTCCCCCCAAAAAGCAAACTTCGATTTTTCCATTTCATACAAGGGATGCCATTTTACTACACAGTTGTACACAACTGGGACTTAAGTATCTATGAATTTTGCTATCCATGGGGGGCTCTGAAACCAAACTCTAGCGAATATTGAGGGCCCACTGTACATGTGTGTGAAAGTTACATGTTTAAATGTATGGTGGCTTCATCTATACGATCCTATTAAAAAATTGAGCAAGAGAAATATTATCCTAAAAAGAGAAAAGCAACAGAACAAGATTTTTCCACATTTATTTATGATAACAGATGGATTCTAGGTGTACCTGAAGATGCATGTCTTTCTAGAGAAGTCCTAAACAAACAGAGCTACAGTTACCTACTGAACTCCAGACTGGAGAACGTGGAGGCTTATTGCTGCATGCTACTGATTTAGGCCAGGTTCCATGTACAATTCTCAATCCTTGAACATCTAGGATGGCCCTGCTTATTCTCTCATAAGGTGTCACTTTCATGTATGAATCAACCCATACCACAAACAAACATACACACCTCAGCCCTTTCCCTGATCCCATTTTTCAGCTTTATGTATATGCCTGGTGTGACTGGAGCAGAACATAGAAACAGTGTTAATTTGGAGTATGAGTGTTACTATAATATGCAATTCACTTTGATTCTTAAATTTGAGGTTTTTAAGAAAGTGTGCTTGAATTACCTCAAATGTAGGTTAATTAAATTTTTTGTATATGAAAGATCATATGTCAAGGAAAAGAGTAACAAGAGGAAGAGTAGGCCTGTAAACAACAAATGAGAAGGAGAATTAAATTAATGAGAAGCTGAACATGTTAAAAAAAAGGCCTTCAACAAGAAGAATAGGAACCTTGATTAGTGAAAAGCAAAATGAATGTAGAAGTGAATCGGTGTAGAAAAATATTAACTTGCACAATATCTCTACTTTGCAATGACACAATGAACACAAATAAAGCACCTGTGAACAGACAGATGCAAAGTAGGAAATGAAAGAGAAGACAAAGTGTGTATGACACTGGCTTTCCTGCAACATAAAGCAATAGGGCTGCTAACACCTAATAAAAGAGATGTAGAGAAGAGACAAAAGTCTCAGGGTGATAGGCTCCCACCAGGGGAATGCAGTGAATGATCAGTTGCCAGGCATAAGCTTGGAAAACACTCTTTTTTGGAATTCCTGCAGGCAATTTTAAAGTTGCATTCTTTTGAAGAAGGCCATTAAATATTACTAGGCTGAAATGCACTGAGCTAACTTGAAGAGTAAAATCATCTTTTCCCCCATGCTGAGACTTTAGCCAGTTTTGCAATAGACTGTTATAGCGCTATTATTCCACTTTCAACATCCTATGGAATCCTGGGCTAGCCCCCTCTGAAACTGCAAACCGCAGGATTCCACAGGATGTTGAAAGTGGAATAATAGTGCAATAATAATCTAGTGCGGAAATGGCCTTTGTCTCTTCTCTAAATCTCTTCTGCAATGTGGCCTCGCACTCACCAGCTTATAAATTTCACCTTTCTTGTACTAACTATTCTATGATAAGGTAGAAAGGTAACTAACCTAAATATCAGGGCTTAGAAAAATCAGCCCAGTCAAGATTGACAGTTTCAACCAAAGTACCACAATTAGAGTTACAAGGAAGTGTAGAAATGACTGTCTGTTCCAGCATACATGAAAATCAAAAACCAGAAGCCATGACCACTCAAGTAGGCAAGGTGACTATGAAGCAGCAGGATGAATAAGCCTGTTGACATATCAAAAATTCAAAAATTTGCAACCAAAGGGAAGAAAAAGGGAAAGAGGAACATTGCTGAATAATTCTTTATTATTTTTATATAGAGAGATCATCTTAGTAAACCCATTATTCTTGATTTGGTCCAATTTTGTGTTCATTCCATATTTGCAGAGGGTATAGATGATCCATGATATTAGAACCAGAAGATACAGTTTCCACATAACAAAATAAAATACTCTACACATTAAATAGAGCAGTCTGTTAAGATTATAATTGTCCCAGGACAGTGACGATCTGTACCAGTTTGGAACAGATATAATCAGTCTGGACAAAGGTATTGTAAGTTACCCCTGGGAAACATGAATATGTTCACTAAGAACTATTCCAAAAGACTAAACATCACATGCTTTCCCTACCTTTGTTCTGGAATTCCTAAGAAATTTATACCAGGCAGCTGGCAATTTTTCACACTTCCAACCTTCTCTATTAGACACCTGTTCTGAAAATAACTGTGGCTTTTTTCAATTACCTTCAGGTTGATTTGTTGCTTTAAAGGCAGCACCTGCCTCTCCATGCTTTCACATTGTGCTGCAAGCATATGTAATGTGTTTATGATAGCAAACAGAAGGAGTGTTGAGGAGCTTCACTAGCTCTAATTAAAGCAGGGTGCATCCTACAATTTTACCCATGTAGAACACAGCTTACTTATTTGTTTAAGTGCATGGGCTTCACTTGCAATTGCCAAAGTACAGGTGTCAGTAGATGACAGCGATAAGCTGCTGAAGTGGGAGTATTCTGCTAATCCTTTTAAGACAGACTGCAACTGCAGATGAAAGCACAGGAGCTCTTATATTGTAGACTAGAACACACCAATTGGTACTATGGTTTAAGAAAATACTAGAGTCTAGTTCTTTTTAAATGGGAGAAACATCTTCCCTTTCACCATCACTCCACAACAAATTGAAATGCATATTATGGATTCACCAAATAATATATACACTTCAGGGTCAATGGAAAGATAATGCTAACACGACTCATCCTCATATATCACCAGACCAAAATTGCTATGCCATCAAAAGAGAACAGGGATGGAGTTGGTAGGCGGAGTGAGAGTGTAGGAAGAGAAGATTATGGTAGTAATGGTGATGGTGATGATGAACTCTTCCCTCACTTTTCATTTGTCTAATTGATTTTAAGGCTACTCCACATTTCCAGGCAAAGATGCACAACAGAATGAGACAACAAGGATAATACATAAAGCCTCCTCGGATTACTACAAGTGACTAACATGAAAAGCAACAATGCACTAGTGACATCAAACTTTTACTACTATCTCCATCCCTCACTGCATTATTAAGGAACACTTAATTGTTGGTGTATGTGAAGGCTGGTTTCAGCCTGGTAACTGCTACAAACAAGATTAGTCCAAGACAATTTGCTGCCTGAGGCAAAGAACAAATGTCTCCTCCTACTCCAAGTACAAAAGCCAATTACCCTGGCAATTTGATTTCATCTTAAGAGATGTGAAGAGACAATGTCCTTCATTCCACCAGAAGGAAAGAAGGCCAGCTTACAGGGTATATATACAACATACATAGCTCTCTTCACTCCCTCGTCTTCAAGATCAGCTGTCTATGGTGTATTACTCCATATAAAAGCAGAGCCAACCCTGACCAGAACCAAAACAATCCAATGGTCTTCTCCAAACACTATGAAAGTCTCACTTTCATTCTGCAAACACTGTAATAATTTGCTTTCTGTTCTACTACTATTGTGTGGGGTTGGGAGGCACTACATCATTAGACTAAACAGCCCTCAGGCAAGGAGCTCTCAACTGTTGCTGTGACTCCCAATTGTGTGCACAGAAGCTGCTGTTTTCCACATTATGGCTACTTCTCCTATAGTTGTCATTTTCTGTGTAAGCATAGTTCAGTCTGATACCCATCTTTTTCTAAAGTTAGCAGTCTAGGAACTTACAAAGACTTAGGGAAGGCACTGGAGTATCTGCATGCTAGAATTTTCACCACTCTGGCATTTTCATTCCAGTTATATTTTCTTCCAGTTAGAGCACTGTCACCACTGAGAGTCACCACAAGTATGGCCTCTGGCACTCTGCCTCCTATTGAGCCTCAGCACTAAAGGATTCTGATAACAATTCCTAACCAGCTCTTTTGAAAAGATTCCTGAATGCACCTATATGACAGCCCAGAATCAGCTCTTTGAATATCAATGTTTTCCCACTTATGCTCGAACTCATATTTTAGTTTGATATCCTTTTCATCCAGGTAGAGTTTCAGATGGATCAAGCTCTCCCATTAAAGTCAATGGCCATAACATGCAGCCCGTGGCATGTCTGCTGCATTCACTGACTATACAGGGACATGATGCCTTGCATGACCTCACATTTATGCATGCAGAGGTCATGGTAAGTGAGGGGCCGCTGTAATATCATTGTCAGGCCACCTAAAAATATGAGGGCTGGACTGAAAGTAATGCCTGTGTGCCATTTTCTCTGAAACTATTAATCTAAATGTGATGTTATTATACTACCACATAGAGTAATTCTTATCGCATGACATAATTGCTGTATTTCTAGGTGTTGCATAACCATGGATATGAAGCAGAAACAAAGAGCAGTTACTCAGTTCTTGACCAAAGAAGAATCTACTGTTGCTGACATACACAAAGGGCTTAGAACTGTGTAAAGTGAGATGACAATTGATGAGATTAATGTGTGAAGATGGGCGAAGTTTAAAGAAAGTGAAACCAGTGTTGAAGACAAACCAGTTAGTGGAAGGCTATCAACAGTAGCAACCGATGAAAACCAAAACAGAGTGGACAACATATTCGCACAGCCCAGCATATAAGAGATTGACCCTTTCCACACAAGGGAGATACATCGCTGTAGCATCGTTGCATTGTGAATACATCTGCACGTCAAACTGGTTTGATGTCTCATAGAATAGAATTTCATAGAATCATAGAGCTGGAAGAGACCCCAGGGGACATCCAGTCCAACCCCCTGTTATGCAGGAACACACATCAAAGCATTCTCAACAGATGGCCATCCAGCTTCTGCTTAAAAACCTCCAAAGAAGGAGACTCCACCACACTCCCAGGCAGCATGTTCCACGGCCAGACAGCTCTGACCATCAAGAAGTTCTTTCTGAGGTTCAGGTAGAATCTCCTTTCCTGCAGTTTGAATCCATTGCTCCTTGTCCTAGTCTCTAGAGCAGCAGAAAACAAGCCCACTCCCTCCTCATCATGACATCCCTTCAAATATTTAAACATGACTATCATGTCTCCTCTTAACTTTCTCTTCTGCAGACTAAACACACCCAGCTCCCTAAGCTGTTCCTCATAGGGCATGGCTTCCAGACTCTTCACCATTTTGGTCGCCCTCCTCTGGACACATTCCAGCTTGTTGATATCCTTCTCGAATTGAGGTGCCCAGAACTGGACAAAGTATTCCAAATGAGGCCTAACCAATGCAGAACCATTACCTCCCTTGATCTAGACACCATACTCCTATTGATGCAACCAAGAATTGCATTGGCTTTCTTGGCTGTTGCATCACGTTGCTGACTCATGTTCAGCTTGTGATCTACCAAGACTCCTAGATCCCTTTCACACATACTACTATCCAGCCACACGTCCCCCATCCTATATTTGTGCATTCCATTTTTTCTGCCTAAGTGTAGGACCTTACATTTCTCGCTGTTGAAATTCATTTTGTTAGCTTTGGCCCAGCTCTCCAATCTGTCAAGGTCATTTTGAAATTCGATCCTGTCCTCTGGGGTATTAGCAACCCCTCCCAATTTGGTGTCATCTGCAAATTTGATCAGCATGCCTTCTACTCCTTCATCCAAGTCATTGATGAAGATGTTGAATAGCACTGGGCCCAGGACAGAACCCTGTGGCACCCCACTAGTCACTTCTCTCCAGGATGAAAGGCAGCCATTGGTGAGCACCCTTTGGGTTCGGTCGGTCAACCAATTACAACTCCACCTAACAGTAGCCCTGTCCAGCCCACGTTTTACTAGCTTCTTTGCAAGAAAGTCATGGGGACTTTGTCAAAGGCTTTACTGAAGTCAAGATATGCCACGTCTGCAGCATTCCCTTCATCTATCAAGCTTGTAATCCTATCATAAAAAGAGATAAGATTATTCTGGCATGACTTATTTCTGAGAAATCCATGTTGACGTCGTTCTGTCGTAGTTCGTTCCGCACACGTTCAGCTCTTAGCATGGTTCAGATTGTTGTGAAAACGGTGTAATATAAAAATGGAAAAACTTAAATGCAAACCAACCACAACGGTGCCACTGCGTTTCTTCCTACATGCAGAAGCGTTACATCGATTCACACCACAGAGGCGGGCATTAAATTGACCAATCAGCAGCAGAGTAGAGGAGGGAGGGGAATAGGAGTTCCAGGAGAATTGATGATGTGGAAGCCACAAATGATTTTCTCCACTTTACTTTGACAGAAACTGCAGGGAGTGCAGATAGGAATTGGGGTAAGTCAGAGTAAAAAACACTGCTCATAAAATGCAGTGAAACGCTCCTTCACTCTAGTGTGGAAATGGCCATTGTTGAGGAACTTGGCTGTGGTCACAGTGCTGTCCAGCAGATTATCCAGAAAACTGGATGCAGAAAAGTGTGTGCCAAGTGGGTTCCTCATCAATTAACAGCTGATCTGAAAGGAAAAAACCTCATGTGCATTTGAAACTGTTACCAGCATTTGAAGCCCATGAGGACACCTTTTTTGGGAATGTTTGCATTGGTCATGAGACCTGACCTGAGCACATCTGCATGACTCATAAACCCAAGAATTAGTCCATGGAGTGGTAGCACTCCAACTCCCCTAGACAAAAGAAATTTAAAAGCTAGCACTCAGCACTGACAATTATGGTGAATGGTAAATGTCTTCTGTGATGACAAAGGGGTGATTTTGTTTGATTTCCTCAGGCTGCTTGCAAAGTCTCTCAGCCAGCTCACCACCTTCCCCACTCTGCTCAGATTGTAAGCTGTGCACATGTGAGAGGTTCCAAGTGAACCTCTGTAGGCAAGAAAAACTGATGAACCCCTATTGATTTAATAGAACTTGTCCTTAATGTGGAAGTGCCAAAGTGCAAGTTGTCAGCTAATGGGTGTCAAAAAATGGGGGCTTCCTATAGTTGCATATGTCTTGTGTTGCCAATAAAAGAGACCTGACAGGCTTTATATTCAGTACAACCCTCATAGTGTATGAGCTTTTGAGTTTTCTAGACAGTGACCTCAAGCTGACGCTAAACCAAAAGTGAAAAGGTAGAAAGAGAATGCTGTTGAAGCCATAAGATGGAATATAGGGAGAAGCTGCAGGAATTCAAATTAAAAGCTCTGTCAAGTGATGCAATAGCTGACGACTATTTCAGCAGACTGATGGAAGGGAGAAGGGGAGCTAATTGTGGGGGAGCATGGAAACAGATGCCTCTTAACAGTAGGAATGCAACAACTGCATTCAGAGTTCAGGGGCTCTACTGGCTAAGTACAGTCAATGTTCTTTCCCCCTTCAAGACAATCCTGCACCAGCTATTAAGGACTTCTATGTGTATTGCAAGTAAATGGCTGCTCACAGCAGGTCACTAAATCTTTTAACTTTTCCCCCATAGGGAGCCAAGTTCAGACTTGAGTGACCCTCCTTTATTGCTTTGAATACAGACACTGTTGTCAAAGACCTGCACTTTCAGAATCACAGTGCCCCTGAAATATATAAGAGTGACATACATTCTGCCAGAGATTTTCCTTTAAAGCTAAACTAGTGAAAGAGCTGCAGAGTAACTTAGAATTGTCAGTGATCTCAGAACGTACCTAAGCACACATGCCCCATTGGTTTTTTTAAATTCCTTACTGTATCATGTAGTTAGACTTTGATAAGTGAGACTGGAATTCTAATCCAGTTTCAAAAATGCTCACAGCTTGAACTTGGACTTGACACACTGGCTACATTTGACACAGCGCTGAAGCCTGTTATAATCTTAGGAGAGCAAGTGCTATCATTCCCCTCTGGCACAATTTAAAGGGAAACTTGAAGATCCATCACAGTTTAGCTCCATCACCATTTAGCATGTTGGCTAAACACATCTTGTAGAAAATGTTAGCTTTATGAACTATTGTTTGAGGTTGCCTTGTTTCAACAAACCATGCTTAATATTAATCATCATTTGTCCAGGTTGAATGTCAAGCCCATTTGTGGTTAACGTAAAACAGAAGCAAACTAAAGCTCCTGAATTTCATCTTGTGGCGAGAATAGAGAAGCACCTTTTTTTGTTGTAAAACTGCAATGGTGTATTAATCATAAATGAGGCCAATGCCTCAGCCCAATCTACTTCACAGGATCCAGCCCAAACACAGCAGAACAAGTCTACAGCCCTACAGATGTTTTGGACTACATCTCTGACCACTGGCCATGCTGGCTGTGACTAATGGGATCTGTAGTCTAAAACATCTGGAGAACAGTAGTTTGGTTATTGGCTACCATGTGTGAAGTTCATGGAAGTGTCTACACGGTGCATCTGACTCAAAAGTGGGGCTCCAAGCTTTCAGTTATCACATATCAAGATATTCTTGTATTTGTACCAGTTAGACATCTGCGCAAAATCTGGGAGAAAAATGTAGTGTTATTTTTGAATATTTCAGGGAGAAAAATGTAGTGTTATTTCTGAATGTTATGTTCTGACTGTATGATGAACTTTATAATTTTAATTGTCTCTCTTTAACAATTCCACTATATAGATCACTACTGAACAGTCTGCCTTCACTTGGCCCACATATTGCTATGTTATGGACTCACGTTTCTGCATAGAGAAACATTATATTGTACTTTTCTAAACAGCACAGTACTTTAACCTTGTGTGGCCTTTCACAGAGATTAAAAATGAAACATCCTCTTCTCACAGTGCTTGCATTCCCAATACAGCTAGAAAAAACAAAAACAAGCAGACAAAGACAAGGCCAAAGGTCACAATGAACAACAGTATTATTTAGTCATTTAGAGCCATGGGGCTGGAGTGTCTCAGAACAGGAGGAAAAAGGCAAATACAAGGTAGACTTATGAGAATCCAAAGGAGCGGGCAAGAAAGCATCAATTTAAGGTCTAGAGGGCACAAAGCAGGAAGAAAATAAAGCATGTACTAGAACAAATGGGAAGACAAATAGGAAGTATGAAGGCAAAAGGGCAACATCAGGAAAGATGAGGCAAAGGCAGCAAAATGAGTGACCTTGCCTGAGAAACCACATATTCTTAGTCATAATTAACAACGCAGCTTCAGCTTAGTGGGCAACCAAATTGATTTCAAGCATTCAGGCAACAATAAATCCCAGTACAGGTATGAACTTGACAATTATCACTTGAACCTGTATGAAATCCTTCCTCTGTTTCCAGGCCAGGATGATAACATTCACACTCAAAATGTAACGATCGTATCTCAATCAAGAGTAAAAACATAGGCAACCACTCTGGAATATGTGTCTGCCAAGTAAAATAAAAATACCGTACACAAATAAACAGTTACAAACATCTTTCAACTTGAAATGGAAAATCAACATTTTCTCACTATTATTCAGGGCTATAATGGGTTACAAGAATTATTTTAAAAAATGTAAGTAAGACCAATGATACTCAAAGAAAATTTGAAGCTAAAATAAAAACAACAGGACACTGCGATACCTGGCTACCACATCCAATACAAAATATTTTTCAGACTCTATTGGGTTGTGAAAATCGTCCCCGAAAATTGAAGATACAACTAAAACCTAATCAATCCTAAGGCATCCTATTAGAAATATAGCCCTAATCCAAGTCTTGAAAACTCTTAACAGATAAAGTGGATATTCTAACAGGTGAGACATAAAGCTAAACCTTGCAAATGGATACAAGTAGCTGTGACTTTCCACTATCAGCCACAGTACTTCCAACTATACTGAAGTGGAATTTAAAAGGAATTCATGTACATTCCTATTAAACTCACCGGTTTTTGCATATATTTTCCAAACTTGCTACATAAAAGGAAAATTCCTGAGATTCTTGACTAAAAGAGGCTTTGGGAAAATGGAAATAACAATTGTTGGAAAATGCTTCCCATCAAGCATTCTCTTTAATCTCCTTCACTCATTCCTATTGGAGCAATGGGGCTTTAGATAGTAAGGGTTTCCTGCATGCCTCTACCCTATATACGCTGTACTTTCCCCACTTCCTCTTTCACCCATTGTGAGGATGTGTCTAAGCAACCACAGCATGTGGTTAGTGGATCTTCTAGGTGTGTTTGCAAGCACATAAAGGTCTTCTCCATCTTTTCTTCCCTCTTTCTTTGTCCTCCCTCAAATGGGGAGTGCAGGTTCTGCTGAGCTGTTCCTCTTCTTGAAATTTGCCTGTAGTTAGCCAGGGCTTACACACTGCATGTATATATGCCATTAAATGTGATCAGTAAAGTTTTTTTCAATCTATGAAACTTACATACTGCCTGCTTTCCTTACTTTGCTAAACTAATCTCAGAGAGATTAAAGAGATTCAGTGCTTTCATTTGTGAACTCTGCTAAAGGAGGCTGTCTTAACTGAACGAGTCTTTGTCCTCCCCAGAAAAGGGGCTAACACCCCAGGAATCTACTTCTAACCCAACAAAAGGGATCAGTATTTATACAGTACTGATATAACAGAGTTGTTACAATGATAATCATGATAAGGATGCTGGCCCAATATTGGTGGAGGGCTGAGGATGGAACAACAATGGTTTGTTTAGAGAGAGAGAGTGCAGAGCCCACGGCCTCCAACATATGGCCCTCATGAACATCCTGAATGCCCCCACAACCTTCCACCTCTGATTTCTTATACACACCTTTCTTTTTCACTACCGGAGAAAGAGTGGTTTCTTTCAGGATCACCGGGGAGAGAGTGGAGACTCTCTGCTCCGTTACAGTGTGTATACAGAGGTTTGTATATGGAAGCACTTGTGTGAGCATGTGTGTCTGCAGCTGCGATCCTCAGGCCTGTATCAGCCTTTGGATCCTTTTCAACCAGGGACTTCCTAGTTCACGGCCTAGATGGTCTACCCCTTGTCATGCCAGGTAATATGTTAGCCAGTAGATTCCAACCAGGAAATGATCCCAAGCTGATTGTCTCAAAGGATGATATCTCTGTTTTGCTGTAGCAAAACACTCCCTCCAACTGCAGCAATTGAATTTGCATCATTAATTTCCTGAGTGAATATACAGAAGTCTATTCAGTTACTCATCAAATCAAAATATTTCTCTTTATGAATTGAGAGCTATAACAATTTTTTTGGGCTTGAAATATTGATGGAAGAGGTATCATCAACAGAACCATTAGAAATTACATTAGGTCAGAAGACTTTCCTTGTTTTATAGACACTAGGCTAGCAGGTCGGCTGGAGGTCAAAAACAAAGTAACAATTTTCATCATTCTTGATTATCTTGGAGAGATTCTGAAGCAGATGGAAGTTGCTCAGCCATTCAGACTCACTTCTATATTTCACTCTGACAAGGCTTTGGCACCCTGAACAGAGTGGGACTGCAACAGGCATATTTATCTCCACTTAAGCCCCCTTTACTATTAAATTTGACAACATGCTGTCAGTCAACAAGAAAGTACAATTAATTACACACACACAAACACTCTATCCACCCCTTCAATGTTTGAAGAATTTTTACTTTATTTTAAAACAAAATTAATTTACACATGCGCACGCACACGCACACAGACCAATGCTATCCAGCCCCCTGCAAAGTTTAAAGAACTCCTCCTGTTCAGAAGAATTAAGGCTGTTTCCAAAGAAAATTTCTATCATTCAGACACACACGCCCTCCCAATGCCCTAGGGGGTGTTACAGCTTTTTGTCCTTAAATTTACCAAACTGAATCAGTGTAAATGAGGTTTTTGAAAACTTCAATTTCTCTGGTCAGAATAATTGACTGCCAGACTATCTTTTCTGTAAAGTAGCCTCGCACTCCCATTGCCCTACAATTGTATCATCATCTTTTGCCTCAACAGACTTCTAAAGGGCAGCTTTATTATCTTCAGTATAGAATGGAAGATATTGTTCTAAATGCATATGCCTAATTAATCTCACATTTGGGGATGTTTCTGGCATTCATTCTTTTTTTCAAAATTGAAAACAGAGTATTATCATTGTTTTCTCCTACCCCACAGATAACTGGTGCAAAACAGAATAGACGAAGTTGGGATGAAGGCAACGCAAGCAGTCATATGCTATCAATGTCTAGCACAAGGTTACATCATTTCAGCTTCTTGATTCTGTGCTCTCTCTAGACATACTTGCAAACAGACATGCACTATTTTTCAGAATCATGATCAAAATATTTCTTCAGCTATTGAGAAGAAAATAAATGAATTCCAGGGATATTTACGGTAACTTTAGGCTGTTAGTTTTGACATCCAAGCTCTAACCACTTCATTAACTGCAGAGTACAGGTCAGCCCACAGAATCACACAAACACTCTCTTAACTTTTGTGATCATTCAGAACCTAATTCTTGCTTCCTGACATGACTGCACATGTTTCTTCTGTCACCACTGTGGGTAACAGAAATTCTGCAGGTCATTCCAACCTGACATAAACAAAAGCCAACAGGATCTGAACAGCAATCACACCAAATCCTGTTACGACCAGCTGGTATTACCTCCCTCCCCTCTCCCTTCCCACTTTACACCCACACACAGAGACAAAGCTAACTGGTAGATAGGCTGCTTCTACTTATGCAGACTGAACTGCAGTGGAGTGGAATGCATAGAATATTAAATGGTGTAAGACCATTATTTATTTTAAAAAGTGAAAGATATCAAAAGTACTAATGAGTGGTTTATTGTGGTACTTTTGTTCTGTTATCTCACACACACATCAGGTGTGCTCTGAAACAGCAAAAGCTACCTCTATCTAACAGCTTCTTTGGCTATTCCCTTCTGGGCCCATCAGTACTTACATATTCAGAGCACACAGAATCCAATTACCTACCCCCAGGAATAAAACTACAAAGGATTTCAAGCCCTTGAGGTGGCAGTGCATAGAATCAGAGTTTCACAAACACTACTGTCAAATATGGGGAATTTGTTACAGGTTTTAAAGCACTCCTTCGCTGGATTTCACATTGATGGTCCCTCTCCTGCTCCTCTTCAGTTTGATCTCCTTAAGCCTGGAAGTTATGTCTTTATCTGCTGTGAAAATATTTTATCAGGGTAATCTGGTTACGAATATTTACACAATTTGCCCAAAATTCACTCATTACAGCTGTCATTCTCAATTATTCACAGGTAGTGGTACATGCAGTTTCCGTGGAAACCAGCAGCTCACAGCTAACAGATGCACAGTCAATTGCAGGCAACTGGCAGTCAAGCAAAACTGGTGGACTTTATAATTATGTTGATGTTTGACCATCTCAAATCTAGAGATAACAAAAAAGATGGTTTCCATTTCAACCTCTTATTTGCAAATCTTTGAGAAAATGTCTTAACTATGGCTGTGGGGAAATGAAGCTCCAGCTTTATTTCATTTGCTGGGTATCTCAGAAACATGCAATAAATTTAATGAGGAGGCTGTAACGTTTATGACACATCACATTTTTCACATTTCACAACCCTTTCCTGTATTTACAATTGGAAATAAAATGTCACATAATGCCAACTGTAAAGTCAGTCACGTAAGTGATTCACTCCACATTTTGCAAATTTGACTACAACTAACCAGTGTAAGCATTTTGAGCAAGTGTCAATAAATAAACAAATCATTCACATTTACCAGAAAATTCTCATTTCACCCAAATAATAGTGAAAGTACTGACCTATGCAGTCAGAAAAAATACACACATCAGCCCCTGTACAGATGGGGGGAAATCACATGCCTGAATGTTCTCCTCTGGCAAAAACGTATACCCAATTGAAACCTACTACACACATAATAAAGAATCTTGTTATATCCTAGCTGTCAGTGTCAATGGAGTTTATGTTCAGCAAGAGTGGTGGATTTGGAAGGATTCAAACAGGCAACCCTGAACTGTATTTGAAGTTATATAGTCCCAGGAAGATGGTACAGTGTGCTTTTCCCAAATATGTAGATCACCCTAAGTTAGGCACCAAAGTGATGAAGTAGAAACATATATTGGCCATGGAACTGCATTTTCTAGACCCCTCTTAAAAATATGAGTCTCTTCTGGCATGCTAGCCTAACCATTCCATTGGATACAAGGGCGGCTTGTGTTGCTTTATGGTTTAAAGAAAATTGCTTGGGCTGCTGGAACGGGTTAATACTTAGAAACTGAAATTGCAGTGCATAACATTCTAGGCCAACACCACAGCCTTGTCAGGATATTGCATTCATCGGACCATCAGGCACATGGCAGCTATGTGAGAGGGCCTGAGAAGCTACCAATGACAGAAACTAATCAATTAAAATAAATTAAGTTATCAATTACATTAGACATTTTCTAACAAAATGAGATAACTTAATTAAACATATTTTTAAACATAACTGATTGACTTGAACTATCAAAGTTAGCTTAATTAATTCGTTAATTAATTAATTAAATCCAAGACTGCTAAAGAGCAAATTAATTTTACATTTCCCAGTGGGCTCTTTAATACATAAACAAAAATAAAATCTTTATTTTTGCTCATGGTCAGTTTACTTAATTCCAATTAAACAAAGAAAAGATGACTTGAAAGGGGATGGTCATTTTTGCATAGCTGATCTTTTGCATAGCTGATTTTATTTGTGTCATGTGGTGGACAATACACTGGACAGAATCTTCATTTGTCCCAGGATACTAAATTTTGAAGATCTTATCCCTAGGATTTTTGCTGGCATCTGTGTGGGCACTGATAAATGAAACAAAATAAACAGAACAAAAAACAAAAAGAAAAACGAAAAAGAGGAAGGTTAAGGAGGTGAAGTGATAAAGGAGGGAGAAAAGAAAGGCAACAGAAAGATTGGGGTTTTTTTTCAAAAATCATGTAACTATTCCCTGCTCAAGCTCAAGCTGGGGATGTGGGTGAGGTATGCAGAGCAAAAGCAGCAGTGGCATTTTTCAGCATCATGCTGGTACAAGCTTTTAATTTAAACTTTAATGGCAGTTAAACATAAACGTAATAGTTAAAAAATTCCCACTTTTAACATAAGTGTAATTGAATTAGATATTTTAAGTTTGTTGAAGATTTACTTTTTTTATTTCCACTGCTTCCCACCAACTGTCTTGCTGTTCTTTTAATAGTCAGTTGATTGTTGTTTATTGTTAATTGTTGTGTGTTTTAGGGGGTTGGTTTTAGATGGGTTGGTGGGTTGGGAGGATTGAGTATGTTTTTTTGTTTTTTTAATGTAATTAATGTATTATTGTTGTTCACCGCCTCGATCCATGGGGAGAGGCGGGATAGAAATAATAATAATAATAATAATAATAATAATAATAATAATAATAATAATAATAATCATCATCATCATCATCATCATCATCATCATCATCATCATCATCATCATCATCATCATTTTCTATCAACTTTCCTATTTCTGGAAGTGCTTTTGCGCATGGTGGCCCTTAGCTTATGACAGTTCACATTCCATAACATGCAGGAATTGGATTTGTCACTTGTTAAGCAGGACTATAAGAACAGTTCCAAAACATGTAAGAAGTCAGACTCTACATTCAGTTCAATTCTAATACATTTCTGTAAAAAACCGAGATAGCACAATTGTAAGAACATAGATGCAACATTCAGGTGTTACCTACCAATGTTTTGCTACCTTCAGAAGATGACACACAACAGTATGCAAAGTGTAAGAAAGATCTACTTTTCTTTATGGTACAGTATGAGTACTTTGTAATTTCTTGCTACTTACACAGAATAAAGAAGCTCACAAAGCTATATATCTTGTCTAGCAACTTGTCTGGAAAACAGCGCTGTGGTTGTTGTGTGTCTTCAACTAGTTTCTGACAAACTGACCATACGGCAAATCTATCATGGGGTTTTCTTGGCAAGATTTCTTCAGAGGGGATTTTCCACTGCCTTCCTCTAAGGCTGAGAGAGTGTGACTTGCTCACAGTCACTCAATGAGTTTCCATGGCCAAGCAAGGATTCAAATACCCCTGGAATCCCAGTCCAATTCTCCAAACACTGCAACTTATATGCCATGGTATGGCATGGGATAGTTAAGAAGATAGGCCTAATTCAGAGAACTGAAATAAACACATAAAAGATAAAACAAAAATAAAATTATGTCAACTGGCAACATTTTATCTATGTTTAGACATGCCTCTTAAGAAATGAGGTTGAAAACTGTGTCTTTCTTATTTCTAATATTAAACCAATTTTTGTACCATTTTGACTAATATTGCTCCTTCATCAAGGAGAGTTTGGCTATTTAGTATGTAATTTAAGATCACTGTTGTTCAAGTTCTTCATTAAAAATCCAAATCTTTGATTCAAGACAGAGTCTGAATACTACCTCAAGATAATATTTAAAAAATCAGATTAATAACTTTGAAGTGAAATGGCTATACCAAGAATAAAAAGGCTGCATCTGTAAACTTTTTTATTCTTTTCTTCCCATTAACCTACAAATTCTCATTTGGGTGCAAGGCACTATACACAAAGAACGTACTGAAACTGGGATCTAAATAAATGTGAGTAAGCATTACAATCCAGAATACTGAACTCTGGGAATGGTGAATTGGAAAAACTGAAGCCCAAACACCTTTGTTCTGTCACTGGGGTCTCTAGCAACTTAAATGATGTAGCAGTAATGTAAATAAGAGTACAAAGGGACATTATCTAGATTGGGCTGACAGCATAGCCAAACTGAAACACGACTACAACCTATTAACTTGAATCGAATCATCTGAAAATTTTAGTAAACGTATAATCTATATTTAGAACACTTCGGGCATGCATTCACATAAACACATTTTTAACAGCATAAACTAACCAGCTTCTTCTTAGAAATTCCTAGTAAAGTATCTGGGAAAAGACAGGTTTACATTAACAACTCCAGTATATTATCAATTACATACAATTTATCTTAAATCTGACATTATAATTTGGATAAACTCTACAATAAACTACTGGAATATTTACAAGCTAATTGTAGAAAACATTAAAATGTTCTGAGTCAATTGTTCTGGTCAAACTAAACAAAACTGTCTGATCTTCACCCTGAAATTGCTGACTGTATGTGTTTTCTTTTAAACCTGTGTCATAAAAGGAAAGGTTAAGAGAGATATTTCAGTTCTATGATCCTATAAGCATTAGTGACAGAGACAATAGGGAGGTGGAGAAGATGAGCTGTCAAGTTTTGTGACAGAACCTATGTTCCAGTCAGCCTCTTACAAGCTCTGCATGTTCCTGTTTTAATTCTAGTCTTTTGTTTCTGGTACTTTCTCTCTCCTTAGAAAATAACCAAGGATGTACAAGACATAACAACAGAATTAACTGGAGATGAGCAAAAGAAATTAAAACACAGCTGAGCTCCAGCTACTGTTTCAATCATTCCTTACATTATTATTATTATTATACTGTACACTGTATTGTTGAAAGTAGCTGCATCTGTCATCAACACTGAAAACTTGTTAAGTCAGGCATTAAAGTCAACTGTGTGAAGATTTTCAACCACTCACACAGTCTTCTGAATCTGATGTAACAAGTACATACTTTTCTGGAAAGATTTTTTACAAATTAGAATGTATCTAATAAAATGTATCACAACAATACGATCGTTAGGTTAGAAACTCAAGGGGCACATAGATAGGTAGATACATAGACCTATGAAACATGTAAACAGTCCTGATGTCCAAAAAGTGTCCAAAGAAGTGCCAGAAAGATGACTGACCAGTACACATTCAAATGTAGATAGAGCAATGGGATCTTCAGACAATTGAGCAATAAATGGTGCATATTTAAGTTTTTATTCGGGAAGTACTAGTCTCTTCACTGATAGGTATATGTTTAAAGGCTCAGAGAAAACACTTACATTAATCACAGAAGCTGGACTGCTAACAGCTTCATTGGCTACCTGTTTATTTCTGGACACAATTCAAAGGGCTGGTTACAATCCATAAAGCCATACACGGCATAGGTCCAGAATGTCCAAAAGCCATATCTCCTCAGATTAAATAAAGTTTTGCACAGATTGCTTGTTTAGTGCTTTTTAAAAAATTTGTCCCGCATACTGTTTAAGCTATTTTAACTTTTATTTTAAATTATTTTGGTCCCATTGGGAAAATAAATAAATATTCCTTGTTAGACATCAAATTACATGATTATAATTTAGCCATGTACGAACACCTTCTATTATAAGATTTCTCTAAAACAAGCACATTTTGATTTCTAAACAAAAAGAAAACACGTCATATATCTAAGGGAAGCATTACCTGTATAACACAGCAGTACCTGGCTGAGCTAGCCAGTGGCTTCCTAAAACAGTGCTGTAATGTTCAGTGTGGCTAAAACATCAGTTTTTGTTTTATCAGTCTCAGTTTAAATCCTGAAAAACAAACTAAGGAAGCTAACTGCTGATGATGCGGTATGGGACATGGTGATTTCTTATTCCACTAAACTCCCACCTGATGAAATTGCATCCACTAAACTCCAGCAAATATTACTAAATAATCATTGTAGGCTTAAAGTTCTTTAAAGACTCAATTAATTTGTGCAACAGCATGGTAAAGTAATTGTGTAGGAACCATCTTTTGCTGTTCTACATTCTTGATAGGTTCCTCCATGCTACCAGTGGAGCAGAAGTAATACCTCATCACTTCCAGCTTCAGTGTTGGCTGATTTTCAGCCATTTTTTGCAGATTTGGTAGATATGTGACTGGAGTGTTTCTGGCAATTTGGGGGTATAAAATCGTCTCCCTAATGAAAACTGCTGATGGTCCATAAATGGATACACAAAGCTGCTGTAATTGCAAACACTGCCATTTAGACACGTAAACAATATTTAAAATAGTAGAAATTCTCCAAACAAACAGGTTAGCTGATTTTATATATACAACTTGTATATTTCTTCAACAAAAAACCCTCCACCTCTCTATTTTTGTATCGGCATTAACTTAGCATAAGCACATAGATATGCATAAGCATATAACTATAACTGATGAGACACTTGCCGTTTGTTTGCAGAAGGGAAAAAGAAAAGCAAAAGAAAAAAACACACACACACACAAAAAAACAACCTAATTACATAAAGTAAAAGATGGAAAAATAATTCTGCCTTCAAGGTCTGACCTGCAGCTTCTGGGGTGATAAAAATTTGGTGACGTAGTGCACCAAATTAATTTCCTAAATATATTAAATTTTGAGGGAGAGAAAATAATATTGCAAAGAACAAACAATACCTGTGGCAAAACATTCATCCTGAGTATGTTAATCTTACAGCAGATGCTCAATATTACAGAACAGAGGAACATTAAACTCACCAGAAATCTGTTTGTTTCTTAAATGAAGCAAAATGTGCAGAGTATTGAATAAATGTGTTAAAAGCACAGATTCGGCAGGTTTGGTTTTGTGCCCCCAGAATGACCAACCTATTTGACTAAAATTCAGAACAATCTCTGTATTAGAAGTTCTAGAAGTTGCACTGAACATATATCTAGCACTAAAGATTCAGAATTAAATTATAAAAAGGAGAAAAAATGCAGTACGAATTAAAGGGGTGAGTGAAGGCAGGCTAAGATTCTGGGCTTGGGTGAACCATTTTAGGCCAGAAAGTTGCTGGAGCAAGAAAAGCCCAGCTCTTCTGAGAAGGAGAACGGTTTAATTAAGGATATATTTAAGAACTGACCAACATGAGCACCATGAATGAAAAAGGTCTATGTTTCTGCCACCCACCATCTAATCTAAATTTTAGAGAATCTAAAATGGCACATGGCACTTGGAGTGCAGCACATGCCTGCTACCAAGAGCCTTTCCTAAATAATTAACACTTTTGAGAATGCTCAGATGTGTCCTTCCGATTCATCTGCACATTGTAATTTCTACACGAGTCACAACTTAATGAAACATCAGTTGTGACAAGATCAATGAACCAAACCTAACAACAAACTAAAGTTAGTAAATTCATGCCTAGGGCAAAAGTGCTGCTTTAAAAAAGGTTCCATCACTTTTAGTGTCTAATTAGGAAAGACAGGGCTCCTCCTGCCTCCTTCTCCTTTTGCTTCCTCCTGAGAGGCACAGAGCGAAGGTACAGGGAGGGGGTTGTTCAGTTTTACTGCATGTGAATCTTGACACTAGTCCTTTGATCAGTGACAATGTCTGCAGCAGCATGACAAGCACACGAAGGATACAGGCTGCGTTATGGGAAGCAGATTCCATACTAACCAGATTAATTCCTCTCATCTTATGGAGATAATAACGGCTCAGTGCATCTTTTGAGAAAATGCTGCCTTTTCAGATATTGCTGGACTATTCCTCAACAGAGAAGGAACAGGTCAAAGAACAAATAGACAGTGAAATATTTTCAGACAGCAGAATTCACAACCAGGATATTAAAGGAGTTTGTATACATGGAGATCATATGTTAGCATTTGAAAATTCAGGAAGGACAGAGTCAGTCCTCAAGAACTTGACAGGAGCAATATCAGGCTTTTCAAAAAGGCTGCACAGATCCATTTTGACATTAGATAAAACTCCCCCCCACCAAATAAATAAATAAATAAAAATCCCACACAGAACTGATCAAAACTAATCCAAGGGACATATTTTGATGGATTAGATCTGGGTTAAGTTAAACCATATAGTTACTTTGATGATCAGTGTCCCTATAGTTGGAAAAAATGAAGTATATATAGGGTTTGTTTTTGTTTTTAAACAAATGAACAGCAATGAATAGGAGTCATTCAGCTACTTGTAATACCAAATAACTCTGCTTCAATCCTCTTCCACCATTTCCACATGGGTGTGGAGAAACAAAGCCAGCTTCAGCCAGGGTCCCTATATATATATGTATGTGTGTGTGTGTGTGTGTGTGTGGTGTGTGTGTGTAGACTCCATCCCCTGAGATCATCAAGCTCTGAAGGGAGGGTTCTGTGCTCTTCTCCCTCCAATTTTGTCCATCCTTGCTTTATAGTACATGCTTCACTGGGATATTCACTTAAAATGTCTCTTTTCATTCTAATGTACTTGCAAAACCATACTTTTCAAGCTTTCAAACATACTGCAACATTACAAGAAAAAGAGACCTTACATTGCATGGGATGAAAGTTCAGAGTCTCAGGAATTAAAATTCTGTAGTCTAGGTATCAGAGTCTACTCACAGAGTCCTATACATGTAAAACCATGAAAGATGAATTATTCAACATCTTACTTTTAAGCTGAGTTCAAAATGCTACAAAACACTGTGTCAGATGTGGCTGTATTCTCCCTAAACTTCAAACACTCCCTATTCTGAAAAAGATGCACTGGCACTTACCTTTAAAGTCTATTTGATTGAGGACCGAGAACCATTCTCTCCAGCTTCAGTTCCCTTGATCAGTTCACACAACAATCTTAGGCTCTTCTCAGTTTGTTCCTACTTTCTGAGATAATATAATGAGTAATTCAAGGGATGGTTTGGGGGCTGTGGGATCTCCCCCTAAAATGATTTCCATGAAGAAGCTTGTTTAGAACCTAACATGTTATCTTCATAAAACCAGACACCTTTAACAAATATCTAATCCTTACAATCTTTTAACCCAAGTTCTTATTATTAGGTCTTATCATTATTGTTCCCATTCTTGTTATGTGCTGTCAAATCAACTTCAACTTATGATGACCCTGTGAATGAAAAATCTTTAAAAATCCTGTTATTAACGGTTCTGCCCATGTCTTGCAAACTCAAGGCTGTTGGTTCCTTTACTGAATCAAAATGGATGCCCCTTAAGTATGGAATCCTTTATTGAAATACAGTCTGAGCACCCTTTCCTTTGTGTCATGCTTCATTAGTTGAGGCCATGAGGATGTGTGAATCTGAAAAGCACCGAATTTGATAGGGGTTTTTATATCAAAGGATTTTATACCTCTTAGTTTAAGAGTTTAACATATTTCCATGCTGCTTTTTTCCCAAGTTGCTAAGACATGTAAGTCTATCATAGCATGGTTTTATACAATTTTCCCCCTCTAATTAATGTATAGTTATAGATTATCCTGAAACCACTTATGCTTTATTTTTTAATCTCTTTCTGATTATTTTCTGTTTGAAATTCTGAACTGGGTTTGTTGTTCTGGGTTCTTTCATTGGATTGATGAAGCTGTGAGAACTGCTGACTCACACAGTTAGTAAGCTTGTGAATCTCTGAGCATCACTGTGGCTTAACAAATACATGCTCAATCTTCATGCTCAAAGCTTTTTTCTGATGATAGCTATAAACACCATTAAAGTAAAGTGTGCATAAATCTATGATTTACCACTGTCAGAAGTGAAGGTTTAGCTGTAAAAATTAGGCATTCAGTTTGATCCATTCTTTGTTTTCCATGCAGTGCCTACACCACCTCTTCCTTTTCAAGTACTACATAAATACATTTTGTCTTGGGATTCACAAGACTGTACAGTAGTCAATTCTCCATTTGAGACTGTTCAACTGCTTGAATTCATATGTTCAAAGGAGTTTGGGGCTCATATTGCTATTCGAAGTGTATATGAAATCAAGTACAATGAGTTATTGGAAATTATTCTCACAGTAGTTCCTGAAAGTGTTCTCCTCACAATTAGTAACAATATAGTGTTATATACTGTGTGTAATAGGCTCCCTGAACCCTATTTCCTTTCCACTCTTTTGGACTATTTTCCATATTAATGGGGGTTGCAACAAGAACATATTTAAGATGGTGAAGGCTCGTATATAAGCAACCAAACCACCTGTATCATAAGATTCCTGGGATTAATATGCAAGATAGTGTGCTTATAAGCAGCAAATTTCACTGGTGACCGATCACTAACAATGGTACTTTCACTGTTTTTTTCAGTCTTCTGTCACTGAATGTACATCAAAATCAGTGCAATTCCCTTACTCTAGCTACACAGAAGCGTACTCCTCCTTTAAGAGAGCTTATAATCAAAAACACATTCTAAGATGTCATGCTCTAGAAACCGAGAGTGAATAAATGCTGCATTGACATTCAGGAGCATTGATAGGCTTTGTCTTGGATACCAATGAGCAAGTGTTAGATAAGAAATGCTATCTTCATCCTCCTGCTACACTGCCAGGAGGAGAAAGGGCCCTCACTGCATTGCTTGGAAAGCACAGAGCACCATCTGGTAGGTTTTTGCTGTTTGAGCTGGTTTGGGCACAGACAGCTTTGTGCCTGCATTTTCAGTTTGGAACGAGTTATGAATCACTAATTCAGAACTTTTCAATCAGTTATCCCATTACTGGCTTACATGGACTATCACCTGTTCTTTTCTTACCCTGCCTTACACAAGATATTCAGTTTTCAAGCACAGACTGCAGAAAATTGTTGCTAGTTATTTATTTTGCTCCCTGTATATCCTGTGTTTTCCTTATTCTGCTCACTTAAAACACCTACCTGTTGCCAAGTTTGACCAAAAGCCAGGTTATCCAATAAAAGAGTTCTTTTTGACTGGAAGTAGGGTCTCAGGAGACTGAATGCTCTTTAACACGGCTGGGGAGCCTGTGGCCCTCTGGATATTGTTGGACTCCAGCTCCCATCAGCCACACAAGCAAGGCCAATGGTCAAGAATGAGGAGAGTTGGAATTCAACATCATTTGGAGGGCCACAGATTCCCAATTCTTGCGACAAAGCAATTATGGGAGGTTTAACAGTGGAGGGTAATGTGCTTAGTACTTCACCTGCACTCCACAAGAGCTTCATAGTACCAATTCAGCCTGGGGGTAAGTTTACTAAGGATTCATCTTGCTGTCAGCTTTCTGTCCTCATCACTAGATAGGCCCAGTGCAGTCTCTATGTTCTTCATAGAATGTATGTTCACAGAGCAGAGGTCAAGCTCTAAGGCAAGATTCCTACGTTGGGCGAGATAAGAGAACTTGCTATACTGTGCACCCTGACCAGCTTGAAAACAGGAAATGTCAGAGACTTCTTCACTGTTTAAAAAAAAAAAAAACTCCTGGAAGGGAGAGAAGGTCAGATATGTAGTTATAAAATGTTATATGCTTAAGCTTCAAAAACATTCAGTCTTGCATAATCTTCATTTCACTTCTCCTGGTAAGTAAGCAGGATGAAGGTGCTTAATTCCTACTCTCTGCCCTCAAGATTTTTGTAGGGACTACAAACAGAAAGGAAAAGTTCAAGCACTTGACAGCAATATTCCTGAGCATGGCTCTTCACACAACACTAGTGAAGAGGGACATGGAGTGGGTACAAGTCACATACTGCAGCTTTATCATTCTAGTTTGTTTCTTCATCAAACGGCTCATGACTTCAGTTTTCAACATTGGCACCTGACTTTTGCTAATTCTATAAATAAATGTAAATGTGTGCCAGAGTGGATTATAATCTCTATACACTACAATACAGCTAAACAAATATATATCTATTTTTAAGTACTGCACATTTTCTATGCAATAAGTATGGTGTCTTTTCATTATAAAATGCTGTTTACACATATTATGCCTTGGGATTCAAGACTATACTCACTCTTTGTTGATTGGAGATGGTGTCCACCACTAATTTCAAGCAATATAAAGAATGTATGCTCAGAATCTTATATGCATTCAAATGTGGAGGGAATGGGTGGGGAGACATTACAGGTTTAGGTATAGCCTTCCCAGTATACATTCATAATAATTGTCTGACAAAAATAAATATTTGGAAATGACAATGTAAGACAGAAAGACCAAAAGATTCAGAGTTGCATGTCTGGCTTGTTTCTGCAATTCAGTCTTCCTTCTCTTACTGGGAACAAAAAACAAAACACAAAAAAACAAAGCAAACAGTGATGTGCGATCTATCATGTGATGTGAGACATCTAAAGGTTACAAGGTATTTTTGCTTTGTAAAATAAAACGCAAGGACTCATGTTTAAAGTTACGGAAATCCCACCAGGATAAAATACACGGCAACCAATAAATTGGCACATATGCCAGCCACTCTACCATTTATTAGGCACTGAGTGTTTTCTGGTATCTGGATGCTGCTTCTAATGCTTTACAAACTGCACTGATATGCTGATCCACAGAGTGGTAGCACAGTTAGAATTACAATGCGAGTAAGCATGAGTACAACTAGCCCTTGATACCAAAACAGGGGCTTCTCCACCGAGCTTGCTAAGCAAGAACTTGGAGAGATTTCAGTCCAGCTGGGCCAATGTGATAAAGGGATTGAAACCACAGAGGAAAGGATTAGAATGACAGATGAATACAGTGCAGTTTTTCCATGGCAAAAGCTAACCCAGCTCATCAAGGAGCTGGAGGATTGGGGGAGGGAGGGATCATATACTGCCACATGAGTTTCCTTAACACAGTGATCCTATTCCTTGGGACAAAGGATGATTAAATACCTACTCTGGTCTTCTAACACAAAAAAGAAACTGAGCTGGCAAGAAGTGTCTATAAGAGCTACCAAGCACTCTCTAATATAAATTTCTCAGGGGACTTTCCATTTCACTAGGGAGCTATCTGCAGTTTGCAATCATTTTGGTATAGAAGCAAGAGAGAAGCTGTTGGAGTAACTAATAAACTCAGAAAGCAGAATGTTTGATTTTAAAGCATGCTTGATTTTACAGCATATATTTAAAGTTGGAAAATCAAATTGAGTTGCTACCCTTGATCTGAACTTTGATTATACAAAACTCCTAGCTATCCAAATTATGTGCCCTTCACTCTCCCGGTGATCTGTATAAAATAGCAAGTATGTTAACTTCTGAAAAATCTAGCAGAGATCTCAATCAGATAAATGAGATAACGCATTTATGCTTTTTATCTTTGAGTTGTGTCATCCACAAAGTCAGTACATGCACAGTTACTTACATGCCAATTTCTTTTAAAAATTTCAGCGTTTATTGTACAAAATGCTTAAACGCTGATTCAGAATTTATCTTTTTATACTGAAAGATTAGAGTTTCTTTCAACCAAAGGCACTGCAAAGAGAGCATATCTCTTATTTACAAAGATTAGTAAACGATTAATTTCCGCTAACATTGGCATCTAAATGAATGTATGTATTTGTCCTGAAGTAACCCTGAAAGTGGCCGTTGAGCTAATGAGAGATAGTGACAAGAGGTGAAAAGCTTTATTTACCACACAAAAGGGATGGATATATTATTTCACTAGATTTCAAAAAGGAACTGCCTGCTCCGCTATGACAAATAAGAACTCTTTCCATACTACTAGGCTGGCATGTTTTTAGAGAGTTGGTTCTTTGTTTACTACAGGCCACACTTGACTAAAATAGTTACATACGGATAGGAAAGCTAGTATAATATGGGAGGGCTACTAAGATACATGAACATTTGCAAGGTTCAGTGAACTATTAAAAGTAGGTTTGAAACAGATTTTTTTAAAAAACTGCGGCAGTGCTATAGCTGTTTTCTATTCTGGACATTTTACAACAGATCACTATTTTGTGTTGGATCATTTGATAGTCAAATATGTGAAGCCCAATAGTACTAAATTATTCAATGTATCTGTAGACCCCAGGCAGAGAAAGAAATTATAGGATAAATGTGTATTAGCTAATATTGATAGCAATTGGTTGACAGTGGTCTGAATCTTATAATCTGATAAAATATGTAAGGAACAGGTTTTTCTTTAGAGCACTATTATCTTTAGAGCACTATTATCAGCACATTCTTGCCCCTTTTCAATGTAACTTTTATTTAAAATGGATAAAGGAACAAGAGGAAAAAAACTTTCCCTCTCCTTCTCCATGTCTTTATTCTAATGACATGATATTTTCTCCCAGTTGAAATGTAAACTACTATCTGCTTGGAGTAACATTTCTTAGAGTAATGGTTAATTATCTGAAAAACTAAAAGTTCTCTCTGAAAGGCAAAGCAGTCTTATACACAGTTCTTTCAGTCATATGAGACTGAACAGGTGCAGTATTTTCACTATTTAGCAGTCTTGTTTATCAGCACAGGTAGCTGGAGTAAGCTTTTTGAATCATCCAGGCTGAAAAGCTGATCAATCAATTTCAGGTGTTGTATAGTGGTTTTACTCTTAAGTATTGTGGAAAATGTAACATCAAGGCAATGCCCTCAAGTTATTGCATGGATCTGGGGCTTTAAAAAAGCATTTTGGCATTTTGTGTTTATGAGAATATATTTTTATTACCAACTTTAAATATACCAAAAAAGTACACCACACTATATATTAAAAACTGAAACAAGTATTCTATCTGCAGTAATGAATGTGTATCAGAATTTATTTACCTACTGGATCAAACTTCAAAAGGATAGGCTACCAAAGTTCTGTTTGATTGAACATTTAAATTCCTCTCAACAGATTTTAATGATTGAAAAAGTCAGCCAAGCACTTTATAGCCACAGGTTTCTTTTCTAGACACTCGGCCAGATATTATGATTTTAAAAAACCCTTGTATTCAGACTATGTGACTATTTTATATCTACCTATTTGTCTAAATAAAATATTTATATATTTTTATATTAATTCCTATTATTAAAAAAGACCTTGAAGTATGCAGTTTTTAATTTTTTTTAATATTGTGACCCTTGCATTGTATATCACTACAAATCCTTTATTTTGTTAAAAACTGAGTAGATACTGGCTGTTTTTGCTGCTGTATTTGTAGAAATCGCATTAGACAGTTAAAGACAGGAGAAGGATTTGTTTTGCTTCCCTACCTCTGAGGTTCCTAAGCAGAAGTTTCTCTTTTTGCCTCTGAACAACATCCCACAAAGCAAATGCACATGCCCAGGTAGCATATCCTTCAGGGAGCTGAAGAATTCTCTCTTGAACCCAACACAGTAATCAGTCTCAGCAAACCCCATCCCTAGGATCAAACTGAACCAACCTGTATTCAAAGGACTCAAAATTCTATAACTTTTACAATATTCATTATTTTAAAAAAATCACTATATCTCCCCCATCAAAAGAAAAATACCAACAATTAGAATTAGAGAGGAAATGAGCTATCAGAACTGCACAGTAATTTGTTCTACAAACCAAACAAACAGCAAGTAGAATTAGAGTCAGAGACATGCAAGGGGCTCGTTGTATTGATACCAGCTGCAAGAATACTATAATCACTTCTAGTAAACATTGCAACAAGCCTTTCATTTTGTACAGCTTGTGCCGCAGGCTCGAATCAAGAAACGGTCAATCAATAATAATGGTGTGGTTTTGTTTTGTCTTGAAGAAGGGAAGGAAGGAAATGCTGGAGTGAAATTCCCTCTTCCACCCATACTGTAGGTGAAGTATAAGCGAGAGGACTCATTGACTCTGGCCTGGGTTCTGAACAGCAGCTGAATGTGCCAATGAATTGAAATATTGCAAAAACATGCAGAGTTTTTCAACATCTCCTCTTCTCCCTTTCCCAAAGCAACTGCAGGGAGAAGGGTCAAAGTGGAAGATGAGAACAGGGATGGTGGTAGAAGGGAATCCCCTCTCTAACCAAAGGAACAGAACACAGGGAGCAGGACCACTTTTCTTTCTGAATGCTCTATTAGTAGCTCAAAGCTGAGGTGTGGTGGTTGTGCACACATGCATGCAGATAGGCGCGTGCGCGCGCACACACACACACACACACACACACACACACTAGCTGGACATGCAGCACACTGCCCCCTAAACTAAGCACAGGAGGAGTAAGCATGTGTATTTTTTTTCCTTGTTCCAGAGAGAGAGAGAAAGGGGGGCAGGAGGAGACACACACACACACACACACACAACACTAGAGAAGAGAGAGAAAGAGAGATGTTTCCTCACAGCTTCTTTGTGTTCATGGTACATTATCAATTTGTGCTTGCAGGATTTCCTATCCTCTTCTTGCTTTCATCACTTTCCAGATACACACACACACACACACACATCTCCTGTTGAGCAGTAGGTCTTCTCTTCTTCCTCCTCTTCCTCTGCAGGCTGACCACAAGTAATAAAAGATGAAGGATCGGTATGCAGAGCTGGGTAAAAGATAAGTATCTAATGCATAGCTGTGAATCCGGACAGTGACAGGTAGGACCACAGGCAAGGCTAGGGCTGCAGCCAGTGGTATCCTGAAACCAGACAAATCTGTTCCAGCTCCAAATCTGCTGCAGATCCAAAAATCTCATCTGAAGGAAAACTGAAGTAACTCATCTGTGTAAAAAACCCAATATCAAGATTTAAAAGTCGAAGGTCCCCTTCTGCCCTACAATTCTCACATCAAGGGGTTCGCTATTAATTTTTTAAGATGCTATTTAAAACTTTTCAGAGGTGATATTTCCTGCCTCATAAACCTTGCAGAATGAACCTAGTTGATAACACCAGGGCACAGCGATCCTCTTGATGGAACTGGTCACTGTGGATATATTCTATAGTCATGTGCCATTAGACAGCCATTTAAACAATCATAAGACATGGAAATTATGACATTTGGAGTTGGTAAGCTCTATAAATCTGCTGACACTTCTTTTTGGAGTAGAGGTTCATAATGTTTAAACCTTTTCTGGTTGAGAAAGTTACCAAAATTATCATCTTCATCATCATTAAACAGAAAGACAGAACAAAATGCTATGCTGATGTCTGAATTTTGCATAAATATAGAGCATAACCAACAAGATCACAAGATACTTTGCAGATACTTAAAGTCAAACGTGAAATATAAAACTTCAGTTCCCCCGGAAAGTGCTTAGATATCACTGCAAATCTAGAATATACTATAGCTAAGGGCCATTTTACACCTTACTTTTTACTGACAAAAGGATTAGTTTTCACATTGAAAAGGTAATATGTGAAGTTTTGTTACTGATGTAAATGGAAACTTAGAGGCTTGTTTAGAATAGCTGTAGGCTCTAATCACTGATCTTCAAATTGCCTCTGATGTCTATGGATAAATTAACAGTTCTGGTCCAACAATATACAGCAGGATATAAACATCTTTTGTTTCCCCTATAGAAATATGACATTTCTTTCCATTTTAAAATAATCTGTAATGGTAATTTAACTCAGAGACAGCATTCAAATATAACCTCTCTTCCCTTAATTACTCTCATTTTATAACAAAGACTCCTTTCTTGGCAGGAACATATAAAAGAAAATGAGATAAACATCAGCTAAACTCTCTTGTTCTTGCTGATTCTTTTACAACTAACTAAGCATAAATAAGGATTAAACTCAGCTAACTTTTGTTTACTGCTGAAACAGAAAAAAAAACAGTGTTATATGAGTATTTCTAAGGGCACATTGTCTCAGGCTTTGGGAGATCCAGCTCTCTGCAGAAATCATTTGTAACTGTCAAATGTTTATCATTTACCGCATTTCAAACCGGGTAACTCCAGGAACTGGGATGAAGCCAGCAGATGGTGATAGAAATTAAACTCATGACATGGTTCAATAATCAGTGAGCCTTGGAAAGACACAAGGTGCTCTTTCCCTTTTTCCTTTCCATACAGTACTCATGTTAGATTCCAAGGCTAAACATCATAAAAACACTCTTCCTCTTTAGTTTCAGTTTGCAGTATCCTCCTAGGCAAAGTCAACTGGCAGAGCTAGTTAGTATTTAAACCATTCCAAGTCCAGCTTCAGGACCATGGTGCTTCACATTTTAACAAAGGAGCTGGCTCTCATAAACACATTTTAGCAAAACACTGGGGGAACCATTGCTCAGCTGATACAAAACAATGGTGCCAAGGCTCCAGGCAGCTATGCAAATTTAGCACAAGTGAAAAAAAATGAAGCAATATTTTAATTCTCATTAAGAGAGCTAAAACAAGGAAAATTAAGTTATACGTATATCAGCTCTGCATTGTCTTGACATGACACAGTGTGCTTGAGGCTATTGGGGGAGTAAAGGCTACCCACGCTGCATTGAAGCTTGGAATTCCAAAGTCTTTGTTCATCACTGCTAATACAAGAAACCAAGATGGTAAAAGAAATGTATAAACTCCAAAGCCAGATAGCTCCCTTTTCTTGGCAGTGTTGCTGTTGCTAGTCCCAGCAGGAGATGAACACAGAGAAAATGCAGATTATACAGGAGGGGCACTGGATGCCAATCCAATCTGTCCTCTGTTATACCCATCAGAGCTGCTGTGCTTTGCTAAGGAGGAACATATGGCAACTTATTCAGTTTGGTGCAGTGTAGAAAAATGTTGCAGCATCCTTCCCTTTTCCATTCTGTATAATCCTTCCTATTAAAAGGTTCTGCAACATACAGTGTAATCCCCAGTTCTACAGCTCAATCACATATTTATTAATTTGTGACACCAAGTGCCCACTAACAGTCCCTGAAGCTTTCCTTCTGAATGTGTGTGTGTGTCTCAGTTTATTGATTCTGGTACCTTCCTGCTCGGTTTTCTCAAACCCTTCTTCTGCTAGGCATGCAAGAGTATTTCTGTGCTGCTGCAGGTCATAATTGAAAAAGACAGAAATGCTCAATATGACTCATACATTATTCAACTTATCAGCTGCCCAAGAGAAAAAGAAAAGGAGAGGTGTTTGCATGTCTACCTCTCTCGCTATCAACAGAAGAAATAATTTTCAATTACACTAAGTGTATGCAACTCTGTTCACCAACAGAATCTGGAGTCAGAGAGATGGAAGCTGAGGATGAAGGATAGCACAGGGAACTAACTGCTACAGAACATTTGAGTATGTTTGGATTCTTGGCTTCAGATTGCTTCTTAAGTATGTCCCAAATGGAATAGGTTAGCAAGCAGAAGCATCACCACAATCCAAAGCAAAAATCTAAATCAAGGGCCCATACTAGCTAGCTGAAATGATGCCACTGAAGCCAACAAACCCTGATTGACTGGCTGTGAACTTCTGACTTTAATCCAAAATCCTTTGGGGAAGCTTTGAGAATATATTTGCAGGATATATTTATGGTAATATGCACAAAAGAAAGGATGTCGCCAAAAGCTTTCAGACCTTTTCTAGAAGAAAATACCAGAATAATTTTTACCATTCAAAGATTTTAAGTTCCACATTCAAACAAAAAACAACAACAAAAAGACCCTTGATATTCACTCCTGATGCAATAAGACAAAACAAAGACCTACACTATGTCTGGTTTTGTACCCTTGCTTCCAACTCCCGAAACCAGAACACATTTTTTTAAATACCACAGGAAGCCCAATACAAGAGTCAGCTTTCTAATACTAATCTTCCAAGGGGACTTCCAAAGCAATCATACTACAGCAGGTTGACTGGCTTTAAAAGACCATTACCTTTCTTAAACCTTCACCTCTTCTTCAAACACATGTGATTTCTTTGACTTGTAAGAGTCTACAGAATCAAGGCATGTACCACTCCTAAACATATTTACAAGATAAACAGTACAATGGGAACAATACAAAGCCAGACTTTACAGAAAAGGCTTTTTTGGAATATGTCCCAAAGAACTTGGCAGTCACTTGTGCAATGAAATACACTTGCTACTGAGGAAATGAATTTTGCACCTAGTTCTAACATGCAACCTTAGTCAAACTATGGAAAATAGCTTCGTGGAAATAAAACCCTGACTATGAAACTTCCAAGCAGATCCTTGTTCTGTTACAAATTCATTCCAGTTTTGGATTGAAAACTTTTAGCACAGACAAGTAAAGCTATTTTTGGACTAGTACTCCCACAATGCCCCAGGCACCATGGCCTCTGACTGGGGGATTCTGGGAGCTGTAGACCAAAAATATCTCTGGCAAGCTTCGTTTTTCAGAGAGTTGTATCTTTTCAATTCCTTGAAATATATCAGAAGTACCTGAGTGAATACATTAAAGAGCAGTGGCTAGTATAAAGCTACATAAATAACAGTAAGCTATTTAGAAACAGCTGATTACTCTTTAATTCATTGATGTACAGAGGCTCCTACTGATACTGCTCAAAATGTATGAGGTACTATAGACACATCTCTCTTGATCGTCAACACATAGGCTTTATTTGAGAAACAATCTGAAAAAAAAAAAGATTTTTCAAAAATTGCAGTAATGTTTTCTTTTATTCAATGTAGTATGTGATGACACCTCTCCATGTTTTTGGACTACAGCTCCCATAATTCCTCACCACTGGCTAAGTCTAATGGGAATTACAGTCTAAAAACTTTTTGAAGACCACAGTAGCTCAATCCAGATGTAACATAACATAATGTCTTTCTCACTGGAATATTGCACTAGTAAATAATTTATATACACCAAGATATCTACTTAATACTTTATTTGAAAAATGATTTTTTTTTCCATTTTAGACAATTAGGGCAAATTGAAATTGATTTAGAGAAAAGAGCACATCTAGGCATCTTTAGACCATCTATGAAGTCAGATCACAAAATACTCTCAAACATGTAGGACACTAGCAAAAGAAAGAAAAAAAAGGAGGGAGACCAAAAAGAATTTTTATTTTTTCCATCTTTTTTTCCTCCATCCTCCTCACCACACACTTTGCAACCAACTCAATTAAAAGAGAAATCCTAATGAGAGTGAGCCACAAGGTTAAGGCACTCTAATAATGGAATCATCTGCCTGCATTCTACCCGAAAGATGGAAAAGTACAGGTGAGAAGGGGGATTTGTTTTTTCCTCCCTGCTTTGGGGTTGTTGTTGTTAGTGTTTTGTCTCTATGTGAGGGAATTCATTTAAACAAGGCTGATATAAATGCCACCCCCGATCTCCAACATGCCTCTTTTCCTCCCTCCATGACAGGTAGGAATCTTACAGCCCTTAGGATGTTGCAGGGCTATAACTCCAAGCAGCTTTGGTCAGCAAAGCCAAAGGTTAGGAATTCTAGGAGTTGCATCATCTGTATGATTCCAGCCCCTGCCATATGAGGTTGATGTTCCAAATGCCATAATTGTCTCTGAAATGACAGCTTCCTGGGTGTTTCCCTAACATATCAGAGGATGGAGGAGTTCTGCTCCTTCCAACGGTCCCTGGGACACTGTGCCCAGGATCATAGGATTATTCTGTAAGGAGAAGGGCACGCAGAGTGCTCCTTCTGTGCATAGGTCATCTGATAGATGTGTAACTCTAAGTCTAAATTTGAATGTAAATGCCAATATGCATTCTTATGTACATGCTATTAATCCACACTGTGTGTTTAAGTGTCTTCAAGTCACTTGTTGACTTGTGACCATTTCCACTAGCTTATATTATCTGCACTAGATTGCTACATCCCAAGTGGAGTGGGCATTTCACTGAAAGCAACGCCATGCTGTTAGCACACATCTGCACCTCGATATCGTCTGATTTATTCTACGGTTCTTTAAACCATGAGGGGAAATTTCCTCTCATAATTTAAAGCAAGAGTGGGGAAGACTGCGAAACTCATCTCCTGGTGAGATTCACATTATTTATCTTAGCTGAAACTGACTGGCCTTGGCATCCCAGCAGCAGAGAGGGCATGAGCAGAGTCTGTGTGTGCACCCCCTTCTTAGTGCCCGCTCTCTCTCTCTCCCCCTTTCTTCCCTTCCTGCCTCACCCCAGTTTCTGCATGTGCCTGACTGTCTCCCACACAGTATTTCTTTCTCCCTCACTGCTCTAAGGGCTAGAGGATATACAAAGAAATTCCCCTGCAAAGAAAGGCACGCTGGTAAGGTGGATGCATGCCTGTCTCCTAATGTGCATTTTTGTTTCTCTGATTCCCTCTCACAAGAGATAGAGAGGCTGACTGGGGCACAGGCGGGCACTTACAAAACTACAGATTTATGGGAACAGCTCATGAAAAAATTTTGAGTTTCTCCCATTCTCCTTGTTTTACAGAGGAGAGTGTTTGGGCATTCTCACATGTGTGAGAAAGAGAGTACACATGCAGGAGGGCAGAGGAGACAGGTTGTGAGTCAAATGTGGGCTCTTGGAAAGCCATATTGTAAGATAATTTGAACAACAATGGGTGGTAATGGCCTGGGAAGGTCTATACTGCTCAGGCAATTGAGATCTGAGGTCCTTACACACACACACACACACACTCTCTCTCTCTCTCTCTCCATTTTAACTGCCTTGGTTGCATCCTATGGAATCCTGGGGTCTGCTGAGGGCCTAGTACTCTCTGGCTGAGAATTCTAAATGTCCCTCCCTAAACAAACCCCCATAGGATATTTCCATGGCTCTTAAAGCAGAACCAAAGTGCAATAACTGTGTAGTCTAAACTGTAATCTGCAAAATTCCCACCCTCCAGTTTAATGGATCCTACAGGGGAAAGAAATTATCTCGACAGCACACACTACTGGGCATGGCATACCTCCTCCAAACAATATTTTATCCTGCACATTATAAAAAGTAAAGGCAGAGAACCCAGGGACCAAAAAAACCAGAAGATACCATCCCTATCATACAGAGATAGTTTCAAGATATTGCAAGTTGTGCATGCCACACAACATTATACATAAAGCCCAGTTATTGCTTGTGAACGCTCACTGTAAACATGTGTGTTATTCCAAAGTAAGAGATATTCTAAGCAAAACATACAATTTTTGTTTACATTTCCAGGCACCTCAGCGCATTTTAATTAATAATAAAATCAATAAAAGCACTTCAAAAGGATTTGATATGAAAAGAACATACAGATGAAATATTAATCTTTTTTGGGAAAAACATACAGAAACAGAAACAACATAACCAACAGATGTTTATGGTAATTCAGTTTTCCCAACATGTACAACTGGCTACGTACCAGTTGGTGTCCAACTGTAACACAGCAATTCAACAGGCTCGCACCTACCTTCTAACACAGTTAGTTTGGCACTAGTGTTTATCTCTCCAACACTGTTTGTGGCCATGCACTCATAGATTGCTTCATCCCGAAGGACACGCAGAGGCTGAATACGCAGAACTGATCCAGAGCCATCATCAAATTCAATAACCTATTTTCAAAAGAAGGAACATTTTTTACCATTTCTTTATTAGAAATTATTTATTTAAAAAAAGAACATGGACTTGTATAGGTGTAGTATTCCCAGTTTAATTAAGAGTGATATTAGTAAAATGGCCAGTCTCTTCATTCCACAGTACAAATCTCCCCTATACTGTTAATAAAAATTAATGTTGAATCAAGGTTAAAAAGGGATAATGAAAAGGAGTGACTTTGAAGCAGTATGGAAAATATTTGTGGAAAAGGCTTTAACAAAAGAGGGAAGTGTCACACCTCTGCAAGAAGAATTACAATTTTGGAAAGCAGAGTAAGCTGGAATATAATTGGCTCTGGGAATGGGTTCACATTTAGGGTTAGAGTTTATAGTTAATAACAGGATCATATATGGTAGGCAATAGGTTAAATATAGTTGAAAAGAACAGATTTAAGAATGAAATTACTATAGCAATAATGAGTACAAGGAGAATGAGATTTAGATACATGAAATAAAAATATATAATCAATATGATATATAATATGTTGAATAAGTATATGATGATAAAGGATCTGGAGACAAATAGTAATGTTAGTTATTTGTGTTGTAATTTTTCTCTTTTTCACATTTATGTTATTCACGTGGTGTTTTTGTTTTATTCTGTTATGTATTGTTCCTCTTTCTTTATAATAAATTTTTAAAAAATTTTTTTAAAAAGTTAATAACAATTAATGTTGACATGAATGTAGATATTAACTTTAACCAAGAATAATGCTAACCAGGTTTCATTGTTAAGAAGCCCTTGGAAACTAGGCTTCAGAGCTTTGTTTCCCATCTTGATTAACAAAGAGCCACTGTTGGCATTCAGCATGATTAATAAACTGAGATGAAAAAGAACTCAGCATTCTGTTAACTGAATCAGTATCTATTTAGAACTTTTTTTTAACTAGATAAAATCTGCACGTTTAGTATTTATTTGAAGGGTAGCAGATATGTCATTTACTGTGGTTGTGTTAAGTTAAAGATCACATTGCTTTGGCTGAAGATTAAACCATCTCTTTGGGTAAGAACAGGTTGCTCACCTGTAACTGTGGTTCTTTGAGTAGTCATCTGTGCCCTCACAAATTGGGATCTTTGCGCATGCGTGGTAGCGTTCGGAAGATTCTAGAGCTAAGCAGCTTGGCAGGAACCCCTCCCCCCTGCTTGTACTGAGCATGCTCAGCCCGCCAAGCCAACAGTCTCTCCTCAGTTTTTGAGTCCGTCAGAGCAGGACCCGAAGAGGGGAAGGCTGGGCGGGTGTGTGTGAGGGCACAGATGACCACTTGAAGAACCACAGTTACAGGTAAGCAACCTGTTCTTCTTCTTCATGGTCTCTGTGCCTCATACATTGGGAGATTGTGTAGCTTACCAGTGGACATTGAGTCAGGTCCTAGAGAACGGAAGACAACACCGCACGGCCAAAGAGGGCATCTTGTCGAGCCCAGCAGACCAGTCGGTAGTGGTGCACAAAGGTCAAAGGTTGTGACCAGGTAGCCACATGACACAGCTCCTGCAGGTCCACCCCTTGGAGAAGAGTTGCTGAAGAGGCCACGGCTCTAGTAGAGTGGGCATGGAGCAAAGCTGGTGGAGGCTGCTTAGCCAGTTCATATGCCAGCAAAATCGTCTGGGCCGCCCATTTAGAAAACCTCTGGGTGGACACCTTCTGGCTCTTTCAATGACCACCATAGCAGACGAACAGGTGGGGAGTTTGGCAAAAGGATGAAGTCTGCTGAATATAAAAAGCCAGAGCTCGACGGGCGTCGAGCGAGTGGAGGGATCGCTCCAGAGGCGTAGCCGGATCAGGGTAGAAAGTTGGAAGGATGACATCCTGGTTAAGATGGAAATTGTAGACCACCTTAGGCAGAAAGGAGATGTCCGGACACAGGACCACCTTGTCCTGATGAAAGACCAGAAAGGACTTGTTGGACCGCAGTGCTGTCAGCTCGCTTGCTCGTCTGGGCGAGGTGACAGCGATGAGGAAGGCTGCCTTCATGGTCAGGAGCCTGTCATCAGCAGTAGCCATAGGCTCAAAAGGCGGTTGCATCAGCTGGGAGAGCAGCAAAGACAGCAACCAAGGCAGGAGCGGTGGGGACACTGGTGGGTAAAGATGCTACAGCCCTTTCACAAACTGCTTAAGGGTAGTGTCCCTACCAGAGGGCTGGTAGGCGACCATGGCTGCGAGGTAGACCCTCAAAGATGCAAAGGCCAGTCCCTGTTCCTGAAGGTGCAGAAGGAAGTGCAGCACGGTAGGTAGGGTGACCGGGGATGCAGGTTCACAACGAGTATCTGCGAAGGCCACGAACCTCTGCCACTTGTAATGGTAAGACCTACATGTCGATTCCTTCCTGGCTGCAGTGAGGACATTCCATATTGGCTGGAACATCTAAGGGATTATCCTCCACATGTGGAGAGACAGGAGTGGTAGGTCTGGATGCAGCATGAGACCGTCTGAGTGGGAGAGGAGGTCCGGTACCACTGGAAGCTTGAGAACCCGGCCTCGAGAAGGTGCCCGAACCAGTGCTGCCTCAGCCAGTAGGGGGCCACCAGGATGGTGTCGGCACGATCAGAGAGCATCTTGGTGACCACTCGACCCAGGAGCGGGAACAGTGGGAACGTGTTCAGTTCCCTGTCCCATCAGAACTGAAAAGCGTCGCCGAGAGAGCCCCAACCCAGGCTGGCTCTCGAGCAGTACCGGGGATGCTTCTTGTTCTGACTGCTGGTGAAAAGGTCAATGGATGGCTGACCTCACTGGGCCACTATCGCCTGAAACGCGGTTCCAGAGAGGGACCACTCGTGGTGGCACTAGGTGTCCCTGCTTAGGGTGTCTGCCGTGACGTTCTCCCGGCCCGCCAGGTGGACAGTGACGCGGTGAACTCAGAGCGGCATGCACCAGTCCCAAAGATGAAGGGCTATGTTGAGCAGGGTGGTGGATCGGGTGCCTCCCTGTCTGTTCACATAGCACACGGCCGTTGTGTTGTCCGAGAGGATCTGCACCATGCAGCCGACAACCAGATTGCGAAATGCCTGTCATGGCTTCAGAATGGCTAGAAGTTCCAGGGCACTGATGTGAAGGTGAGTCTCGAAGCCGATCCAGTGCCCTTGTACCCTGAGGTCGCCGCAATGCACTCCCCATCTGTAGAGGGAGGCATCTGTTGTCACCATGACCCGAGGACACGGTTGTATGAATGGCATTCCTGACAGGAGGTGCCAGAGGGAGAGCCACCAGGGAAGAGAGCAGTGCACCGGCTGAGGGATCCGCAGGAGGAGGCCTTGGTCGTCCAGTAAAGGGTCGAAGACCCTGATGAACCAGCGCTGTAGCAGATGGGTGCGAAGGCGGGAAAGGTAGGCGACCGACGTTGTCGCCATCATGTAGCCGAGAAGTTGCTGGATCCTCCTCGCCGAGACCACAGGGGCACGGAGGGCAGTGGTAGCAGCTCAGTGCAGAGTATGGGCCCGCTTCAGTGGAAGGAAGGCCTTGGCTGAAACAGAGTCTAGAGTGGCTCCGATGAAGTCCAGAACACTTGTTGGTTCAAGGTGCGACTTCTTCGGGTTCACCCTGAGGCCAAGGTGGGACAGAAGAGACTGCGTGAGGTGGATGTCCTCGTACAGCTTCTGCTCGCAGGGTGCCACCAACAGCCAGTCATCAAGGTAAGGGTACACCATAATGCGCTTCGTGCGGAGGTACGATACCACCGGGGCCATGCATTTGGTGAAAACCCTGGGCGCAGTGGACAGTGCCAATGGCAGCACCTTGTACTGGTAGCAAATGCCATCAACCGCGAATCGCAGGTACCTCCTGTGGTGGGGCCGAATTGCAATATGGAAGTAGGCGTCTCGTAGGTTGATAGAGGTAAACCAGTCCCGATGTCACAGGAAGAGCAAAATGGAGGATAGAGTGACCACCTTGAACTTTTGGGGGAGGATGTAGGAATTCACTACCCTGAGGTCCAGGATCGGTCGCAAGGTACCGTTCGATTTCGGTACCAGGAAGTACCGGGAAAAGAAGCTGGTGGCACTGGCTGAGGACGGGACCTGCTCTACGGCCCCTTTCTGCAATAGGGACTGAATCTCCTCTAGCAAAGGCGGGTTGGCCGAGGTGGAATAGTAGATGCCTCGAGGTGGTATATTTTGAAATTTGATGGCATAACCAAGACAGACGATGGGGAGAACCCAAGAGTCCATGGTGATGTGACGCCATTTGCTAAGATGTTGGACCAAACTCGGGTGTTTGACGAAGCTGGTAGGCAGGTAGAAGAGTGGGTGTGGTGGCGTCCTGCGAGGGAAGCCAAAACCTCGACCTCGCCATGGACAAGGACTTCTTCAAAGAAGGCTGGCGTCTTCGGAGAGGTCTTCTGGAAGAGGACGGTATCGAGGACCAAGTAGATGTTCGGCAAGGTGAACAGGACTGGTAAGCGTAGGATGACCACCGCCAAGGAAAACAGGAAGCAAAACTGCGACGAGACTGCAGCGCTTGGTGGATCCCCATGTGTTTCGCCGTGAGGCGTGCCTTCACAAGATGGTCCATGGCGTCATCCGTCGTAGAATGGAACAGTCCCTGTCCATCGAAGAGCAAGTCCTCGATACGCTTTCTGCTGTCCTCCTGAAGTCCCGTGGACCATAGCCAGGCGAACCATCGAAGGGCGATGGCACCCACCATCACTCTGACCCACCATCGAAGGGCGATGGCACCCACCATCACTCCCTCAACCATATGTCGAGAGGACAGAATCTGCTGGTTGGACAGCGCTACAGACTCATTATAAAATTGGATTGCGCTCGTCCGATGATCATCTGGGAGATGAGCCAGCAGAGGGTAAAACCTGTCCCAGATGTTGCATTGGTATGCGGTGAGGCAGGCCTGGGTGTTTGAAATCATCGCAATTAGGGAGGACATTGAATAAAAACGCCTCCCGAAGGAATCTAGTCTCCGGCCCTCTCGGTCAGGCAGGGTGGTGTGTGCCCTCTTGCCACCCTTAGTCTAGGAAGACTCCACCACAATCAAAATGGGAACTGGGAGATTAAACAAAAAAATCGACATCCTTCTTCTGGGTCCTATACAGATGCTCCAGGTAATGCAGTACTGGCTGCAAAGAGGCTGGCTGGGCCCAAGGATGTTTCAATACCTCCTGCAGAACAGGCAGGAAGGGTATCAGTGCTGCAGATGGTGGGCACGTGTCCACATAGTGAAACGTGGGATCCTGCACTGTTGGAGCCGGACCAGAGACATCAAGGCCAAGAGCATTAGCCATGCGGAGAAGGATGTCTGAAAACAGCTTAACGTCCTCGGGTGCCGAGTCCGGTGTGGGCTTCCCAAAGGCCAGTGGCAGAGACACATGGGAGTCAGGCGTGGAGTCACCGGAATCAGAGTCTGACTCGTATGACTGCGAGGAGCACAAAGGTGGTCTTTGGGTGAGTGGTAGCTGAGGCGGCAGAGAGATGGTTGGTGGAGGTGGAGCGGTGACCGTCAATGGTGGAAGAATCAACAGCGGTACTGTGGACATCGAAATTGGCAGAACAGCAGGAATCGGGCACTGTATCAACTTAGTAGAAGTCGGCGCCGTCATCGACCGTTGGGGTAGCGGAGGGGTCTCTGTAGTGGGTCAAGAGATGGTAGCCGTGACCCGAGGAGGTGATGACATGGGCCTGTAGCGTGGCGAGCGGTCCCTAGACCTTCTATGGTAATAGGGAGATCTGGATCTCGAACAAGACAGAGAGTGGCGGTACTGAGATGCAGGCCAATACCGAGAGCCTGACGATGGCGATCAAGATCAGCAGCGACATGGGGACCAACGACAGATATCCGCGTGGTACCGATCTCTATAAGCAAGGGAATAAGAATAGTAAGACCCTGGCTGCTCCTGCCATAGATGTTCATGGCCGTACCGTGCGATGTATGATGCTGACGAGAACGGCAAACCGATCCTGGTCCAGGATCTGCCACGACTGGTGGTGGCCTCCCGCCGCTGCAGGATCGATGTCTTTCGGCCCGGCCCAGAGAGGGTGCTGCACTATGGCGAGCGTGGCCACGAGAAGACACTCTATGTCAAGACAGAGCCCTTGGAGTCTCCAGAGAAGGATCTGGGCGGTCCATCCTATGTAGAGGGTGACCGAGTGGCATGGTTGGTGCACCCAGCACAGGTGGATTGGAAGGTGCCAAAGAGTCATCCAGGGCCGGTGGTAAGAGGACCACTGGAAGCTGGGGATCATCACGTTCCACATGTATATTGGGTATCCATCACAGGTTGTGTTGGAGGAGGCGTCGGTGGACAAGTTGGCCGCGGAGAAGGCGAACTCTGCTTCTCCTTCTTCTTCTTCTTGTCCTTCGTTGCAGAATCAAGAGAAGAAGGCCATTTTCGCTGGGCCGCCGTAAGAGGTCTGGTTGGCTGCGCCGCCTGCGAGCCCGCAGGGGCATCCTCTGACGCAGAGGTAAGCGGCATCCTGTGAAGCTTCAGAATCCACAGTAAGGCGGAGACCAAGGGCAAAGAGGACGGTACCAAGCCCAGTACAGTTACCATTGGTATTGCAGCCGCCGATACTAACAAGGGTGTGGTCGAAGTTCGCACCACTGAAGAGGAACGGGAAGTCATGGCTGTAAAGAGGGCTGTATTTTTAGCCGCCTGCTCCCTGATCTTCAAAGACTGTTGCCAACAGTGGGATTTTAGCCTGGACGACCTGTTCCTCAGAGTCTGCGCTGTGAAATCCTTACACAGGGGGCAGGGCCATACATTATGGGTTTCTCCAAGGCAAAATAGGCACGGTCGGAGAGGGCAACTTTATGACCACAAGAAACGCATTTCTTAAACAAAGAAGATATAAGAAAGAGAAGGAACTTTCATGAAAGAAGTTTGACGAAGAAGGAGGGATTCTCAGAAAAGGATATCCAAGAAAACGAAGAACGAAGACAAGAGAAAAACTCCAAAAAGGAAGCCGTTAAGCTGGAGAACCTTCCGTTCACTGTGAACACGTCAGCAGACGAAAGAAAACTGAGGAGAGACCGTTGGCTTGGTGGGCTGAGCATGCTCAGTACGAGCAGGGGGGAGGGGTTCCCGCCAAGCTGCTTAGCTCTAGAATCTTCCGAATGCTACCACACATGCGCGAAGATCCCAATGTGTGAGGCACAGAGACCACGAAGAGGAAGTCTATTTATGTAAGAGAGGATCAATGTAAATACAACACTGAAGAAACTGGCATGCTTGTAAATATCAGTTTTTACCAAGATGGAAGGTCTGATTGCTGGCACCGTGTCTGAAGTTTGCATGCTATCTCCTTTCTTTTTCTCCTCCTTTCAATTGGTCCCAATCTGAACACACCCTAGTTTGCCACTATATTCAATTGGCTAGGTATTTGCAAGTTTCAGTAAAGTGCAATATACACTGAAGGTTTCCATTCTAGCTTATACACTAAGTTTGGTGATTTAGATACCACATTTACCTGCTGTTTACTTGAATGGGGAAGTGAGGAAATAGGAAAGCAGAGGGCAAAGAAGCAGTGGCAAAAAGAATCAAGTCATGTTTTGGTGGTGATAAATGAACTGGTCTACTGTCTTTCTTTTCCCTAAATGGTAGACAAATATTCAACTTTCCCAAAGAGCAAAGAGAGAACTTGTTAGATTACCATGAAATCTTCTATAAATCATTCATTAACAGGAAGGACTGCAAGTTAATAGACACAGGACTTAATTAACTTCACACTCAAATAATCTCAATTTATAAACACAGCAAAAGAGAAGAAATAACATCACCCAGATTATATAAAGATTCAAAAAAGAAGCAGTACTAAAATTTGAGGAATCTTACTGCTTTAGCTCTTAGAAGGCATTTGACTTTCCCATGAGGAGGATGTTTATCCTCTCAATAGTTCAACCACAGATGTCTGGTTAAGTTTGGTATGTCATAAGAACAAAAGAGTCCTGCTGGATCAGACCCACAATGTATTCTATTCTCACAGTGGCCAACCAGATGTCAATGGGAAGCCCATGAACATAGTGCCACCTTCCTATTCCCAGAAAATGGTGTTCATAGGCATATAGTCTCAGGAACTGGAGAGTACACTCAGCATGACTTAGTAGTCCCTGGTAGCCTTAGCCATCATCTATCTGTCTAGACCCCTCTGTAGGGTTGGTGGCAGTTGGCCATCATTATATCTTCTAGTAGAAAATTCAACATTTTAACAATGTGCTATATGAAAAAGTATTTTTTCCTTAGTCCAAAGACTTAGTCCAAAGTCATTTGAGTGGATAGTGTTCCTTCCAGAGCATTGGTTTGGCACCCAAAATATGTGCACTCTTGCAAAATTACTGGACCATATCTGTTTGCCACTTACTTCAAATCGCTGGGAGCTGACCTTCTTTCCTTTCTTCATCCATGTGATGCGAGGCTTTGGATCTCCTGTTGCTTGGCATACAAAGGAGGCCACACCTCCAGAAATCCCAATCTGATCTTCGGGAGTTTTCATGAAGTTTGGCTTATCTACAAGAAAAGAAACCACATGATGAGATGTAGGCAAGACATTCATGACATTTAACCTCATACCTATTCCTACCAATAACTATTGGCAATGTCTGGACATATAGTCTTGACAATAATGTTCTTTCCATCTCTGGTCAATTTTTACAGCTGGGGAGCAAGAGTAACTTTCCTTTTTGGGTGTAGTCCATGGAGATTTTACATTTTTCTCTGTGAGCCTCTCATCTCTAACTCAAGGCCTTCTGTAAAATGTTGACATACCTAATTTTTCTCCAGGGAGGACCACTGGGCCTGTGTCTTGAATCTTTTAAATGCCTAGCAATGCTTCTAAGGGGCATCCCAATTGCTGGGAGAATATGCACAGATGGAGCTAGTCAGTTACCGGACAGAAGAAAAAACTTTGTTTTATAATACAGAACAATCATTGAAAGAGCCTGTGCGGCCTTACAATGTATCTCACAATGAAGTACGCAGGGATTTCTGGAAAGCTTACTCTACTTTGCTGGGTTATGAAAGAGCTTAGTGTTCACCTGCTGTCCCTGTTATAAAAAATGCACACTGAGATGTTAAAAAGCAAACGAACTCCTGGTGATGCCAATCCCCAACAATTACACACTAACTAAAAACCATGGAGGGGGCTGCCCTTTTCAGGAAAGGGTTAGGGAGAAATGTGGATATCATTATCCACTGCTGCTGACTCTTCAGCCTCCCCTGAGACTGGGGAAGGAAAGAAATGAAAAGAAATTACCAACTAGATAGATAAGGCGAACACAAGATTTTTTAAAAAAATGTGTGCTGTGTTGAATATATGAAACCCAAATGAGTTTAGCATTTAATTAAGAGGAAGACAAAGACAAACAGGACAATATAGTTCAAATGGTCATAGAATATACAGACAATTCTTGTCATTCCTAGCTGCTAGAAGGTTACTACTAACCAGAGTACCACACAGCCAACACACTACACCAGGCTTAAAGAAACTGCACTGACTGCCAATTCATTTCTGGTCTGAATCCATGGTGCTGGTGATGACATTCAAAGGCTTGGGACCTCAGTCCTTGAACAAATACTTCTCCCTATATATGTCTGCCCAAGGATTGATATTTGTCAGAGGAGCCTTCTTCTGCAGAGGCAATATGATAGGGGAAAACTGGGGGCAATATTACAAGGGAATATACGGGAGAGGGCCTTCCCAGGTATGGCACTCACTTGTGGAGTGCCTAAACCTGAAAGACTCCAATGTTGGCTTCTTTTTGGTGCTTGGTCAAGACTTGGCTTTTACTTAAAAAGCCTTTGGAATCTAATTTATTTTAAGCATGCACATGGGCTTTTAAAACCATTTTAGCATTTGAAAGGTGTTTTGACTTGTGGAGTTGCTTGTAATTTTTTTTCTTATTTAAATTATTCATTGATTTTTAATCTAGAATTGTTTAAATTATTTATATTGTTTTATTTGTTTGCTGCCCCGAGATCTCAGATAAAAGAGAGATAAAATATTTTAATAACTGAATGAAATATATCTAGTTATCAGAATACTAATTATAGAACAGAATTGTGGACAATCAGATCAATTGAGACTATCAATCTGTATTCCCTTTGAAGACAATTTGAAGAATATGCAGAAGAAAACCACCTAATTCCTTTAATATCATGTGTGTTATTCTATTTTTTAGCACCAATGAAAATTTTCTGGATTGCCGCACTCAATTCATTCAAGTTGACCACCATACTCCCACTTTGTAACGTATTTATGAACACTGTTAGTTCTATGAAATTTCTTAATGTTTGAAATGACTAAGAGCCCTTTAACTGTGGACTTAACTGTGGGAGAGCACAGGATAAAGCCAGAGAAAATATTTCTGCGATGTCGGAAATCAACAGCTTACTACGTACAACCTCAGTGTCATAGACAATAACCTGAGATAAAAATCAATCAATTACGAGCTGTGATTGCTTAACTTAAATTGATTTCATATATTTACTTATCTAGATTTACATCTTTTTCTACTTAGTTCTATTTACATATATCTGTATTTCTCACCCTCTATCATCTGCGAGAGGAAAAAAATGTTGATAAGGTTCCTGCTGATGTTGATTAGAATTGTAACTGACTGTTTTGCAGTGCAGTCTAAGCAGCTGATCTGTTTCACCTCATGTTTGCCCTTGATTTGTTCTTTATTATTGAGGCCAAAGGATGAATTTAGGGGCTTTGTCAGGTTCAGTTGCCTACGCATATGCCTGATCCTTGCTTCTCCCAGCTTTTTATATCTAATAGGGAGGAGATACCTGACTAAGTTCAGGAGACTGATAACTCTTCCCTGAGAGATGGGATGATATCAGTCTCTTTTAAAGAAGTGGTGATCAGGCTACTCTTAAAGAAATAAAAACTGGATCCAGAAGATGAAAACAACTATAGGATGGTTTCCAGCGGGTTCTTCATTGGCAAAATATGTGAGTAAATTCTTGGATACAACTGGTTTTCTCAGAATCAGTTTTGAATAGGAATTGCCTTCATCATTCTTTTAGGTGGCCTTTTAGGTACTGTTTTCAGTACCATTGATCATGGCTGCCCTGGATAAGCTGTCTGATTGCGATGTGGGCCCTGTATTACAGTGATTCCACTTTCACTTGGGTGGTCAGTGGAGTACCACCCCACAATTTTTAAAACTGCAAATGCTGTAACATTAGTAATTGTGCATGTATTTTATTTGTATGGCACTCCTGAAGTACACATGATTCTGAAACCGGATTCATATCATCAATTTTTCAGTCTGCGGGGGTGACTTTAAGGAACCATATATCATCGTACAATTCATATTAAAACTTTTCATTTTTCTGCTAGAGATCTATGATTTAACACAGATGTTCCAAACTTGGCAGAACTTGTATTCCTGGTGATTTAGTATATATAACACTTTGAAAACACCTATCATCTTGTCATTACATTATCCTATTTACAGTGTTACTGTTCTCTACATTTTATATCTCAACACTCCCATCAGATAGCAGAACTATTCCTGTATGGCAGCTACCTGAGTCTAACATTGTTTTTCACCACAAGACACATTTGTTCTCAGTAATCAAACAGACATTAATTTGCACTCCCCTAAATTGTATTTTTAACTCACTCTTATCTTGTATGGCTTCCTCTAATTTTCTATAGTAGATAAGGTAATTATATCCTTAATCTTACATGCAATTGAGCACAATTGAGTGAAATGGTGAAATCTTTATGCACTAAATCTTGACATACATTTAGGCAAACTCTTACCATTTTATTATGTTAAACTTACTTTTTAAAAACTAGTTGGCTTTACAGTAAATAGAGTAAGCAGAGAGGGAAGAAGGCAGGTCTACCTGTCTTCCAGCAGATGGTGCCAGGACAGGTAAAATGCTAAACTGAAGTGCTCAAGACACAACTATAATCTCTGCTTCATCATAGGGTGTGGAATAAATGCTGATCATACAGAATAAATAATGTTACAAGGTACAGTTAGTGCCTCAGGCCAACAACCTTCTGCAATCTGACTCATCCAAACTGATACTGTTGCTAAATTTTGACCTTTCTTCCTCCACAACAACACTGCCAATCAAGCTAATTGACTGCACCAGAGGGCCATCTTCATGGGCTCCAGGCTTTCTGCACTACAGAAACATCCCCAGGCATTACTTTAAGATTCAGTTTCTAATTACATGTATTATAGCTATGAAATACAAGAATTTATGGCTGGCAGGACACACCTTTGAATGCTAGGATAAAAAATTTCTTAGGCTGAGGTCACCAAGATCTACTGCCAGAATACATTTTGTCTAATTTATGATTTTGTGTACAATTAGGCCAACTACCAGGGTTGGAAAGTGCAGAGAAGTGATTTAAGTACAGCGGGGCACAGGGACAAGCAAGAAAAATGCAAAACAAATGAGCTAAGGAAGTCTTATTCATGGTTCATGGACACTAAAGAGACTCTGAGAGGGATATAAAAAGAAATCAAAATGGCCTTCTTATATGGAGTAGCTTTCTTTCCTACATATACATTTTGCAAATTTAAAATGTGCTCAGCCAGCGTAGAAAGAAAAACTATGTTACATCATGGTTTTTAATATCCATATTTTGTCAATAATAACCATCACTATTTGAGAGAAAAGTGACTATGCACTCCATGCTAAGCAATATGTAGACATGTGACTAGCAAGAGAATCCTTCTACTTCATTGAAAGGGCCAAAGCCTACAAAATTTAGTTGAAGCACTTGCCTAGATGCATGAGGGACTGCCTATTAATTATCTACGATGCTGCAATTGAAGCAAATTACTAACAGAGTTAGCATGAAACCAATCAAAATCATAACAGTCATTCAGACACAGTGCATATGTTAAGTACAGTGGGCCTGCTGTATTCACAAACTCAGGAATTGTAAATTTAGCTCTTTGAAAATAGAAAAGTGAAAAAATGTTTTAAAAATTAAATTATCTGACATCCAGGTAGACTGTTGAAGCAGTCCCAAGGCAGCAGGGGAGACAGTGGCAAGGCCAGGTGCAAAGCAGGTGTCTTGTAAGCTCCCTGGAAGCAGGACAACAGGAAGAAGGCTTGCCACTCTCTTGTTTCAACACTCACAGATTGATGAGGAGCTTTGGCAGGTACGTGGCAGCGGCAATTGGTGCACATCCACTGTGGCCATCTGGTCACCACCTCCACTGCTGCCCTGCATCATTTTTTTATAGGAACTTGAGAAAGTGTGATTTTTAGTATTCATGAGGAGTCCTGGAACCAATCACTCATGAATATAGTGGGCCCATCATACTAATGGTTAAAGAGCCGAGTCTGAGTCTTTCCATTAGGAACTCCTCTACCATACCCTTATCCCTGATTCTATCCAAGTTTGTTGATGTATCTGATCACTGTTAACCCTGATTACAGTAAACTCAGTGTAGCAGTAGTAGTAGTAGCAGTAGTTGCTGCTGTTATGTGCCTTCAAATTGCTTCTGACTTATGGTGCCTAAGGTGAACCTATTGCAGGTTTTTCTGATGCTGAGAGTATTTGATGCACCCAAGGTCATGCAATGAGTTTCCATGGCTGTGTGGGGAATCAAACCCTAATATCCACGGTTGTAGTTCTGAGTACCATCAGAATCATACTCAAAGCTCCAGTGCCTACAGGAAGTTTTAGCCATCCTTAGACATGCACAAGGAATTTATTTGAGAGCACATGGAACCGCTCACAGTCCAAGAACAGTTACCACACAGAAGGTTGGAGTACCTCACTCCTTTTCTGTGGAACAAGTAATGTCTGTAGAAAGCAGCAGTGTTGGAAAAGAAATTACTTATATACAGATTTGCAAAAATTGACATAAAGTTCTTTAAACCTGAGATAATACTGTTCCAAAAAAAGGAGTCTATTCAATGTATGTCTGAAATATATGTGTATGCATGAATAAGGAATGGTTCGCATATAACTCTAAATCATGGTTTATCACTATCTAGTCAAATTGGGCACTCTTAATCAAGATTCAGGTTCATACACTTCCACCCTTCTCCTTTGGTCGGGAGAATTTTACCAGTATTTTGTTTGCTTTCACAGAATCCAACTCTCTTACGAGTTCGTACACAATGTTGCTGCTGCTGCTGTTGTTCATGTATGCCTTCAAGTTGTTTTTGATTTATGTGAACCCACAACAGGGATTTCTTGGTAAGATTTGTTCAGAGGGGGTTTGCCTTTGCTTTCTTGTGTGGTTGAGTGTGACTTGTCCAAAGTCACACAGTGGGTTTGCATGGCTGGGCAGAGATTTGAACCCTACTCTCTAGAATTATAGTCGAACCATTATACCATGCTGGCTGTTCACACATAATGCTTAGCATCGTATATAGTACAGAGTTTGCTATAAGCCATAGGACTTTACTCACAGTGGCAGAGCTTGGAGGGCATGGGGAGCAGGAGGGGGGCAGGGCCACAACACAGGGGTGTGGCCACAGTGTGTAGGGGCATGGCTACGGTGCATGGGGGCATGGACCATGGTGCATCGGGCCATGGCCACGTGCTAGGATGCCCCAAAAACACTGCCACTGGCGAACCACCTCCATCGCCCCCCATTCCTACACAACCGCTTATTCATACACAACACAGAAATCTGCAAATACACAAGTAAATCCTGGTGAAGTCCTTCTCCTGGACACATGAGAAGAGGAAAGATGAGGGGGAGCACATGAGCCCAAGGCTTTTGTGGGCTCATTTTACCTTGATACAAGATTGTGTGGAAACCAGTCCAAAAATTGTAATGAGAAGCCCCTAGAAAGTGGTAGTACTGTTCTACACTCAGCAGTAAGAAAGCATTTTTTAAAAATATAGATTTCACCCCACTTGCAAGAAATAGGTAAGAATTTTTCCATCTGTGAAAATATTAACCAGCTGCTTGGGAATGGAGAAGTCCTGAACAAGAAATCCCAGGCTTATTTCAAATTTACGTCTATATATCAAATCAAAATCTACTTGTAAGCCTCTAAATTACGACATTGTGGTACCTATTTATTTATTATGTTTATATCCTATCTTCCAAAGAATCCAATGCATATGATTGTCCACGAGGTCTCCATATGGCACCCACCCAAAGCAACAAGAATAATATTTCTGCATCAAATCCCATTAGGTTGAGAGTTTCAGCAGTTCCTGAGGGGCTGGAGGGCAATTTTGCTTACATACACACACACACACACACACACACACACAGTTTCCAAAAACCCATCTGGGGTCTTTTTTTTGCATAAAATTGGTATTTTTGTCCAAAGTTTTGGTTATCTAGAAGTAGTGTTTTTTGTGCAAAAAAAGCCCTGCTTTTTGTACTCTATTCTAGGGTTTTTGTACCCTATCAGGCCATCAGGCTTGAAATGTTTCAATTCAACAGTAGTTGAAATTTTTCAATATGTTCCTCCTGCTTTAAAGAGTATGGGATGTTCCCTCAAGGTAACCAAGTGGGTTTCCATCACCAAGTGGGGAACAGAACCCTGGTCTCCAAGGTGGCAGTTCAGTGGTCAAACCACTACACCATGCTGGCTCTTTAAAATATTAAAATCTTCCTGTGTTTTCCTCTTTTAGATTTTCTTCTCTTTTCCTGTTTTGTAATTCCTGAATAGATAAATGGGCTAGAGGGTTAAGAACCACCTTTTCCATGGTATTGGAGAAGTGGCTCTCCCCTCCTCAATGTTTTTAATTTATAGTAAGAAGGTTGGGGGGGAGTGACTAATAACTTTTGTGCATTAATAAGATTGAAACAAAAAACTTGATTATTATGATGCTGCCTTAGACAACCTTCTCAGCAGTTTCTGACCCTGACCCTGATTCTAACCAATTCTCAAAGTCTCTAATTTACAGCTTTCTTGAAAATGTCAAAATTGTTAAACTCCCTGCCATGTGCAAAAAGTCCATAACACACAACCAGGAAAAAAAAGGCAAAGCAAAATTCTTCTGGTTGGATAAAGACAGAACTGAATGCTCTTGCCAGGAAAAGGAAACATGAAAATTAATTTCGCTAGCATGCTTGCCACATTAAACACCGTATTATTCTGCACAAAAGGATTAAAAGATTTTAATCCCCCTTTGCACGCAGCTGGTTCTTGAAGCAGTAAGTTCAAAGGCCTCAGCAACCTAATCCCTCCCCCTGTAGTTTAAAGAATTTAAAGGGAGCTCACCTTTCTTTTATAGATAAATACAAAACACACTATTACTTAGCCTCCCAACCTCAACAAACTCCACTGTAAACAATCTCATTAGGATACCTGTTATGGTAACAAACAGCTTTTCTTGACTACTAGAAATTGTGATGTAGATAAAAGAACATTTCATTTTAATGACAGTGTATATTGTGCTATGAACTGGATCTTGGCCTCATATACCTGGCGAAGAGGAGAGCATCTTAACGATAATGAGAGCTGTCTGGCATTCCTGTTACACAAGCCATTTTTTCTTAATTGTATAAACTACTTTCTTATGCATGGAGTTCAGAATAGAACATCTGCAGACAAACAAAAGATCCTTCTCATATTACCAAGTTGCCAAGTTTCAATTCCTGGCAAGGAATCTAAGAAACACTCTAAAAGATACTACAGACATTAAGCCAATTTAAAAAAAAAAAAAAAACCCCAGCTACAGGATTTTAAGCTATGCTCAAACGTAATAATTCCTGCTTAGTTTTCAAAGCCAATAGCAAAACTGGGAAAACAGCTTATACTCCATCAATATACAGAATATGAAACCCTTTCTCAGACTGATTTTTGCAGAGTGAAAGTCATTTTGACCATCTGACTTCCTGCTCAAAACAAGTCACATGGAGCACCACCTAATTTCTGCAGCACCTTTGCAATATGATTAGAACTTTTTGGAAAATCCACAAGTTGAATTTTAATAAGAATTTTTCTGTTAAACTGACCAAGAAAGCTAAGTATCATTACTATCTGAACACAAGAAGTATTTCCAGTATGTGTTGCTCCGATATGCTCTGACCACCACATATCCTCCAATGATTCTGATTTGGTAGGAACAGCCCCCATTAATCCTCTGTTATCCTTTTTCACCTGCCTGTAAAATGTCCTAGTTTCTCTCTATCCTCCTGCAGCTTAATTCAGTTCCTGCAAACTGAGTTCAAACTGCAGAAGTAGTTTGCATTCTATCAGCAGAGGGGAGAGGAGAAGAGGGGAAGGAATCTTGCCCTTCTGTACAGACTTTGACAAAAGCAAACTGCTGCAGCCTATGCTAAGTTATATGTTCTTCCTCATTAATAATTTTTGCCACTGTGACCACATTCTGCTGCTGTTTGGCCACATGTGTCCCTGTTTTCCTCTGGGAAAGGTCAGAAGGTATGCTATCATGGATAGAAATTTGGGAGGAGGTCTGTGTGTGAGATGATATGCCTTTTCATTCATCACTGGCAAAAGTCTATGGCCATTTCCACCTTACACTGTTCAAGTGCTATTATTCCACTTCATGTGGAATACATCATGTGGAATTCTGGGGTTTGTAGTTTACTGAGGCCAAAGAGTTCTCTGGCTAAGAATTCTAAATGCCCCTCCCTAAACTGTACACCCCAGGATTCCACAGTGGAATAATATCACTATAAAAGTGTAGTGCAGAAATGGCCTATGGATTTAGTTGGCTATCCACATTTGCAGGTTTAACTTTCATGTATTTAATTATTTGTGAGTTTCTCCAACCCCTGCGCCCTAAACTTCAGGTGCTTCTTTTCTGGGGAAACCTTCCTCTTGGCATTTCTGATCAGGCTATGCAACCTTTTGGTCCTCGTCTTGCCTATGGTCCTCCTCCTCCTCCTCCTTCTCCTCCACCAGCTGCTGCCTAGGCAGCTGAGGATGGTTTGCAATCCAATTCCTTCCCCTCATGCCCCTCACACCCAAGAAAGAAGATGGGTGAGAGAGAGGAAGTACAGGGTCACCATGCTGACCCACCTCTTTTCCCTCCCATTTCCCCGACCCTGGGGACCGATTCCCCTCACCATGCCTTGTCCCATCTCCCACTGACACATACACAGCCCCAACACAGACATACACACACCTCAGTAATTTGAGATTTTCCCACTTTGGCAGGAGTCCTGTATCCTAACCCTAGTGAATGTGGAGGGCCAACTGTAATTGCTTTTGTTGTGTAATATTTATATCTCAGCCTATATTTTGAGATCCCTTATCCACTTACAATAAGATCGGTTTAGCAATTTAAAATGTAAAACAATAAAAAAAAATCTAAAACCACACTAAACAACTAAAAAGGTTAAGAAAATTAGAACACTTGAAAACCTGTATATGTACGAACCAATGTGGGCACCAACTGGACCTCCAAGGAGAGATCATTCCATAAGTCAGGTGGCACAGTGGAAAGACGGCCCTCTCCCATGCTCTCACACAGTGTGGCATCCCCTCTGATGTGGCACAGAGCTGAGTGTCATCAGCATTCAATTCTCCCTACACTTGCAGTATGGAAGAACTGGAAGGTAAATGTAGAGAAACTCTTCAGATGGAAATTCACCCATCAAAGCAGATTTCCAGAATAAGGGTTTTATTAAGAATACACAAAGAAAGAGGAAAAGATTTCAAACCTAACAGTGGAAAAGAAAATGTATCCAATCTTACCATTTATAAATATGCCATATTAAAGCACAGTAGGATCACCATTACCTCATGTAAAGAGAGTGGTGTATCTAGGTTCAAGAGTGCCTAGGGCAAGTGTGGAAGCTGCACCCCTAGGTGCTACTTTTTCTCCTGCCACCCTGGACTGAAGAAGATCCTGGCAGGGGCAGCAGCAGGCCAGGTCCAGGTGGAAGGGTGGGAGACTTCTGCTTTTTTGTGCCCCCCTGGCATTGGCAAGGATCATACCCTGCTTGCCCAACCCTAGATATGCCTGTGTAAAGGAAATAAGTGCAGCTATGAAGGTATTAGACAAAATCTACAAGTGTAAAGATGTATACAGCAGACCCTCCACTTTTGTGGGGTTAGAGGAATAAGAGTCCCCTAAAAGTGGAAAAGCCACAAATAAAAATAAAAATTGTGAATTCAATTTTTTTTAATCTTAAAGAACACTTCTCTAGCAATCTTTATGTCATTGCTTCTTAACCTGGAGTCCAGGGACCTCTGGGGGTCCATGAAGCCCTGCTGTTGGATGCCAACAGCTGCAGCAGCAACAGGGACTTACCCAAAATTACCCAGTGTCTGAGCAGGAATTTGAATCCTAGTCTCCAGAAGGCTTTAATAAATAAATAAATATTTTAATATTTAAACAAATACTTGAATATTTAAATATAAATGTAAATGTAAATATTTAAATCTTTCTTAAGTCTTGGGGTTTCCTGGCAACAAATCATATTTACAGGGAATTCCTGATAAAGAAAAGGTTAAGAAGCACTGCTTTAGGTCCTCCAATGAGACCCTTTAGTCAACCTTGGAGGACACAAGAGTTTTCTAGCGAGAACATTTTTTTCCACAGCAGAGGCAAATAAAGCCAGAATTTTTAAAACAAAATAACCCATGAATAATCCAATCCGTGAATGTGGAACCCACAAAAAGTGTGTGAGTGTGTGGGGACAACTGTACAACTGAATAGCAAAGTCAGGATTGTCTGTGCCATCATATTTCCAATTTCTATGTACGGTTGTGAAGGCTGGACAATGAAGAAAGCTGATAGGAAGAGTAAACTCATCTGAAATATAACGCTAGAGAGAGAGTTCTGCAGATACTTTGGAATGCCAGGAAGAAAAATAAATGGGTCCTAGAGCAAAACAAGCCTGAATTCTTTCTAGAAGCCAAAACTAAACTGAAACTATTGTAATTTGGACACACCATGAAAAGACACAGAAAAGACAGTTATTCTTGGCAAGACAGAAGGCCATAAGAAAAGAAGACGACTGTGTTATGATTGGATAAACTCAAGGAAGACACAGTCGTGAGTCTGCAAGAACTGAGCAGGGTTGTTGATGATAAAGTTACTTGGAGGTGTCCCATCTATAGTGTTATCTTACGTTAAGTCAATTTGATTGACAAACACAACAAAGGCAGCCAGTGTGGTTTAAATGTTTGACTAGGATTCTGGGAAACCAGAGTTTAAATCCCCCTCAGCCATGGAACCCACCCCTTGGGCAATTCACACTCTCTCAACTTTAGAGGAGAGCAATGGCAAATCCTATGAAAACGTCATGATGAGGTTGCCATAAATTGGAAGGGACTTGAACATGCACAACAACCACATGAAAGAAAGTAAGACACCTTTCTATAACTAGTAAACTTTAATTCTGCTACTTAAAGAAAGGGGATTGAAAAGAAAATAATTTGTCCAATGGCTTCCAGGAAACAGTTTCCACTTCCCTCCAACGGGAAAAATTGCTTGGTTACCTAGTACTGATGATTGGATGGTAATCTGTGCAGGACACCATGGAATTGACGCTGCCCTCTCGGGAAAGAGGAAGCATCTATGCCTAAAGGAACAGAGAAAGTCTTCTGTTTGGTGTGCATCCATGCTGCACAATTACAGTAGTTTGATATTATTTTAACTGTCCTAATTTCATCCTATGGGATCCTTCTCTTTGCAGTTTAGGAAGAGTTCCCCTGAGCTACAGCACTAAAGCACCTTGGTAGAGAATTTTAAGTACCTTACAAAACTACAAACTCCAAGATCCTGTGGAATGGACTCTATAATATTTAAAGTGGTATCCAAATGCACAGTGCAGATATATATTGGTGTCACAAAAGGTGACATAAAGGATACTTGCTTTATATAGATCTTGAACCCTGAGGAAGAAAGAGATACAACCTGGAGATATCACCTGGAAAACAGGAAATGGCAAACAGTACTGAAGATATACCCTGGAAACCAGACTATGACAAACAGTACTAAGTCAATAATGTAAACCAGATGAGAGTTGGTCAGATGCCAAGTATATGATATGATGACTTTCTAAGCAGTGAGGAAAAGAAAGAGTACAACAAAAACAAAAACACTTACAGGATTGAGAAGTCTCAATACAATTGCTTAATCTGGCCCTCTGTCTAGAAGCACATGGTCTTGTCTTCAAAAAAGGAGTAATAGTGAAGTGAAGTGAAAATGTGACTGGCAAAATGGACAATGGTGGACTCTCCTGGCCATTTGTCAGGGATGCTTTGGATGTTGATTACCTTCAACAGCAAAAAGTTGGGACTAGATAATCCTTGGCGTTCCCTTCCAACTCTAAAACTTTATGATTCTGTGACTTGCCTCCTTTATCCCAATTGCTCGTTTTCATAAAGTAGGAGGACTGAGACCCTTAGACTGTGTTCATCTTTTTAGTACAACAGATGTGCTCCATTGCTCCATCTTTCTTATTCTTAACAAAAAATCCTTGAATGTCTGAGGGTGGTGGTCTTGATCTATGCCCATCTGTTAGAAAGTTACAAAGATAAGCACAATGAAAAGTGACAACAATGAATAGCCCCGACACTCTTTTTACTACAGCCACTTGGCTACCTTTTTCTAGCATCATGTTAGACTCGGGGTGCATTTGAAAAAGTAGCCACTGGATATAGACGAGAGCTGAACAGCTCATATGCAGAAGCATTCTTGATACAGTAGAAGAAAACTGTCTAGAGAGGCGTTCACCTCATCCCTTCAGGCCTGGGTCCTTCTCCGTTCTAACAGACAGAGGTGAGCATTTGTTCCTTAGCTAAAATTCTTAGTGCTTCCCACACTTCCCAAGTTGATCCACACAGCCACAGATACTGCACTGATCTGACTACATGGGGATCACAACATAACAACCTAGCCTGAGAGAATGGTGTAGTCACTATGCAACCGAACCAGTATCTGTAAACATGCAGTTGTCCAAACTCTTGACAAGAACAAGTGTTATATTTAAAGAAAGGGAAAGAAAGATAGGAGTGTTCCCTTTTGTAGCTAAGAAGTTTCAGACACTGTTCAGGGCAATTTTCTTCTAAGGCTGCCTTGGTTATGCCTATCTCTCTGAGAGCAGACCAAGTCCTTATAGAATCAGAAACATAAATTAAGATAATCTTAAGACAGCTAAGAAGTCAAAATTGGGTTATTAAAGAAATAATGCTTATAAAAAGGCACTTTTTCTTTACAGCAGCTGAAACTCATTGTTCTGTGTATTTTATTAAATTACTCTGAACAAGCTGTCTCCTAATCTTTTAAAAGAAATAGAATGCTTACTTGAAGTCACCATGTCTAGACATATGACACTCTGGATTTGTCCTCAAAACACTGAGGACAGTTGACCTTGCAGTGTCAAGCATGTCAATTGCTGTGCGTTCTTTAAGAACATACACAAAACCCCACTCCAAAACTCCCAAATAAGTACTTCCTTAGTTATGGTTTATGATGCAGTCCTTAACTAGAACAAAAGTACCAATATGGAACAGAAGGCAATATCTGTGGATAGGATCAGTCTGGAAATAAACAGCAATAAAAGAATTAAAGAACTTTGACTACAGAAAAAATAACTTTCCAAAACCAGAGCTTCATGGCCTAATTATACACTGTCTTATTGTGACCCCATGAATTTCATAGGGTTTTCTTATTTGCTAAACATGGAATTTTGTGGAATCAAGAGACACAAAGAAGGACTTGGAGATTTCTATAGCTAATTTATAAGTCTGTACATCAAGGCGTAGTGATAGCAAAAACAGCTATGATAGATGTGGGCATTATTATGTATCATGGGGGGGGAAATGGCAAGGGACATGCTTTTATTGAATTACATGAGATCTAAAAAATGCCTAGTGAAACTGACAGCTCTTCTTAAGCAAACAAAAGGCAATAATGTATATACACAGGGCACATAGCCAACATGTCATAATTGAATATTTTGAAGGTCTACAAAAGATGACAAGGTTAAAGTGAAATATCTTACAGATGAAAGAAGTATTTTCAGCTCCCCAAGATTGAGAAGACAGTCAAATGTACAGTTCTAATAACTACATGGCAGAGAGGATTAGGGAAACTGGAACAATGTCAGAGCAGGCTGGCCAAACAACACCATTTTATAAATATTTTAAAAATTCGATCTAGTCACCTTGTGCAAGAAAATGTTTGTTTCAAGGTATCTCTGAAGAGTTAGTAAAAATAAAACTCATAGTGCTAGAAAACCCAGTAAGCAGGACAAATGAAAATCTATGATGTGCCTTCCTGAATGGAGGGCTATTAAAAAGCTGGAACTAACATTAAGGCAATCTTGTTATCATACGTATTTGTACTTTAAAAAGAACTTTATAAGATCTGTATATTTCAACAAGGAGAAATTCTATGGAATAATAACCACGACTGCCCAGTCTCCTTGGGTCTGAAAAATAGGGCATAAAAGCAACAGGGGAATAGAGTAAACAGCAGTGTTTTCAGTGATACAAATATATTAGCAATAAACAACTAACAAGACAAAAGCATTGTGATAACATTTCAAAAGAAAGCAATCTTATTAAATGACCCCAAAGTTTGGGGGATATCAGACCTTAATGTCTAGGAGATAACAGTGTTCAGTGTTCAAATCCTCTTAAACCAATCAGCACAACGAAGGAGTAACTATGCAAGAAGCAAGCCATGTCACATCACATTATCACTATGTGGTATCATACAAGTGGAACACAGTGTGAGCTGGAAACACTTTAGAAAGTTACAGGAGGGTATGACTTAAACTCCGATTTGTGTGTGGGGTAATGGTGGGAGGAAATCTCTCTGGTGGATTATGACACACGCTACAAGGGACACATCCACACAAAATTTAATACCAAGTACAAACTCCAGAAGCAAGTTTATTTCTGACTCAATATGCAAAATGGAATAACAAGACTCCACAATTCAACAATTACTGATATAGAAGCCTTCATCTTACACTTGCATTTTATCAACAGGAGTATGATGGCGTCTTGGCTGTACCCTGATATACCCAATGACTGGGGGAAAAATATGCTGATTTAGGACCATGATGAAGGCTATTGCTTCTTGGTCTAAGTCCCAGAAAGCCAGGAAGTTGGAAGCTGAGGCTAACAGACATACCCTATGATCAGTAATGCTATGTGAGAAATTTTCTGTTGAAAGATTTTTCTGCATTTGGCAGAAGTTTTTCTTTCATAAAATGCATAAATTATGCAAATTGCATATCTGAGCTATGACAGGTGCTGCCATGTTGCATGGACTTTTAAAAATCAGAAGCCTCAGATGTGTTGTTTGCATGTTTTTGATCAACCAGTCAGTTCTTTGTGGCTCTTATGAGAAAGAAAACATTCACTGTCTCATTTTTGCATTGGAGGGAAGAATCTTGCAGGAGGTTAAACACACTTGACAGGTTATTTATAGGTTAATATTAGCCAAATACAAGCATTTTGTGGCTACTATCAATCTAACCTTTAGCAGAGATTTTTCATGTAAAACAAATCTGATTGTTTCTTAAGTATGCATATTTATACTCTATCTAATAAACAGAAATATTTTATTTTGCTTCATTAAGATAAAATACTACAATGTGCCAAGTAGCAATCAGAACTTCCTGCCTTCTATCATTTACGAGAATTTCATTTTGTTTGAACTGAACAGAAAGCACTGGGATGGAACAAAACTGGAAAAAAGGCAACACTGTCCAGTGTATATAGTTCCCTGTATTTTCACACATATTTTCACAAGTTGTACCATGTGCCAGCTGCAGTAAGAAATCAAAGTGGGGATATTTTAAAAAGCATTTCCTTTGTAACTGAACTGTGAACACTGTAAATTGTATAAAGAGAGACTGACAAACTAACATACACATGGGTAGCTGTAAGAATAAAACAAACATGGTTTAACAAACAGATCTGTACTATTAGTAGGAAATATATTAAGGGAGCATTCCTACGATACATTGAATGGTGTTCTGAGAATCAAAGGATACAAAGAATCTCTGTTCCAAGAGACAAGTCTACTTTCAAAAGAGGAAACCTCAATTGTGGCCTCCACTCTGTGGCCAGAGCTGTAACCCCAGGGACAGGAGGAAAAAGGATTTGTGGAGAAGTGAAACCAAGTAGGGAGGCAATTTAAAGATCAGATAGGGGCATGTGCTACCCCAAGATTGTTAATGTAATTCTGACTCCTTCCAAAGACTTCCAAAGACCATCCTTTTGTGGGGCTGGGGTAATAAAAAATTAATTGCTTGTTCTAATTTTGGTAATTCAACATTTAAATAGGTAGCAAGGCTTCCTGCACTGTTTAACATGAAAAATAAGCATTTTCTCCAAGACAGAAATGGTAAATTTCTACCCTCTTCAGCTTTTCTTTTCAGACACTTTTTTTAAAAACTGGCAGTCCATGCAGCCCAAAAGGATCCTTGTACAGAGAACTGGGTCTCTGTCCTACCTTAATTGCCTCTCTGAATCCACCATCTTTCCAGTCCCCAGCAGCAGGCAAAAGTTATTGCTATGACTTATTTTCCTCTCATCTCATGAAGATCATGTAGACCTGGCTTTTACTTTTGTTGCTAGACAAGCTGATAGACAGACAGACGGATGGATGGATGGATGGATGGATGGATGGATGGATGGATGGATGGATGGACAGACAGTCACACAGAAAGACAGACATACAGGCAGACAGACCTGAATCCTAGAAGGAAAGTATAAAATTGGAGTAAATTTAACAGGTGTTTATAAATCAGACATTTCAACTTCTGCCTTTCTCTGTGATGTCTGTTGGAATGGAAGTAATAATATCACCCAGTGGCAGCTACAGAATTTCAAGTGTCAAAGCATGGAAATCAAAGGATGGTGCTAGAGGCAAGAGCAATACTGCCCTCAAAATTAAGGCCTTGCAGCATCAAGGTGTCAAGTCTACAGGTCCAGAAATTTTCTCCTGTCTCAGGCATGGTTGGATCACAGAGTATTTCTACTGGAAATACAGCTATTTTGAAAAGGCTGTGGCCCTCAGATTCCAGCAGGTTGCTCCAAATTTTTGACAATGACTTCTGATTTAGGGTTCCTGAAGCTTGTGTGAAATTCAGTGGTAGTTTTCTGCACATGCTGCATGTTGTATCTGGGTACTGGCAGTCAGCTGCATCTATGAAACTGGTGGAAGTGAAAGTCATGTTTTGTTTAATGCGATAATATTTTTTCCAGTGTTTCTGCCTTTTAAAAGTTATTCATGCAGGTATGCACAAGTGATGCAATGCTTGGATACACAGTGATATGATCCAAGATTTTTAGTTGGCATTTTTATTTCAGCTGTCACAAACAGCTTCATTAAGAGTAGGTGGCTGATGGAAAGCAATGACAGTAGGATTGTTAATAACTTTACAAAGATGTGGTGAATTCGCTATCAAGGGATAACTTGCTTTGATTGCCAAGTGGAAATTGTGAGAGTAGAAATCAACCACAAAAGGCGCAAGACGGATCCCTACCCCCGGCACTGCCTCTTTTTCTTTCTTTCTTTTTTTGGGGGAGGGGGTAGAGGAGACATTCTGTAGTGAATATAGCAGCTCAATGGATGACGAGCTCAGCGCTAAAAGATGTATGTCCTCTTCAAAGCAGGTGCGTACAGTCGGCCTTCCACATTTGTGGGTTTTAGTTTCACAGATTTGACTCTTTGTGAGTTTCTCCAACCCCTGCACCCCCCTCCACCTCAGACACTTCTATTTCAGGGGAAGCTTCCCTCTCGGTAGCTTCAATCAGGCTGTATAGCCATTTAAACCCTGCCTCTGGTCCTCCCTCCTCTCCTCCACCAACTGCTGCCTGGCCAGCTAGGGATGGCTCACAGCTCAGTTTTTCAGCACCATAAACCCTCCTCTGATGCCTCTCACACCGAAAGAAGGAGCTGAGCAAGACAAAGTATAGGGTCACCATGCCTACCCACCCTTTTCCCTGACCTCATTTGGACCCTAGGAGGCCGTTCTCCCCACCATGCTTTGGCCCCCTTCCCATAGACGCTATGGGAAGGGAAAAGATAACCAGTTTTGCACAGTTTTTCCCATAGACACACATATTTTGATATTTGTAATTTTTCCACTTCTGCTTACTATCTATGTTTATATAACACCAGGAGAGCCTCCAAATGGACAACTCCTGATGCAATCAACCAAAGACACTGTACAGCTATCCTGTCTTTCTTCCTTGAAAGTTTCTCTCTTGGGGAAGAGAGAGCAGGGGAATGAATGAATGGCAAACACAAGAGGATTACAAATGGAAGACAATGAGATCTGGATCCCCTGTAGGATGTTGTGGATGAGGAAAGGTGACTATACAATAAAAAGTAATCTAGAAACATACTAATAGTGACAATCCCTACTCTGTTCTGTTTAAAAAAGTATTGCAAAGGCACAAAGACTTCATAGCTATTATATGTTATAGCTTGCGTTGCAGTGGTACTTAATACAGAATATGCATGCCTAACTCCTACTGCACATCAGAGCAGTATTATTTTGAAGATGTGAGCTTCCACATGTATTATTTCACAGACAGAGGATCACCCTAATGGGTAGAACAACATCTTCACACAAAGTACATCTACACTGCTTCCTCAGAATTATAGCAGAAACTCACTGGCTTCTGCTGGGATGTACTGAATCCTGCTCAACTAAAGTTTTGAAGTATAGTAACTTTATATATAAATTTATGCACGTCTTCTCAGATGTAAGGAATACAGTTTTTAATGAGATTTGCTCTTAGGTAAGTATATTTACACCTATAGAGTTAAAACTTATATCATGGCTTTCACAAACATCATGAAAGCTAAACCATCATTTATTTTGTTGTTTGTTTATATGAGCTTTTCAACCTTTGCATCTTTGACCTCAAGGGTTTTGAAAGCTGCTGAAATTGAATGATTATTGCTAATGTGTACCTTTCCTGTGTTTGATGTGTTTGATAATTTCTTTTTAAAGAAACGATTTTAGTTGTAAAAAATGTATACACTTCAGAATATTTTGCCCAGAAGTTCTACATCAAGTCTTATATTTCTGCTAAGTGCACTAAAAGACATATTCTCTATATGCTATATAAAGATAGTATGAGAGAAGTTGCTATTTCCTATAAAACAGAAAAATAGATTTCTGAAATCAAATACCTTACTTTATTCACTTGATCAACAGTTCTACAAATAGTATAGCACTCTCAGCAGCATGTTGTTACAAACAGTCTTTTGAGACTTGACACCACTTGTGTGGCTTAAGCTTTCATGAGGTTCCTGCCTCCACCTCCTTTGTAACGACAGCATTTGTTTACCTATCTCAGAGAAGTCTCAAAGCAGAAGTACAGTTTTTGGCATCATGTTAGAAAGAGACACCATTAATGTACAAGCAAGCACTTTAACTGACTCTACAGCATATGTTTTTCCTCTGTCTTTAAGTGACTGGAAGGAGAAACAGACATATAAAGATGAATCTGTGAAAACAGACCTTACTGTTAGCAAGCAGCTGCCTCCTTGACTTCCACTGTACACAAACCAAAGTGATGGTCCCTTAAGTGATTTGTGGTGTTCCAGCATTTGCCTACTGAACCATTCACAGTTCTGGACCTTGATTTACCTCAGAACTTTGTCAGTAGAACATTCTTATAGTATTTACTGCTGACGTTGTGCAGGTTACAGAGGGGGAAAAATCAACATACTACTTCTAGCTTTGCCATATTTGTGTTTGCTGCTAGTTTGTGCGTGTGATCTGGAAACCAGACTGTCAGGCACCAGCAAACTAAAAGGTGGCAAGCTGTCCTTTCCTACAAGACAGGTTTTCCAAAATTATAGGATTTTAAAAGCTTCTTTTACTTGAACACAGTGGCCTTGAATCACTTCCAGCAGGTACTAAAATCTTAGCAGGATAAGCTGCCCCCAAACCAATACACTCAGAATTCAATAGCACTGCATCAACTAAAGCTTGGGATTTGTCTTGCAGACTCCTGTGATCATTATTAACAACATTACCAGCCACTTTTGTTTTGCTAATTTGGTGCTTCACCTATGAATAAGTGAACTTCATAGAGTAAATTACATACACAATATAAGTGCTGTTCTGCTTATATTAACAGGCACCCATGTATATAATTCATCCAATGTGGTTTCTGAGTATATCCACATTGCACTTAACTCCATTAGGCAATGATGGGCTGGCATTCAACCAAGCACACTTAACAGATTCCTTTGGGAAGCCAGGTGAACTGAATGCACCAAGAAAGATGGGACAAAAATGGCAAATGAAAAGGGACCCCTCCCCCACTGTTTTTAATTGACAAACAAAGCAAAACAGGTTTATGTAAAATGAAACAGGATTATACAACTGCTAAAATATTAAAGCCATTCCTATAGTCTAATCTGCTTCTGAATTCATGAGTCTACAATCTATCCTAAATTGCTCTTGACATCAAAACAGACGGGATGAAAATTGATATTTTCAATAACAGTATTGCTTTTTTTAAAAAATAAACAACTTAGCCCAAACTGACATCTGAATTTAATTCATACTAGTGAGATTCCATGCATAATTTGTTAGTCATGACCCACATGTGCAATAGCTGTGTTCTACAGCAGTTACTTGCTGGACAAGAAACAGATAAAAATGTAACTTTTATAGAAGGTGGAGAAAGTTATTTATGGGGAGTGAACTCTAGCCTTCTAGATGTTGGTGGACTACAATTCTCATCAACCCAATGGTGAGGAAGTGTGGAAGCTGCATTCCAACATCATCTGGAAGGCCAACCTTGATTATTCTGCTGTATTTGAAACCACTGTTGTTTTTTCTTATACAAAAGACATTTCAACAAGGATAGGAAGCTGGCGTATTAAGTGGTTACTATCTCAGAAATACTGGATAATACTGGAGGTCTGATATCACCTCAAGTCTACAAAAAATGAGACCATTGCTCAAATATTCTCCCCAAGAGTGGTAGAAAACAGGAATAGCTTCCCTGTTGAATTCACAAAGAAAGTAAATTCATTGATTCTGACAGGAATATAATGTAAACTCTCAGGAACTGTTAGGTGGTAGTGTATATGTGTAGGGAGAGTTTTCATCTGCAGTTCTCCAGCCTTCACGTATTCTGTTCAAGACTTCACCGTGAAATTGGCTTGGGTGTGTTTTGTTTGCTTGCTGGATAATTGGATTCACCTTGCAGTCTGTTAAAACCCAGGCTCACTATCTCTTGGACAAAATTTAAAAGGACACTCCATAGTAACCTTGCTTCCACTCTCTCATGCAAGACTGTGTGCTTTGACGTCGGAAGAATGAGTCTACAGGTGAGACAAACAAGCTTGGGGGAATGGCACTGGGTGTTTTCAAAGGGTCACTGTCTGCTGCAGAAAAACGCAGCAAAGTATTAATGGCCACATTTTCTTCTTAGAATTTCCTCATCTTTTAAACTTTTAAAAAATACAAAAACTCTAAAAATGGCATAATTTAACTTCTCAGCTACTGTTACTCCAGATGAAGCCTCTTTCTGCTTTTCTAGCTATAAAACAACAGCAGGAACTGGAAAGCACAGCTTTTGAGCTGCACATATTAAGATGTGGGGTGAGGGGCGTGATTAATGTCTCCTCCATACTGTAACAAACATCATTATGGTTGACAACTTGCTTGGAAAATTATTTCTATAACAAAGTAATTTGTTCTAGTTCTAAGGCCCCCAAAGTAGTGCTACAGTTATAGCTGTCATTAAAAAAAAGCCAAACCTCAATAGTAACTAAACAGTTACTTTTATTTATTTATTTTAAACCAGAATGTTACAAGTGGAGGCCCGTGATACAAAATGCACTTAAGCAGCAAGGCTACATGCATCATGTAACTGTAAAAGTAACTAAAACTATGTTATAATCATAAACTATTTTAAGTATGCCTTAATAGTTGTGCAAAAGAAAAGGAAAAAAGAAAGAAAAGGAAATAATGACTTCTAAGATCCTGCTCAGCTATACATTCATGGAGGGACTTACCAATAAGTCCCAATTCTTCTACTAGTAGTTCACTCTCTAGCAATGTTTCCTTTATACCACTTTCCTAAAAGTGAATAGAGTCTCAGTAACTTATTGTTGATCCTCTTTGGAAGCTGTTTGCAAAACTTTGTAAGTTTGTCTGCTTAGGGCATGTTTAAGCAAGCAGCATTATTGTTTTCTTTTAATATTGTCCTTATATAGGTGGAAAAAATCATAATGCTCTTCTCCCATTTCACTGCCCCATTAACAGACGGGGAAATCATGGGTGCACGTGTGTATGGGGGCCTCCAGCAGCTGAAATCTGAGTGGGTTGAAATCTGAGAGGAGGAAACTATCTAATGCCCTCTTCAGTTTTTTTCCCCATATATAACACTGGCCCCTGCAACTAACAAGGAGATATTAATCCTTTTGTTTGGACAAGTCATAAACATGAAGAGCCAAGGTTTTTATGTTTGCCAACTGAGTACAACATAGTCTTCTTGCTGCACTTCAGGCTCCTGCTTTTCCAACTCCAGGTTCTGATTTTGGGATCCTGAGCTATAGAATAAATGCCTCAGATTTTGGAATACTCATTTAACAATACAGTGGAATACTCTCAATCAGGGAACATGGTCCATTTTTGATGGGCTGCAACTCCCAGAAGCCTAAACCAGCATAGCTAATGGTGGCAGATTATGGTGAGGAGTCCATTAATATCTGGAGGGACACACATTGCCCCTTCCTGCTTTAAACTGTGGATAATCAATCATGCTAGAGATGGAGAGGGTACAACTAGCTGCCTTTGTGTGATTTTGGGAAGAGTTCAGATTAAGTCCACCTGTGCCAGGAACCCATTAAACAAAGGAACCACCATATTCTTCTGTGCTGTTCACTCCTAAAAACAGAGCAGGAACAATATCTGCATTCAATAATAGCTTTTAAGAATGACTACAGTTTTTCCAGAAAGCACTAGTGGATACTCCACAGCCAATTGCTACAATTAACAAAAGCTGATCTCTTTCCAGTATTTCCTTGCAATTATTTGCACAGTCTATAAATTATTTTGGGTACCACACATCACTACCATCTGATCATATATTTCAAATTAGTACTGTCGTTAATACAATGCTGAATCTGCTTGTGCTGATGCACTCAAGACTCTTATTAGGAGTTTCTGCTATTCACCCAGTTCACTGTTTTTATTTATTGCACAGAGTACTTGAACAACATTGTGTAACCATATGCCATCATTCCTGATTTCCAACAGTACCTACTTTTACTGAACATTTGCATCTTTATCATCAGGCAAGCATGATATTCCTCTGCTGTGCCAGCATGCCTCTTGCAGCACACTGATCCCTCTGTGTACAGCTATGAATATCTACACAGACTAGGAAAAATGTCTGCTGGTCAGTTTACTTCACTTGAAAGTACTTTTAAGTTGCAGGTCAACTGGTTAAATCACATTCTACTGTCTATACTCAGTAGGTATTCCATCTCTGCAGTGCTACACACAAAGGACTTCAACTGTTCAACAGCTGTGCCCTCTCCTCTCAGGAAGAGATGGCTTTGACCCAAAAGCATCCTAGAATGCTTTAAAGAAAGACACAGGCACGCAATAAGAGCAAAGCAAGTGTTAAGTACCATCTGTTCTGACACAGCAAATTGAGCAGCAGCATACCATACAGCTACAGAATGAGAGGCTCTTCTTCTTTTTACCTCTTTTGATTGGCTGCTAATTTAACAGCCATGCAGCAGTAGAGGAGAAAAGCAGGCAAAGTTCTGAATTTGAAGTCAGACGCTGGTAACCACAGACTCAAATAATTTGAGAGACTATAAATTTTAAATTAGAAGATGTTCCATGGACAGAAGAGAATAGGATGAGACACTCCTTTTTACCTCTTCATAATTACACTAACTGTATCTGTGAGAACCCAAACTGCAATTCATATTTTGTCACAGCCGTAACTGCAGGAACTTTTGCACAGAAATGATGATAAAGGGGAGTGCATATAATGTTCTGCAGGCTTTCTCCATTGAATGAGCTTTTGAATTTCACCACATTCAACCACTATGAATGTCCCCAATTTCAGTATCTGTTGAAATGTTCAATAATTCATGGACTTGATGAACTGACCTGTTACTAACACACATGGCAACACAGAAGAACAGGGTAGGGAAGCCATTGTTTGGCTTCTTGTTTCTCTCATATGTTGTATATTTTACATGCTTGGCTCTTGATATTAGGAAAGTGAATGTGTATTGTCTGAGACTGAAACATACTGCTTTAGTCTTCAAAGCTGGATTGAGTACCGATTCTGGGAAAAGTGGAGTGTCAATTAGTCAATCAAATATTGAAAAAATATGCAAAATATAAACAAAGGGATACTTCATGACCAAATTTCTTTGGAGTTTAGAAATTGGACAAATGCATGCATACAAGTGAATAAATTTATTTTTCCCAGGAAACCCTAAATTCAGTATTTCTCCACAGACATTCCCTCATTATTAGTGGGACAGAAAACCATCCCCAACAGCATAAACACATAGATCAATTTGAAGGCCATATCCCACTGGTGATACCCCAAACAGTTCTGGTGTTTAGTTATGCAAATATTGCAGCTTCATGGACACACCTGACTGTATGTCGCTATATGGTGGGCTGCTCAGTTTGCTGTATCAGTTCCTTTCTGGTCCAAATTCAAGGTGCTGCTGATGTCATTCAAAGCCTAAATACCTTGGGACTTCCAATACTCTTAAGAAGTATCTCTGCCTATATATAGACCTGCCTGAGAACTGAGCTCTGCTGATCAAGCCTTGTTCCATGTCCCACTTGTAGGAACAATACATCACGCAGGAGACATAGGAGGGGGCCTTCTCTCTATGATGCCGCATTGGATTTAATAAATAAATCAAATAGAACTGTCGTTCCAAATAAGAGATCTTTCATAGTATACAGCATTTTAAACAACATGCATACATGTTATGTGCTCCAAAAGATGATGAAATCCAACATAGTCTACCCAAAGGTTTTGATTTTGGTCATACACGCACACAAGGAACTCAGCATGCACAAAGGGAAACCTAATCAGTGGGAAAGCACAATGTGTTGCAATTGCTTCTATGTTCAGCTACAACACATGGATGGAGTCTTGCTTTGCAGGGTTTAGAGAATATGCTTCTCCTTATATCTAAGGTCTATGGGTAATAAAAGTTAGAAGAATAGCTATGTGATAATGCAGCATCTTTAGAACAGACGCCTGGAAAAGTTGCTGAATACCAACCTAGCAGAAGTTTGGGAGCATTCTGTGTGTGTATGTACATTCAGGATACCTGTTGACTTACAGTCACTTCATAAATTTCACAGAGTTTTCTTAGGCAAGGAATACTCAGAGATGTTTTGTTAGTTCCTTGCTTTGAAACATAGCCTAAAGTATCAATATTCATTGGTGTTCTCCCATACAAGTACTAACCAGGGCTGAATCTGCTTAGCTTCCAAGATCAGACAGCCTTTAGGGTATTTAGGCCTTTACTTTGTACTCATCTAAGAAACTTAAACCATTGTCTGGATGAGAGGCTAATTGAGCTGTTTTGGCTTACTTTATTGCCACTTTGTTTTTAGTAGCTTTGGTGATGACTTTATTTAAATACACCTTTGGAAATGGAAATTTTACTGTAAGATGTTTTATGTATTGGAAGATGTGCCAACCACTGTGGAGGAGGCAGGATATAAATTTTTGAATAAATGGGCAAAGCAGTAAAGAACCAAATTATCATGCAGAAACAAAAGTGAAAGAGCTGTATATATTAGTCATCGCTCCAAACAAGTTCAAATTTATTATTGTAATACAAAGATACAGACTGTGTAAATCTGTGAACTATTTAAGTTTTAAAAATCCAAGAGGAGCTATTTTCCCAGAAGAAAACAAAATTAATCTTTGTTACAGAAAGCCACATGTTAGCTGTTTGCTGGTTCTAATAAGGTGTCAACCAGAAAGGGCTAATACTTCAACCAGAATCTTAACTTCTGAAACTTTTACCTTCACTTTCACAACACATTAGTTTTAACCCTTTATATCAGGAGATTGGCTATCTGGAATACTCTAATATTGTTGCTCCTTAGATTATCAATACACAATATATGTGGTGCCCCTAGTTACAGAAATCTCTTTTCACATATACACAAAGAATATACCCAAAATATTTGTAATATCAACATTTCATTTCCTTTTTTGTTAGGACATGTGCTGGATATACGGTAACCATTTTTAATAAAGTAACACAGTAGACCAGTTCACTTCGCAATCACTTAAGCCATGGTTTAGGTGGTCGGTGATGGTGGTGTGAATAAGAGCTTTCTTTTTAACTACAAGGCCCAGGCTCACTAACTAGAGCAAGTACAAATTATTAGGAGGGTGCATGGAGGAGAAACTAGTAGAGCCATCAGAGTGTACCGCATGAGCTACATATTATATATATATTGATAAAATCTATATATGAATTACTGTAGATCTAAGATTTTAACGTGAAATTCTCAAAGTGGCCAGTAAAGCTGTCCAAAACCTGCCTAAAGCCAGTCAATATATACTCATAGTTTACATGTAAAAGCTAAGGTGATTAGTTAAACTGATCCCAGAAAAAAAAAAGGTGGGTGGGTGGGATGTTTAAGTCTTGCTTACTATTGGTAGAGTATTAGGAGTCAGAAATTCTAGGAGATATACAGTAAATCATGCTGACACTTACCAAAAATATCCCAATATACCTTCTTCCTTTGACTGCTTTATATGACCATGGATAAGCTGTGGTGAACCTCAAGCCTATCACTTTTTGAAAAAATGTATTTGAAAGTGAACAAAGGAATCAGTCTTTAATGGAATGTAACCATGGTTAGGCAGCCCATGTATATTCACCCATTTTGTGGGAACATCTTTGGGTCAAATACTCATAAACAAGTATTACATGTACGGCAGCCAGTTTGTTTCCAGGCAAGATTCAAACAGCTGATTATGACCTACCAAGCCCTATTTGGCTTAAATAACACCTTGACAGACCATATCTCCCTGATACCTGTCCAGATCTTGAGATTCTCAGGAGAGGCCTTTCCTTCAATCCTACCACCTTTGCAGGTACAATTAGTGGGATACAAGACAGGGCCTTCTCAGTGGCTGTCCTTAAGTTCTCAAATGCTCTCCAGGGGGGGGCTAGAATGGTTCCTTCCCTGCATTTGCAGACAAAGACATACCAGTATTTTATGCTGACAGTTCTAATGGAACTGAAAGTTTTCTAGGAAAGGACTTCTCAGAGGATGCTCTATTGTTAAACTGCAGTGTTTTTATCCTTTTTAAGTATATGTTTTAAACTGTTTTAATATTGTTGATAGCTTAATTCTGTTTTAACATTGACTTTTTGTTTAACTATATTGGAATCATTTTAATTTATAAGGTGCCATGAGTCCCAATCTTGGGGGAAAGGTAGAGTATAAATAAAGCTGTTAATTACAACAACAAAGACAATAATAATAATGACCTTGTACAAGATGACTTCTCAGGTTATTAATAATGCTTATATGTATTCCGAAGTCAAAACACAATAAAAGTCAAGCGTTCAATTTCTGCCAAACTTATTTTAACCCATCACTCATCTGCTACTCCAAAAAAGAGTTTAGATTCCTACTTCACCTAAAAGTTTTGCACTGAAAGTCATGGTCTTTATTCAAAGTGGAGACAAACATTCTTTCATTTACAGCCTGTCCTAAACTTAAGCCTCAGCCCATTTGTATACACTCACTTCAATAAGTCTCTGTGCAGCTCTGTTCTATAAAGAAGAATTCCTTGTCGGGAACAGAACAAAAAACACAGCACACATGTATCTGCTCTCCTACTGTTAAGTGGCTTGGGAGAAGAACAAGTCTCTCCCCAGGAGAGCTGATTATCCAACCAACAACTGAGGAAAAAAGTTAATTAAATGATGGGGGGACTATTTAACAAAATGTTCTTCTCCGTTCAGTTTAAGAATATTCACACTGATGCAAAAATATATACAATGTCCTTTTTATTTGATGATTTGTAGAAAGTCCTGACTGTGCTCCTTTAGGGGCTTGAAAAGAGCAGGAGACTACACAGTGTGTAAATATCTCCAGGGAAATCTAGCACTTCTGAGACATATTAATCAAGAGCAAAGATAGTAACATTTCCATATGTCATGCAGCACTGAGCCACTGCATTCCAAGTTTTGTCCTTGGGTATTAGCAGCAACAGGAGTGACAGGTAAATGTCAAAAGGAAAATGGCAGCGTGCTGTAAATTTTAGCCTCCATCTGCTACTTATTCTTGGAGCTTAGGTATCCAAATCCTTTAGACAGAGAAAACATATATGACACAAACAGAAAATGTCTTTCATCCAAGCAAATCTACCTAAGGACGAGATTAATTAAACTGCAGCAACAGTAGACAAAAGATGAGCTTACCTGTAACTGTGGTTCTTTGAGTGGTCATCTTGCCCTCATACAAGGGTCTTTGCGCATGCACGGAAGCTGGAGTCAAAAACTTCTAGAGCTGAGTAACTTGGTGGGAACTCCTCCCCTTCTAATGGTACTAAGCACGCTCAGTTTCACGAAGCTACCTCCTCTTCTGTTTCAAAGTCCGCCAAAGGGGACGTGAAAGAGGGGAGGTAGAGTCGGTATTGTGAGGGCACAGATGACCACTCGAAGAACCACAGTTACAACCTGTTCTTCACTGTGATCTCTGGGCCTCACACAACAGGTGATTATAGAGCTTACCTGAAGGATGGTGGGTCAGGTCCTAGAAGACAGAGGCAATGACAGCCCAGCCAAAGCAAGCGTCTCTTCTGGCTCTACAATCCAGCCTCTAGTGTAGAATAAACGTGGATGGTTGGGACCAGGTTGCCACTCCGCAGAGTTCTGGAAGGTCCACACCACAGAAGAGGGTTGCAGAAGAAGCCACAGTGCGAGTGGAGTGAGCATGCAAGGCTGACAGAATAGGCTTATCAGCAAGCTTGTAGGCTTTGTGGATAACTTCAATGATCCATTCTGAAAGATGCTGGGAGAAGACAGGGTGGCCCCTACATCTGCCTAGCATACAAAGAGGCGAGGAGTGAGGTGGAAAGTTTGTGTGCTGGATGTAGAAGGCTAAAGCAAGCCGGACATCCAAAGAATGGAGCAACTATTCAAGGTTGGAAGTTGGTCGCAAGTAGAAGGTGGGTAGAATAATGTCTTGATTCAAGTGGAAGTTGGATACTATTTTGGGGAGAAAGGAAATGCCTCGGCGGAGGACCAATTTATCTCTGTGAAAGACCAGAAATGATTCATTGGAACAGAGAGCGGTGAGTTCACCAGCATGTCTGGAGGACGTTATAGCGCTCAGAAATGCAGTTTTCAACATAAGTTGTCATCCACAGTTGCAAGTGATTCAAATGGTCACCACATGAGCTGAGAGAACACTAGAGAGAGTGACCAGGGTGGTGATGGAGGTGACACAGGAAGGTAGAGGTGATTGAGACCCTTCAAGAATCTCTTAACCATGGAGTTATGGAAAAGAGAGGGATGGAATGTCAGGAGGCTGATGTGCCACTATAGCAGACTAATACACCTTGACAGAAGAGAAGGCGAGCCCTTGATCCTTCAGTGAGAGGAGGAAATGAAGGGCTGTCATGAGGGCAGTTGGCGAAGAACATTCAAATCCCACCTGTGTGAAGGTCACAAAACGTTTCCACTTATAAGTATACGATTTGTTGATAGCGTCCTTTCTTGAAGCTCAGAGAACTGCACAGAGTCTTGAAGAATTTAAGGAAGGATCCACCAGGCAGTCAGGCAGAGGTGAGGGAGATCCAGGTAGAGAACGAGTCCGTTGGAGTGTGAGAGAAGATCCACAGCATGGGGAAGGTGCATCCATTGACTTTGAGATAGCTGGAGGAGGGGACCGAATGAGTGCTGTCTTGGCCAGAATGAGGTGACAATGATTGCACTGGTCTAATCCTTTGCTAGCTTCACGATCATTCTTGGCAGGAGAGGAAACAGGGGAAAGAGATAATACAGAGCATGGGTCCATGGGAACTGGAACGCTTCTCCCACAGAGTTTGGCTGATGCCTGCCCTGGAGTAACAGAGGTGGCACTTGGTATTGAATTGGGTGGCAAACAGGTCAACGTCTGGGGTTCCTCAACAGAGGCGGATCAGGTCAAAGGAGGCCATAGACAGAGTCCATTTGTGATGCGAGGAAGCCTTGCGGCTGCAGGCATCTACAAGAGTGTTGTGTTGTCCCGCTAGGTGGATTGCCACTGTGTGTATCCGGTTGAGTACATACCAATCCCAGATTTGGAGTGCCAGGTGAAGGAGGGGGCACGAACAGGTTATGCTTTGTCGGTTGATATAGAAGACCACAGTAATGTTGTCCAATATTATCTGGACGCCCCCGCCACAGATGAGTTTCTGGAAGGCTTAAAGGACTTTGAAAATTGCAAGAAGTTTACATGGAGACTGGATTCCATGTGAGACCAATGAACTCTGAGGCCAGCACAATGGGCTCCCCAGCTGAGGAAGGAGGTATCCGTTGTCAAAGAGATGGATGGTTTGGGAGGAACAAATGACATTTCTGAGAAAAGACTGCAGCAAACAAGCCAGTAGTGGAGAGATGACTTCACTGAGTTCCGAAGGACCATTATTTTGAACTGATTGTCATGAAGAGTGTCGAAATGGTGAAGAAACTAGAGTTGTAGCAGACACGACTGAGGTTGTGGTGGCCATGTAGCTGAGAGTCTGCTGGATACAAAGGGCCAAAGAAGACGTTTTGTGGAGGACGTGGTAGACTGCCAGATGGAGAGTGCGGAACCTGTGTCAGGGAAGGAGTGCTCGGCTGACATTGGCATCAAGAGTCACACTGATGAAGTCAAGAGTCTGAGCTGGCTTGAGATGAGATCTCTTCGAATTCACATTTAGTCCCAAGTCATGTAGAACAGAAAGAGTGAGCTGGATATCCTGAAACAGTTTGGACTGGCAGGTCGCCATCAGAAGCCAATCGTCTAGATACAGAAACATCATGACTCCCTTGGTCCTCAGGAAGAAGATGATGACTGACATACATTTTGTGAAGACCCTAGGGGCTGTCGATAGACCAAAGGGGAGAACCCTGCATTAGTAGGTTGCGTCACCAATGGAGAAGTGGAGATGCCTTCTGTGTTGCGGGCAAATGGAGATGTGAAAATAGGCATCCTGAAGATCTACAGAAGCAAGCCATTCTCCTCTTTGGAGAAAAGTGATAATGTAGGGTAGAGTTACTACCTTGAATTTCCAAGGTTGTATGTAAGAATTTATTCTGTGAAGGTCTAGAATTGGTCTCAGGTCACCACCCCGCTTGGGTACAGTAAAGTATCAGGAAAAGAAGCCATTGATCTTGTTCCCTGGAGGTAACTTCTCAACAGCACCCTTTTGAAGAAGACTGTCTATTTCCTCGAAGAGGACAGGGTTCAGAGGCGTAGAACAGAAAACATCAAGAAGAGGAGTACTTGCAAACTCTATGGCGTAACCCAGGTGGATGATGGTAAGTACCCTGGCATCTGTGGTGATGGTCCACCAGGTGGAGTAGTGGCAGGATAGAGTTGGAGCCCTTGAGGGGTCATGGCTGGTCAATCAAAAGATGGGCTGTGGTGGCAACCCACTGTAGAAGTCAAAAGTAGGATTTAGAAGTGGAGGACGACTTCTTGGTGGATGTCTGGCACTTAAGACAGTCTGCAGGAAGAAGTAGAAACAACAGGAGAGTTGTGGGACTGCCAGAGCTGTGATCTGGCGCAGGGCTGTGGAGGGAACCCCATTTTCTTGGCAGTCAGGCGAGCTTTCATTAGGTGGTCCATGGCGTTGTCTATCTTGGAATTGAACAGACCTTGACCTTCAAGGGGCAAGTCCTCAATTCACTTCCTGGTGTTCTCAGTCAGTCCTGCAGATTGAAGCCATGCATATGGTGAGACAATACCAACAAAGACTTGAGCCGCGCACTCTGCAGCGTGTCTAGAAGATTGAACTTGTTGGGAGGACAAGGTGATGGCCTCATTGTGGCACTGCAGAGCGATAGACCTGTTTTCCTCTGGCAAGGAGGGGATAAGAGAAAGCATCTTCTCCCAGAGTGCCCGCTGCTAAGCACCCATACAAGCCTGTGCGATAGAGACTCTCGCTATGAGGGATGCAGAAGAGTAGAATCGATGGCCGAAGACGTCCAGGCGACATCTTTCCCTATCAGTTGGCTGGTACGGACATATTTTCCTCCTTTAGTTTCAGATGCCTCCATGATGATGGAATTGGGAGTAGGGTGATTGCAAAGGTAGTCCATGTCTTTGTGTTGGGCTTGACAGAGATGCTCTAGCCCCTTCAGGGTTGGAGGAAAATAAGCTGGCTGGGCACATGGGTGTTTCATGACGACCTGGTTCCTGGTAAGAAAGGGAGTGGACCTGCCACAGGTGCTTTGTTCTCCACAAACTGAAAGGCAGGGTCCTGTACTGGGAGGGGAGGCAGACCTGACAGTCCAGGCTGACTGCCTTAGCCATCCGAAGTACAACTTCCGAAAATTGCCTGACATCTTCCCAAGCAGAGTCAAGAGATGTGTTCTCGAAGGCAAATGGGGGCTAGTGTCCTGACTGAGGACAAGAATCTGGAGTATTGTCCTCTGACTCAAAAGTGTCTGAGCTAGTGGAAGAGTCACTGGTGCCGGACTGTGTTGTTACCGATGCTGATAACGATGTTGGTACTGGGGCTGACAGAACAGGCGCAGCAGCTGACGTCAGTACAGTCGAAGATTTTGTCGGTACAGTGGTGGAAGTTGTAGGAGGTGGCAACGGTGGCCTGGCAATCGGGGCTGTAGTCCTGGGTGGAGGCGAGATGGGTCTGGACCAATGAGGAATGTTCAGGTGTTTGTCAACTTAAGACGGGAGAGCTTGTCGAGGTGAACGGGGACTGTGATCGGGACCAATGCCGAGGTGTAGAAGACTGATAGTGCTCGAGGTGTCTCAACGGGGATCAAGATCAAGAGTGATGGAAAGTAAGGAGGTAAGACGGGGACCAGTAGTGAATGTCAGGGTGGTAATGGTCTCGATAAGCCAGAGAGTATGAATAAAAGGTAGTAGGCAGATGTCTCCAGGAACACTTTCTTACATAATGTTCGATATAAGAGGCTGATGAAAAGGGCAAGTCCTCTCAAAATGTGGGTGGAGAGTAGTCAAGGCGGTAGTCCTGGTAATGATATGGATGGTCTCAATAATCAGGTGAACGAGCCCAAGAGTGATGATAGGGATGATCCCTTGAAAAGGAATGGCGGTCACGATGGCCCAGACAGTCCTGAGGCGGTGGCATCTTCTCACAGTCAGGAGAAGTCTCATGTGCCAATTGGGGACAGTCCTGATGGTCCCTCCAGTCATGCAGGGAAGCCAGAGGAAATTGTGAACACTGCTCTTGGGATTGCAGGAGACCTGATCCTGTTCTAGAGGTTGCAAGGCAGGGAGCTCTTGGGCCCGCATCTCAGGAGTGAGGGAGACCATCCGCACTCTGGTACTTGGGCTGGGGGAACAGCTCCTGAGAAGCCAGGGTGATCGTACTCTGAGTTGTAGGACCGTCGGACAAGTCTGGTGAAGCAGATGGTGGAAGTGAGTGGAGTTTCTCCTTCTTTTTGGAAGGATGGGATGGCCCTTCATATGGATGGCACTTCTTCGAGTACTTTCCTGAAGTCGCTTCAGTAGAGGAGGAGGGCTTGCCAGAAGGAGGACATGGAACCGGCTCCTGCTGTCCAACAGAGGTAGATGGAACCGTGGTGGAAGGTGAAGCAGTCATCCATGAAGGTATGGACGGAGTTGGCTTTGGTACCGAGGAGGCTGGTGTTGACATTGGTATCGATGGAAGTGGTTGTCTTCGGGATGAAGAAACAGAACCTGAGGCCTGTTCCTTCACTCGGAGGGCTTGTTCCCAACAATATGATTTGAGGTGAGAAGCCCATTTTTTTAAAGTTTGAGAGGTGAACTCTCGACAAATGGGACATGCTCTAAAGTTGTGTCCCTTGCCCAGGCAGAAAAGACAGTTAGAGTGGGCACTGGAGAGAGCGACCTTGAGTCCACAAAAGGCAAAGAATTTGAAAAGTGCAGAAGACATAAGGTATAGAGGGGGAAGAAAGAAGATCTAAAACTGACCATATAACACCAATTCTGAAGTCTTTACATTGGCTGCCTATTAGTTTCCGGTCACAGTACAAGGCGTTGGTTCTTACCTTTTAAGCCCTTCATGGCTTGGGGCCAGCCTACCTGCAGGATCGCCTTCTCCCATATAATCCGCCCCGCACATTAAGGTCCTCTGGGAGGAACTTACTGCAGCCGGTCAAAACTAAGTTGGCTGCGGTTACCCAGAGGACCTTCTCTTCTGTCGCTTTCAAGTTATGGAATGGCCTGCCGGAAGAGACCCGGCATATTACCAGTCTTGACTGTTTTAAAAAAGCAGTCAAGACTGTTCTCTTCCGACAGGTCTTCCCAGACTAGTACTCCACCGCCTCCCACCGACTGTCCTATTGTTCTTAATAGTTAATGTGTTTTAGGGGGTTTTAGATGGGTTGGTGGGTGGGGAGGATGGGTTATGTTTTAATTTCTTTTAATGTATTGATGCACTGTTGTAGTACCGCCTCGAACCATCGGGAGAGGCGGGATATAAATAAATTTTATTATTATTATTATTATTATTATTATTATTATTATTATTATTATTATTAAAGAAGGGAGGAAAAATATATTTTTGTGTGTGTGTGTGTGTGTGTGTTTTAGGGAAAATAAGAGGAGGAGGTAAGGGAGGTAAGAATTGAAAAAAAATAAAGAAGATAGCAGTAGAAGATTAACGAAGAAAATAGCTACTCAGCCCAAAGTCTTGACAGGTGCTTACTGCTCAGTGGACGAAAAGAAACTGAGGAGGAGGTAGCTTGGTGGGACTGAGCATACTTAGTACCATTAGAAGGGGAAGAGTCCCGCCAAGCTACTCAGCTCTAGAAGTTTCCGACTCTGCCTTCTGTGCATATGCGAAGAAGACCCACTGTGTGATGAAGAACCAAAGACTCTCTTTAGGTACATGCAAAGGCTTGCATACATAGAAGTTTCCTCCTCCTTGTCCCCACAACAGTCCCCATATTCTCTGAAATTTTGAGAACAATGCTGTGCAGTGGAGAGGAACCTCTTCTGGGAGAAAGTGGATATCTCTAAGGCAGTGGTGGAGACTTTGTGCCTCTCTGATGCTGGGCTGCAAACCCCTTCCCCAGCCATTGCCAGGACAGCTAACGAGGAGGGGTCTAGCAAGGTGTATTCCAGCAATATTTGGAGTTCCACACTTTCCCCATCCCAACAATAAGGGCATAAACTGGAGATCCACTGGCTGAGATCCAAACAGAATATATGTCATGTTGCAGAAAGAGGGGAGGGAGAGGCAATTTGATTTGTCCCTTCTGCCATTATAGAAGGTCCTCCAGGGAAATGGGAGACAAGTCTGGAATAAAATGGGAAATGACACACTGGGATCAGTGAGAATCAACTCCCTCTTCCAGCAGGAGTCTCCAAAGATCTCAGTCTCTTCTACAAACGGATGGAGCTTTTCCCTTAATGAAAAGGCCCATCTGCATTCAATGACAGTCATTACTTCTCCCACGCAATCCTCACAACAAAAACTGGGAAAATTAGAGATTAAAAAAAATCAGCTACCAAAAATTGCAAGTGATTACATCACAATGATGTAAGCCAAGCTTTCACTTCTAGTTTCTATTTGCTTTATATTTGCCAAAGAACTCTGTAAAGGGAAAATTTATGAAAACTTTCCTGGTAGAATTAACTCCTTTTAAAAACCTCCTTAAAACATCTACAATGTCTTTCAATAGCCTTATGAGATAACATTGCTCAACATATTTAAAACAGCTGAAAATCTAACTAGTGAGTAAGGAAAACAGAGCCAAAGGGTCTGAAATAACTCTATTTCTATATCACACTTCATTTAGTGATGTTTATTAACAATATTTTTAATAAGTGAAAGGGAGAAATACTCTCTTATATCTATGAAAAACACTTGTACCAAACCAGGTCATTCTCTGGAAAAAAGGAGCAAATGTGTTCAAAAATCATCACAACTCCTTTGGAGCTGCTGGAAAAATGAAAGACATCATGTCATGTTGGCATGACATGAATCAGAAAGTCCTTGTTCCTTACACTGCCCTTGTTTGAACTGCTTCTTATATTTTCCCTTTATGTAATGAAATATGTGGGAAATCAACTTGTGAGCAGATTGCCAGATTTTCCTGCACCTGTACTATTGCTATTGAAATAGGTGTCCTTTTGGTATAGGCAGTCTAAGAGTGGTTCTCCTATTGGTCCTGCTTGCAAAACAAGACAGCATTAAGGTAAGGCTGACTGTCCAGATGAGACAAGGAATGATGCTTAAGCACAAGCACAAGCTTAAAAGATCTTCCCATATGAGTCAAGGGCCTCACTTAGCTTGAATCTTAGCAAGACTATTCTATGAAACTGCAAATGGATGGATGCTTGGATGGACTGGTAATTTTAAAATTAACCTGGGCAATTAACCTGATACAAGTAATTATAGCCTAAGGATGTGGACAGGATCCTTGGAGAATTAAGAGCCATCATATGTCTGCTAGACTTTTGCTCCTGTTGGTTCATTAAAAGGGCCAGAGGAGTACTGTTTGAATGACTGAAGGGAGTAGTCAGTATCTTCTTACAACAAGGCAAGTTTTCAGCAGCTGAAAGACATTTGTAAGGTGCCTGCTGAAAAAGTCTTCCCTGGATCTCTCTATAATAACTATCAGCCAGTGATTAACATTCAATTTTGGGGCAAGATACTGAAATGTGTGGTGGCCTGCCAGCTCCAGGGATTACTCAATTAAAAAGTTTATCTGGATACCCCTCTTCCTGGTTTCAGGGAGAGACGGCTTTGCTTGCCTTGGTGAACAACCTTTATAGAGACCTAAAGGGATAATGTGTCCCTGTTGGTTCAAGTGCACTTCCTCATAGCTTTCAACACCCTTGATCATGGCACCCTCCTAGGTTGCCATGCTGGGATGAAACTTGGAGGCACTGTTTTATAGTGGCTGCATTCCATCTAGATAGATAAGTCCAGAACGTAGTGCTGGGGGACTGCTGTTTGATTTCTTAATTTGTAGGATTCCTCAGGGTTCAGTTCTGTCATCCATGCTATTCATCATCTAAATGAAACCTCTGGTTGTCCAGAGGTATGAGTTTGGTGCAACCAGTATGCTGACAACACCTAACTGTTTCTCCTTCCCAACAAACTCCAAGAAAGTCATTTCAATTCTAAATCAGTGTCTGGGATCAGTAATGGATTGGATGAGGGCAAAAAAACTGAAGCTCAATCTAAAAAATGGCAGAGGTGCTCCTGGTTAGTAGAAAAGCAGATCTCTCTACTTTCTACTATATTGGTATAGCTTAGCAGGACAGAGCTACTCCCTGAAGATACAGGTTCACCTACCCTGTTAAAAGAAGAATGGCAATTTTGGAAAGTGGATTAAATAAAAAGTTGGCTCTGGGGGGTGGTTTTTTTTTTTATTATTACTTTTATCTTTTATTTTGTATTTTTATATTGTTTATTATCTGTGTGTGTTAAACTTGTGATTTATAGATGTAATTTGATATGTGATGTTCAATGTTTAAAAGGGGGAAAAAAGTTAAAAGGTAATTGGTTTTAGAGAGAGGCTATTATTAGAGATATTAAGTAATAAGTTTATAATTAATAATAGTAAGAGATTAAATGGGAGTGAAAAATATTGAATTAAGAGTGAAAGTATAATAATAAAAATGAATATAATGAAAATAAGAATTGAAGATACGTAACAAAAATGTATAAGTTGTATGAATGGAACAAGCTGAACAAGTTTATGATTTTAAGGGAAGGGAAAAACAATAATATAAGTTTGCATTGTTTAAAAGAAGGAAAAAAATTTTTGTTTTGTTTTGTTTGTTTTTTAATTCACTATTATGTATAACACATGGTGTTTTATTTTTCGTTTGTTTTTGTGTTATAGTTTAATAAAATTTAAAAAAAAAAAAAAGAAGATACAGGTTCACATTTTGGCTGTGCTTCAGAGTCACCTGTGAACTTGGAAGTCCAAGTTTTTTCTGCAGCGAGGATGCCTTTGCATACTTAAAAGCTAGTATGCCAACTGTTCCTAATCTTGAAGATGATTCATTCGGCATCTGCCTTAGTTACATCCTATTTGGGTTATTGTAATGTGCTCTGTGTGGGGCTCCCTTTGAAGAGTGTTTGGAAACTTCAGTAAGTACAAAGAACTGCATCCAGAGTGTTAACTCTGGCTGGTTATGGCAATAATAAAACTCCTTGCTCTAACAGCTCCACTGGCTGCCAGTCTATTTCCAGGTCTAGGCTCCCTGACAGACTTTATCTCTCTGTTCAAGCCTATTCTGCTGACTGTTTGCCTTAATAAATGAAATGAAATGGAATGGAATGAATGAATGCTTAAGCCTGTCTGTATTCTGAAGTCCTCAAAAGAGGCTTCTTTTGCAATACCACAACTTTTACAGGTACAGCAGGTGGGAATACGAAACAGGGCCTTCTCAGTAGCTGCACTTAGATTTTGGAACTCTGTCCAGAGAGGCTAAAATGGCTCTTTCCTTGTCTTTTCACTGGAAGATGAAGACTTATTAATTCCAACAGGATTTTATAACTGAAGATCTGTAAGGAAATGGTTCTTAAGGGGGTTCTGTGTTCTTTTACGTCAGACTTTGTTTTAGCTGCTTTTGACCCATTTCAAGTGTTTAAAATTGTATTAATATTAATAACAGTATTTTAATGTTGATCTTCTGTATGTTTGATTACACTCACACATTTTAATTTGTAAGCCATCTTGAGTGTTGGCTTTGAGGAAAAGGCAAAGTAACAATAAAGTTGATAGTAACAACAATTTTGGTTTTGGTGCTGAGTCACTTCAACAGAACTGACAATGGAAAGGCCATTGAGACCGAATATTTTTCCAGTGAGGATAAGCTTTCAAAGTTGCAGTGACAGTATTAAGTAAGATGCTTGATCCCATTCTACTCTAGTGAATAAAACTAAAGAATAGCTACATCCAAGTGCCATTATCAAATGGGGTGACTGGGAATCAACATGCTAGTCAGAAGCATTTTAATATATGTGCAGATATGACAGTAGCACTTGCTGCTGCTGCCCATCCTCCTCTTCCTTCTTCTTATCTTTATTTGTACCCTGTTTTATTCCCAAATTGGGACTCAAAGTGGTTTAAAACAATTAAAAAGACATAGTCAAAATCCACAGAATACATAATTAAACAACTCAAAAGAATTAAAACAATGTTAAAATGCATAATTAAAAACTCACACACTCATCAGCAACATAATATCCAGCATATTTTATCAGATAGGTTACATATAATCACACGGCAAATGCTTGTCTGAATAAAAATGTCTTTACTTGAATGACAGTAGGGAGGGTGCCTGTCTGACTTCTTTGGGAAGGGAGTTCCAGAACCTGGGAGAATCCCCTGAGAAGACCCTCTTCTATGTTCCCACCAAGTGTACTTGTGGTGGGACACTGAGAAAGGCCTCCCCAGCAGGTCCCGAAGCCCAAGCTAGTTTGTAAAAGAGAACATAGTACTTCAAATAATCGTGTACAGCTTTAAAAGTCATCATCAGCACTTTGAATTATGCCCAGAAATGGACCAGCAGCCAGTGGAGCTGTTGCAACAAGGGAGTTGTGTGATCCCTGTAGCCAGCCCCAGGTACCAATCTGGCTGCAACTCTTTGGACCAGCTGATGTTTCTGAACACTTTTCAAAGGCTGCCTGATGTAGGGGAAGTTATAGTAATCTAACCAAGGCATGTACCACTGTGGCCAGATCTGACATCTCAAGGAATGGGCACAGTTGGTGCATAAGCCTTAAAGGTGCATATGCACTCCTGGCTACTGCTGAAAGCTGGGCTTCCAGGCTCAGGGTTGAATCCAGGAGTACCCTCTGGCTATAACCTGCACCTTCAGGTAGAGTATAACCCCAGATTGACACAGACTGAATCCCTATTCCCTGGTCTGCCTTTTGGGTGACCAGGAGCATTTCTGTCTTGTCTAATTAAGTTTTAATTTGTTCACCTTCAGCAGTCCACTACTGATGACAGGCACAGGAACAAAACAGCTTCCTTGGCTTGTGGTGGAAAGGAGTAATAAAGTTTGGTATCATCCACATACTGTTGGCACCGAACCCCAACATTCCGGACAAACTCTCTCAACGGTTTCATGTAGGTGCTAAATAGCATGGGGGACAGAACCAAGACCTGAGAGACCCCACAGGCCAAAGGCCAAGGGATCAAACAGAAGTCCCCTAGCACCACCTTCTGGGTTTACCCCTCCAGCAAAGAATGAAGTTATTGTAAAACAGTGTCCCAAGTCCCATTTCCATGAGGCAACCCAAAAGGATACTATGGCCAATGGTATTGAAAACCACCAAAAGGAGTAGCAGAATTAACAGGGACACATTCCTCCTGTCTACTTCCCAGTGTAAGTGGTCCACAAAGATGACCAAAGCTGTCTCTGTCCCATAGCCAGGCCTGAAACCAGAATGAAATGGATTTAGATAATCTGTGTCATACAGAAACCCCGGAAGCTGGAAGGTCACCACACACTTCAGACCTTGCCCAAAAATGGAATATTAGAGACTGGTTGATAGCTATCCAAAATGGCGGAACTCAGGGATGTCTTTTTTTTTTTAAGTAAAGGTTTTATAACAGCTTCCTCCAGTCAAGCTGGAACTGTATCTTGTTTTAAAGAGGTATTAACTATTTCTTCTACCCACTTGGTTAGTTCCCATTCTTTTTTTCAGTAAGTCAGGAAAGGCAAGGAATATAAAGCGCATGTGGTGGTTTTTCTTCCACATGAAGGTAGAATGTGATAGAGAAAACAGGAGCAACTCTCCTCTGCCTTTGACTTTATACATCTTATCCTGCCAACCAGTGCAGAATACCAGTGCTCTTGTCTAGACTTGTGGAATGGCACAGTTGGGATGGCATGTATCCAATTAAAATCATTATAAATTATTTAATGTATACAAGACATTTCTATCAACATAAAATCCTAGGCAACTTATAAAAACTTTTAAAAGATAAATAAGCTAAACCACCAAAATTTAAAACAGTGTAAAAACATTTTTAAAGCTCAACTATAACAGTAATAGCAATAATAATGATATTAACAATATCCCACTTTTTCCCCAAAATTGGAACTCAAAGCATCGCACAATTTTAAAAAACAAGTAAATAAGTAATAGAAGTAAAAGCATACAAAAAGTGAATATTAAAATAGAATTAAATTATTTTCAGTATTAAAACAACAACATCTCAGTGAAGAATAAAAATGCAATTAAAAAAGATAAAAAGAACTGTTTGTCTCAATTGGCCATTTAAGGTTAATAGCAAAAGACTGGTTAATGATTAAATGCAAGCTTCAGAAGGAAAGGAATGTTTGTGGACTATTTATTTGGTGGCAGTTTAAGTAATTCATTTCTAAAATCAGTAAACTTTTTTAAAAAGAAACAACTTGACCAAAATGTGTCACAAATTTTGAAACCACTGAAACAAAGCTTAATGCAATAGATTAGATAGATAGATAGATAGATAGATAGATAGATAGATAGATAGATAGTAAAGTAAAGCAAACTAAAGTAAAGCACTCCATTAAAAGACTCTCCTGGCCAGCTAGTTAATAATCAAACATATGTTTATAATAAAAAAAAAGTCTTTATCTGCTGATGGAAGAACAGGGAGATGTCCAACCTAGCCTCCTGTTGAAGAGAATTTCACAGCCTGGGAACAGCCATTGAGAAGGCCTTCTCAAGTGCTTTCACCAGACGAGGACTATGACACCTCGAGACTAAGAGAAACCCCAGTCCAACACTCTGCTAATACAGAAAATCTAGAGCTAAAGCATCCCTGAAAGGGGGCCAATGAACAAAAGACCTCTATTCTTCAAAGCAGTCCCTCCACTGCCAAACAATGCTTACTGTCAGGAAGTTCCTTTTAATGTTTAGTTGGATTATTTTCTTATCACTTCCATCCACTGTTTGGGTTCTACCTTCTGGAGCAGCAGAAAGCAAGCTTTTGCCACATCTTCCACGTGATAACCTATTACGTATTTGAACATGGCTACTGTATTGCCCTTCAATCTTTTCTGCTTCAAAGCAAACATGTCCGCCTTTCTCAACTATTCCTCACATAGTTTGGTTTCCAGACCCTTACTATTTTTGTTGTCCTCCCCTGAATATGTTCCAGCTTACACCCTTCTTAAACTATCATGCTTTGGACTAGACACAGCTAAACTATGATACTCAGAATTGGACATAAAGGAGAACAAGTGCTGTTCTTCTTCTTCTTTGATCTCGTTGCTGTACTTTTGTTGATGGAGCCTCGTTTTTTTTTTCTTCCTTTCTTGGCCACTGCATCACAACATTGACTCATTTTTTGTTTGCAGTCTATTGAGATCCCAAGATCCTTTTGATATGTACTGCTGTCAAGCCAGGCGTCACTCATCCTGTATTTATGCATCTAATTTTATTTGGTTAAATGCAAATTTTACATTTATACTCTTGAAACTCACTTTGTTAATTTTAGACCAATTCTTCAATCTGTTGAAGTTATCCTGAACCCCACATCTATTAGCTATCCCTCCTAGTTTGCTATTATCTGAAAATCTAATTATAATTCCCTTTATGCGTTAACCCAAGTATGCTGAACAATGCTGGATCTAAAACAGAACCTTGCAACGCATCACACTTGACCCTTCTCTCTAGGATGATAAGGAACCACTGGTGGCCACTCTTTGAGTTTACTCTGTCAACCAGCTGCAAATCCACCTAACAGTAGTATAATCTAGTCCACATTTTGCCAGTTGTCTGCAAGAATCTTGCTGAAATAAAGTTAACTACATTTACAGTACTCCTTGATCTACCCAGATTGTAACTGTATTAAAAAAAGAGAGATTGGTCTAGCATGATTTCTTTTGAGAAACTCAGCCTGGATCTTAGCCACAGCAGCATTCTTTTCTGCATTCTGCCAGACTAATGATTTGTTCTAGAACCTCTCGTCAAGACGTTTGGTCAGTAGTTGCTTAAACCCTCTCCACACCTTTTTTTAAAATGAGGGCAATACTGAACGCCTCCAAAGACATCACCAAGAATCCTCAAAGATTTCTTTAGTGATTGTGAATGCAATTCATCTATCCACAGAGTTAGGAGTTCCTGTACAATCGTTTTACCTATCTTGGGCTGCAGCCTCCTGATTGGTCATTTTCCTTTGGAGACAAGACAGAGGGAAAGTTGACACCGAACAGTTCTACCTTCTTTATTTTCCTTAGCCTTCCACATTTTCCAATTTTCTCCACATAGTGGACCTACTGCTTCCTTACTCTTCTTCTTGCTTCAAACATGGCTGAAAAGATCCTTTCAAATTATTTTAACCTCTCTTTTACAGGTGAATCACTCTTAAGCTTCAACCTTCCTGACATTTTCCCTATAAATATTAGCTACTTGTTCCTTGGTGATCTGCCCTTTCTTCTTATATATGCTCCTTTTAATTCTCAGCTGCTCTGGTTTAGATGCCTCCCATTTTACTTTCTCCTTTGAATTACTTGCTATTTCACTTTCAATACCTCCTCTTTAAGAAGTTTTCATCCCTTATGAACTCCTTTTCCTTTGAGTGTTTCTGACCATGTCATCTCATCCAGTATTTCCTTCAACTAATTGCAAGCATCTTTTCTAACGTCCAGAGAACATGAGTGACTACACTCATCTTTGCTTTCCTCTGTATAACAATCCAAAGAGGATATGGTTACTTCTATCCAAGGTTCCCACTATCTCAACCTCAATGAACAGTTCTTCCCTGGTTCTGAGGATCAGGTCTAGAACAAGGATCCCATTTTCTTGATAATAAAATTGTCAGCAAGAGTATTGTCTCCACCCCAGCTTCCCTTGCATCACTGAAGCTAGTGACACCAGTGGTTGGCGTACCCAAGCATTTCAACAGGAGACTGAGCATGCACAAGGTACTTTTAACTTAAACAGGTATTTAGGTATTATTGTATGAACTGTTTCATATTGTAATATGTTGCAAGTCTTGGAAAGGGGCAAGCCAGACACTGAAATAAAAGAAATAACATAGGAACCTAATTGGCAAAATATATAATACTTGGACTCCTCAGTCCCTTACAATGATTTGGGATATGGAAGAAAAGTATAAAAGATTATCAGTCTTGGGATTTGTTGGGCCTGCTCTGCCTAGAGCTTCAGGATGTAGCATAAAATACTTCTGCTGCAGTCTACTATGACTAACCCTATAATCTCAACAGTATTGTTGTAAAACAGGACTGCAAAGGCAGGCTAGGAATGCACCACAGATTTTCCCCTTGAAATGCTGGCTCTTGCACCTATCAGTGTGAAGGAAGACTTTTTTATGGTAGACTAACAGTGGCAAAATGTCCACTGTTTCAGACATTTAGATGTAATAACTCTACACAAGCTTGGCAAATCCAACAACAGAGCACATCCAATAAGTAAAATGAAGTCTGTTTCAGCAACAGAAAACTGAACTATACATCATACAACAGTACTCTTTGGCATAAATTCAATTATTATTCCCAGCTAAAGTAGACTCAGTGAATCCATGGAACTTATATTACATGTTGACTTATCAAGTTCACACTGATTCAGTTGTTCTACTCCTATTAGGCTCTTTGTTTAAATCAATTCATTAAGCTTTAAAATATAGGAAACTTGAAACCCCTTCAAATAAACAAATTAATACATTTGTGATTAATATATATAATGTAATTGTTATCTATAATGCAATCTACAATGTAATGAGAGCCAGAATGGGGCCGTCCTTAGAATGCTGGACTGGGACTTTGAAGATCCAGGTCCTTACTCAGCCAAGAAACTCACTAGGTGCTTCTGTGACAGTCATTATCTCTCAATCTGGCTACCTCATAGGGTTGCTGGTAAGATAAAGTGGAAGGGCAAGAATGCAAGGTAAATTACTCTTAGCTCACAGGAAGGGAGTTGAGACATAAATGTAAATAATAAATAAACACATACATAAATAATACATAATGGGATTTTCTGGTGGTAAAGTCTCCAGGTGCTATGAAATTTTCATGAACATTAAAACTGAAAAAGGAATGAATCTATGTACAACTAGTATGCCCACAGAACACCCAATTTTAGAAGGAGAAAAGATAAAGACAATTAAGCTGGGATTAAAATCACACACAGATCTACTCTAGAAATAATTGTGTGAGCATGTACAAAGGCCACAAATTAATCCATGTATGGTGGGCCAATGATACACTGAGCATCTCCAACTTAGAACTACACTGTAGTTCTTTGTGCAAATTCACAAGTGTAGTAATATCTCGTATCTCGTCTCTCATGCAAGTTTAACTATCAGCAACTATTCTGTATCCTTTTCTCTGTCTTTGTATCTTCTTACATGTTCCTGCTGTACTTTGGTTATGAAGCGCAGATCCCTTGCCAAATTCAGATTTCCCAAGCAAACCTTTTTCTACCTACCCTGTCTTCACTTTTCCTCTGCCACAATGCTGCTCAAAACTCTTGCACTTTTTCCTCTCATATACATCTTACCCTTTAGTGATGAATGCTACAAACAGTTGGGCAGGAACTATATAATTCTCTTACATGCTGGACACAGAAGTTGTGATTTATTACAGGTACTAAACGTATTTTAAATACTATAATTAAATACTGCAGCTAAACTTGGAATACGAGATTGGCAGACCTGCTGATTTGTTTAGTCCCATGCCCCAGTAGAAAGCCCCCCAACACTGCTTCCTCAATTTTTGTTTTTAACAGATTACAAGTCTGTTAGATATTTTACTATGCTTTCCACAGGAAGAAGTGTGATTTGGCTGTGGACATGCTATTGCTCAAGCTCAACATCACAGTTTAAACAACAAGCAGCCAGGCTGCTTCTTTGGCTGGCTGGCTGGCTGGCTGGGGCTCAGGGGCTCTTCTGATCTAAATGGGGAGAGATTTTGTAGCTCAGTTCTTTTCTTCCTACTTTCTTCTAGGATTGATTTTATTGATGACAGGGTGGGGTAACTAGTTCAGGTCTACTTGCCTGGATGACTATTGCAAGTCTCTTGCCTCTAATTACTCCAACTGCTCATGTTTTATTATCAGCTGACATTACTTGGTTTTACACAGTAAGAAAAGGTTCTAAATACAAACTTCAAATATAATTGCAGCCACTTAAGATCAACAGATTTGATCTGGTATACTCTTCATTAGATACATGGAAAGTGGACTTTACCTCACAACCCTTTTGTGCGTGTGCGCGCACGCGCACACACACACACAATGAATAAACTTTAATATGCCATAAAACTCTCTTAGTTTTGTTGTAAAAAGGCAACATGACTATTAATCTGGAAAATAATAATAATAATAATAATAATAATAATAATAATAATAATAATAATAAAAAAATTTATTTCTATCCCGCCTCTCCCAATGGATCGAGGCGGCATTACAAAAATATATAAAAACATTAAAACATTAAAATGCACCCTATCCTCCCTACCCTCCAACCCTTCTATCCCCCTAAAACATATTAGTTAATTAAAACAAATTAAAAACAAGATTAACACAAAAGACAATGATGAGAGGCGGTGGAACACTAATCTGGGAAGGCCTGTCGGAAGAGAACTGTCTTGACTGCTTTTTTAAAGCAGTCAAGACTGGTAATGTGCCGGGTCTCCTCCGGTAGGCCATTCCATAACTTGGGAGCGACAGAAGAAAAGGTCCTCTGGGTAACCGCAGCCAACCTAGTTCTGATTGGCTGCAGTAAATTCCTCCCAGAGGACCTCAGTGTGCGGGGCGGATTATATGGGAGAAGGCGATCCCGCAGGTAGGCTGGCCCCAAGCCATGAAGGGCTTTAAAGGTAAAAACCAACACCTTGTACTGTGCCCGGAAACTAATAGGCAGCCAGTGTAAAGACTTCAGAATAGGTGTTATATGGTCAGTTTTAGATCTTCCGGTGACCAACCTGGCTGCCATATTCTGAATTAATTGAAGTTTCCAGACTAAGCACATGGGTAGCCCTATGTAGAGCGCATTACAGAAGTCAAGCCGTGAAGTTACCAGCGCATGTACCGCTGTTTTTAGGTGTTCCAAGTCCAGGAAGGGGCGCAGCTGGCGTATCAGCCAAAGCTGATAGCAGGCACTCCTGGCTGCCGCATCAATTTGAGCTGTCATCTGAAGCGGCGAGTCCAGGAGCACCCCCAAGCTGCGGACACAGTCTTTCAGGGGAAGTGTGACCCCGTCTAGAACTGGTTGACAAACCTCTATACCTGGGCTGGGGCCCCTAACAGCAAGTACCTTCGTCTTATCTGGATTCAGCTTCAGTCTGTTTTTCCTCATCCAGTCCATTACTGCTTCTAGGCATTCATTTAGAGGTGAGATGCCATCCTTAGTTGATGCTGTTATCCGAGGCATGGAGAGATATATCTGGGTGTCATCAGCATACTGATAGCACCTTGCTCCATACCTCCTGATGATCTCTCCCAGCGGTTTCATGTAGATGTTAAATAGCATTGGGGACAGGACAGCGTCCTGAGGGATGCCAGATTTAAGCTCCTTTTTCGAGGAGCGGCTGTCCCCAAGCATCACCATCTGGTATCTACCTGAGAGATAGGACCAGGTCATTCAGCTATTTCATAATCAAAAATTAAACAAAAACAAACTGTTACATTTACAGATGAAACAGGATTTTGTTTCTGCTTTAATCCTGGCAATTAATATTGAACAACTGGCAAGATTCAAGCACCCACATAATTTTTGTTCATATTAAAGGATGCCGTGTGGCCTTACATAAAAATTCCTGCCAATATACCGGCAGCAATTCATGTTAAATCAACTACTGCAACAGCAACATGGTGAATGATTTCTGAGGTAATGATTAATTTCTGTTTCAGAGCACTGCACACAGGTTGTGCTAAAGCAGACAGCTGCCTGTCTTTGTAGAATTCACTAATATTCCAGGACAGAGCCCTACTTTAGCAACCATAAAGCCCTGTAAAGACCTCCACCTCCTGGACTCAGGGGAAACTGGATCTTTAGCAAGATAATGCTATCACCTAATCTGATTAACCCAAGAGACTGCCGATAAACATAACAAAGAACAGCCGGACACCAGCTGTAAGCCCAATTCAGTCAAGTAAATCAAGCAGCTGCCCCGAGAAGCTCAGCATCTGGGGCCTGTCACATGCAATGCTTTTAGGGAAATGACAGACTCTCAGTTCTCACATCAGACATGGGAAAATGTGTTAATCTGTTTACCTTAAATGGATTTACCTCAGTCTCAGTTAGAAGGGATTGATGTTGGTAAACACTGCCAAGGTGATGGCTGAGTGGGGCACAGAAGAGCTCTATGCTAAGGACACTGAATCTATTGCCAAAATGCATGACATGGGTCAAACAGAAATCATGAACTCCGGCATAGTTTAATTCCAGAATGAAATTAGAACATTAGATGTGAGGTCAAAGAATTGCTGTCCAGATGAGAGCCTGACTTCTATAAATATACAACCTTGTGAGTTTTCACAATCCTGTTCAGAATGAGTAAGATGAGGTGCGAATGTTTAAATTAAATTCATTCTCTTCTAAACAGGTATGATGTTGCACATACTCCCATGCTGAGATGGTTTTTGTTACTGTGGAGACAATCACACTGACACTATGATTATACCAATTTGCTATGCAGATACAAATTTTGAGCACTAGATGCAGTGTACACTGAATATGGAATGGAGAATACATACAATATATTCAAAGCACTGGACAGCATCAGCCTCCAACCAATATTAGTAACCAATATTAGCAGAATATTAGTAACTGCTTATTTTTTAACAAACCTGCAAAAGAAGGAAATAGTTTTTCTTCTACAGATGAGCTGAAAAATGACCAGGAGGGGAAAAGTTGAGTAGCCTCTTCTAGTCACTTCAAACTGTCTAGCTTCTTTTGCTTATAGAAGGTTACTAACATGCTTTTTCAGCTGAAAAGCAATTAAGGGGGTGTAAAAATAAGGGAAGGGAGAGAAGAGACAGAGAGGAAGTCCCTGCAAGGTATCATCTTAAGAGAGAGTTTTCTTGAATTATAAATCGATTATAACGAGGTATTTGGAAAAAGAGAGTAGCTCCAACCTTTTGTCAGAATTCACCAAAAAGAAGTGAATTGCCATGAAAAGCATTTTCACATTATTTCCTAAGAAAGAATAGGGCTGGGTGAAGAGCAGCCCTTTAAGTGTTGGACTCCAATGCTCAGCTTTCCTTGTCACTGGCTGTGCTGACAACCACTGACAAGAGTTGTAGTCCAATGACATCCAGAGAGCCACATTTGGTCTAATCCTGCCTTAAAAGTTGACCTACAAACATTTGTAAAACAACAACAGTAGGACTGGGAACATCAGAGATATTAGATGTTCTCTCCTCCTACTTTTTTAAAAAATCTCTTCTTATCCTCGTCACTCTACTGTAGTCATTTACTTTGCTGCAGACACGTCTACAGGGCATACGTATTTCTCCCAAACAGAATCAGTAAAGGCGAGCAGAGTGCCAACAGAATGAATGCTTCCATAGAAAGGGTGTTTTATGTTGTTGTCTATATGCACAAGATAAATGACTCAGCCATCTAGTTAGATAGCATTGTTTGAACCAATAACTATAATAAACTGGGAGTGGAGGTGGGGAGAAATGGAAGGGGCACTTATCCCTAACATTCTAGCAATCAACGCTGTGCCCAAAATCACTATTTTGGCATATATTAGTACAAATCACTACCTGCTGAGGCATACCTAGGAAGTCAGCTGGCCTTAAAATTGAGAAGAAAAATATGCCTTTCTATTCTAACAGGTCCCTGGGGTAATTTCATATGGGTCAGTTCAAAGCTTCAGTTCAGAAGCCCACTAGATAGAGAAGAAAAGGGAGAAAAAAGGAAGGGGTGGCAGAAAGACAGATATACATACAAGGGACTTTACCACTTTTTGGTTGGGCCCTAGCTGCAGATGGAGATAACACCCAAAGAAATGTTACTGTTTCAGAGGAAAAGAATTCCTGCACCTCTGTCTTAGAAGCACACTTGGTTTCCTGGTTACCAAGCCATATAACTACAGAAACACTGAATTAGAAAGACTGAATTTCTCAGGCTGTCACTTTTCTGATAAATGCTAAATGTAACAAACATTTATTTTAATGCTGGCCATTTCTCACACTATTAACAATTCCTTAGCTACAGCCACTGCACTTAACAATCATTTTGTAATTTCATTTTAAACGTACAATTACATCATATAAAATTTTTCTATTGATCTTTACCATTTCTAAAAAAATAAAATAAAATAAAATAATGAAAAAAATTAGATTAGCATTTGTTCTTTTTACTTTGACAGGAAAATGCTTTCCTTTCATCCCACTCTCAGGATTTACATTATAAAATGCAGATACAATAATAATATGTTATTTTGATAGGGTGTGCTGTGATTCATTTTTTATAAAAACATTTTTACTTATCATTTGGTCTGAAGACCCTCTTAACACAGTCAACATTATCAACAAATACAGTAACAACTTAAATAAACACAGCCAAGACAAAGATCTAAAAAAGAGCAACATGAATAGTATATTGGGGTTGCAATTGCAAGAAACTGGTGTGTGTGTATGCACACATTCCCCCAGACCTCAGAGGGCTTGTGATATTCCACCCTCAGATTTTTAATATTTCTACTTTTTAGATGTTTTTATATTTTTTTAAAAATTACAATGATCTTTAAGTCTTCTAGAGGCTATGGGGAATCATTTTGCCATGTTTTGGAGAACTTGCCAGTCTAAGCCCCTGAAAGGGCTTTTCCAACAAGATGTCACTATGTCTTTGGGCATTTCTATCAGGTACCCAAGTACACCTAATTTTGTGTGTGGTCTTGTATGATAGCCAGGATAGTGTAGTGGTATGCATTTTGTGCATATGCTGCAATTTGTTGCTCCATCACTTTATCGAATAGGCTCGCCTCTATTGCAGCACACACCTGGTGGGAAAGGCCCAATGATCATAGCCAGGCATGCCTCTTGAGGGCAATGGCACCTGCTAGGATGTTGCTGCTGCAATCCATGACATGTCTAAAGCTCATACGTTGTTGGGAGCCAAGGTTGTAAGCTTTGGTCTGGAGCACAGCAGCCATACGTTTCTCCTCCTTCGAAAGTTTGGCCAGAAAGGGTGTCATCCATTCCCATATGTTTTGTTGGTAGGCAAACATGCAAGCCATTTGGTTGGTGACTCTAAATGATAAGATTGCAATTGAGTAGAACCTTTTTCCAGAATGTCCAGTTTCCTGCATTCATTGTCAATTGGGCTGATCAACTTCTTCTGAGTAGACTTTGATTGTACTGCTTTCACTATGACAGAGTTCAGTTTTGGATGCTGGAAGGAGTCACTCTGAACCTGACTGTATGACATGGTGCAAACTGTCTACTTTCCTGGAGGTAGGTTGAATTGTGAAAGGTATAGCCCAAGACCTACAGGCTATACATAGTAAGACTGGCACTAACAGGATGGAGGCAGGTTTAGGAACTTTCAGTTGAATTCTATGGTAAATAGAATCCTTGGGTTCAGGCTCCAGTTGTCTAACAGTTGCAATGCTCGTGCCATTCTAGTCATCAGGCAGGTGTTCAATGTATGATTATATGTGGCCAGTCTGATAGAATGTGCTGGATATTGTTTTGCTGACAGGTTTGTGAGATTTAGTTATGTATTTTAACATTGTTTTAAAGATTTTTGATTGTTTAATTATGTTTTAACTTTTGTATTTTTGAGTTTTAACTACATCTTTTTAATTGTTGTAAGCCACTTTGGGTCCCAACCTGACAAAAAAGAAGGGCATAAGATAATCAATCAATCAATCAATCAATCAATCATCATCATCTGTTCCATGAAGGAGCAGACTGCTGTCAGCTAGAGATATGGCCTCATGTTCTCCCACATAGTAGGTGGGAATTTCATCTTTGGCATGTGGGAGGAGGTTGATGATGAATCCAAATTGGTATCACTAGAGCTGACAGACTGATGCTGAAAATGCATGGAAGGATACAGTGAGCTGGTCTGCTGGGCCATGGAAGCCTACTGTTCAGATTGTGAAGGAAAAAGTAGAGGCAGTGTATGCAGCTAAGCAGGCTCAGTGGAGTGGGTAGGATTCTCCTGGTGGTCCACTGGTTGAGTCAGGGAGCAGTACAAGACCCAGAAAGGCAGCTATCTCTATGTTTATGATGTGGAGATCAGGATTCAGCTAGTCATGCTGAGGGATGAGGTGGAGCACACCTGTGATTGGATAGTAACTGGCAATACCAATTCTGTTGGGGCTATGGTGGAGAGTAGCAAGAATATTCAGAAGGATTGTGATGAAGGTACATTGGTTCTCATTGGTAGTATAGCGGCCAACCAGTCAAACCCATACTACTTATAGTCCCTCTCTGAATAACAGGACTGTTTATGTCAGATGAATTGTAATGGTTCCCTTCCTTATGCTATGGCTGTCCAGTCCAGTGAGAAACATGTCCAGTCCAGTGAGAAACAGAGTGGCTTGTGTGACGATGTGAATACCATGGGGAGACAGAAGACTTTGAAGAATGAGATGAAACCAAGGAGGAGGATGCCAAACAGACTCCAAACCATAGAACTTGGAAAAAGTGGCAACGGAGCAACACTAGCCAGTTGTGTAGCCGGAATAGTAAACCAGAAGACAACTGAGCCACATGAGAGGGGGACTACACTTTTTCTCCATCTGAGGTGGCAGTCACATAGATGATCTCAGGAGATCCTCTTTAAGAAGGAGAGGGGTGTGACTGCTGCACCAGAGTCTGATAAGGTGGCAACAGCTCCTCCTTTTTCAGTGTGACAAATAAGATAGGCTGGGCTGAAAATCCTCCTTGACTTTCTTCTTCTTGTGGAGTCACCACTCCAAACACATGTTTGAAGATTTCTAGGTCAACAGATTGACCTAGAGTTGATGGCATCTGGGACTGGGCTTGAGATTTGGGTTGTTAGGTTTGTACTAATGACCCCTCTGTTCAAAGGGCATGATCTGAAGCTGGATGTCTAGCAATGCGTATGGAACCCAGGTCTTGTACAGACTGCTTTGTGGCAACATGGGCCGAAGATCTCAAGGTGGCAGGCAGAGAAGAGCAGTGCAGAACAGAGTGGCAGGCTGATCTAGAAGGTGCATCAGCAGTGATCAGGGCTTGCTCACACAGAAGAGCCTTTAGCTTCAATGACCAATTTTTACACCCCTGAGGGGCTGTTCCCTTACAATGTAAGCAAGGTCCAATATTGTGGGCTTCTTCAAGGCAGAAAAGACAGACTGAATGCCCATCAACAATGGGGAGCTTCATGACACAGAGGTGCATTTCTTAAAAGATCCTCAAGGTATGTTGAACAACTAAATCAAAAGATAAGAGAACATCTAAAACCTGACTCAAAGGGAAGACGCAGTCGAAAACCAAGCTAAATCAGTATTCAAGAGAGCCAAAATGCAGACTAAGATCAAAAACCAAAAATAGAAGCAATACAATTCACCAATACAATACAATTCACCATCAATGCTGCTGCTGTGGTGGTGGACAAAAAGGAACTGAGGGTTTGAGCAGGAATCAGGCTGGTTGCATGGACCAGGGGAGGAGGGGCTACTGCCAAAATATCTGTATAATTGCTCTAGAAGTTTCTAAATGATGCACTGCACAGGTGCACTAAATCTGTTTGACCATAAAAAAAGGACAAGGTTCAATTCCCTGCTTGGCCATGGAAACTCACTGAGTGATCTTGGGCAAATCACACACTCTCAGCCCCCACAAAACCCCATGATTGGTTTTCTTTAGGGTTGCTATAAGTAGGGAATGACTTGAAAGCACACAATAACAACTTGTGTTCACGTGTGTGGTGTGTTACCTGCTTTTTTTGAGGTGGTAGAGATAGCGTAGCTATCTTTTGTGTGTGTGTTCTTTTGCCTAGCTTTGTGAACAGCTTTGGCACTTTTGTGTTCACACTGCAACACTCTGGATGCAACACTCTGCGGTCACTCAAAATTGCAGAACTGCAGGTTATATATATGGAGGTTCCACTGTATATGCTGCTGCTTCTTCACCCAAATTTAGGCCTGAGATTATATCTTTTGCCTTAATTAAAGGCTGCATTTCCGTATCATGCATGGGGAAAAAAAACTTTGAGACTAGTCAGCCAAATCACAACTCCAGGCTCTATGAGTCAGCTACATATGAATTTCACTATGAAACCAGATCCAAGAACTTTAGACTGATTGCCTCGCAATTCTCCCTTCCCCAAATGATCAAGCTGGCATTCCAGATCCCTTTTATTTCCTATTTCACAAGAAATGAGTACTTTTAATGCTCCATCCAGCATTTTTAAAATCTTCAGCAGATGGGGAAATTAACAATGTGCAGGATAGCAGCATTTAAATTTTTGTTCTTTAATATACTAAAAGCCTTGAATGTTCAGGCTGGTAGAAGTTCCTTTGTACCCAGATTACTAGCTGACAATCCTATAATTATGGGGATCCTATACTGCATTTCAAATTGTTTCAATATTCCATAACTGTAAAGAAAAGATAAGATGACCATCAAAAATTTTAGAGGAAAGCAAACCTTCCTTAAATAATCATTTAGTCAGCAATTTCTTTTCTACATTTTTAAAAAAGTTTGCTGATCTTTCTGCTGTAGTTTGACATTTGTCCAAAGCTTCCTGATAGTAATGACAAGAATTGGCAAATTCAGATTCCACTCCTCTCTAACTTGATATTCCTTTAGGATTTAGTGCTTCTTTGGTTGAGCTAGTCCTTCCACATCACAAATCATCACATTGCTAATACTGCATTTAGAATAGGATTAATTGTAGAAGTTTTCTAGTTGTAATAATTCAAAGTGAGCAGCCGAATCTTCACTGAATCACAAATGCTGAATCTTTACAGTATAAACATATCAACAGCAATGGCAACAGCAATAGCAGTTATATTTCTATACCGCTCATCAATGCTAAGCACTCCCTAAGCAGTTTACAATGTGTTTTAGCTAATTGCCCCCAACAAGCTGGGTACTCATTTTACCGACCTATGGAAGAATGGAAGGCTGAGTCAACCTGGAGCCCTGCAGGATGGAACTCACAACATTGTGGCTGCAGTACCGCCATTTAACCACTGCACCACAAGGGCAGAAGGTTGATTGTTAGCTTGTGATGGAACAGATGTGTCAGTTTGGCAAGGTAAAGACTTCTTATGGAGCCGAGAGAGAAAAAAGTACATGCTATTGACATGAATAGGTCACTCACTAGAGTGGACGAGGTCTGGAAAACAAGGTCTCAAGAGATGGAATTATGCAGAGATTTTGTTTGGGGGCAGGCAGGGTAGAAGGAGATCTGGTAGAAAAGGCAAGCTGCAATTGTAGGTTTTCTAGTAGTCATCTGTACAGACATATGTATGTGGATCTTGTGCCTACAAAGCTTAAAAACTGTAGTAGGTGTCCTAACAGCAAGTGGGCAAAGGATTTGGCTTTTTTGTTCCATTCAACCTCCTGCCTTATAGAGCACCTACGGAAAAAAAAAGATGAGAAGTGGAAACAGATGCATATGGTTAGCTGCAGCAGGAAAGAAAGCTGTGTGACTGCACAGATGACCATTTGAACAACTATACTTCATTCATTCATTCATTCATCCTATTTATATCTGATCCTTCATAAGAATTCCTGGGCAGGTTAACAACCACATTGAAACAGCCATAAAACAATGAAATGCAATAAATAAGCATGTATAAAAGCAATGCACAATAAAACAGTCAATAAACAATAAAACAGCAGTGAGAACTGACTGCAGCAAAAGCTAAATACTTAGAAACACACGGGTAACAAGATAAGTCACCATTTGCCAGTAAAGCGACAATAAGAAAAACTCATATCACATCTTCAATCCAGACAGTCATGAACGTCCACTGGTCTGTGCTGATCTCTTGCCATTACCAGCATAGTTCACTGCACAGGGCCCCCAAAGCAGGTATAGATGGATTTCAAGTGTAGATGGACCTTAAGATTTCTTTCCTCTCTACAAATCCATCTGATGGGTTCCTTCTTGCAAAGGGGACTTTGATAGTATATGTAGTAATTGGCGGGTATAACTTATTGAGAAATAGACCAAACAAGAAAGGAAGAGGAGTAGCTTTATTTGTCAAGGACGTTTACTACAGACTCCCAAGCCAGTCTGGGGATTTGGAGTTTTCACCTATCCTGATATATGTTGGCAGCCAAACTCCTCACATTCCTTGTAGACAATTTCATTGTCCAGCAGGTGGAAGAGACAACAAGGGGATCAACTGTTTTAGATCTGATCCTAACCAACTGGGATGACCTTGTTAATGGGGTAGAAGTGGTGGGATCCTTAGGTGAGAGTGCCCATGCTCTACTGGAATTTGTCATTCAGTGGAAAGGGGAAGCATTCTAAATTTTAAGAAAGCTGATTTCTGTAAACTTGGTGAATTACTGGCCAAAATTCCATGGTCAAGAATATTGAAAGAGAAGGGAGTTCATGATGGATGGGACTTTCTTAAAAGTGAGATACTGAAGGAACAATTTAAAATTGTTCCAGTAAAGAGGAAAAAATGGAAGGTGTCTACAAAAACCAGAATGATTGACTAAAGAACTCTCAACTCTAAGTGTTAAAAGAAATATGTACAAGAAATGGAAGAACGGAGAAATCACCAAAGAGGAATGGTCAGCTAGAACCAGAAAGAAACTATTGAATCTCAATAGGTCATAGCATGTCATGTGTAGACTCTTTTAAAAGATACAAGATATAGATTGAGAGACATTTGGCTGGACAACAGTATGTGTGAAAGGAATTCAGGAGTCTTAGTAGACCAAAAGCTGGACATGAGTCAGCAGTGTGATGTGGCAGCCAAGAAAGCCTATGTAATTTTTGGTTGCATCAACAGAAGTATGATGTCTAGATTGAGGATTACGATAGTACCACTCTACTTTGCTTTGGTCAGACCTCATCTAGAATACTGTGTCCAGTTCTGGGCACCTCATTTCAAGATATTGACAAGCTGGAACATGTCCAGAGGGAGGCGACCAAAATGGTGAAGGGTCTCGAAGCCATGCCCTATGGGAAGCATCTTAAGGAACTGAGTATGTTTAGTCTGCAGAAGAGAAGGTTAAGAGTGGACATGATAGCCATGTTTAAATATTTAAATATTTGAAAGGGTGTCATATCAAAGAGGGAATTAGCTTGTTTTCCACTGCTCCAGAGACTAGGACAAGGAGCAAGGGATTCAAACTACAGGAAAAGAAATTCCATCTAAAGCTCAGGAAGAACTTCCTGATGGTCAGAGCTGTTCAGCAGTGGAATATGCTGCCTTGGAGTGTGACGGAGTTTCCTCCTTTGGAGATTTTGAAACAGAGGTTGGATGGTCATCTGTTGGGAGTGCTTTGATGTATGTTCCTGCATGGCAGGGGGTTGGACTGGATGGCCCCTGTGGTCTCTTCCAACTGTACTATTCTATGATACTGTGATTGGTTGCTAGAGGAACTTTCCCAACAATGGGACTGCCCACAAGTTACTTGATGACTTGTGACATCCATCTGGCAAGTATGGTTTTTGCTCCTGCTCCTAGGTGTCATCAGACCTTGATGACATCTGGCAGGTGTAGAATACAATATTTAGCTTCTCAGCCAAGCAAGCTTCCTCAGTGCTATGACTGCTTCTATAGACAGTGACTTGTAATCAAGTATATAAACTTGTTGTTGTGTGCCTTCAAGTTAGTTCACTACAAAATATTAAATCTGCTGCCTGGCTAATTGGGAAGCTACAAGATGTAATACCTATGCTAATTCTTCTTTATTGTCAAGCAAATGTTCAAAGAATTTAGCTCTTTCTCCTACAAAAAGAATAGGGTCAATGTGCAGCTTCCTAACTGATAATGTTTATGAACCAGAGACAAATACAGAAAGTGATGAGATGAAGAGGGTTACTGCTAAACAGCTCTTGGAGATCACTGGAAGGGGCAGTGGCAAACTTTGGATCCTGTAGTACAAAGCCAATAATCTCTCTCTGAAAGAGCAGCTGACTTTAGATCACCTGACTGGTGTCCAGAAAAGGGACAGGAGGCACACTGTTTCTTTGAGGATGCCTCATGATTGCTTAACCATAGGGGCATGAATCCACAAACATGTCTTGCCCCAACACAAGAAGCAAAAGAAGATAATTATTCAAAAAGGGTAACGTAGTTGCAAGATGTACACTTTCAAAAACAGGTAATCTTCTAGTCAAGAGACGTTTGCAAAGGGACTGAAGAAAAGGAAATTAATGCAAACTTACAGAAAAGAAGTAACAGAAAACAAGAAAAGAGAGAAAGAAACCAGCCTTTTGTTTTTCCATGCAGAAGTGTTTCTAGATATTCCTACAGTAGTGCTTAGAAAGGTACTGAGTGGAAAGCCGGGAGCTGTGCTCACTTGAATGTGCAGCCAAGGAGAGGGGTGTCCATTAAAAATATCACCTACATCTGGAAGCTTCCTGAGTTAGGGAAACCCTAGTTACAGATAAGCCACAAATAAGAAGTAGGAGCTATGATATTACCAGCAAAGTATTTTTGGAGTAGGACAAAAGAGAGACATGGAATAATGAGACATTGTTTTTGGAATGTGTGTTAAATATTGATCTGAATTAAGAACTCAAATATGTAGCTGTTTCAGTCCTGGCTGTCGAAAAAAATTAATCTACTTACTTTAACAACAACAAAGCAAAACACTATTGATCTGTATAAAGCAGCCTCACATTTGATCTGGAGTTCAAAATAAACAATCTAAATCAAAAAAAGTGGAGGGATATAGGTGTGTTAAAAAGGAATTAGAAGGAAGCCTAGTACAACCTGTTCTCATACTTGAAGGGCTATGGGGTAATGGGGTGATTATTGTTGGCAGGCTGCAGTGCTCATGAGGGCCTGGGCAATGTCTCATCCTATTTTTTTAATGTAAATGTGTTTATATGTATGGCCAAGGTATGTAAGCCATGACTAGTTCAATAGGACCACAAACCTAGGAAAAGCAAATGGAGTCAGTGTAGCACTTGGGCAGACACATAGGACATGGATCAGAAAATGTTAACTCCAATTAACCTCTCCTACGAGTAATATCCCTTCTGCAATTCTTGAGGATTAGTAATCAAGTCATATATGTGAATGTACTGGCCCAAATGAAATACATCCTCCTAGAGTATCCCATAGTTGACAATGGCATCCATAATGCCAGGGCATGGCACCCTCTTCCAGATTAGATTTTCAGCAAAAGAAATTGTCCTTGTGTTGCCCATTTTGTTTGCTGAATGTCTCTTTCTGAAGACAGAGCAGCTCTCCACTCCAAAAAAACCTGTACAAAAAGCCCTGGACTTCAGTGTCCAGTATTCTTGTATTCCTGGATGTTCTTGTATTAATGAAGTTTTGCATTTCTTGATGCTTCTCAGTTTCCTTAGTCATTGCCACAGCTGACTACTTGGTTAAGCTGTATCACTTACTAAGCTGGAATCATAATTCAGCCTAATAAGGAACTTAAAATCACTTTCAATTGCAGAACCCAGGGTGGTTGTCTGAGGCCCTCATTAGCCTATCCTTGTAACAGTTCCAGTTCTGACATCCAGAGATTCAATTATTTCCCCCTTCTCATAGTGCGACTTGCCGCCTTCCAAATTTTCCTCAAGGAAGATCTCACAAACTCCATGGAAAATTATCTTTGAAGGTTTTTCTTCACCACTTCCTTCCTTGAACCCTCATTTTGGGGGAAAAGGTAGAAGAAAAAAGGGAGAAAGAGAGAAAGAAAGGGAAATTAGTTCTTTCTTTACAGAACTTTGTGGCCAGAAGCACCACCACTGATGCAGCCTCCTCTCTGATGATTCAGTGATTAGGACTGCAGCCAGCCACCTCCTTGCGAGCACAACTCCCTTTGTTCCCATCTCAGGCTCTGCACCTTACCCACTTGCTATGCTCATCTAGAGGAAATGGGCAATGCAGAAATGGTAGAGAAGTTCACAGCAATGTCTGGAAGAAGAACCTGGAAAATGTGCACAGGACATACTGTCCTGAATATGTGTGGTGAGGGCATTTGACACTGCGTTAGAAACATCCTTTACAATTGTCATGTCTTCCCTCACTGTCGCCTAGCTCCCATGCTTCTTATACTGTGGAAAAACAACCTATAGACTAGTTTTGCTCTTCCCTGGGTCTCTGAATCTCTCCTTTGAGCCTTTCTTAGGCTCTTCCTCTTTCACTTCCCACGAGTCCCAGATCTCCAGTTGCTTAGCTTGGAACCATACAAGTTTCTGGATTTGTAATCCAGTCCACTATAGCCTGCCTGGTCCCACAACTGCAGCCTGGTCTGTAGAAACCTGCACAGCCTCAGCACTTAAAGTGGGTGTACTCCTTGAGTTAATTTCTTTTATCTTTCAAAAGACCTGGTTCATACAACTGTATATATCTGGTTATCTGTTCTACTTGCTTAATACATAGTGGACTGTTTCTTATTTATGAGAAAATTGATTTCCTATTAGAAGCTCTATAGTTCCAATTATTGTGTATACTTTAGCTATACTTTTGATTCTCATGTGTTCAATACCATCACCACAATCCACTGCCTCAGCTCTGCACAAGTGAGAGCGACAGAGCAGTCTGTCAGCAAGTACTACAGTCAAAATCCAAAAATCCCTTAGACATACACATTCTGAGAATATGTGTGAGTTCATACACATGTCTGGAAAGGTCACATGTGAACATTACTCAAGTGGTCTTGGAAACGTACAGAACTATAATTTTACAATTTTTTCCCACTGTATAATTGTTTTCCCCAAAGGCAAGAAGACTAAGTTGTTTTCGGGAAACTAAAGTATATGCAAGAGATGAATGGAACAAACTGAATTCTGAAGTACCGAACTTCTTGGACTTGCAAGGAATCATCTGAAGGAGAGATTTTATTTCCTTTTTCTCCAGCAGATGTCTACCCATGCAAGTTGTTCTATGTTCTTTGGGGACAGAGAAAACATCTGTGGCACTAGATTTAAAACATCAATATATTTAAACACATGCATTCCCAGGGAAGTACTTTGATCTCACTTCGTTTTTAAGGTTTAAGCCAGAGCATCTCCAGTCAAACTGAAACGATGAGGATTTTGAAGCGCTGCGTGGAGGTCATACTGACACAGAGAGATTGTGGTGTCCCAGCATTTGATGTGGGGCAGCTGACAAAAATATTTTGAAGATTTCTCTAAAATGCATTTCAGCAGGAGTCTGTCTTCCTTATGCATCATTAAATAAGCTCTGATTGTCCTAATCTTTTTAAAAAGATTAGTTTCCCTTGGAGTCAGCACTACAAAGTGATACGTACTAGACAAAAATAAGGTGCCCCTATGGACAAAAATGAGGTTTCCCTAGTACCAAAATTCATTTTTGTTCATATTTAAGTGTGAGAGATATAAAGAAGGTCAAGGAAGGTGGCATGGTTAGCTTCAAGCTCATTTAGAGGAAGCCACTGCTCTTGTGATGCAGGAAGGTTGGAGCCTGGCCTAAGGCAGCCTTACAAATACATTTTTGAAACTTAATTGCTTCTTGTCAACCCGTATTCTAAGAAACAGGAGAAAAGAACAGCACATGCAGTCTCAACTCCACTTCCCAGCTGTTTGAGTCCTAAAAATGTCACTGCAACACTATCTCAGATGTATATACTGCATACCCAGCCCATAAGGTAGAGTGGGCAACATTTGAGGGTCTAATTTTTCTGCCCCTATGAATTTATGAAGGCCTCACAAATTGTCAACAATGCAAAAAGCAAAAATAAACTAAAAATGTCTGGATGTTTACTTCTGGTTTTGAAAAACTGGTTTTAAAAGAAGTTTAAACAGTACATGGGTCCCTGCAGCCAATTTATGATACACGTTACCATACCCTGATCTTGTTCATGTTTTGTTATTTTGTTCCTTCCTGCTAGACCGACGTATGGGGAACTGACCCCCTAAGGTAAGCCTATCACAGGGCTTTCTTGGCAAGATATGCTCAGAGAAGGTTTGCCATTGCCTTCCTCTAAGGCTGAGAGAGTGTGATTTACCCAAGGTCATCCAGTGGGTTTCTGTGGCTGAAAGAAGATTCAAACCCTGATCTTCAGAATCTTAGTCCAGCACTGAAACCACTATACTATGCTGGCTCTCTGGGAAGATGGTGATCATAAAAGCGCAACTGGGGCTGTGTGTGGTTCCAGGGCCACACTTTTCATAAGGCTTGATAATTGGAAAAGCAATGGACTGTGTCCATGGATACCAGAGCATTAGCCAGGCCGGTTTGTTGCAGGATCAGCAATGAAAAGTGGTGTGGCTCCTTGAGAACAAATAGATTTATTATGAGACAATGGACCTTTTTGCACTCCACAGCAATAGGGTTATATTCCAATAACTACCATGGCAATATCCTATTGAAATGTCTGAGTTTGTCAAGGCACTAGAATTCTCTGCTTGAGGATTCTACATATCCCCACACAAACTACAAATACCAGAAAGTTCCCTAGCTTTTGTGGACTACAGCCCCCCTTTATCAGATATACACAGTTTCCACAGTGCCAACAACTGCATTATATTAATGACAACACTGATGCATTAACATCAAGAAGTACTGAGTTACGTTTAGGAAAGCAATCTAGAACTCCTACAAATTAAAAATAACTATCTTTGGCTATAAATTGATATATTAAGAGTCAGCTGAAGATATTTTTCAATGGGAAAAATATGGTAGGCTCTAAATTTACTAGGCTCAGCATTTACTGACACACTTCTCTTGTTAGAAGCTGACTCCACCTGTTGAAGGAGGGGCATTCCTTCCCCAAAGCATGGAAAAGTTATTTTTTCATTTACAACTCCCAGAATCCCCCAGCACAATCAGTGGCACCTTAAACATCTGATGTGAGGGCTCCAAAGATGCAGAGGACAACAATGGGGTTGTGAAGAGGAAGAAAGTCCCAATATTTAGCTCTCCATGAAGACAAGATATAAATTAAATAAACAAATTACATAGGGAGCAAATCTTTAATGCTGTTGATGACACCTGCTTGTTGTGGCATGCAGAACACACGCTTTCTCTTAGGAAATGTCCAAGCAAGGTTGGTATCAGCAATAGTGTGTCAGAAATAAATGTTATTATTCCACCACCAAATGGGTTATCACAGCACCAATACTGGCTCTAAAAAGATACACTGCTCTTTCTGGTGGTACCTTAGCAATGTCTGCTAAATTTGTATAGGCATGGCACCTGCACAGCTCACCCACCTAAAGATCCTTTTGAGAACTGATGAATTTCGTGGCCGTACATTACTCTAATCCCTCCTATCTTCAGCAATGTCAGCTGCTTCTACCAGACACCGTCTGTCATTGTTAAGCCTCCTGGGTATTTGATTGGAAAAACAAGTTTTGCCCACATTGTAAAAACTTTTATTAATCATCTCAACCTAGAGTCACAACTGCAGCATTTGTTTTGCAAAGGAAGCCTTGTTGATATTGCTCTTTTAAAGCCATCTGTCAGACTTTACTCATTGAAACTGTTTTTGTGGAAAACATCAGGACAATGTCAGAATAACTTCAACACAGAGCCAGATTTACAAAGTTTGTTTTGCTTGCATCATTTTAAATATGGAATGCTTTTTTTTTCTCTTTGCTTTAAAAACTTCCATGCTTTTCTGGATAAGCAGACATGAGAACTGTCATTTTAAAGAGAGCACTAACATTTTTGTGTCCTTCCCCAGATAATCAGTGACTTCATAATACCACACCTTCCAAATGGAACCACACATTTCAAAGCAAACTGAGTTCAGATGGGGGATGCATTCCGTGTGAATTTCACTATAGCTCTTAAATGGTTCTGTACAATTCATATACTGATTTGTTTATAATCTTGGGATATAAATTCATTACATAGTGTCATAAAACATACAAATGTTCCAGAAACAGCGGGTTTCAATTTCAAACAAAATGTAACAATTTGAGAGGCTTATTTTTACCACTGTTCGAAAAAGAAGAAAAGCATTACATCATTAAATATTTAGTAAGACATAAAGGGCTTTTCTGCACTTTGGGGGGGAAATGGGGCAGTCCGTTACTCACCAGACCGGCACGTTCCCCCCGACGATCCACGACAGTCTGGAGCAGCGTGTGCCCGCGCTACACACTCTCCGGCGATGAAAATGGAAGCTTCTGGTTGGCGGAGGCTCTCCACCAACCGGAGAAGCTCGCCAGCCGGAAGCCTGCCCCCAGAAGATCTGCACTCGCATTGGCGCGAGCCTGTAGATCTATACTTTACAGAGCGACAGACTGGGGTGCGCCACACTACTGAAAGTCCTCTTTTAATCGGTCTTTCAATAGCACAGGCGACCACCAGTTCTGGGCGTTCCGGAGCAGGCTGAAGTCTGGACAAACGGTAAGTAGTCCGAACTCGGTTCACCCCCAAATGCGAACATCCTCGTGGGAGGACGCACTGCCCCATTTTAAAAACCAAGTGCGGAAAAGTCCTTAAAGTTTAGAAAATAAAAGTATGGCTCCCTCAACCCCCCCACAAAAAAACCCTCCTATCAGTTCATCCTTAATTCTATTGTGCAATATTTCTTCTCTTGCTACTATGTCTTTTTCAATACATACTAGGAAAGTGTGTTCTAAAAATTCCCATTTACAGTTAACACCACTCAGGACATCTGACACAGCCCAAATTTGTGCCCATAATTAGCAATTCATCACTGTACTCATGCTATTTTTTTTTAAATCTAAACATAACTTTAGGCTTCTTAAGAAAACAAGTTTTGAGGGAAAGGGAATAAAAGGAATAGACCTTAAGCCATTTTACAGCAGAAAATCAAGAGTTTGAAATAGGTGCTTGCTCTACAGAAAAATACTGGCACTGGCTGCCACTTCTTCTCAGTAACCTTAGTTCAGTAACCTTTGACTTCATAGCCAAAATGTAGACAATGGAGGGGGAAAAAACAGGTTCCATTAGCGTTCTCTGGAAATCACCGGATTTAAAGAAATACAAGAAATCTAAACAGACATAAAGAGGGGACACCTCATGCCAGAATAATCTCATAAGGTCTAAACATGGTCAGCATCCGCAATCAGTTGGAAAATGGAAAACTGGGAGAGAATTTAGCATGAATTATGCTGCTAGAGGGCAAAGCTAGATAGGATTGAATACTGATCAGTAACACTTCTGTTAAAGATTAGGGACATACAGTGATATTTACTGCAGGTCAAACTTGTTTCTATCCCTGTTTATTGTTTAGGTTGCAGTTCTGCCTGTTAAGTTGTACATATGAAGGGCAGAAAATGCAATTCAAATGCTTTGCCCTACCTTAAATGTTTCTCTAGTTATCACCACTGAATAAAATGTACTACTGCAGAACCATAATATCACATTGCATATTTTAGATGCTAATGTAATGAAGACTCCACCAACATGGGTGAAGGGAGGGGGTATTCAGAAAACAATTTTTCATCACATAGGCAGTTTCACAAACATCAAGGCAAATAACACAGAAAGAGGCATGGTGTGTTGATATAAAATTGCACTTCAGGACATAAAGAGATATGTCTTCAGTGAAACACAGTCTACTCAGGCTTTCTGACTGCTTATTTATGGTCAGAGTTTAGGCTAATTCAACAAGCCGGAAGGAGGCAAGAAGGGAGCAGGGAGCACAAGCCCCCTAAAAGAACTGTACCAGTACTGTTCTTTCCAAAAATGTTAGGATTCATCTGCAAGCAATCTGGAGGAGAGAATTCATGACCTTCATAATAGAATCACTTCTATTCTGACATGATATTTAGGATTAAAGATTCAACTGAGATGCTTGAGTATTTTCCCAGAGAACTCTTTGTGTCAAACCTCAACACTGAAGTTTTTTCTAAAACATCATACAGAGGCCAGCTAAGCATGAGCTTCACAAAAATATCTGACAGTGTAATCCACCTTAACAGTACAGACTTTGTGATTGTAAGAAGACTGTCTTTAATCCCTACATGTGATTGCTCCTGCCCAGAAACTGCATGTTTGAGTATTGGTGGAGTCAACTATGATTGAATGAAGCTCCTTAAAGGGAATGAAACATACAAATTACAAAGAAATCCAATGGCAGGAGGGGAAGAGGAATCCAAAGTAGAAATATCACTAGAAAGTCCTACTGGGAATCAATCATCAGGATGGAGGATATGTGTAAGCAAGTAATTTTGGAGCCATTCTCCCCTCCCCAAACTTTTCTTTTCCTGGATGTGGTATACAAGGTCTATCCAGAGGGTACATCAGGAGAACAGGACATATAGATATCTGGCCGACACAAGGACTCCTACAGTACTCCCAGCACACACATCCTTCTTGTTTTTACAGCTACTGGAGAACTAACAGTAAAATGCCAAAAGCAGCAGATGGTTCCATGTGTACAACAGAGTAACTTATGGCAGCAATCCTATTCCTTTGCAGGCTGAAAGGGAATTCTGCTAAATCCAACAACCCTTGAGACAACCTACTCACCTGAGTTGCAGCTTTTATATTATATTATTGTAGAAGAGTAGAATTCAGAGGCACTGCCTTGCCTGCCTACAGCTCCCCAGCCTCAGTAATGAACAAGGGCCAGCTGCTTGCTTCAGCTAAAGCCACAACTGGGAGGAGGAGCTAGGAGGCCAATAAAACACCACATTCAACTCTGAAGAGGGGAACCTGGAAAGCAGAGGCAATAAGAGTGTAGAGACAAGGCAGAGGGTCAGTATTCTCCTCAGACTGAAGACAGGGAAAGACAAGGATGGCCATTACCCTAGATGGTACTGTAGGTAGGGCACAAAACCATCAGCTTTGTCATTTCTATAATAAGCTGCTCCATTCCTGTCATGGACACTTCCATCAGTGACAGTTATATAAAGTGGATAGCAAGATGCTGTCTGATGCCATTCCACAGCTCCTGCCCATCTATTTTCTCCTCAGCTGCGATGATGGCACAGGTGAGAGGAGGAGGAGGAGACTCTTCCTCCTCCTCCTCCAGATGAGGAGGAGGCCATCTGGGCAATGTTTGAACTCCATGCCCGGAATAATATAGCACAGAAGCAGACTTGTTTTCTCCAGAATTGAGCTTAGCTTCCCAGCACCTGTTTTCACGGTACTCCAAAGCACAGCAGAGCATTAGTGACTTAAGAGCATAATCCTTTGGATGTTTACTCAGAAGTAAGCCCTGCTGTGTTCATTGGGTTTTAGTCCTCTGAGGTGTCTCGGACTACAGCCAAAGTTTTGCTTTAGGATGAGATGCTTATTGTCCTGCAGGAGAGAAAGTGATTTGTAAGGAGAGCCATTAAGCAGTCCTTATCTCCCCATCTTTTCTGTAAATACTGCAGCTTTGAAGAGCTTAACAAATGTGTATATAAAGAGAGACACAGGCTGGCAGTGCCACAGCAGTAACTGAAGCAGGCATAGGACCCAGGGCTCAGCTTACCTGACTGGGCAGAGCCAGAGGAAAGGGCAGTAGCACTAGCTGCTGCAGCAAAGGAAGCAGTTGTGGGCAGGAGGCAAACAACCAGATGTGACTAGAAAGAGGGCACAGTGCTGCTGGTAATGAAGCAAGGAAGTACATGAGCAATGCACAGCTACCGTGAACTGGTGAGCACTGACACAACACAACTAGCAGAGGCAGAGCAGGCAAATGAAGCAAAAAGGCTGCAGCAGGCAGGACAGAGGCATAATCCCACTGTTCTTCCTGATCTGCCTTCTGAATTGTCTGTCTCATGGCAAGGCTGATCTTGCTTCGGTCCTTTCCTCCCCATTGTTGTTTTCACAGGTCAGTCAGATTTTATTAAATGTTATAGCCTCACAAGCTACCATGGCAACAATTCATGTGGTGTCCAATGTACTGCAAGTGAAGCAGAGTCAAGCAAATTGCCCCAATAAACAAAACTGAAGTAGGACTAGGAGGGGAAGCTTGTTCCTACAGTAAAGATATCATGCTTGGGGCAAATGGTACTCCTATTCTCAGCATTTCTTCTTGCACTTTCCCAGAATGTATGATGATATGGCATACCAGTGCATGAACCCAGTGTCAATAAGTGCTGCTGTACCTAGTACAGAAGACAAGAATTGTTCCACAAATAAAACCAGAAGTATAAAATATTTCAGGAATTCAATGTCCAAACATACAATCTGCCAGCATTGAGAGAGGTTGTTAGAATGCCCGTTGTTAAATTTGACAGGTGTGCTCTTGGGGATCAGCTCTATTTGTCAATATTTTTCACAAATCCACACAGCCACTGAAACGCTTAGAAAAAAAATAACTTGAGCCATATTTCTAAATGGATCTGGCACCACAGGGACAGACACACAAAACTTACCCAAAGCACTGATATCTTAATCTGCTTTCTCCATCTCTATGAAATAAAACCCTATCTATGCTATAATACAAAGTGACAGCAGAGCCATTTTCCCCAATTCATACAAATGCTTCACAGTCTATGCCATATACTGGGGTGGACTAAACACAGCCATAGAGGAGCTTCAAGGCTTCTCATACGTCTCCCAACCTCCCCCACCTCCCCCATTACCCACCTTTTTCTGGCAAGGGAGGAGGAGGAAGAGAAAGAGGGTGAAGTGCTTCTCCTGGAAGCCTCCTGAATTAGTGACTCAGTTTTTGAATTGAAAACAGGGCCGCCAAGGATTAATATTTTAAAAAAACTGTTTTTCAAAATCAGAAGTGAATGCTCAGACACTTCTAGTGTTCCCCTCATTTTTTGATATTGCTGGAAGACCGTACCATTCCCAGAAGGTTTCAGGAACAGAAAACTTGCTTCTAGACTCACCAAAGTCACCTACTCCTACCATATGGCAACCTCTACTTGGATTGCTACAAATGGACATTCTTTATCTTACAATGAACATTATTCTTAATAGATTCTAGTAATCTGTTCCTAAACTAAATAGCTATTCCTGCACAACTATTCCCTGAATTCTTAATATCTATTCGCTTGTTCCAAGGCCTCTTTCCATCTTTTCACTGTGGAGGGTGTGGTGTTATAATACTTTTAAGATCTTCCATGGATGATATCTCGTTGTTGTTGTTTTTCTTCCTAAGTTTTCATCCCCTGGGAAGTGCCAGACTGGACAGCATATCAAGAAAGGAAACAAAATACTGTAAGCCACTTCCTTCTAGATATGATGTCTGATATAATTAGTTCCATTTCCTTGACAGAGCTATCTGTGTGACAGAGCTAGTGAACACACCAAAGTGCCAACTTTCAGTATGAGACTATAAAGAGAACCCATAATGTTTCAAGACTACAGGGCTACCTGATGAAATACGCTCTTTCAAAAATAAAGAGCCACTTGATTCCAGATAGATTCTGTTATTATGAATCGGCTGTTCTGCATAAGTATGAGCATGCTAGGGGATTCTTGTTCAACGCCCTACTCATTGACCTGTGGGGTTCTCTTCCTCCCTCACTTCTGTCTCCCATGCTATTTAATATAAAAACCAGCTTCGAGAGGTTGTCTGGAGGTTTGAAGTTTAGTGCCACAAACTTTATCTAGCTTTGCCATTTTAACACCAATACAGAGGTATTCCAGGTTAAGGCAGATCAGGAAATAAGAATTCAGCCTGTGCTGGATGGAGTTATACTCTCTTTGGAAAACTCTTTCTGCGTTTGGAAATTGTGTGGAGACTGCACTGAGTCCAAGATGTTGCTGCCAGACTGTTGACCAGAGCTGGTCAGAGAGAACAAAAACTCCACGCTGAAAACAAATCTACTGGTTACAGGTCTATTTCTGAGCACGATTCTTATTCAAATAGTTGATTATGATCAATGATTATGATTATGAACAGGCCCTCTACTGGGTCCAGACTATCTGAAGGACCACATCTTTGCCCATGAACTTCCATGGATTTTGAGATCTTTGGGGAAAAGCTTTCTCTTGATCCCACCATCCTCACAGGGATGTTTGGTCAGGTCTCTTGAGAGGGCCATCCGGGTGGCCGCTTCTAGGCTGTGAAACTCCCCTCTGTAACTTTACCTCCACTCTGCTTTCCTCTCAACAACAGGCAAAGACCTTTTTAATTAGACATGCTTTTAGCCATTCAAAGGTTCTGAGGAAATGTTTTTCAATGCGGGGGCTCTTGTATGTGTTCCTTCCCACACTTTTTATCTTTAAAAATGCGTTAAAACTGTTTTAATTTGATGCTTGTTTTTTAATATGATCACTTATTTATCTTTTATTGTTCTTCAGTGTTGTAACTGGTTGGTTTTTAGTTGTCTTTTGTTTTAATTCATATTGTAACCTTCCTTCGGTCGTGCACTGGGAGGAAGGTGGGCCAATAAATAAATGAACAAACAAACAAATGTCTTTGGAAGAGAAGGGTGAAACAATAATATTACATTATGGGAAAACAGTGACATGCTAAGGACAACCCCTGCACTAACACCTGATCTCCAAAGAATTAATTTTGTAACAGAGATTCTACAAGCCAAATGCCAAGTTTTTCACAATAATCAAGGATGTTAATAAGAAGGAAATGTGAGTTTGTTTATACACATTGCTCTGCTGAAGGTGACAAGGGGAGAGGGGTTCTCACATTTGCAAATGTGTTAATTTAAATGACACATTAAACAAATTAAATCTAACTTACAAGTTAATATAGCACTATTAATTATGTGTGATGAGTGAGAAGCTTAAGGAGTTGGAAAGTTTAACCAATTATTTTCAGGAGGTGTGAAACATCTCTTCTTGAGACCCAGCCCTTGATGTTCCATGAGCATCACCCCACAGCTCCTTCCACTTTCAGCTTTGTTTATCGCTTTTTTCAGTAACAGTTTTTACTCGTTTCTTTATGTCTTAATTTCCTGCAATAATACATCTGTCATGAATAATTAAGCAATGCATTTACTGCTTGCTGAAAGCCAAACAAATGCTATAAATCAGATCTAGAATCCACTGCCAAATATGAAGATGTAATCAGTGAACTGCTTCCATCCAGACTTTTCACTGCAGACTACAAATGGGAAATCAGCAAGAAAGTTCCTCAGCATCTATTGAGAGAACTCTGCATCCCACATCCATTAACTGGCATTTCTAGTCACACTCTTAAATGATTTCCAAAACCCAAGAAATGTATTCTCCAATGAGGTTTAACAATAGTCCTTGACAAAAAGACAAATCTACCTCCACTACAACTTTTAGAATTATTTCTACCATGCTTTCTAGTATCTCATCCATGCTAAAATCCGAATTGGTTATCCTAATTCTATAGTGAATTAATACAAGCAAAAAAGAGATCATCAGTTTGCCAAGAGTTACTATTTTCATTCATTTAGAATCAAACAATTACTGAGGTTATCACACATGGCCAGTGTCATCTCACCTTTCTTTAGCCTTTAAAAACAACTAGTATTTCTGTCATATTTGAAATACTCTTCTCCTTTGCATTCTCTCTTCCGCAGAGAGTGTCTTGCTGACCAGTATTTTTTGCCATCTAGTCAGCTATAGTCTTGTGAGATTTCCTATATTTCTGAAGATAAGTATCTGCAATAGAAATAAAGAACTACCAAAAAAAAAGTTGTATCACTTTCCTAAAACCTTACTGCTTTCATGTATATCAAGAACAATAAAACAACTTTCCATTACCCGAACAGCGTCACCTTTTAATTGGAAAAAGGTTTGCAGTGCAATCACTTTACAGAAAACTAAACTACACTGAACACTGGTGTCTCAGGCCTGGCAGAGCAAGCACATTAGAAAACTAATCAAGTTCAGGTACTCAGCCAGCCAGGTCTAGCAAAATGTCAGAGTAGCCATTAAGATTCTGTATGTCTTAATCTGAGAACATCACCAACTCACTGCAAGATGCAAAAGCTCAGAATAGTTATAAAAGGTCAGAATATAGAAAACTTGTCATCAAATTTCCTTACAAAATACTACCCCAAGAAATAAGCCATCTAATATTGCTAATCTTAACCATGTTGACAAAGGGTTGTATATATTTTAAAATCCTAACTTGTAGCAGATGTGCTGTCTATGATGATGATGTCTGGTACAGCAGTATTACCATATTCTATTACTCATAACAGACTGCTATACTCATTCCTATAGAAGTGTATATATGTGTGTGCATGCACGCAAACATGCACATGCCTTCAAGTCACCTGTCAACATATCGCAACCACACAAATTTCATTGGGTTTTCTTAGGCAAGGAATACTCAGTTGCCAGTTCCTTCCTCTGAAATGCAGCTTACAGCACCTGGTATAGAAATATATTGGTGATTTAGAACCACATGCCACATGAAAGCAACCTGAGCACCACAGTCAAAGCCTCCTTTTTAACTTTGCAGCTTTATGTTTCAAGTTATTTTATAGTTCTGCATAACCACAGTTGCAAGAAGTAACCATTTTCTTTTGACCAGCTCTATTAAGCCATTCATGCCAAGGCCAGTGTGGCAGCAAGAATGGTGTTATTATGGCTTCTTAATGTAATATATGGAAAACTCATACTACTCAAACATCAAAGAAGCTAAATTCATGGTGTTTCTACAATTTTGTACCACTACAACATTACCTACCCTTCAGCATTTTCACACCTAAAGCAGACAATCAAAACGTCCTTGCTTGGGAGTAGTACTTAATAACCAAATAACACAGAGAGACTGGAAACAGGAAAACTCTGTATGGACACACATAAACTCATAAGAATCAGCTATAACCTGAACCCGGTCCTCCTGGGATTTATAAGATTCACTGTGTCTGCAAATAAAGAATATGTTCTGATGTACTTTACTCCAGTATTTCTAACTTCTGTAAACAGCAGAAAACATTACTAAATAAATGTTAACTACGGTGAAAATAAGTTGCATGGAAACTAGTCATATACAAAGTATTTACAATCTTCTTCCTATGAACAGACTTGTATTGTTCAATATAAACTGCTTCTTTATAATTGCTAAGTTACTCGCACACAGCTTTCCTTCAATTTGCTTAGAAGGTGTCAAACAGGAAGATATAATATAAAATTTACTGAACATGTAATGGTACATTTCTCAGTAAGTCATACCTCTAATTAATTCCCTAATCTAATTTTATTAGAGTATTTCCATTGGCTTAATATCAAGACACTTGCATTATTCAAACCCCAAAATACATATTCTAGTAGAAAGAATATTCTGCATGTTTGAGAATACATATTAAGATCAACTACTTTTAAAAATATGTCCATGTTTTTTTTCAGTTCTAGATGGAGTAGTTCCACTAATAATTATTCAGAGGGCGTCCATGCCTTGTAACAACCGTACAAACCACTTTCATTCACCAGGAGTATTTCAGATTTAGTTACACAAGAGCAGGGCCTGATGGATTGTACCAAAAGCCCATCTAATCCAGGATTAGATCCAACTGTTAGTCCCAACTACAGTACGCTTGCTGTTATCAGACAAACATATATTGGTGATGATTTACCAATTTCCCACTGACAGAATAGGCTGCTACACTTGGGACTAACAAGTCCCAACTAAGATTTAAGCCTTTGTTTCCATGGTAGCCATGCAGATGCTCTTGGGAAAGCTCTGAAGCAGGATATGAGTACAATCAGGACATGAATGCAACCATCCTCATGTCGCCCAGTAGTAAATGATAGTAAGAGTCATACTGCTTCCACTGCTAGAAGTAATTTGATGCCATCATGCTTAGTACCCATTGACAGTTTTATTTGTCCAAATTAGTCTAATCTGCTTTTAAAAGCTGTTCAATTTTGTGATCATCTTTACATTAGTAGATTTCATAGACTGACTATGCCCTTTATGGAAAATCATTTCCTTTTATTTTGTTCAGCATATCCACATTCACATTCACTGGATGACCCCAGGTTTCAGTATCGTGAGCAGAAGAAACAGGAAACAACCAGTGAAACTAAAACCAAAGGCAAGATGAAGAATCAGGGTGCATTTTTAATTAGGGCTATTCTAAGAAATAGCCCTAAAATGTTGAGCTATTTCTTGGATTGGCACCTTTTTTTAAAAATACGTCAGGACACTCTGCCTCACCTTCTCTTCAGGTTCTAGTATTATGAAACAGGAAGAAAAACCTGTCTAATCACTCCCTTCACACCATGGATATCTTCCCTTGTGTTTCCCCTTTTTACCTTGGCCAATGCCTTTCTTCAATACCTGTTCCATCTCTGAGATACAGTGTCTGCATTCTCTTTCAGTATGCCAAGTGTGGTCACACCCTATCTTCATATAAAGGCATTATGACACTTGGACTGTTTCCGCACTGGACTGTCATAGTGCTATTATTCCGGTTGGCCCCTCCCTAAACTGCAAACCCCAGGATTCCATAGGATGTTGAAAGCGGAATAATAGCACTATGACAGTCCAGTGCAGAAAGGCCTTTGGAGTTACACTTTCAATTTCTTTCCTATTTTTTTCTTTTAACAGCAGGCCATGTTGGGTCAATGCCTTGACTGAACCATCCACCACAATCCCTAGAACATCAAGATTGTCAGTCATCAGCTGCAGAGATCCTATCACACGCATGTGATGTTAGTGTTTTGTTGGTCTTTTTCCCTCCAATGCTGCTCACCTAACATTTGCTTACAGTGAATCATACTTGCCATTTTAATGGCTATTGCTTCAGTTTGCAAAGATTCCTTTACAGCTGTTTGCTATCCCTTTTTTGTTTCAGTCATAAGTTGATATTCTTGTACTTCACACTCATCACTCCAATCTACTTATTAACAAGCTTTCTAAAATAATCACTGGTCTCATTGGCTTAACTAATCATGTATTTGGCTGCACAGACCCTAGCAGTGAGTATACTTCATAGAAATGAAAGACTGTCACACACCCTGGGCACAGCTGATTCCAGAAGTATAGTTTGCAACCTCTGTTAATTCTCTTTTCCCAGCACTATTTTCACCTTGGCAACTGTTAGCAATTTGTGGTATGTTTTCAAGTGTTAATGACAGAACTGGATGAAGTGCAAAGATAGTCCAAAATATTATCAGTTGAAAACCTAGAAGGATTTTTGCTCTTAATTCAGAAGAATCAATGATTCTGTAGATGCAATAAAAAGATAAAAAGGTGATTACACAGCAGGTTTTAAATAAACAAAAGTTTTCCCCCTGTAACTTTGTGACATGTGGAACTCTCTAACACAATTAATGCTGATAAAACAGTAGCTTTTCAAAAAGGAAAAAACAACATTTTGAAGCTAGAAATCTCATTAGCTACCAAGTCAACTCAAGGCTCTCATCTTAACATTTTAGAACCACGTTGTTGAGAATCTACAAGGGTATTTATTGTTATATTACTGACAATCGAGGATGTGGGATTTTCCCCAAAAAGGAAAAAAAATGTTGTAAGATGTTTCTTCTCAGCTACTTATATGGAAGCCTGAGAGACACCAAGAGTTCCTAAGTCAAGAAATAGAAAGTCCGCTTATTTAAAAATTGTTCTTTCCTTTTACCTACTGTTGCTTACTGTTATGACATTTATAAAATTTAATTAAGATATTTCAAAAAACAAAAGCAAAATTGGAATAGCAATGTAAAGCTGCTTGTTGTCAGATTCCAGGCTAGCTAATCAAGGATTCCAAATGTGGTAGCAGCTGCAACTATAAATCATTAATCCCATTTGAGATTCCTCCAGCACTGCTAGTGGTGATTATTGTGTAGTTGCCAAAAACTCAATGTGTATCCCACAGAAGGCCAACAACTAATGAATGGCGTGTAGGAGTTAAATGACTACAGTCAATGCTACTATTGTCAGAAATGACCTAACTCAAACTGGTGCAGCAGGTCCAATGGCAAAAATCTACACTATTCAGGATGCCTCCAAATGCTGTAATGTACATACTGCCTTATCATGAAAGCTAATCTTTTGCTGTCCCAAGGAGTGCTGAGTAAATGCAACCATGAATGTCTGCATGTATCAGACTGCAATAACCTAAGAAAGGTTTCCCCAACAACACTCTCTTTTTTCAAGCTAGTCTATTTGCTTAGTTCTAATGCAGAACACAAGAGACCAGACTAAGTCTGCTTCTGAGCCACATGAGAAGAAGTTGAAAGGAGATAAAACAAGAAAGCCACCCTTGCTCAGAAGAATGAAGACTGCCCACCAGGTGTAGAATCTTCCTAATCTAGTTGGCCTCCTCAGTTTGAGGACAGAACAGACTCCATCCAGTTTTATGAATTCTAAATTCTTCTCAGGCTTTAAAAGGTCTGCCCAATATCTGCTTTTTATCTTCTCTAAACTGTACTTCCTTAGGTAAAAATAAATACTAGGGCTTTTTCACTCTGCAGTCTTCCTTCTTGTAAGCTGAATATTTTCAAAGATGTCCAAGTCCTTTTTGATACTCAGACCAAATGACAATTGTGAAGATGTTTTCATTCTGTTTCTTTAAAATGCTGTTTAAAGCGAAAGCATCTGAAATATTCCTTGACAGCTGAAACAATTTCCATGTTTTGAGAACTTACACTGACTGCCAAAGAAGCTGACTGTTTGCTTGATTCTTTTTTTAAAGAACACACATTTCTGTGTACTAGCTTCAGACTTGAGAGTCCCAGGGGATTTCAGAGCAAAACCCATAACTTTATGTAGAACATTCTTAGAAAAATGGTAAAAATACCATCTGAACCAAATGATTGCCCACTTGTATGGCAAATGAATGTTTAAGGAACATTTCTGTTCCTATTTTGAAAAGCAAAGCATATAGAAAGTGTACTGTTCTGTCAAGTTTAGTTGTTTGAAAGCCAAGTTGGATAAAATACAGAACGCTATATGAACAAAGCAGAGGCATTGTATGAATAGCTTTCTAAAGAACAATCAGCAGCATGTACTGTTTCTGTTACTGCTAGTATATTATACTAGTATAATAGTATATAAAGGTAGCAGTTAGCAAATGTATCATAAAAACAACATTTCATCCACACATGAGGTGCAGGTTCTAGTCCAGGGGTGGGCAACCCATGGGTCACATGAAATCTCTAGATTCTGTGTGTGTGTGTGTGTGTACGCGCGCGCGAACACGCAATGCCATACAATCACAAAATTTGCTGTCACATTTTCCACCAAAATCAATGCAGTTTCTCTCTTGTTTTGCTGCTGCTTCTTTTAGTGATACAAAGGTAAAATTCAAATTTATGCTTATATTTTCAGAATTAAGTATTTGTCATGTATGGGTTAGATCCAACCTTAGTCATACTTAGATAGACTTACCAAAATCAGCCAGATTTATATTAGACACTTAAGTATCATCAATTTCAAGGGCCTAACAACAATTGTTAGTCCCAACAACAAAAACAAGAAACAAGATGGACACATAGGAAAAAAAGATTTGTTTTTCCTAGTAAGAGGAAGAGAACTTTATTAGATATACAGTAATTCCCAACTAGTCTCTATAGAGGCAGAATGTTTAAAGAAACATTGTAAAAAAACAGATCAGTCATGAAGATGACAGATGGAAGCATTATGATGAAATAGAGATATGAAATAGTTCTGGTAAAATGAAAGCCAAAGATTTGTTACACTGATTATGATTGTTACACTGATTATTGGGCTGAATTCTGTAGCATATTTCACTTGATGATACACATGTTCTCTTAGAATTCAAGTCTATGCGATATCCTAAACCTCAAATTTTTAGGGATGCTAGACAGACTCTAGGGTACAATTGCGTATATATTTCATAGAATCATAGAAATGTAGAGTTGGAAGAGACCACAGGGGCCATCCAGTCCAACCCCCTGCCATGCAGGAACACCCTCAAAGCACTCCTGACAGATGACCATCAAGCCTCTGCTTAAACACCTCCAAGGAAGGAGCCTCCACTACACTCCGAGGCAGCATATTCCACTGCCGGACAGCCCTGACTGTCAGGAAGTTCTTCCTGAGGTTCAGGTGGAATCTCCTTTCCTGCAGCTTGAATCCATTGCTCCTTGTCCTGGTCTCTGGAGCAGCAGAAAACAAGCCCTCTCCTTCTTCTACGTGGCATCCCTTCAAATATTTAAACATGGCTATCATGTCCCCTCTTAACCTTCTCTTCTGCAGACTAAACATAGCCAGCTCTCTAAGTCTATCCCCATAGGGCATGGTTTCCAGGCCTCTCACCATTTTGGTCGCCCTCCTCTGGACTTGCTCCAGCTTGTCAATATCCCTCTTGAGTTGGGGTGCCCAGAACTGGACACAGTATTCAAGATGGGGTCTAACCAAAGCAGAGTAGAGTGGTACCAGTACCTCCCTCGATCTAGACACCAGACTCCTATTGATGCAGCCAAGAATTGCATTGGCTTTCTTGGCTGCCGCATCACACTGCTGACTCATGTTCAGCTTGTGGTCTATGAAGACTCCTAGATCCCTTTCACACGTACTGCTACCCAGCCACGTGTCCCCCATCCTATATTTGTGGATTCCATTTTTTCTACCTAAGCGTAGGACCTTACACTTCTCTCTGTTGAATTTCATTTTGTTAGCTTTGGCCCAGCTCTCCAACCTATCCAGGCCGTTTTGAATTTTGATCCTGTCCTCTGGTGTATTAGCAACCCCTCCCCATTTGGTGTCATCTGCAAATTTGATGAGCATGCCCTCTATTCCTTCATCCAAGTCATTGATAAAAATGTTGAACAGCACTGGGCCCAGGACAGAACCCTGTGGCACCCCACTAGTCACTTCTCTCCAGGATGAAAAGCAGCCATTCGTGATTACCCTTTGGGTTTGGTTGGTCAACCAATTACAAATCCAACTAACAGTAGCCCTGTCCAGCCCACATTTAACTAGCTTCTTTGCAAGAATGTCATGGGGAACTTTGTCAAAGGCCTTACTGAAATAGAGATATGCTACATCCACAGCATTCCCTTCATCTATCAAGCTAGTAACTCTATCATAAAAAGAGATAAGATTAGTCTGGCATGACTTATTTTTGAGAAATCCATGTTGACTTCTCGTGATTACCGCATTGCTTTCTAAGTGATTAGAAACTGACTGCTTAATGATCTGCTCCAGGATCTTTCCGGGTACTGATGTCAGGCTGACCAGGCGATAATTATTTGGGTCCTCTTTTTTTCCCTTCTTGAAGATGGGGACAACATTTGCTCTCTTCCAGTCTGCTGGAACTTCTCCTGTCCTCCAAGATTTCTCAAAGATTATAGCAAGCAGTTCCGAAACGATCTCTGCCAGCTCTTTTAATATCCTAGGATGCAAATCATCTGGCCCTGGAGACTTGAATTCATCCAGTGTGGCCAGGTATTCCTGTACCACCTCTCTACGTATTATGTGCCTCATTTCCTCTGCTTCCTCCCCTGCTCCCCAACCGCCAGGTTGAGTGCTTGTATCCTTCTGGGGAAAAACTGAAGCAAAGAAGGTGTTAAGTAGTTCTGCCTTTTCTCTTCCCCCTGTGAGTAATTCCCCATCTTCCCTGCGGAGCAACCCTATCGTCTCCTTCTTTTTCCTTTTGCCGCGGACATATTTAAAAAAAGCCCTTTTTATTGTTTTTAATGTCTCTGGCCAGCCTAAGTTCGTTCTGTGCTTAAGCCTTTCTGACCTCCTCCCTACATCTCTTGGCAACTTGCTTAAATTCTTCTTTGGTGGTTTCCCCTTTCTTCCATTTCCTATACATGTTTCTCTTAACCTATTTACTTAAACCTATGTCTTATTACAGTCAATTTGTGATTGGTTTCCAGTAGGTGTATATAAAACTGGAACCTCAGACTGAATTTGTGTAGTATTCTCAATTTACCAAGCTTGTGTAGTATTCTCAGTTTACCAAGCTTGCTCTCCAGAGGTTTTCTCCCCAAACCCCCAGCTGTTCATAATGGAATTGAGATGGAACAAGTATGGTCATAATGTGTGGAACAGTATATGGGATTCTAGAGACCACTGCCAACTCTCAGCAAGTTGCATATTGTGGCACACAGTTAGTAAGCTTCCTTGTGGCTCCTCCCAGTAATGCAATTACCTAATCAAATCATTTCTGTTTTATTTTAACATATCCTTTAAACACAGGGTCTTGGCTTAGTGTTACCAAATTGCCAGGATTTGTTAGCCAAGAACAAAACCTTATTTTCCTGATTTTGAAAGCAACGTACAAGTGAGAGACCTGGGTTTGGATCATTGGCAAAACATTTTTGCTTGTGTTAGCAGGAACAGCTACCTGGAAATGAACAGGACGTTGTGCATCACCACACAGGTTGCTCATAGTAAATCAGGATTCTCCAGAATTCTGGTTTACTCTTCTGTGTAAAGAAAACCAAAGTTGTGCTAATTAATACTGCTAAAAATGAAAAAACAGACTGAAATACCATCTGGAACTGAAAATTCATATTTCAATATTTTTGGAAAAATTCAGGGTAAAATATGATAATTAATGACTACACTTGCCATTATTGGCAAGTGACAAAACAGGTATAATCACGTTTGGGGTGGTTTGCTAGGCAGTCTCTGGTGCTAGGTATGATAGTCAGCACATCATCCATGTTTAATATGCGCATATTCCTTACCAGCAGCAATTCTACATTTTTCAGCAATGTAGTTTTATTAATTTAACTTGTACCTTGCTTTCCTCACATCTTCAGGGCATTAAAGTTATCGAAAATGATTTTAATATCATATTGCCTACTTTCCCAGTGAAGTTATTAATGCAAAATCCCAATGTTTGCTCTTAATACACAGTTCACATTTATACTAATTTTGCTCAAAAGTCATGGATGGTAACTTCCCGAGGGAGTTCACAAGGAGAGAAATTTACTTTCTCATCAGCAAAGAGCTATAAATTGAGCTGGGCTTTAGCAATGCAGATGTTCTATGAATATAACCACAGTCATGCTCATCGTATTGTAACCATTCGCAATCAGTTGGGAGCACCATTTGCAGAAGGAGGACTAACTTTCTAAAGAAAAAAGAGTGTTCTTGGAGAAGCTTCTTGTACTGATGTTATTCAGTTTCTAAGGAATTATTTAACTGGATCAGACTTTTCATCTGTACATGAGATGTGTGAATTCTCTTGCTCTGACAACCCATTCTCTCATTCTGGCACTTATGCCACAACACACATCTGATGATCCTTGCTTACTCCACCATTACCCAAATCACTCTGCTTTGCCTTCCCTACCAGTTGCACTGTCCCTTATATAAAATGGTGAACAACTCAAAGGATTGCTTTTGGGATTTTTAAAAATTATTTTCAAGCCATGGTTGGTTGAATCTGTGGATACATAGGGCCAACAGTATTCACTGTATTATTAACTGATTTCACGTGAATCCAGTAGGGGTTGGTGGCTTCTACATTGGTAGGGCAGTGAATCCACTAAAATTTTTAGTCCATGGTGCTAAATCAATATGATGTGATAACCACCAATTGTCACTCCTTGGACATCAATACTCTACAGGAGAAGAGAGAAATCAGAAAACGATGTCTTGTAATCCAGATCAAATAACATCAAAGTAACTGATCTAATTCTAAAGAACATGAATTGTTTTTAAGCACTAAATTTTCTGAAGATATTTTAAGCTGAAAACACTACACGAGAATAAGAACTGAAATACTGATAAATAAGAATCTGACGAAAAACCAGAAGCCAAAAATACATAAATCAGCCTAAAATAGTTCTATGGGAGATGTTCTTTAATTCTTCCCTCCATCTCAACCCTTTATGGATTTGCATCTAGAAACTCTAAGCTTATAGAAGATTGTTTTTCCTTGATCTCTTTGCTTATACTGATAAACCAAGAACATTTGAGCAAATATTAATTACAATATGCAGGATTTTCGGACAGGAAACTTAGATTATATATTAACATGTGATGCATAGGCACATCAGTAATTAACACATGCAAATCCTTGAGAAATCTTCCTCACGAAAACAAGCAGCAGTTTTGCCATGTAAACAGCAACACAAGCCACTAAAAGCAATGCAAGAAATATAGTCTGTCACAAGAACTACTAAAAATTAAACTCTGGATATCCTGTGGCTTCAGCCAACATAATCTGTGATGTACACAAAATGTCTACATCTTTGGTTCCACTAAATAGTAAAGATTCAGTAAAGTCCAGCTTTCTCTATGAGCAAACCATAGCAAGTTTGGCAAGGGAGGAGTAAAATAGTCCATTTGTTCATTTATATCCATCAAGAGGGGCAGGAAGTATTCTATGGATGACAGCCTGCTGAAGCAATTTTGCAGCTTCCACTATGAAGTTCTGTTGCTGCTATCACAACTGCACTTTTTGTTCTCCTATTCTGAAAATGCTTCCACCATAGCCCTTCTGTCCTCTGATCACTCAAACTTTATTTATATTGCTCTTTGTGCCTGCTGTGCCCTTGCGACTTCTTCAAAAGCGAAGATGGACAACAATAAATATCAGGGGGCCATATTGGCCCCTGAAAGGAACATCCCAGTCTCCTCAACTATTTTTTTTAAAAATGGTCCACAATTCTCCCCCATCATCTCTGGGGATTCTATTATGGTTTTGGCCCTCCTGAACCATTTTAGGCCTATTTTGCGGAAGGAGGTGATAGGGGCCTCTAAATGACATTGATGTCATGGGTGGTCCATAAGCTGCACCTTCATCAAACCTATTCTACAAGGATGCTGAGGTGTCATTAAGGGTCAACACAGCAATATCAACACTGGCTATCAGATTTCTGCACTGGTGCATTCATTGATAGTCCAGTCCTTAGTGCATTCCGTGGAAGGGCCCAGAGTACTCCTTCCAAGCCTGGTAATTTACCTATTCATGATGTACCTTTATGAGGTTGCTATGTTGTTCAAGTCACATCCAACTTACGACAACCCCTGAGGGTTTTTCTTGGAAAGATTTATTCAGATGAGGTTTGCCACTGCCTTCTCCCAGTGAGGGTAGTTCTGCCACATTTTAAGGTCCCCTAGGCATTTTAGGCCTGGGGAAGCCCCCTTGTACTAAGAGAAAGTGAGCCCTTATGGGCATAATGCCTTTCCTTGACCCAAAACAATCTAGGTAGCCATAAAATGTAGCAACCTCCCTATCCAGTTCCCTAGTGGCATACGGCTGATTTAGATTTTTTTCCCCCAGCGACAGAGGTGAGCAAAGGGGCATGTGGTCCTCCAGGTGAGGTCTCACCAAAGCAGAATAGAGTCATACTATAACTTTCCTTGACCTAGACATTATAGTCTTATTGATGTAGCCTAGAATTTCACTGGCTTTCTTTAGCTACCACATCACATTACTGATTCATGTTCAGCTTGTGGTTTATTAAGACTCCTAGATCCTTTTCACATGTACTATGGTCAAGCCAAGTGCCACCCACCCTGTACATGAGACTTTTACTTTTTTCTGTCCAAGTGTAGTAACATACATTTCTCCCTGCTGAACTTCATTTTGTTAGTTTTGGCCTATCTATCTCATCTGTTAAGGGTATTTTCTCATCTTGTCCTCTGGGCTGTTATCTACCATTCCTAATTTGGTATCATCTGCAAATTTGACAAGAATGCTCTCTATTCCCTCATCCTTGTCTCTGATGTGAATAGCACTGGGCCCGGGGCAGAAACCTGTGGCACCTCATTAGTCACTTCTCTCCAGAATGAAGAAAAGCCATTCATGAGCACCCACTGGATTTGGTTAGTCAATCACGTACAAATTCACCTAACAGTAGCATTGTATAGAAAACATTTTACTAGCTTGTTTCAAGAATATCATGGTGGACCTTGTCACAGGCCTTACTGAAACAAAGAAATGCTACATCCACAGCATTTCCTTCATCTACCAAGCTTGTAACTCTATTTAACTCTATTAAAGAGAGATGGGGGGAGAGGATTAGACTGCCATGACTTCTTTTTGGGAAACCTTTTTGGGAATACTGTGTCCAGTTCTGGGCACCCCAATTCAAGAAGGATATTGACAAGCTGGAGCAAGTCCAGAGGAGGGCGACCAAAATGGTGAGAGGCCTGGAAACCATGCCCTATGGGGATAGACTTAGAAAGCTGGGGATGTTTAGTCTGCAGAAGAGAAGGTTAAGAGGGGACATGGTAGCCATGTTTAAATATTTGAAGGGATGCCACGTAGAGGAAGGAGAGGGCTTGTTTTCTGTTGCTCCAGAGACCAGGACAAGGAGCAATGGATTCAAGCTGCAGGAAAGGAGATTCCACCTGAACCTCAGGAAGAATTTCCTGACAGTCAGGGCTGTCCGGCAGTGGAATATGCTGCCTCGGAGTGTAGTGGAGTCTCCTTCCTTGGAGGTTTTTAAGCAGAGGCTTGATGGTCATCTGTCGGGAGTGCTTTGAGGGTGTTCCTGCATGACAGGGGGTTGGACTGGATGGCCCCTGTGGTCTCTTCCAACTCTACATTTCTATGATTCTATGAACCTATATTGAGTTTTCGTGATTTAATGATGATGGCATTCCTTTCTTATAGACTGTCTGTTTAATGACCTAGTCTAGAAACTTTCCAGGTATTGATGTCAGACTGACCAGGCAGAAATTGTTTGGGTCCTTTTTCCCCCTCTTTTTGAAGATGGCAACAATATTTGCTCTCCTCCAGTCTTCTGGGACTTCATCTGTTCTCCAGGAATTCTCAAAGATTACTGCCGGTGGTTCTGAGATTACTTCTGGAATTTCTTTTAATACCCTTGGATGTAGTTCATTTCACCCTGGAGACTTGAATTCATTTAGAGTAAACAGATATTCCTGTGCTACCTCTTTACCTATACTGTGCTGCATTTCCCCAACCACGTCATCTGTCATGGACAGACCATGGGTCATTCCCCGTAGATGCTTATTTAAAAATTTTTCCCTCCCACTGTTGGGTTCCTGTACCATTTGCCTGGTTCTCCCCCCAATACTGGGCTATTATCTCCAGCACTAGATGAACTCCTGTCCTCAAGAATATTATCTCCCCCATCCCGATAACTCAGTTTAAAGTCCTCCTGACCAGGTTTGTGAGACTCTCAGCAAACACATCCCTGCCAACTGCTGTGAGGTAAAACCCATCATAGGCAGTTATAACAGGTAAATGTTAAATAAAGGGAAGAGAGAAAGTAGGTCACAACATCCACATTTATCTCCCAACTGAGCTGCAAAAATCAAATCCAACCCACTTTTACAGTTTATTTTGCTTCATGTGTTCTTTTTGTGATCGCATCTGTCCTTTTACATGAAGAAGTTTATATCAATGGAGGATCATGATGACAGCTACGCTTAATTACTTGTAATTCAGAAACACTAATAAGAAAATTCTATCCATGTTTTTAAAATTATCTATGGGAAAAAATTGGAAGATAATGTACAAGGAAGTACAGAGTGTTTCTGTTTCTCAGAGCTATCCTGCGCTGCTGAAACACCTCATTCCCTATGAAGCCCTGGAAGCTAAGGTGAACCACAGAAACAAGATGAAGAACAGAAAGACAGAGCTATAATTGAAAATGTGGTCTTCTCCCAATCCTACACCTTAGAAAGAGAAGGTATGTCTTGACCATCTGCCAGTTTCCAAGGCACTTCAGGCATTTAACTATCTAAAGAGCCTGTGGAGGTGATATGAACACCACCTATGCCAATGGGAACTTACCTGCAAGGAGAGGTAACATGCACTCCAACAACTGTAAAAGTGATAGTCTAGTCAGAGAAGCTGATCCTCCAATCCCCTGCTTCCCAAATGTTGCGATTTCTTATGGGTTTCTCTTTGTGAAATCATATATTGTATGTTGTACAAAAGATAATTTACAAGATCAAAAAAGGAACCCAGAAAGCAATTAATATAAATACAGATTCTGTGGCATAAATGCCATGACAGGACTGCTCTCTTTATGGAACCCCAATCTAAGCTCTTTTTCTAAAGAAACACGGTTCCTCCCCAAATGTCAAGAAGTCAGTTGCGGGTAATTGAGCATATCCTATGTTACTTCACACCTCCATATATATAAGCTCCACTTTTGTTCCTCCATCATGCAAGGTCATTTCTGATGTATCTTTTTTTCTGCAGAGGCTTTGAAATTCTGTTTGAGATAATTTGAAACTCACTTGGCATGGAAAAGGGAGCTTTGGTGGGTCACCCAGCCCTGCCCCCAGCTAATGGAAGCCATGCCCACATCCTGAAACACAAAGACTAATAAAGGGGAGGGAAAGACACAATAGCTCCATTGGTCTCTGCCTGAAGGAACTGATTTTCATTTCCTAGTTTTCAGGAAAAAAGATTTGCAGTGTTTGGAGTTTTAGTAAGCAATATATTCCAGAAGCCTGGAAAGAACATCTTTTCCTTGACAATTGAAATGAACATTAAATGAAATCTGCAAAGCTATTTTCCCTTGCACAGTCAAGAGCTGACAGAAGGGGAAGCAGAGAGGTCGCATAAAAGACAAACATGAAGAAGCTGAGGGAGAAAGTGTAGAACAATCATCCTGAATCGCTTCTAAAATGCTGTACTGGAAATAGAGTCACCCTGAGAGAAAAAGTCAAATCGGGGGAAATTTAATGGGTTTCTTCCCCATATACTTTGCAGATTAAAATTTGGAAGCACTTCTGTTTGCAATTAAGTTTCTGTAATTTTTTAAAAACTCACCAGCCTAGGCCTTATCCTTTTTTTTTTCTTACTAGTGATTATGCCATCTTGGCAGAGATGTTCGTTCTCAAATACTGTATGTGGTTTATCCTTGTGCTTTATACAGCAGAGTAATCCATGAACTCACTTCTACTTTAAAAAAATCTGAGCCACACAAAGATCCTTCAAGATTACCTTGTAAACTTAACTCTATGAGAGCTCATATTTATCCCATATTTAGTACCATCCCCACTAAATGGCAGTTCAACAATCTGTTTTATCTCACCCTACAATCTCTTTCTATATGCACAGCTGCCTAATTAGCACGAAACTAGAGCAGCAGCACTAAAAATTGCTGCAGCAACAACAAAACAGATATTGAGTCTGAGATACCCTGGGTTCTGAGCCTTCACAGAAATCTGTTTTCAGATATACTCAGAACAACTGATCCATGCACATCCTGCTGTATTTATCAATCATGCTCCACGTCTGCACGCAATTATTTCACAAAGCCAAGGGACCTAGGTCAATTATAGGTGTATTCTGCACTACTGCCTTACAACAGAAGAACCCAAAACACTTTGCAGATATTAATTGGGCTTGACACTCCTATAGTACTTTTGGTGACTCCAGAACAGCAGAGGGAACACTTTTTGCAAACTGGGTAGGTGGGGTCATGGTTATTCAGATTGTGCCTTCTCATCAACAAGGCAAATGTCTGATTCCAAATAAAAATAAATAGTCAATCAGTCCCTCTCCTGACTCCCCCTTCAAGTAACTGTTTTGTATTTCTATTCATCAGCATATCCTGTTTTTACACAAAACCGACAGCTACAACTGCATGGTGTTTCAATGGATTTGTCTTCTCTGTAAAACACACAATTTCCATCTCCAGGCAGCGTCAGCACTTAACTGGGCATCTGATTGCTCTGATTCCTGCCTGTCACATAGATAGCAAGAAAAAATGAAATTGCCAATGTTCCGTAGTGCTGCCAATCACATCTGATGCACTACCATTTTGTCCCCCTAATGCAGTGATTCAGACCAATTTGCTTTGAACAGCAATACCTTGTTATGAAGAGCACTACTGAGGATGGATAAGGGAAAAACTGGAATTTAGAGTTATACTTCAAGAGCAAACCACCCATCATGTGCAACAAAATCCTACATTGATCTATACACTCTAAGGATGCAAGGTCAACCAGACCACAAACCACAAAATCTGCTATCCAGTTTGGAGGGAATTCTGTCAAAGAATATGAGGACGGGGCTTCTAGATTGATATCTCCTCAATATGTTTCAGGACCACCTAACATATGACATTGTTCCTACGAGAGAAAAAAAGGTGCACTATTATATATAAAACTAGTACATTTACCTGGTGTTGCCTGGGATTTTAATTTCTCATAGGTAACACTTGTTAAAAATAGCTTAGGAATTACCTTACCTTAGATGCAGTTGAAATACACAGATTTGATATCCTGTGTCTTTCTTCTTAAGAACTCAGCAAACTATCTTCTCCAGTACCTGTAACTTTTCCTCATATTCCCCAATCCAGTCTGTATTCAGAGTTGTTAACATACAGAGGTTGGGTTCCTGAGTGAATACACTGTCCTCGTCCTTGCTGCTAGGACTCGTCTCCATAGCAATTGGCCTATTCCATTACCTATAATTTTTCCCCATATTCCCCAGTGCAATCTGTAATCAGAGTTGTTAACATACAGAAGTTGGGTTCCTGAGTGAATACACTGTCCTCCTCTTTGCTGCCAGGCTTCATCTCCATAGCAACCAGCCTATTCCAGTACCTATAACTTTTCCCCATATTCCTCAATCCAAGCTGTATTCAGAGTTGTTAACATAACAGAGGTTTGGTTTCTGGGGGAATACATTGCCCTTCTTCTTGCTGCTGGGCCTTGTCTCCATAGCAACTGGCCTAAGACCCAAGAGCCCTCTGGCTGAGTATTCTAAAGGCCCCTCCTTGGACTGTCAACTCCAGGATTCCACAGAATCTTCACAGGCAGCCAATCATATATGGCCTTCTCACCTGACACAGCCAACTGTATGAGGTCTTTGCCTGCCTGATGCAGACAAACAGATAAACTCACAAACTTTGACTTTTATATAGTTAGATAGGACATAAAGAGTATTCTATCATGGCTATACAACTAAGGTGGAAAACAAATGTGTATGCTTTTTTTAAAGAAAAATTAAGCCTTGTATGACACTTAATACAGAAAAGAATTTTTTTTCCCATGTAGGGATACATCTGGATCTAAGAAATATAATATTGTGCAATGGTCCTTCAGAAAGTATTTGGAGAAAGGGCTAAGGAGGAAAAAAAGAACACACATACCCATTCAAAAATGAGAAAACATTAATAATTGGTCTCATTAGGTTTCCCAATGAGGTTGTCCACTATTTCAATTTTATAAAACCTTTGGAGCATTGCTGCTTCTAACTGAGACAGCACAGAGGAGCCACAATCATCTGGTGTTCCTCATGCACCTAAATGTGTGAGGTCTGAATCCTCCATTGTTTTATTTCTGGTATGACTTGGATTAATGACATAAAATTAGCTAAGGAAATCTTTTGCAACATAAGGAATACATGAGAACTGGAACAATGCTGTATAATTTCTGAACTGGTAAGCATCAGTGGTCACTGGCTCCAAAAATCAAACCATGCAGAAAGTTGTAACAATAGCAATTGATCCATGAGGGTGGAGAGGGGAGAGAACATCATCCTCCCTCCCACCTACCCCATCTGTCTTCCTGTACCCTTCCCTTTCTGGCAGCAAGCCAGTAGCACATTTAAATTGTCCTAGATTGGATAATGCACAGTGAGAAAAATCATAAGGAATTTCTATACTATTGAGGCTAGAAAGAAGACACCACATGCATGATTAATATTGGGGCAAAAAGGAAGTGTTGAAAGCTGTGAACAACATGCAGGTGAATGTGGTATCTATCAGCAGGTAGGGGGCTTAGTTTGTTGGGAACAGCTCATATACAGAACTCTGCAAATGCAGACCAATAGACTTAAAGAGAAATTTAGTCAAGACAAAGATGATATTATTGGATGTTATAAGAAAGCAGGGATATTAACACTTTATTTCATGCCCTTATAATCTCTAGAGTTGACTCCAAACAAGGCTATATTTTAAAAACACCCTACCTTGCTACTAGTACAGAATGGCAAAGCTTCTCTTTCTAAATGGTTCAGGGAATAGATGACATATTTGACCAGTTTTTCAGTATAGGTACTTCCTGAAGTCAATTCCAGTTTCTTTCAAACCATTCACAAAATGAGATTTTCTGTGGTAACTGAAGCCCCTGTCGAAGCTGCTGATGACAAGCAGCAGCTGTTGGTCCCTGTTGCTCTGGCTGGAGATGAGTCCTGCAGCTCAAGAGCTCCCCCGCTGCCATGGACCAAGCAGGCTCGGATGTTCCTCTGCCTGCTTCTTTAGAGCAACAGGGATCCAGCTGTGATCCCAAAGATGCTTTGGAGCCTACTTCAATCAGCCCACAATCAAGGCAGAGACTCAAGAGAGCTGAGCAAAGGGAGGCTTCCTTGATTAAGTTCAAGATGCAGTGACTGGCCACACCTGTGCCTTGGGCTATATAAGTGCCTGCCTGGAAGCTTTCCTTTGCTTGTGGCAAGCTCTCTACAAGCCTTCTCCTTGCTTCCAGCACCTGATACCTTGGATTGATCTCTTGGCTCCTGACCCCTGAATTTTGGTCTCTGACTACAGCTTTCACTTGTTCTGGCTTAGGTAAATGGACTGCCTTTGAGTAATTGCTTGCTTTGACTCCTCCTGGTGGAACTCTGCTATCTCCCTGGTCTCTGACCTTGACATTTTCACAGTGAATCTCTGTACTGTAAGAACATGTGAGAAAACTGTTCCCAATTCATTGGGAAGTGAGATCAGTGACAGCTCCCTCCACTTGTTGTCTTGAAGTTTTGGAATGAGGCTGCCAGAGGTGAATCCACATCTCCTCCCTACCCTCTCACACTTCTGGATAGTGGTATTAGTATATGAACATCAAGAATTACAAGTCTGGAGAGTGCTACTAGTGCAGTGGTTAAATGCCGGTACTGCAGCCACAACATTGTGAGTTTGATCCTGCAGGGCTTCAGGTTCACTCAGCCTTCCATCTTTCCATAGGTCAGTAAAATAAATACCCAGCTTGTTGGGGGCAATTAGTTAGATACAATGTAAACTGCCTATGGAGTGTTTTGCATTGATAAGCGGTATAGAAATGTAACTATTGAAACCAGGAACACTACAGTTGAGACTCACGACAGGGTTTCCAGCTGGAGTATGTAGCTGCTGGCAACTGAGCTCAGAATACTAATAGAAAAGAAGAGAATCCTTCTGGCCTTCTGAGAGGAACCTAAAGACCTTTCCCTATGTCTTTGCCTCTTACTTCGGTGTAGAACTGTGGTCTTCTTCAGTATGGGCAACTCCTTGCTGAAAACTCTCCACTCTTAAGAGTTTGCTTGCTTGCCTACCTGCTATTTCATTTCCTCGAGATGCCTGCCATTTATTAAAAACAAAAACCTGTGGTCTGAACAAACCAGACACTGTAATTAATGTAATTAATTGTAATTAACTGTAATTGATTGATTTCTCTTCCTCCTCCTCTGTTTATTTACATAGCACCATCAGTGTACATGGCACTTTATAAGTAAAAGAACAACAAAAACAACCAGCCTGACCAAATATATACATAGGTTGTTGTGGGTTTTTCGAGCTATGAGGCTGTGTTCTAGTAGTTTTTGCTCCTGACGTTTCGTCTGCATCTGTGGCTGGTATCTTCAGAGGATCTGGAGACACAGAGGTGGAAGGGAGTACATATACTTGTGTGATCCCTGGATGGGAGGGATTTGCATTTGCGATGCATTAGTGATGCAGCTGGCCTGTAAGATAGCCCACTGTTGAGTGGACTAGCCCCCAGAGTTGTGTTGTTAGGGGATATGCATAACGGTTGTGTTTGCATTGAAGTACTCGTTAGCAATCCATTGTATTGTTTCCTGTAGAGAGTCCTCCTGAGTCTGGGTGGTGCTCTTCGGCATATTTTTGAGTCTTGATTTTAGTTTTTCAGTACTGGTAGCCAACTTTTGTTTACTTTCCAGGTTTCTTCTTTCCTGTTAAAATTGTCCAGGTGTTTATGGATTTCAGTGGCCTCTCTGTGTAGTCTGACACAGTAGTTGTCTGAACAGTCCAGAATTTCTGTGCTTTCACATAGCATTCTGTGTCCAGATTGGTTTATAACATGTTCCGCTACTGCTGATTTTTCTGGCTGGATCAGGCTGCAGCATCTTTCATGTTCGAAACATTAGGAGCAAATACTACTAGAACATGGCCTCATAGCCTGGAAAACCTACAACAACCTATGGATCCCATCTGTGAAAGCCTTTGACTTTACATCAAAGATGTACAGTTTAATACATACACATACACACTCAGTGAATTAAAATATCCCCTGTGAACATAATACATACAGTGATATGGAACTTTGTTTATGTAATTGTTTCTTTTTTATGTTATTAAGACCTATATTCACATAATAAATTATATATTACTACAGCAATATACTATTATCTGGAAGTGTATTTTGTAATACACTTTGAATGCAGGATGAGAAAGAACACCATATTTTGTTTGGTTAATATCTTCACTGAAACAAACAAGACGAGCACTATGGCATGAAATGTTCCCTCTCAACTTAAGACAAACAAATCCCACAACACAGGTGAATATGGCAACTATCCCTCATTTCCTTCACAGCCACTGCACGAGCCAGGTAAAAAGTGCAATGGCTAACATAACAGACCATTACTCCGGCCATGTGCAACATTAGGGTTCTGATCCTGATCTCAAAGTTACAGGGCCAGCATATCAGTATCACAGACCAATTTAGAATTAAGATATTTCCTGTTCTCTTCCTTAATGGATTGCTCAATCCCTCTCCTCAAGGGAAGAACATTTAACTAGAAGTTTTCACAGAAATCATTGTCCTTTTTCTGCTCCGTTCTGCTTTTTACAGCAATTCCTCTCCCATGTCCAAGCCAATAACATAAGACTGCAGTAGAGATGGAAATAGTCCCTGACCAGAGACACTGTGTCAGCATATCAACTCAAGCAAACACCACATTTTTTGTATATTTTGAGTTCTGAATAAGTTTATTACCTTCTTCCTGAACAGATTAGTGGAATATATAGTTACTCATTCAAAAGCAAAAACAGATGTTAAAAAACAAAGTGAGAAAGTTGTAGAAAATAAAACAAACTATGAAAACACTCTTATAGAAATCTATTATAGAGCACTATAAAAACCTAAATACGAGGGTCAGCTTAGTTTAAAAATGGGCATTCATTTCTTCCCCTTCAATTTAATGGTCTTTAGGTATGAATCTACACACAGAAAAATGTATAAAGAGACAAGAATATTCTCTAAGAAGGGACTAAAATGGTTAGGCCCCCTTAGCTTATGTATAAAGTAGTTACAAAGGACAGATCAGAAATATATAAAAAGACATAAAACACAGGTGATTGCTTTAATGATGCAATCAGAACTACAACCAAAAGCAGAAAAATGAACAGCAGCTGTGTGATTTTGAAAACAAAACAAAATTAGGACCCTCAGACCTGAAAGAAAATCACTAATTGCCCTCCCTTCCAACCAAGAAGTACTGAAATTTGATAATAAAAAGCAATGAAAAGATTCAATCTCCTCCTATAATTTTGTGACTTGTTTTCCAGCACCCCACATGCTGGAAACTAATGACCTACAACATTTCATATAATCATAGAGTTGGAAGAGACCATAGGGGCTATCCAGTCCACCCCCTGCCATACTGGAACACACATCAAAGTGCTCCCTACAGATGGCCGTCCAGCCTCTGTTTAAAAACCTCGAAAGAAGGAGTCTCCATCACGCATATTCCCTTGCTGAACAGCTCTGACTGTCAGGAAGTTCTTCTTGAAGTTTAGGTGGAATCTCTTTTCCTGTAGCTGGAATCCACTGTTCCTTGTCCTAGCCTCTGGAGCAGTAGAAAACAAGCCTGTTCCCTCACTTGATATGACATCCTTTCAAATATTTCAACATGGCTATCATGTCCCCTCTTAACCTTCTCTTCTGCAGACTAAACATATCCAGTTCCCTAAGACACTCCTCATAGGGGTACATCTTCTAGATCCTTCTCCATTTTGGTCACCCTCCTCTGGACATGTCCCAGCTTGTCAATATCCTTCTTGAAATGAGGTGCCCAGAACTGGACACAGTATTCCAAATGAGGTCTGTCCAAAGCAGAATAGAGTGGTACTGTTACTTTCCTCGATCTAGACATCATACTGATATTGATGCAATCAAGAATCACATTGGTTTTCTTGGCTGCTACATCACACTGCCGACTAATGTTCAGCTTCTGGGCCATTAAGATTCCTAGATCCCTTTCACATGTACTGTTGTCCAGCCAGGTGTCTCCCATCATATATTTGTGAATTATATTTTTTCTGCTTAGGTGTAAGACCTTGTATTTCTCTCTATTGAAATTCATTTTGTTAGCTTTGTCCCAGCTCTCTAATTTGTTAGGATCATTTTGAATTTTGATCCTTTCCTCTGGGACATTAGTACCCCTTACTCAATTTGGTGTCATCTGCAAATTTGATCAGCATGCCCTCTGTTCCTTCATTGAAGTCATTGATAAAAAAGTTGAATAGCACTGGGCCCAGGACAGAACCATGTGGCACCCCACTAGCCATTTCTCTCCAGAATGAAGAGAAGCAATTGGTGGGCCAATTACAGTCAGTCAAACAATTACAAATCCACCTAACAGTAGCACTGTCCAGCCCACATTTTACTAGCTTCTTTGCAAGACTATCATGGCGAATTTTGTCAAAGGCCTTACTGGAATCAACAAATGCTATATCTACAGCATTCCTTTCATCTATCAAACTTGTAACTCTATCATAAAAAGAGATAAGATTAGTCTGGCATGACTTGTTTTTGAGAGACCCAAGTTGACTTTTAATGATCGTGACATTCCTAGCTAAGTGCTGACAGACTGTCTGTTTAAAAGATCTGCTCTAGAATCTTTCCAGGTATTGATGTAGGCCGACTGGGCAATAATTATTTGGGTCCTCCCCCCCCCCTTTTTGAAGTTGGGGACAATATTTTCTCTCCACCAGTCTGCTAGGACTTCTCCTGTTTGCCAAAAATGGTCAAAGATTATTACCAGTGGTTCTGAAATTACTTCTGTCAGTTCTTTTAATATCCTTGGATGTTGTTCATTTGGCCCTGGAGACTTGAATTCATTTACGGCAGCCAGGTATTTCTGTACTACTTCTCTATTTTGTGCTACATTTACCCCACTTCCCCATCTGATCCCCACCCCTCAGGTTGATTATTTTTTTCCTTTTGGGAGAAAACTGAGACAAAGAAGATGTTGAGTAGTTCTGCCTTTTCTCTGCCCCCTGTAAGTACTTGGCCATCTTCTCCAAACAGTCACCCTATCATTTCCTTTCTGTTGTTTCCAGTATTTTGGGTCAGTTTAACTTTTGATGGTAAAAATCAGCTAAAAACATTCTCTGTCATAAAATATTTTCATCTGAATACTACTTACTATCTGCCTCCATTGATGACATCAAGCAGCACAGAATTACTGCTGGCACAACAAATACTGGGATGCTGAAGTTAGGCACCATATTCCAAACTGGAGAAAGTCACCTTTACTCCAAGGTAAGCAGTCAATACATCCAGAGTCACAGATGCAGATTTATTCCTGCAAACCAAAGGAAGGGAAAAAAAGGCATTAGACCCTGAACAAACCAAACAAAAAGTTTTTCTACACCTATGAGCAGGTGCCTTGTCCAGTATTACTGCTTACATTATGCTAAAAGTAAAATAAAAGCAGAAGAGAAGAGGAAGATGACACATGGATTGCTTACTTACTAGGTTTTATGTTACCCATACAATGAAGGTTCTTTCATTTTATTTCCCAAGATTCTTCTCTACGGAAGAATGTTCTTTCATAGCAAACACTGTATCTTGGGACCTTGGCTTTTGACAATTCATAAGCATTGACCTCTTCATACAAGAAGTTCCCTCAGTAACACAACATGGAAGAAAGCTACCCTGTATATTCTTCCATATGAGTGTGGAAAAGGTATTTTAAAGGTAGCCCTGGAAGGAGATCAGCTAGTTGGCTTTATGTCAGGTGAACTATTTACGAAGAGTTCACTTAGCTGTCCCTCCTTTTTTTTTAAAACAGCAGTCTAAATGAGGAGTGCAAAGAATCAGATTGTGACTATCACACTGGGTAAAGAGAGGTTGGCCCTTTCCTCTGCAATGCTATCCCAGCTGAAGTCTGAAATCCCATCTGTTGCTTACTCCAAAGAGGAAACTGTAGCGATGAAGGAATTTAAAATCACTTAAAAAACGCAGTAAAAGGAATTAACCCTGTGCTGATTCCACCAGCCAATTCACCCAGTCCTCACTATTAATTTATTTTTAACACTGCAAGAGAGCCCAAACACAGGTAACACAGATAATCTAATTTAGTTTGGTCCCAGGTAACAGTTCTTTCTTTCATAGATATTAACACTGAGAAAATACCTTCAGGCAGCATTTTACTCTAGACAACAATAATCAGATACTATAGAAATGACAACCTAATCTTCAAGTATGCCCAACTGCATGAGAGATAAGTATTCAATGACTAAGTAATATCAAAACCTCAACAGGATGACTGAACTTCCTTGTCATTCCACAATACCACCAGGGAAATAACTTCAAATATGATCTTAAGGCCTAACAAATTTATAGCTTTATTTCAGGATCAAGATGCTGTAAAGTCTGTCAAAACAGCTGATGAATTAATTGATCTCTTCCAACAGGCCTTCCAAGACTAGCATTTCCATCGCCTCCCATCAATTGTCTTGCTGCTTTGCTAATAGTAGTTGATGGACTGTTAATTGCTGTGTGTTTTAAGGGTTGGTTTTAAGGAGTTGGTGGGTGGGGAGGATTGGATATGTTTTTAATGTCTTTTAATGTCTTTTAATATATAATGTATTTCATGTTGTTCGCCACCTCGATCCATGTGGAGAGGCGGGATAGAAATAAATATTATTATTATTATTATTATTATTATTATTATTATTATTATTATTATTATTATTACTACTGTTTCAAATACCACTTAGTGTCCTGCCTGCAATAGTCAATCAATTTAATTTGGAGATCAAACAACTAAAGCTTTAACAGTAGTTTAAATGTACTCTTTGACTAATCAATTGATAGAGCTAAGACTCAAGTCACAACATCATGAAGATCCTACAAACCTGAGTGAGATCCCTGCATTAAGTTTTTTAAAAATAGTTTAAATAAGTGTTTCCTGCTGTACAAATGTTTTGTTCATTATACTGTGCAATATTGCACACAAAGAAACTATATTCTACTTTTAGTATTTCTAAAAGGCACTTCTGTGAGGATTTGGTAACACAAATTTCTTTCGGTTTAGAAGACATTTGAAAAGATGGAGGTACATGTAAAACCCAGCAGACAGCACCAATTATCTCCCACCTTGGTTGAAAAAAACAAATTCCATTAAACAGTGTCCTTACTCCAATAGATTTCTAGAAGTCAGTGATTAGTAAGAGCCTTTGTCTTATTTTAAAAACTTCCTTTTTTGTTCTTACGCTGTTGCTAATTATTAGAAAAGGTGATCCCCACATACATTTGATTCTTTTAAAATGAAGTTATTGCTATTCTATTTTTAATTGGAAATTTACATTCTTTCATTCATTTATACAGACAGACAAAGCAACTGAATGGTACTTTTCTCAGGTAGAACCTGAATCTAAGAAGTATATCATGTAAACTAAATAAACTTAATTAGATTATTGAAGACAGGTATTTATAATAATGGAGCATCAAATGTTTGTTTTTGCCCTCCTTGGCGATATCAGTTTGCAATGAGATATATGTAAGCATAATCTTCCATACTTCAGAAGATAATATGTTTGTCCAGCCATATAGATTAACACTGGAAGTAACACTGAAAAGTATGCCACCAGCTGTTCCCCACTACACACCAGTTATCAGCAGAGCATTCAGCGAACAAATGTAGAAGTACTATCTCCAAACTGTAAGACAATTAAGATCCCACCACGTGTGCAACACACTACACAGAGGAACATGCAGGATTCTTGTTCTCCAGCCTTTTCCTTCATTGCGAGTAGCATGTTGTTGTTGTTGTTTGTCTTCAACTAGTTCCTGACTTATGGTGATTCTACGGCAAATGTATCACAAAGTTTTTTTGGCAAGATTTGTTCAGAGGATGTTTGTCACTGCCTTCTTCTGAGGCTGAAAGAATGTGACTTGTACAAGATCACCCAGTGGATTTCATGGTTGTGTGGAGTCTCCTAGAGACCTAATCCAACACTCTGACAACTATACAACACTGGCTGTAGTATCTTGATTGAGTTGAAACAGCAGACTGGCTGGAAATATGAAAAGTATGAACACAGGTTTTGATTTCATTATAACAACCTAGTGCACTGCTTGTGAATGCACACCCGGAGATGAGTGAAGGAAACCACAGACTGCACTCATAGATCTGAAGGGAGTTTAATAGCCCACTGAAGGAACTACAAAAGTCATGTGAACTAAAAGTGAACGAAATGGAGTTCTTCACTCCTCTTTTACTTCATATGTATCAGAAATTCAGTGGATATTAATATTCATTCAAAATTGTGAAACAGGTCCGAAAACTCTGACACATTTACCAGTATATCTACTATAACATAAATGTATTCACTATTATAATTGCATCCAGCTGTGCCGCAGAATCCCCCGCCCCAATTTTTCTCTCTTTGTGGGTAGATGCGGCATGCTTTTACTTGTATTTCACTCTCACCATAGAACAGACAAATCAAAATTTAATAAAGAAATGAAAAAAAAATCCACATTAAATGCTATCAACTGTGTATGCATCCTGCATGGTTAGATACAAAGCTGATCTCTCTGTTACCTAAAATAGCATATTGTCTCACAGGCTAACTTAATCTTCCTGTTTCAACCCCATACACTGAACAAGAACATGGAACTACAAGCTGAGTGACATCCTGAATTTTGATGGTAGTTTTAAAAAAATACTTAGCCTTAAAAGACAATATATACATCTACCACAGTCAATAGTGAGCAGCAGAGGAGCATTTAAATATCTATAGGAGAAGATATGAAATAATTCACCTCCTTGTTTATAACAGAAAATGAATATGTATGCAGCACACTTAACATAAAGAAACTTTATTTTTAATTTCAGCTTGGATATTTATTGTAACTGCATTCAAAACGCAAAGCATCACTTGTTTCCAAGAATGAAATGTTCCAGAAACATCTGAGATTCAAACAAGGACCAGTCTGTTCCAAGCTCTTTCAGGATTGCAGAAAATGAAAAATCCTGTAAACTCAAAATCCAACACTGACTGCTGTCCTAAATTACTCAGTTCAGGATATTACTCTTGCTAACTAAGAAGTTTTATCAACTAACAAAGTACAAGGTAAAACAAATACATGTGCATACTTTTATTTTTAATTATGGCACCTCTTTGCTAAAACGAAAAATTACTTTCAGGCTGGATTGGTTAAGTACCAAGAGCTTTCCCCGAGTTTCAGAAACCATTCAACAATCTCACCCACCCCATGCAAGTGAAAGAAGAAATAAGAAGAGAGGAAGATATGTACAAAGAGATTGGAAACTCAAGCAGAACAGGAAAATCTTCTTGCAGAACAACAATTCAACCAACCTCATGAGCATTTCTAATAGGAAGGATAAAGTATCTTCTCAGACATTGTAATAAGTGGGTCATTACACTTGAGTAGCAGACAGAATAGCTAAATGAGACACAAGGCACTTGCCCAAAAGGAAAGAACACATTTATTAACTTGTTCCAATTTGCCTAACAAAATGAGAACAACTAGTAGAAAGGACCTGCCTCCAGCTTCTGACCACATAATAAAAATGAACCCTTTAACCACAGAGAAATGAAGCAGGAACTCATACTGGAAATTCTATTGCAGGAGAAGGCAGCCTCCATCTAACTGTTTTCATACCTGCGATGGAAATAAGGAAATCATTTTGAAATAGAGAAGCCAAGATGGACATTTACTTTTTGAGGAAGGAGGTCAACACAGTTGAGGCAAGGCAGAAAAAGAAGCCACACTCACTTAGGTGTATCTAGCAAAAAAGTATCTCATAGGATGTGAAAAATTTGATGTCATACAGAGGAATGAGAATTTACACATTCACTTTTTATATGCCACCAAGAAAGGAAAACAGCACTGTCTAAGAATTATGAGAAATATGCTATGAATGCTGAGTTATTAGTCTTTAATCTCCGACTCTGGTACAAAGTTGGACCACATGATAAAACTGTGAAACAGGCAACAGCTCTGAACAAAGAGATAAGTGTTATATACTGTTCAACAGCCTCTTTCCAGTGGACACCAATCAGCCTGTGGACTGGGGGAAAACAAAGAAACAACATGAGGATACTTCATTAAAGACCTAGTGAAAATATACACACTCTACTTGGTACGGAGGTATTACAACAGGAACACTTCATATCTCAGTTTAGGAGTAAAGTGAAGAAGAAACTGAAAGAGCTGTTCAATGGCATATAATTATATGAAAACCTATATACTAAGAACATTACCTGCTACAGTCAAGATTTTGTATACATTGCTCTGTTTATGAACTATAGTATTCCTGATGACAATGCTCTTTTTAGTGTATCAACATATTCTGAGCTTGGGTTCAGCATTTCAGACCCATACTTCTAGGTATATTGTATCATGTGTATTATTAGATAATGTATTTGTTCAACACTGTTGTTAGTAGACAATCCATGTCAGTAGACATCCCATACCATGAATTAGTTAATTCATCATTAATCCCCTATACTGGCAGCTGCCTTCTCCCCGTATGGTTGTTTTAAAATGGATGAACTGACTGACGAAAAAGGTATACAGGTTGAGTATCCCTTATCCGAAATGCTTTGGACCAGGGGTTGGTTTTTTTGGATTTTGGAATATTTGCACATACATAATGACATTACATATCATTCTTTCTACACAGAGTCTGCTTTTTTGTCAGTTCTTCTCCTCTTGTCTTCTTCCATGAGGTAATTATGGAGGCTTGATTGGGACCATGCATGCCCACTGCTTGCAAGGTCTCTCACTTGCCTTGGCACTTCCCCCCCTTCTCAGCTCACTTTGGACCACATACAAATGTGCTGCAAGCTGAGAGGGAAAAATATATGCCAAGCCAACTGAGAAATTTTACAAGCAGCGCACACACATAATCCCAAATAAGCATCTGCTAATTCCCTTGTGTACCCTACAGGAAGAAGTCTGAGTTCCACTTTTTAAAAGTTTCAAATTTTGGAGCAGTTTGGATTTCAGATTTTTAGAGAAAAGATTCACAACCAGCAATACAAGGCATGAGAACTACAAAACCTCAGGAGATACCCCCAAAATTAGGTAGAATATTGTCTAAAGATTCTGGAAGCCCAAAAACTATAATCACTGGAAAACCAGTATGACAAGAACAGACAATCACAGGTGCGAAGAAAGCAGTCCTGGTACAATGTCAACAGAGACTGGAAATACTGGAATAAAAATTAAACAATTGGAAGAATTCTCTAGAAGACACATCTGGAAACAAACTCTCAGAAACCCTGCACTGTCATTATATTTACTCCACATGGCATATAAAGACTGCAATTATCTTTCTGAAATTCATAAAATGTAGCACAAACAGGTTGATGAAACTAATGTGAGAAAGATTCTACTCATTCCCAAAGAGATGGTCTTTCTATAGCTGTTATCGTCCGGTAGGCAAGACTTTTCCACTAGCACAAGACTTCAAGAAAGTTTTGCTAAACCAATTATAATGTTTGGCAAGAATTATACATCCTGTTGATTCTCTGGGTCCTCCCATCTGCAAAATGGACATCTTTCACCCCCAAATGCAGGCAATATTTAGAGGAACACATCTAGCAGTCCAATTCTCATCAGGGATTGCTGACCAACTGGTACAAAACCACATCTCTAGCAGAGGGAACCAGCTTTGTCATGGAACAATCCTCTGAAGCTCCACAGAGTTGCCTCTCTCACCTTGGTCCTGACATGATCCACGATCAATTCAGGTGTAAACAAAAAGTGACACCTTTTATTACTGCTTTATTCCATTTAATTCCTATCTTTCCTCTTACTCCACTACACAGCATTTTTACTTCATCTGGATATGCTCAGAAATGTTACAATGATGAGGACAACAGCAACCATTACTAAACAAAGAGCGCAACCTTATTCTAAGACCACTTCTGCACTACAGTGCTAAAGTGCTGCTATTCCACTATCAACCTCCTATGGAATTCTGGGGTTTGTAGTTTAGGGAAGGGCACTTCGAATTCTCAGCCAAAGAGTTCTTTGGTCTCAGTCAACTACAAACCCCAGAATTCCACAGGGCGTTGAAAGTGGAATAGCAGCAGTTTAACACTGTAGTGCGGAAATGGCCTAAGTCAGGGGCCTCTGGGGAAAGGACCAATTCTCTGCTACGATTTGTCAGTATGTCCATTGGGGAGGATTTAGTCTTCCATATGTCTGAAGGAACTGAATTACTTTTAGCTAATAATGATATTCCACATACTGTATAGTTCAATTCACATTTAATGAACAAATTATTGTAATAGCTTTACAACCCCAAATTATTCCACCTTTTTCACTACTGGAGGCCACTGTATTGGTGATAGCAGTACTGAGCATATTGCATATAAGAGAAAATACCTATAGACTTACAAGCTGTAAATTGTTGTTTAGGACTTCCACTTTACTTCTTAAACCAAAGATAAAAACTGAACTTTTCAAATGTTCTGTACAATAAAAGACAAACTTCAAGAGGATTTTTATTTCATTTTTTAGATATTAACATTTTACCTTTTTTGCCAGATGGGACCCAAGGTAACTCACAACATAGGTTAAAAATAAATACAACTTTAAACAACAGTTACAATATAGCTGGCCTATAAAACAGTTAAATAATAATTTAAAACAATTTAAAAACATTTAAAACATAACACTGACAATTACAGTACAGAGGCACTCCCATTAAAAAATGAACCTCTCTGCAACAACCTGTGAAAATAAAAATATATTGTCCTACTATCCTAGACAGAACATCAAAAGTTTTTGAATGGAAGAAATGCAGCAGAAAAAAAACAGTGCAAGATAACCATTGCAAAGTGGACAAGCTGTCATATTAACTTGGCCTCTAAGTAAGCTGCCAGCCAGGACTGCTGTCCTAAATTCTCAAGATGACTTAGAAAACAAATTCCCTTAAAACTATTTAAATTAAAAATTAAGAGCAATTTAAAACACTCCTAAACATATTAAAGTATTTCAAATAACTTAAACAGTTCAAGTATACTTGGAGCAAAATCAAGCCAAGACCCCAAAATGATGATGGTTTTGCATAAAGCAGTGTTTATGCCAAAACAACATCAAGAGAAGTGTCAATTAAGCCTCCAAGGGGAAGGCATTCCACAACCCAAGCATCACAACAGAGAAGGTGCTATCCTGTGTTTCCACACAAGGTATTTGTCCCACTTGTATAACACAATGGAAGGCCACTCCTTCAGGCTTCAAATGCTCAGGCAGATAAATACAGAAAGAGGTGTATCATCAAATATCAGATCCCAGACCATGTAGGGCTGTGAATGTTATCATCAATATCTTCCATTCATACCAGTGCAACTTATGCAATTCCTTTCAAAATGATGCCATAGTGTTTCTGAAGGTACTATTCCCATCTATGTAGCTGAAGCATACTATACTAGCTTCAGCTTCCATGACATCATCAAGGGCAGCTTGGTGCATAATGCACTGCAATAGTACATTTGGGAAGTTATCTGGTTACTGTTCCCAGTCTTTTCCTATGTAGCACAGGAAACAGCTGGTAGACTAGTCAAACCTGGCCTCAGGTATTCCTGGATGCCTCCCATAACAGAGATGGATCCAGCAAGCTACATACGTTCTTCTTCAGAAGACCGGCAATCCCACCTATGCTAGGTCAGGGTCCCTACCCAAATGCCAGACCTAGGAACCATCAATACACATACTTCCCTCTTGTTACGATTCAGTTTCAATTTATTGATCCATAACTTCACAGCTTCATCTGGCTCAGATGACAAGCAGAAGTAGAGATGTGTATCATCAACATTATCAGTGGCACCCAACCTCCAAACTCCCAACAATGTCACTCAGCATCTTTTTATTAGAGATGGGACGAATCCAGAATTTTCCAAATCGGCATCTGGATCCAAATCCCTAGAAGGTTCTGTGAATCCACAAATCTCACGAATCTCGAATCTTTTTAATCCTTTTTTTTTAAAAGGGTTCAAAAAGCAAGGGAAAGAAAGCACTTCTACTGAAAAGTGTTTTAAAGCAGAATTCGACATCTTTGTTTAACGAAAAACAAATTAAATAATAGTTTTCACTTTCAAGAAAACATACCCATATACTTCTTATTAGGAATTACATGTAATTTGGAAGTAGCTCCAGATGCTGGAGGATGCTCGAGATGATGCCATCTCCTGGGTTGACTATTACAAAACAAAACAGAAAGGGCAAGGATAATCTTGGGCAAGACACACTCTCTCAGCCTTAGCAAAAGCCTAGGCAAAGGCAATCCTCCCTCTAAGAAATCTGGCCAGGATAATTGTCAAAGTTTTGCCTCAGGATCTGCCTAGATTGAAAATGACATGAAGGCCCTTTCTACATAGGCAGGAAAATGTGGATTATTAATCTCACATTTTCCTGCCTGTGTAAACAGGGCCACATACTATAGAAGAAAGATAATCCAGGTCAAAACTGGCTTTTCTTTGCATAGCTCCTTCTGGCATCCTGGGGTTTGTAGTTTGACGATGCACCAGTACACTTCGGCAGAGAAGGCTGTGACACCATGTAAAACTACAAACCCCAGAATTGTGTCTGAAAGAGCTTTGCAAGGGAGCTATGCAAAATAATCTTTCAGCTGTCCTTGAAATCTCAAGAAGACTGTACCTTCCAGTGAAGTCTCAAGTCCTACAACGAAGAAGGCACTTAAAAACAAAAACACCAGCCTCTAGTCTAGTGTCAATTCTCTACCCCAGAGTTTTCCAGACTTTTCATGTTGGTGACACACTTTTTGGACATGCATCATTTCGCAACACAGTAATTCAGTTTTACTAGCAAACTGGAGGTTAAACAGCAGGAAAGGCAGTCCACCCATCTGATCCTAGCTCACTGCCATTGCTCTGAGGAAAGACCTTGGTGAGTGCAGCAGCAACAAGAAAGGCAGTCCTTCTACCTGATCCTAGGCTGCAGCAGCGGTGGCAGCAGCTGGAGAGGCTTGGGTGGGGGAGGTCTTTCTTAGCCTGGAGAGCCGACACACCTACAGACTTCAGGTGACGCACTAACGCAGGGCTTTCCAAATGGTGTGTCATGACACATTAGTGTGTTGCCTGAAGAGTTCAAGTGTGTTGCCCCCCCCAGGGCTGAAAAAAAACACCATGGTGGACGACACTTTGTGGGGGGGTGCCACTGGGGCACTTGGAGTCAAATCCTGAGGCTCCTCGGGGACTTCCCAGCTTCTCCAACCGCCGCTGCCCACTCTTTCTGCTAAGAATTTACGTATACTTGAAATGACCATGGCTCCGTTCCTTGGAGAAGGAGGGAGATGCCAAAGAACCTGATCTCTTCCTCCTTCCCTCAAATCCCGATCTGGCTCAATGCTTTCCCCATCCATGCTCATGGGGGAGTCAGAGGAAGACGTGGCGGCAAAATTCAAGCAGCACAAGTTCCCTGCTGAAGGCACTCCCCCTCTGCCAGTGCTGTGCCTCAACTTGATGGCCGCCCTCGATGAGGAGCTGGGCGATGCTGGAGACACTGTGGGGGCTTGGTGGAGCCAAGGCCAAGGAGAAGTTCAAGATGGTCTACTTGGAGAGGCGCTGGAGTAGAGGTGCAAAGGCAGTAGCAGATTAGAGGCCATACCGTCCAGCTCCCTTGCAACCAGGGCACACAAGGAGACGCCGCCGCTTCTGCAGCCGAAGGTCCCCAGCCCGGCTGACAAGGCACATGGAGCCAAGTCCCAGGGCTCCTCGGGGACTTCCTGGTCTCTCCAACCACCACCTCTGCTGCCCTGCTGCTGCTGCCTCCTCTCTAGCATTGGGGCCACCCAGAAGGCAGCAGCAACAAGAAAGGCAGTCCCTCTACCTGATCCTGGGCTGCAGCAGTGGCGGCAGTGGGAGAGGCTCGGGCCTGCAGAGGAGACACACCTACAGACTTCAAGAGACACATTAACGTGTTGCAACACACTGTTTGGAAAGCCCTGCTCTACCTGATCCTGGGCTGCGGTGGCAGCAGGAGAGCCTTGGGTGGGGGAGGTCTTTCTCAGCCTAGAGAGGCAACACACCTACAGACTTCAGGCAACACACTCACATGTCACAACACACTGTTTGGAAAGCCCTGTTCTACCTTGATGTCCAGTCTCAGGTCAAAAGAATAAAGAAGAAAAGAATAATTACCTTGCAGAGGGAGGAAGCACAAGCAGGCACAGGCGGGCAGTACACAGCACAAACGAGCAAGGGAGCACACAGCATGAGCGAGTCAGTGAGCACACACAGAATGAGTGACCACAGGCAGCCTCTGGTGCACACGGGCAGCTTTATGTTGTGATTTTCGCGCGCCCAGGGCCCACCAGCCAATCAGGTGAGCTCCGGAGGTGTCAGTTTTGAAAAGAAACAAACAAACTTAGCTGGTGGATTCGAAAGATTCGATTTGCTGTTTTGGCGCCTGGATTCAGATTCCCAAATCTCGAATCCTTGCCCAGGATTCAAGGATTTGGTTGGCCCATCCCTACTTTTTATGCATATTAAACAGAATGGGAAACAGAATGGAACCACTTTACATCCCATAGCTTAATGACAATGGGGCTGAACAAACATCCCTCAGTATCACTCTCTAGAACTGTCCCATAGACAGAAGCAAAATGACTGTAACTTAGTATCTTCTGTTCCCAACCCACAGGGCCAGTTCAATAGGATACCTGGTCAAAAAAGCTGAAAGATCTAGGAAGATGAAGAGGACTGCACCTCCCCTGTTCTTCACCTGGAGCAAGTCATCAATGAAGGGAATTAAAGCTTTTTAGATATGAAATCTCAGCCTAAAATCAAACAGAAATTGGGCCAGGTAATTTGTTTCCTCAAAATGCCCAACAACAATACCTCAAAAAGAGATCATGATGATGGTGCATTAGTTCATGTATGGATCTGAGTCCTGGGGATTCCTCTACCATTCCATGGACACAATCAATCTACCTCTATTAGAGGTTCTCAGCCAAAGTGGGTATCAAGCTTACTGGTCATGGAACAGACTAATTCAAGCACTTTTTCCACAGCAACTGAAACTGATGCCAAGAAGCCTGACTAGAAGGAAAACACTGCATGCCTCTCCAAACAATGTGATAACTGCCCATGAAATACCGCTGAAAACAATTCCAAATAAGATAAAGCAGGGTGTGGCTCACACATCTAATCACAATTTTTAAACATTTTTGCAATCAAAAGAGTTGGCCAACCACAAAATCACTAGCAATAAGCACCTGCTGCTTGGACCAAACAAGAGATCACAGAAAGCTTTTTTCTTAAAGACAACTGCACCACACTGTTTGAGCATGACGGCTCTTGCACAGCTTTTTTTGTCCTGTATGCACGATTTGCTGTCCAAAGGAAAATTCCAAATACTATTTTGAATGGAGGTAATTTCACAACTGTATGAAAAGACATATATAAGTGGCAAATAGGAAAAAAGACCTTGTTCATTGTGAAACACACACATGCACATTTTACTGTTATTTTAAAAGGTCATTTTGTTCAGTTTTCCCCCCTTCTTGTTTCAATCTAACAGGAGAACAAACTTACTCAAAATGATAATATAACCAATGGTAATGAAAACCCTAAATAATTATTCATTCCTACAGCTATTGTTTTTTGTTACCCATACTAAATATGGCTCAATAAAAGCTTTGAGAAAGAAGACGTGTTACACAACATTGAACCATATTAGACTTATCAAAGAAGCAATCAGGATACCTCCTCCTCAAACAGTCCACTGTTGATTCCTACTGTTGTTTTGATTTCTTTTCTATACATTTTTGCACATGAGCTCATGAACTGCAGTGTCTGACCCATACAAGAACTCAGTGATGGACTCCTCCACCTGCCCATCACTCCTGACCAACAGAATATTTGCAGAGCTGATCATGAATGATGGGTATAGCAGGCTAATATTTAAAATTCTGCTCCCCAGGACAAGTGGAAGTGTTCCTAGTTTCCACTTGTAACATGCTGCAACCTGATGCTCATTTTGACTTGGCTTTCACAGCCATGACATTATTGACTTCTTTTTTCCTTAGTCCTGTGGCTTGGGTATGGAAGGGTTGCTTGCTTTTGCATTGGCCTTTTGAAGCAATCACTGAAATCTCATTGAAAGGGAGAGGAACCACCCCTTCCTGTCAAGGAAGCTTAGTCCCTCTCTCCTTATTCCTTTGGCTTTTCTGAGAGGCAGTAGCAGAAAAAACAGTACTACTGCCAATATCTGCAACGAGGAGAAATCTGCATGTTACTGGTATGAGCAGTATCAGTAGTGGGAGGTTTTCTTTTCCACAAAGGCCCAAGGGGAAGTGAGAGAAACCAACTCTCTTTGAAAGGAGAAAAGATTCTGTTTCCTACTGGGATCTACAGAAGGCAGCAGAAAGATGAGATCTTGTAGGCTGGCAAAAAAATCACTCTGCCTTCAACTTTCTTTACCAAAAATGAGGCTTTTTCTGCAAGCATGAGTCACTTACTCCTGGGAGGAAGCTGGATGACTATGTGGAACCTTGAATATGATACTGGAACAACAAAAACTGTATAATCCGCAGTGAGACTTTAATAGTAAACTAAGGACAGAAGAAAAGGCATATTTTTCAACAGAATCATATCTGACATACCAGCACAGAATCTGAAAAGCTTTTATTTTAGTCTTCCAGCAGCTGGAAGAATAGCCTCCATTTGTGCAAATGTTCCCTCTCATGTCCACCATGCCATCCATCATATACTCAAAGCCATCTGACCAGGAAGGATTAGCCTCTTCCTTGTCTATTTCTTTCCTTCATAAACACTGGCACTGATTTGCCTCTTACCTGGGCACCTCTTGACTATCTCTGATCTGGCTGAGGAGTGGTGGTTATAAGTAAAAGCCATCGCAAGTCCAACGGGAGAAAATCAAGCAAAATGTCTTTTTTTTTTTTTAGTTGTCCATTCACATCCACCTCAATAAATGTATGTCACTATGCAGAACACGCATGAGATAAGTCTAGCTACTCTCCTGGCTTACCTAGTGTAGGACTTTAGCTATTAACATCACTGAATGAATTTAGGATCAGTTTTTTTCTGCCGTGCACATTCACAACTCTCCATTCCTTACCCTACATTGTTTTTGGTACTTCATTAACCTAAGCAGACCTGTTGATGACAGGGTGGCTTCAAGGTCTCTCCTTCATAGAGTTGCCTTAAGTTAAAGTCAAATTGATATAGTTAACAACTACAACAATTTCATTAAACTTACAAATTGGCTTAGTCGGCTTGATTTTTGCTGTGTATCTGCACCTTCAAGGATTTAAGTGTATTTGTACCCACATCCAAATCTCACTTTATTGAGTGAGAATTTTATTACAGAAAGGATGAGATAGGGTTAACTATTAGGAACACAGCTGGCTGAACCACTTTACTTCTAAGCAGAATGCTGATGAGCCTGCCTAACTCCTTGCTTGGCTACTAGGACAAGCAGTGGCACATTTTTAAAAAAGAGGTAGGTAGGTTATGACATGTGTTCATTCAAGATATTCCCTAATAGGCGGCATTTTAATCTGGTCACCGTGACGTTTATGATTATCATACCCTATTCTTAAATACTCTCTGTTAATGCAACTGAAGTAAGATGTACTATTCAAAAAGTTTAACTGCTGTCCCTTTCCCCCCAATTCACCTGTGTTGAAGATTAAAAATAAAAACTATCTGCAAAAAACCAGACCTGACCATAGCCTTGGGGGGAAAAAACTCAACACACACAAATACCACAAAAAAAAAACCTACTCAAGATTCCACTATCACAAAGTACAAGTGTATTTCCTTTATATCTCATTTATACCTGACAGTTTTTTATATACCTTGATCACCAAGGGAACTGCCTCCCACTAATAGCCTGATTCAAGATAAACCTAGATTGTAATAGAAAATCCACCTCAATGAGTTATGTATCTCACAAAAGGAAGCAGACTTTTACAATTAAGGTTTTTTCCCCGGAAAATAAGTAGAAGGACCTTTGAAAAGGGGAGCCTTCTGTCTGTTATCTACAGTATGGCCATGGCTTTGCTACTGATGTTACTCACTTTTTCCAGACTATAGTCTTTAACTGACCTTGTATGATATCTAATGGGGACATAGAGTGTGCAGCCTCTTGAAAAGGCTTTCAGTAAAAATGCTACTGAATTTGCTGAAGGAATAAAGTTACTGCTAGTTGATTTTTCAATCCATTCAGGCATTAATGTGCTGAAATGTACACTTCAAGTTATTATGATTCAATTCAACAGTCACATACACACATTTTACAGCACTTAGAAAGAAAGGAATATTAATTCTGTTGGTTGCTAAAGCCTACATTTCTTAAGCAAAGGTTTAATGGAGCAGGAGGGAAGGGAACCAACAAAATAAATTTAATGGTGTGAGAGGGGCCAAGCAAATTTTTACAGTACTAGTCTGTTTTCAAGATAAAGCAAAATTTAAGTTAATGTTCATCATAGCACAGATACATTTTTTTCCTGCAGCTAAAAAAATTATCAATCTTTTTAGTCTCTCAGGATTGTGCAATCGGATGTCAATACCTTAGTATTGGTGTTATTTTGTCATTCTTGCTTCCTCCATCTTTAAGTTTATGTTAAGCATAAATTTACTGCCACTAGAGCTGTATCTCATAGGGTAAGCAATTTCTAGAGATGTGGAAATACCAGTGCTTTCATGACTGGCAGTTTCTCATTATCCTTCAAACTGCCTTAAAACCGTAACATATATAACATTCCACTTAGTCTGGTGGAAAATTATGTCCTTCAGTGTTCCTGTATGCCCTCTGTATACACATACATACACATACATATGCATACGCACACACATACATCTACATGGATGTTGTTTCACCTGTAAAAGGGACAGATGTATTCCCATGAGCCACTCGCATTCCAGTTCTAGGATCAATTTCTCTTGAATCCCCACGCATAGCAAAACACAGAGTATCTTCACGCTATATACAGATTACAGCACTATGATGCACTTTAATTGCCATGGTTCCATCCTATGTAATCCTGGGACTTTCAGTTTAGGGAGGGGTATTTCAAATTCTTGAATAGAAAGATCTAGTACCTCATCAAACTGCCAACACCAGAGTCATTTCCTCACCTTACCCATCTCCATCGTCATCCTGTCGTGATCTCGGCAGTGGCACACGCATTCCTTCTGCAGTGCAGCCAACAACTTCCTGTGCTGCACTGGGGAGGAAATTCCTAAATTGCACTTCCTCTCTTTCCACACGACTACTAGCAATGGGAGCATTGTGCAATTGGGGGGCATTACCGGATTTTTTTCTAGTAATGGAATATCCTGCGATTGTAATGGATGGGAACACATTGGCAGCAGGACTGCAACAATGTTGTGTGAAAGAGGGACAGCAACATCATGCGGAAATGACCTGAGATTCCAGAAGATTCAGTGACGGCAGACAAAGTGGAATCATAATGTTGTAACTGTCTAGTATGAAAGTCCCTTTGACTAAACACAATTGGGCACAGCAGGAGGAGTGGAGAGATGGAAGACAGAAATGGCAGGTGCACTCCGATGCACATAAGCTATCTACTTAGAAGGATACTTCATTTAAAACAACAAGAACGGGCCTGTTGACCTGATAGCAGGGACAAGCCAAGGCAGAATTGATTTATTTTGGGGTAAAATTTCTGTAGATAAGACTCATACACAACTATACTAAGGAGAAGTAAATATCTAACTCAATTCTTGCTACTGCACTGTAGGCAACAAACAAGAATAATGATAGCTCAGATTTTCTCTGAAAAAAGGAGAATGATCAGGAACTATCTGCTATTGACAGGCTCTTTATGAGATCTCTTCAGTTTCATTATCTCTGGTTTTAATGATGCAGATTCACCAAGAGCCTTCTATATGCCTATTTTAATGATCAGAAGAATTAAAACACTACAAGTATTAAAACCACAAACATTTTCCTGCATTTTAATGGCTGCTTGTTAGCTGCAACCAATACAACAATTATGCCTTTACAACCAATGAAGAAGTTAGCCTCCCTTTACTTTGGATAAAGTGCTGCTTCTAACATTTAAGAATCCTAGATAAAGCATACTTCAGACAGCAAAAGTTTCCCTAAGCAGTGAAAATTGGTTGAAAATAACTACCTTTGAATCAGACCAGTTTGCGTACATTCAGTTGTCCAGTAATTTTGGGAGAAGTTTGTGCAGCTGCCTTTCTCCCTTGAAAAGAGAACCAGTCACATATACTACCTCTAGAAGAAAGATACTTCATGCTGAAAATTGGCTAAGGTTGCACACAATGTTGAAGGCTGCATGCTTCTATTACTGCACTCCATGCTGCAGTAAAGGAAGAACAGAAAACTGTTCTTGGACACTGTCTTTAGAATAGACCTTTGGATTGAAGAGTGTCCTTTGACAAGGTATGCTCCAGCTGCACAAGCTGACATTTATCCTTTCCAGATAGCCTTTCACTAAGTGGAAAAAAGTGGGAAATGAGATCACATGCAGCATTCCTCTCCCAATTATCACATGCCCATTTAAAGACCTGAACAGAATACACATTTATGCAACTATGCATACATGGAATTCTATGAACCCAACAGAGAGCACTTAAAGAATACCTTATGTACATATAGCTCTAGGTTCATAATGCATCAGTCATATTAGCATGTGAGGGCGCCACAATACACAAGATTCTGCTCCCCACTCTGTGTGTGAGTGTACATGCTTGCATGAATGTTTTCAAAATCTCTCAAAACGAAGATCCTCTTTTTCTATCTCTCCCTCACCTATCTATAAAAGCAAAAGGGGAGTGAGAGAGAAAAACAGCAGGACTTAACTCAGCTACAATCATCCAGCTGGACCAAAAGGAGAGACAGATCCTGCATTTCTGGTCTGTTAGTAGAACTTCACTGAAATTCTTTCTATAGAAGACGACTATCAAAATGATCTCACAAGTTCCTAGGAGTGGTGTGGTCATCATCTTTTATAATTTCTGCCAACATAAACATCTTTTGAAACATTTGTAAATATTTATAGACCATATTCATACAGACTAGAGTTTACTAGATATTTCTCCAGACTCTGTCATGAGTTGATAGAGCAGTTCACCATGTGCATTTTTATAGTCCATGCTATGAGTAGATGGAATTTTGTTTAAGGCTAGGGTGGCAAAATGCAGCCTGTGGGCCACATGCAACCTCCAGGGCTGTTTTTGTGGCTCCCACAGGCCTGTCAGTCGAGGTCAAAAAGAGGTTCCTTTGCAGAATGCTCCATATGTACTCTACAGATGTGGAGAGAATTTCTCTAATATTTGGAGGCGTCCAGGGCCCCCCAGAGGTCAGAAACAATTTTGCCCCCCTCCCATGTCCAAAATGTCCACAGTGGGGATGAGGTGCATTTCTAACACATTTGGAAGCTCTCTGGGCCAATGAAGAGGCCTTTTTTGAACCTCCAAACATGATGAAAATGCCACCTTCTTTCTTAGTAATACTACTTGTAGTAACAAGTGTGCCCCTCTAAGGTCTTCTTCCTAGGGGGCTAATAGCCCCCCCCACTTTTCTATTGCCCATCCCTAGTTTAAGGTCTGTAGCTCTGTGACAGTTAACATTGCTGAATTGTCATCTGGTGTCAGGTGTATATTTTGGAGACCATGTAACACTCCAAAATACACACCCGACACTCATCTGGCTGTGGCATTTTGTACTTGCTGCAGCTTCTGAGCACTTTTCAAGATGTCTATGCTATGAGTCTATGCCATTAGTAGCTGGTATTTTATCTAGCCTTGCATTTCTGTAGTTGTGTACCCATTATTTATTCCTTGCACAGAGCATATAATTGATATTGTTATGCTCATTTGAAGGTGTTTTCATTTATTTGTTTAATCTCTAACTACTGACTTCCTATTCATGTTATAAATGGTATTTCCAGTTTGCACTATTGGTATTTGTATATTATTCCATGTTTTTGGTACTAACACACCAGATTAGAACAGGTTGCTTACCTGTAACTGTGGTTCTTCGAGTGGTCATCTGTGCCATCATACACTAGGAGCTTTAGCGCCTGCGCGGTAGCGTTCGGAAACTTCTAGAGCTTGTTCGCTTGGCGGGAACCCCTCCCCCACGCCGGTACTGCGCATGCTCCTCCCGCCGAGCAACGGTCTCTCCTCAGTTCTGTCGTCCGCCGTAGAACCTACAGGGACCTGAGAAAGAGGGGAGGAAGGGCGGGTGTGTATGATGGCACAGATGACCACTCGAAGAACCACAGTTACAGGTAAGCAACCTGTTCTTCTTCTTCATGGTCTCTGTGCCTTCATACACTAGGAGACTGTGTAGCTTACCGGTCGGACGGCGGGTCAGGTCCTACAGCACGGAAGCCAACACCTCACGTCCAAACCGGGCATCTCTGCGCGACCGGCAGTCGAGCCTGTAGTGGCGCACGAAGGTCAATGGTTGGGACTAGGTCGCCACACGGCAGAGTTCATGCAGGTCAACTCCTCGCAGGAGGGCCGCAGAAGTAGCCACCGCTCTGGTGGAGTGGGCTCGAAGCAGGACTGGCGGAGGCTTCCTCGCGAGCTCATACGCCAGTTGAATAGTCCTCACCACCCATTTGGAGAAGCGCTGGGTGGACACTTTGAGGCCCTTCCGACGTCGCCCATAGCAAACGAAGAGATGCGGCGTCTGTCGGAAGGAAGCAGTCCTGTCCATGTAGAAGGCCACGGCCCGACGCACGTCCAGGGAGTGGAGAGACCGCTCCAACGGTGTCGTTGGGTTTGGGAAGAAGGCAGGCAGGATGATGTCCTGGTTGAGATGGAAACTGGACACCACCTTAGGCAGGAACGAGATGTCAGGTCTCAGGACCACCTTGTCTCTGTGGAAGACCGTGAAGGGCTCATCGGATCGAAGAGCTGTGATCTCACCCGCTCGCCTCGCTGAGGTCACCGCTACCAAGAAGGCAGCTTTCATGGTGAGAAGCCTATAATCCGAGGTCGCCATCGGCTCGAAGGGCGGCTTTGTCAGCTGCGAGAGCACCAGCGAAAGGGACCACGGCGGTAGCGGCGGCGATACCGGCGGGTAGAGATGATGAAGTCCTTTCAGGAACCGCTTAACGGTATCGTTCCTGAAGAAGGCCAAGGCAGCCGATCGTGGCGGTTGGTATGCCACGATTGCGGAGAGATACACCTTCAGGGATGGAAACGCCAGCCCCTGTTGCCGGAGGTGCAGGAGGAAATGCAGGACGGTAGAGAGCCCCGCGGGCGATACCGGCTCACTCCTCTCGTTAGCGAAGGTCAGGAAGCGTCGCCACTTGTATTGATAGTTGCGACGGGTGGATTCCTTCCTGGCCGCGACGAGGACGGTACCGAGCACGGGATCGTCTAGTGCGATATCCTCCAGGCATGGAGGGCCAGGCGTGGCAGGTCCGGATGGAGGACTCGGCCGCCGGAGTGGGAGAGCAGGTCCGGTGTCGGTGGCAACCGGAGCAGGTCGTCTCGTGCGGCTTGTAGCAGGGGTGCGAACCAATGTTGCCTCGGCCAGTACGGGGCTACCAGGATCGCGTCGGCTCGGTCGGCGAGGATCTTCGATATCGTCCGGCCGAGCAGCGGGAACGGCGGGAACGCGTAGAGGAGTTCCCCGGTCCACGGAAACTGGAAAGCGTCCCCGATGGAGGCACGATCGTGGCCCGCTCTGGAACAGAATCGGCGACACTTCGCGTTTTCCCTGGTCGCGAAGAGGTCGATCGATGGTTCGCCCCAGCGGTCCCGAATCAGTCTGAACGCCTCTCCGGAGAGAGACCATTCGTGATGGGATGAGGTGTCCCTGCTGAGGGCGTCTGCCGTGGTGTTCTCCTGCCCGGCCAGGTGAACTGCCACGGGATGCGTATGCAGGCGAATGCAACATTCCCACAAGTCGAGTGCAATGTTGAGCAGGGTTGTGGAGTGAGTCCCTCCTTGTCTGTTGATGTAACAGACGGCGGTGGTATTGTCCGTCAGAACCAGGACCGTCCGCCCCGCTACGACGTGGCGGAACGCCCGTAGCGCTTTCAAGACGGCGAGCAGCTCCAGCGCGTTGATATGGAGAGCGGTCTCGTCGTCGGTCCATCTGTCGCGGACTCTGAGAACGCCGCAGTGGGCACCCCATCCATACAGGGAGGCGTCGGTCGTTACCGTCACCTTCGGTGTCGACTGCTGGAAAGGCATCCCTGACATGAGATTGCGTCGCGACTGCCACCATCGGAGGGATGAGCGGACGTCTTCCGGCAGCTGCAGTCGGAGTGTCTGTTCGTCTCGCAGGGGGTCGAATATGCGGACGAACCAGTGTTGAAGAGGTCTCGCTCTCAGCCTGGCGAGATATGTCACCGCGGTCGTCGCAGCCATGTAGCCCAAGAGCTGCTGGACGCTTCTCGCAGATAACGTCGGGGCCGTACGCGCGTGAGCGGCGGCCCGGATCAGGGTTTGGGCTCGAGACTCTGGTAGGTACGCCCTGGCGGAGGTCGAGTCGAGCGTCACCCCGATGAAGTCCAAGATCCTCGCCGGCTCGAGGTGGGACTTCTTCGGATTCACCCGTAGACCAAGGCGGGTCAGGAGTGACAACGTCATGTGGACGTCGTGGTAAAGTCTCTGTTTGCAGGACGCCACCAACAGCCAATCGTCGAGGTAAGGGAAGACGGAAGCACCCTTCGTCCGCAGGAAGGATACCACCGGGGCCATGCACTTGGTGAAGACCCTTGGGGCAGTCGAGAGTCCGAACGGCAGCACCTTGTACTGGTAACAGGTGTCGTCGACTGCGAAGCGGAGGTACCGTCTGTGCTGCGGGCGAATGGCGATATGGAAGTATGCGTCTCGGAGATCGATGGAGGCGAACCAGTCCCCTCGATGTAGGAAGGGCAGGATCGACGGTATCGTGACTATCTTGAACCTTTTGGGGCGGATGTAGTAGTTCACCCCTCTGAGGTCTAGGATCGGCCGGAGGGTACCGTCGGCTTTCGGTACCATGAAGTACCTGGAGAAGAAGCCGGTAGTCTTGGCCTCTTGCGGGAGCTGCTCGATCGCCCCTTTCTGGAGGAGGGATTGGATCTCTTCCAGGAGGGCCGGACTCGACGGCGTGGAATAGTAAACGCCTCGAGGAGGAATATCGAGAAACTCGATGGCGTAGCCAAGACGGACGATGGAAAGCACCCAAGAGTCCGTAGTGACACACTGCCACTCCGCGAGATGTCGAGCCAGAGTCGGTCGGTCTCCGAGCGCTGATGGTAGGCTGAAGAGTGGGTATTGGTAGGTCCTGCCAGGCACGTCAAAACCGAGACTTTGTCTCGGAGGAGGACTTCTTGGACGAAGCCGGGCGTCGCCTAATCGTGCGTCTGGCCGATGAGCCGGAGGACGGTCTCGACTGTCCAGACTGGGCCGAATGCTGGAACGACGAGGTGGAAGATCGTCGCCAGGATGGGCGGAAGGTGGAGGTCCTGCGGGCTTGCGTGGCCGGCTGTAGCCCGATCTTCTTGGCGGTCAGCCTCGCCTTAACGAGATTGTCCAAAGCTTCATCTGTGGACGAATTGAATAGGCCCTCACCGTCGAAGGGGAGATCTTCAATCCTCCTTCTGGTGTACTCCTGGATGTCGGCCGGCCGCAGCCAAGCATGGCAATCTCCACTGCGTGCCTGGAGGAGGCCATCTGCTGCCGAGCGATGGAGATGGCCTCGTTGAAGATCACGGAGGAGGCTTGGCGGATGTCCTCCGGTACCGCCTCCATCGCCGGTTGCAGGCGATCGAGTACCTTTTTCAGGTATGCCGCGAGGCAAGCCTGAGTGTTGGACAGCCTGATCTGCAAGGAGGCAGCTGAATAGAACCTTCTTGCATAGGCGTCCAACTTCCTGCCCTCTTTGTCCGGCGGGGTGGTGTGTTGCCTGCCGGAGCCTTTCGTCTGTGCCGACTCGACCACCACAGAGTTCGGTGCAGGGTGATTAAAGAGATAACCTTCTGCACCCTGTAGAGGTGTTCCAACCGCTGCGGTATCGGCTGAGCCGAGGCCGGCCTATCCCAGGCGGCCTTCACCAGCCTGGATACCCGGGGCAGGAGAGGCAGCGGGGCCGCGGCAGGTCGCTTCTCCTCGAAGACGGAGAAGGCTGGATCGTCGTCCTCCGGCTCTGCATCGGCGATCTTAAGGCCGAGGGTAGTAGCCATGCAGAGCAGCATCGCAGAGAACTGGTGGACGTCCTCTGGAGCAGAATCTGGGATCGGGTCCCCGAATCCCAGCGGAGGAGACTCCTGGGAGGCTGCCTCAGACACCTCTGATTCCGCACTCGAGTCGTACGACTCTGAGGTCGGTGAGTCCTCTCGCCGCTCGCTTTCCGGCTCCTTCGCAGTCGCCACAGGTGTTGCCTTCCTAGGCTTCTCTGCAGCCGGGGCGGTGGTAGTAGCAGCGTCCCGCTTGGGCTGGCTGACTACTGACTTCACCTTCTTAGTGGTGACAGGGGTAGTCTGGCAGGCTGACGTCGTCGTAGCCCGCTCAGTCACCACCGACTCCGTAGGGCGCGTCGCCGTTGCCGTGACCCTAGGAGGTGGCGATATCGCCCGATACCGAGGTGAAGGCTCCCTCGCCCTATGATATCGAGGAGAGGGAGAGCGGCTGAAGGAGCGGCGGTCCGACGGAGATCGGCTTCGGCGTCGACGGTACCGAGCCTCGTCCCCTCTAGGCGAGCGCGATTCGCGCTGTCGACGAGGTGACCGGGACCTCCAGAAGGTCTCCCAGCGACTTGGGTCACGATGGTACCGATCCCGGTACGATGGCGAATGTGACCGATAAGAGGCCGGGCGCTCTCTCCATTCAGATTCCCTCGCGTACCTGGCCACGCAGGACGCCGAGGTGTATCTGGAGGCAGACGAGCGAGGTTGTTCCTCTCTTGTCTCCCTAGGAGGCGGCGAGGCCACTGGACGCTCGGAAGAGCGGACCGGGACCGGAAGGAGGTCGAACGCCGCTCCAGAGAAGCAGAGGGCTCTCTCTGCTGCAGGTCGGCCGACCTGCGACGGCTAGGAGGGCGGTGGCGCTCCTCCACCAGGGTTGGAGGGTCTGCCACAGGCGAGTCCGGGCGCTGTTGGGGAACGTCCTCGATCTCATCCTCCGAGAGATCGACGGACTCGCCTCGCCCTTTGGAAGGCTGCTGAGTAGGAGGAGGAGTAGGAGGTTGAACGTCCCCAGCCGGGGAGCGCTTCTTCTCCTTCTTCTTCTTCTTCTTCTCCTTCTCCTTGCCCTTGCCTCCATCCGGAGCAGGGCGCTTTTTAGTAGGCGTCTCCGTCAGGGGAGCCTCAGCCTTCCTCGCCGTCGAGGATCCTTTCGCTGACTTGGCAGCCGCCGACAGCTTCGGGATCCTCGGTAACGCCGAGATCGGCGTTTCGCCGGTACCGAGCCCGATACCGACGAGGTGGACGGAACGGCAGCCGCCGATACCGTCGATGGCGTGGTCGTCTTCTTGTCGGCCATCTTGGAAGTGGAGGTCTCGTCTATCGCCCGCAGAGACTGTTCCCAACAATAAGACTTGAGTCTCGCGGACCGGTTGCGGAGAGTTTGGGGAGTAAAATCCCGGCAAATTGGGCAAGTCCGGATGTTGTGGGACTCACCCAAACAGAAGAGACACTCCTTGTGGTTGTCGTTGAGGGCAACCTTGCGCCCGCAGGACACGCACTTCTTGAAGAGCGCGGACATAAGACGAAGAACGCCAAACTGCGAAAATCCGAAAAGACCAAAGCCGAAGGGGAAGTCCGAAAGAGAGGTCAGAGACAGTCCAAAAGTCCGTAAAACCGTGAAAACAACAAGCCAAGCACAAAAGTGAGAGGAACAAACTAAAGAACCTTCCGTACGCGACGGCGGACGAGAAAGAACTGAGGAGAGACCGTTGCTCGGCGGGAGGAGCATGCGCAGTACCGGCGTGGGGGAGGGGTTCCCGCCAAGCGAACAAGCTCTAGAAGTTTCCGAACGCTACCGCGCAGGCGCTAAAGCTCCTAGTGTATGAAGGCACAGAGACCACGAAGAAGAACCATTTTTACATACATGTTTAATATATCACATATTGTTTCAGTCATTTCTTCTAGGTATTTTTATTAATTATAGCTTTGCATTAGTTTGTTAGGGAGAGACAAACAAAGTGGGTCAAACCCAGTCAGACCCATTACAGGAAGCCCCCATTTTTGATGCAGGATTGTCTGATGACTCACTCTTTTGATGCTTTCAAATTAAGAACAAGTTCCATTAATTTGACAGGGTTTCCACTCTTTCATCAGTTTTTCTTGCTCACTTGGAACCACTTGCATGCATGCACTGCATATAAAGTGAGCTGGTGGGGGGAGTCGCTAAGCTGGCTAGGACACTTTGCAAGCAGCGTGCATGTAATCGGTCCCAAATGAGCCTCTGTTAAATCCTTCACACTCTTACAACACAGGACATGGTTTCTACTTTTCAACCAATTCCATTTGCTCACAGTGCTCCCTAGCCTGGCTGATAAATTGGGAGAAGACTGTATTTTTGCCTCAGGAAACACAACAAAGCTAACTGAATGACTGCACCACTCCCGCTGCTAAACAGAGAAACGAAATGAATGCAAGCTTGTATTCAATGGCTAAGGTATTTATTTTACCAAAAACAACAATCATCCTTCAATGTACACATTTCTAAAACCGAAAAAAAAAAATAGGATAAAAGAATAACCTTAGGAGAGCCACTCACTCCAAAATTATGGATCACCAAGAGCAGCTCTACTAGATTTCTGCTAGCACAACTATAATTTGGGAGGCATCATGTGGAACTTTCAACACAATATTGCACTTTATAGTATCCTATGGTCAGGATTTCAAATTTCTACTTTATTTCCTTCCTCCTATTCCTTCTACTACAGCTGTCAATCAACCTCCATGACCACCAAGCACACTCTGTCCTTCTTGGGCTGGGGAGGGGATCTTCCCATCTGCAGGGTTTTTTTCCCCTAAAAGGAGCATTTTGGGGAAAATCTTAGGCTTCACACACACGCCGGCAAGCCTGCTGATACCCCCTCTTGTACGTGGATTATACTACATTGGCTATAAGACAAGAATTCAAGAGAACTGAACTCAGTACAAACAAATGAGACCTGTTCTGTGTTCTGGCCAATCCTCTTTCAAAATGTTCCATTCTATTCATGCACACATCCACATCTTAGGCCATTTCCGCACTACACTCTTACAGCGCGATCATTCCACTTTCAACATCCTATGGAATCCTGGGGTTTGCAGTTTTGGAAGGGGCCAGGTGGCCCCTCCCAAAACTGCAAACCCCAGGATTCCATAGGATGTTGAAACTGGAAAGATTGCGCTATAAGAGTGTAGTGAGGAAATGGCCTTAGTCACAGTTCCATGGCCACTGAGTATGCCTCACCCTCAGTTTCCAATCTCCAAGCAACACTTAAGATACCTATTTTAATAGTGCTTTATTTTCATTTGTGCTGTATTCATTTATTTTATATTGGGGTTTCCCTGAGTCTCCTAATACATGCCCTCTTGTGTGGGAGTGGCGGCTTTTGGTTGAATATGCACTGGCATTTGGAGCATTTGGATCGCTATTAGTATACATGATGACTTACATCAGGAGGTTAAATGTAAGGGATTTTGTAAACCATTTTCCTATAAAGAACATTTTATTGTACCCTTTCTACTAATAGACAAACCTTCATCAAAACTGTTACTGTCTCCAAATAACTGTAAATGTGGGCAAACTGTAGCCAAGTTCAAGAACAAGAACCAAACCACACACTGATCACCAGGAACAGATTTGTATGCATCTTCCTTTTACTCATTTGCTACCACTCTCACTTTTTGGTATCATAGTATTTAGATGATGTGACTATTTTAGAACTGACTACTTTTTGTCAGCCACCTGTTTTACAATATATCTTCTACAATGTGATTCAGTGCTGGCAATCTCCTTGGAACAATGATTCTAAAATCCTCTCATACTGGAGATTCTGTAAGTACTCATATTTCTAACTTTATCAAGCTATCAAGAAAAAAACTGGATTCAAATGAGAAAGTCAGGCATAGCCAATGCCTATCTGCACCATAATTCATTGAGTAGAGATATCATGGCCTGAAATTCCATGATTTCACATTACAGTTGGTAGAACTACTTCCTTTTTGGTATTAACAAGAATTAAATAGTCTTCTTGGAAAGATTTCTTGGAAAAACAGACCAAGCATGTTGTATTCTTCTATGTTCTGACAGCCACCAAACTGCAAGGTTTACAACATCCATTTAACAGCTACTATATAATAATGATCCAGTTCTGAAGGGTCCATAGAAAAAGGCCAACAAAGTGTCAACCTTCCAGTTATATGCCATTTCCCTTGTTAAAACTCTAGACTCAATGGGCAAGAAGGGTCAAAACTTCAGCTTCAGCACACAGTACTGAAATATTTATTAAACTATTACCTTCAGACATTTCTAGTTAACACTAACTCTACAAGATCCCTACCTCCGGGGACTATGAAAATTTATGGCATGAATCACCAATGTATGAAGGGCTTTTAAGCAAAGCTTAAGCTGTTAATTGCTAGAACACATCAGAAACTGCAAGTGTTTTAAAAGAAAATATTAACAAACATGCTCTGCCATCAGTAACTTTACCTTTTATTTTATGCTGTTTATCATTGTTTTTCCCCAGACGGATGAAAGCTTTAGGCAACTACACAGAAGACAGCTAACCACTTCTTTAGGCTTTTGTTTATTAACGGCCTAAGTTTAATCAGGCACCTCTGAGAATCTTGAACTACAGGAGAAAATCTTCTGAACCATTTAATGCTAAGCTACTAGACTGTAAGAATGAAACATAGCCTAAAATCTTTATATTAAAAAAATACCCAATAACACATGAGTGCAGCCATCACAACTCATTTGTACCAAAATTGGTTGAGTATTTGTATGTACCACAGTCAGATTAAGTCCTGAATACAGTTATTACTGTCAGACCATTTTCAATGAGAGCAAAGTTAACACATAAGCACTAAGAACACTTTTTGCTAAACATCTTTAGATACAGGCCTTTTCAAAACACAACTATAAATAGCAGCCTACAGAAATCTGGACTGGATGAGATTTTGAGAGGCTAACGTTAACTGGAGCCAGTAATACACTGCTTGTTAGTTAGTAATGTCTGCATGCCCTATCAGCCAGGCTGTTTTCACCACTAAAAAAAGAGATCTCCTTGGAAGTTTAAGGCAACTAATTGGTTTCAACAATTCACTTAATGCTGAAGGAAACTGAGAATTCTCCCTGCAACTAATTCTACCCAGCATGAAACAGGTAGCTCAGCTAATTGATTTCACGGAATCTTCTCTTCAGTGAGTGCAGCATCAGAGCACTGAGCAAGGAGAGGGACAGAATTACTGAATGAATCTGTGGTATTTCATTACTAAATGACTGCTGACAGCTGGGCAGCCCCATTCGTTGCTCACGACATTCTGCCAGAAGGCCCAACAGCATTTTATAGCAGGGACAATTGGGACATTTTTTACTGCATTACTTTATTGCTTCCCCCCCTCAGGAACTCTTAATAGATGAAATAGGTACTGCATACCATTACTGCACTCTCTATCCAAATAACACCATAGTAGACAGATACAGGACATAGATCTGATGTTAGTTATCTGCCATTGTAATCATTAATGTACAAAATATACTGCTGTTTTCCTCAGATGGTTATAGGTTATAGGACTGGCTACCTGACTGAAAGTCCCCATGACATCCCTTGATAATATTTTCAGGTGAAAACATGCCTTTTTAGTCAGCTGTATGGAGCCATATTACATCATATACCAAGCAGCGTGGGATAGGTAGATGCCCTAACTACCTTGAAGGTAAATAAGACCTATCTGCAAGCAACCCAGATCTGTATCAATCTCAACATTACCAGAGAGGCTCTTGCTGCTCACAAGAGAGAGGAGGGAATTCATTTAAGGAACATAAGAAACATCCACCACTTTTATGCTTCAAATCTCTTGTAATTACTTTTCTGAAACATCTATACCTATGACAAACACATTAGCTCTACACACTGAGCAACAATTATGAATAATTCAGTGTGTGTGTGCCCGTGCACTCCTTCATGGCACCAGTCCACTCATGGTAAACCCAAGAATATCAAAGGGGTTTATCAGGTTACTCAGAGATGCTTTGCCATTTCCTTCTTCTGAAACACAACCTACAGCACCTGGTATTTCTTTGCAGTCCTCCATCCAGACACTAACCAGACTTGAGACTGCTTAGCTTCCAAGATCAGATGGGATCTAATGCCTTTAGGATTTAGGTCTCATTAAATGGAACTTTATAGTAATTACAAACAACACCACCAGAAAGACAAACCTCTTGCTTTACAAGAACAGATGGATGGGTTAACTAACCTGAACTTGATAATATGGCTATAAAAATAGTAAGATTGCTAAAAGCAGGCATAAATATCATTAATACAGACCACTGGTTCAGTATTTAATCCAGGCTTCCACATCACATAAAGATACAAAGACTGGAATCCTGTCAATGTCTTATGCCTGTGTAAGTTTCATGCAGAATGAGTTGGGAATTTTCATTTGATATGAAACATTCACACTCAGTTCAGGATTACAGAAGTTGAGTTGCACTTGTGTGCCAGTGCACACATACACACTGTGAATGGGTGCACATTCGCGTTTCGTTGTGCATGTTTTGGCATCTTGGTTCAGTTGCATGTCGCTGCCATTCAACACAAGGGTTGCATAGCACAGTTAATGTGTAATTCCTCATCCAGATATTTTTCTCCACACAATATTGATATAGAACTTCAGCCAAAATATTTCATTTTATAGTGTGTATGGGGGATGTGGGTATATAAATATATTTAGGCTAGGTAAAAGTCTCTCTTATGATGAGGATCCTCTTGCTTGGCATAAATAAGAAGGGCAGAGTTGAAATGAATCCCTGTTCCTTCTCAGGCTTTGACAAGCCTTGGAGGTGGCCTGCACATGTGCTCTTCCTTCACACTACTGGCGGATATTCCTGGAGGCAGCATACAAGCACTAGCTCTGTCTCTCTACCTGGAAAGATTATTTTCATAAAAAAGAAGTGAGCCAGTGGGCAAAGGAAATCATCTCCTTTTCAGTGATTCTCAGAATGGAGTAATGCCTTCCTCATGGCCCATTTAACTGCTGGATTCTGTGGGGCCACAAGGTGAACAGACTCTGAGTAGGCCTTGGAGCTTTGCTCAGTTCTGAATTTAGAGCTCGTGACTTAAATCTAAAATGGTGCTACTGAAGAGGAAGGTGTAAAAGAAAACATAAATTACACTGCATTCTGATTCTTGGGTGGGGAGTGGCAGAAGGAAATAGTATCAGTATGCATATGTTTTGTTTCATATCTTAATTAATTACAATGGTTACACTGGTCATTTCCCATTCTAAAAAGCCCTCAAGGCAGCTTAACAACGTGATAGTAGAACTATGATAGTTCAATAAAAAGAACAAAACTAAAAAAAAAAGATAGAAAAGAGACATCAACATGAAACAATAACAGAGTGCAGCAGTAGGGAAATCAAATTATGGTCCCAAAGCCCTGCACAGTATATTGCTTCACCTTGTGCCAAAATGCCATTAATGATATGCCAAAGACATTTCTCATGGCAGATTGCTCCAGAACCAGGGTGTCAAAAATGAGTAATACTCACGGATCAGAGTTCGGGCAGTGCTGGAAGACGGAGAAGAATTTTCTCCAAAGATCTTATTGGCTGCATAGGATCATACTGGAAAGGAGAGGCTTAAATACCATGGCCCTAAACCATTTATGGTTCAGCATACTGAATTGGATTTAGAAATAAATCAGAAGCCAGTGAAACTGATGTGACAATACAGTCATGTGATCTATATAATCTACATCACTCATGACTCTTGTAGCCTCATTCACTGTGCGGCAGTAATTAGTTTGGATATGACTAAGAAAAAGGTGACAGTTTGTAGCCATTCTGAATATAATCCAACATGGGATTTAAATGCTGAGTTGCTTTAATTTTCTGTTGTCTTTTACTTCTGAATGTACACTGAATCAATTATCTGTGACTTCTCATTTGAACTAAACGTGAGCTCCTCGGTAATCCCCAAGTCAACTTCATGACGACCTCAGCTAATTGTTTTGCTAAGACTCTTAAGTGGTCAATTCACATTCCTGATTCCAGGCATCTTCCACTGTTTAATCCACATACTAATGCATCCTTTGTTACACTGGGAACTTCTAAAAGATTATGGAGATCACTTCTGTCACACAAGGGACTATTTTCTTCCTTCACAATACTGGTGTCTGTGTGACTCAAACTGTCAAGATTTATCTCATTTAGTCATAGAGTTTCCTAAGGGGTCTCACTGGTGCAGTATCCAACAGAGAGAGGACTTTGTCCTCTATAATCTACTCAAATCTATATGTTTTGTGTAATTCCAAGTACTGCAACTTCTGGGTTCTGTATGAAGCACTACAAGCTGAAAGGTACCTTATGTTTCTTTTTTGTGACAAAATGTATGTTGTTTTCTAAACAAATTGTACCTTTGTTAAATGGTTCTTGCCTTATCTCAGATTGTTCTCATCATGAAAACTGCCTGATCTAGTCTCAATTGTATTAAAATTCACTATGGATAAAATCTGATCACAAACAGTTTATGGGTTCATCCAGTGACAGGAACTATTTGTAGATTATGTTCCCATTTAATATTATGTTCACAAAGTTTTCCTCAGTAATTAAGAACTGATAAAGAGAGTCAGCATAGTGAGCTGAGCACTGGACTACAACCCTGGAGATTAGAGTTCAATTCCCTGCTCAGCCATGGGAACCCACTGGGTGACCTTGGGTGCGTCAAATACTCTCAGCCCCAGAAAACCCTGTGATAGGTTTGCCTTAGGTTTGCCATAAGTTGGAAACATCTTGAAGACACACAACAACAACAACAACAACAACCAGAGAGAGCTTTACATATATCACTATCCCTAAAGCTCATCCATGTTGTTAAAGTCCAACAGTTCAGTGGTCTGAAGAAGAAAGAAAAACTGCCTTCCAGACACAGAGATCTCTTCTCTCTCTCTCTCAAGATGCAAACTTTGGACTATCCCTTGGCAACAAGTCTGTACAAACGTATGCATGTGCTATGTGATATATATTAATGTTAAAATGTGATAACAAGAAGATTGACATTTCAGGGTACCCTTGAGAGACCACTTGTTTTCCATTAGAGTTATGACTGCTATATCCACATAAAGAGCTACTTGCGTGATTCTAAAATATACATAATGTAACAAGAGCAAGGGACAGCAGTCCATCAAAACATGCAGCAGCCTCTATTACTTGAACATTAACGTACATGCCACTATACTCAATAAATAAAGCTGAACTATAGCCAACTGCTTGAGATCTGATCCATTATTAGCTGGTCAATGAAAAGTATAATGTTTCTTCACA